>JAOXJP010000001.1:12371851-12409703 GCA_025762735.1 Platanus orientalis
AAACAGGCACTAAGTAATGATGCCTAGATAATTGATTCAAAAAATACTCAGTGGGAAACATAATTTTTCTAAAATATTAAAGTTTCAGCATAACTTATAATAAGAGCCAATTTAAAATATTTAACCCTCAGTCTCCATTCATCATAGACTCATTGGAGTATCAGTAGCATCCAAAAATTTTCAAGATTAAGAAAATTTAAAGAGTCACACAACACCAAAAGAACCAAGAAAGAGAAAACAACTCAAGACCACCTATATAAAAAAACAAAAAATAAAAATAAAAAATAAATTGTTCATCCAAACTAAGAAAGAGAAAAGAAAGTCTAAGTCAAATCAAAACCAAAAATTTCTAGCAGAAACTGGAAGGCAATGAGAGAGAAGAAGAGCTCGGAACGAACCTTAATTTTCGGATGTTTCTTGGTTGAGCTGACTGAATGGAATCAAACCAAAGGATGGGTCAGAAGACCACTCCACTATATTTCAAGGGTTCAGCTATGTTTGCCGTTACTCATTTCCATTCAAAAAAAGGGGGTCCCAACACAGTGTTTCATCATTTAGAAAAAGGGAAAAACTCGCAGACAGAATACAATATTTTTTTCTTAAAAAAATGGGGAAATTTCTGGTAGAGAAAGAGGAGTTACTGATTTCTAGGGTTGGTTTGAGGTGGTAGGAGAGAGAATGGACCAAAAAAAAAAAAAAAAGGGAGATAGAGTAGGACAAAAAGGAGGCAGGGGGATAGAGAGGGAGACAGGGAGAGAAGTGTAGGGTGTGGTGAAGAAGAGATGAAAGGAGAAAGTAAAGTTCGGAGAGGAGAAGCTTCCAGAGAAGTGGAAGAATTATTAACGGAGAAAACCAGAGAAAATGATTATATATATATAACGTGTAAAAACAGAGGAAAATAAGAATAAAATTCAATAAAACCAGAACCCACAAACAAAACCTCATCCAATGATTCTAAAAGTCCAAAAACACATTAAGAAAAGGATGGAAGGAAAAAGTAAGGATATATGCAAATGAAGTATATTCGTTAAAAGAAGATGTTGTAGCTGACCTTTGATTTAAGCAGGGAGGAACCCCAAATCACCCGACAGAAGCCTTCTTTCAACCGCATAATCAAAATCGAATAGAAAGATCGGACTATAGATAGCTCTCCATCGTTGGAAATCTCATCGCCATCAGAACCGTCGGAGGAAGTATCTCAAGCTTGCACATGGGTTTCTTGTGTTTCCACCGTGGAAGACGACATCTTGACCCATTGGCAGAGCCATTTCAAGCCTTGTGTTTCCGTTGTGGAAGACAATAGCCCAATCCGTTGACAATGACATGAGACAAAACCCACAGCTTCGCCGAAAGCAAGATATGAGAAAAAGAGAAGAGTGGTGAGAGACGAAAGGGGAATATAGGACTGACCAGAGAGAGAGAACGGGTGGCTGTTCAGGTGGTCATTGGAGCAGAGGTAGAGGGGGTCGGCGGAAGGGATTTTAGGGAGGAAAAGGAGAGTGGGAAATGGGTGAGAGAGAGAGAGAGGCGTTCGAAGAGTCTCGAACCAGTGAATGAACGAAATATTAAAATATTCAAGCTAACGTTTCTGGTTTTCAGGGTAGTTTTACTTTGGAGAAAGGGAAAAAAAAAAAAAAAGGCGAAGATGCCCGGACATGTCAGTCATCACTGCCGAGGATGAGTTTGAGCGGAGGGAGATTAAAGTTTAAGAAAGAAAGGGGTTTGGATAGTTGGAGGGATAAAGAACTGACAGAAGAGAACAGAAGATTCAGAGTTAAAAGAAGATAAAAAGGGGAAGAATGTCTAGAACGGAGGGGATGATGGGTTTAAAAACAATAAAAAAAAAATAAGGGACACGGATAGAACGGAGTAATCTGAAGGGAAAGAAGAGAATGTATTAGTTACCTACCCCTTTGCTTAAATAGATATACGTCCTTCATGAACTTCCAACTCTTTGTAATTAGATACATAAACCTCGAGTTAAATCTTAAAAGGATACTTGCAATGAAACTTTTGTGATTTTTGTCGCATCATCTCTTTAAAATGAGAACCAACAAGCAAAATGGAATTTTAGGGATCAATGACCTAGGTTAATAGAATCCAACTGGTACTACAAAATTTGTGAAATATCCACTAGTACGAGGCTGATATATAGACACCACCCCATAAACCAACTCATAATTCATCTGATCAAAGTGGGGAAAAAAAGCATCACACCACGATCAGTCTTTCATATTTGGGAAGTTTATCAAGTTTCAATGAATAAAATTTCCATAACAGTTATTCTTTATGTACTGTAATGATAATACATCTAAGCTTAAAAGTATGAGTAATTTGTCAGAAAACCATTTCAAAATCTCAGTAGTCATATGGTCACAACAACAAAATAAAAAAAATACCCATCAAAGAAAAAACAATTTCTTGTATAGAACAAATCTTACTCCAAATACTAGAAAATAAAAAGAGAAGAAGAAAGAAAATCCTTAGGATATTACCATTGCTCTTATCAACAATTTTTTTCAAAATTAAACTGAACACAAATACATTAAAAATATATCTGATGACCAAAAAACCGTGATGGATCAAAAGTGGGGGATCCAAATTGGAATGGAAAAAATAACAACTGTTAAGTTTACGATAAATAAAAAAAAAAACAGTATCCAAAGATTGGTATGCAAACTCATTCTAAAATCCAATAATAGTTGATCTCAGGATATATTTCATGGACAGAGGTTCTAATACTTCCTATGGCATAAAATCGACCAAATATAATAATCCATAAATATCTTGATGTGAAAAAGAAATTATAAAAATAATAATAATAATATATAATAATTTGTAACAACCAAAATGATTCTCACTTTCAACATTATCATGGACAATTGCCAGTTTAATACACCTGCAAGAAAAAAATATATATAGTAAAACAAACTGTGAGGACATCCCTCATTTTTCAATTAAAGGAAAAAATGCAGTAAATATAATTGAAAGTCCAATGAAAAAAATTAAAGGAAAATAAATCCTAACCTGACCCAAGTAGAATCACCTTTTTCTTGTTTGATACTTGAGCACTTGAGCAGTGATTTAACACCAAGAACACACCCAAAACAACTGGAAAAAAAAAATAAGAGGTCCGTCCCATTCAAAAACCACGAGTCAAGGAAACAAAATTTTCTCATTCTTTTTTTTTTTTTCCCACAAAATTTTTTAGATAGTGAATAATCCAATTACTGCGATTCTTCGTGTTTGTGCAACATCTTAAACAACTCGAACACCCCCAAAAGTCAAATGCGTTTCAGACTCTTGGAGAAAAAGAAACAGTCCAAAGATTATGCTTTGGAAAAAAAAGAAAAAAGCTGTTGATTTTACATTATGCTTTGGAAAGCTTAGACAGAGAAACATGTGTAATAAACGAAGAGTTTGAGAGAAAGAGAATGGGAAAAGTCTAAGGGAAAAGGAAGAGGAAGTGATTAGAGTACACAAGGGGAAGAATAAGAGAAGAACTGAAGAGTGTGAGGGAGAATAAGCGTCGTCCATTTCTTCAGGTGATTTCTTCTTGCGAGACGGTAAGACGACAAACTTAAAGGATTTCTGGCGAGCAAGTGGGAGAGGAGACGAGCAAGGCAAGGCATTTGCCTTCTTCTTTAGAGACGCAACCCAATAAATAACCTGGGTTTGGCTTCGCAAAGTTAAAGTCCACAAGTTAATCTGGTAACCCAAGCGACGTGTCGACTGTAGTAGGCTCAGAAAAGAAGGGTAAACAGGTGCCTATCAGATAATTTAGGTAGGTTTATTACTTTACATCTTGCCATGATCTGATTTCTGAACGTGTGGTCCTTCCTCTTCTTCCATGGCCTATCTTGTTGAATCGTCAATCTAACTCTTTGGTAGGTGGGTCCATCTAATTTGACATCCATGCAGTGGTTAGAAATGCCCAAATGTTAGGATGGTTTTGAATAATTTGGTTGGTATTGACCCATGTGAAAAGAAAAAGAAAAGCAAAACATTGAAGCACCCAAGGGTATATGGGCAATAAACTTATGTGGGTGTAAATTATAAAACACCCCTCATCTATTGAGAGTCTGTTAAAGCAAAAATAATCTCACATCGGCCTTCAGATTGGGCCTATTATATTAATCTCTGTAGGCTTATGTCACAGAGAATCCGAGTTCAAAGCCTTACCTCCTATAAGTACATATGGCCCACAAATTCATTAATATCCATCCACTCACACAACCCAAAAATCAATTTAACCAAGTAACTTAGAAGAAGAATCCTTTGTAAAAAAATGGACCAGCCATCAAACCGTTAGGGTGGGTGGATGTTTGTTTCCAGTCTAATCAGGTTCGACCATTGGTTTACATGATTTAACCACAACTTGCTTCAAACATAAATAAAATACTAAAAACTAAAACAATTCACAATGCATTAGAAGGTTCATAACGTAGTTTTTAATTTTTAGACATCAAAAAATGAAATAAAATACCAAAAATAAAAAACATTCATGGAGAGAGCAAATCCTTTGCAACAAGCTTAAATAGCATTAAATGGAAACTGTATGTGAAGAATGACATTTATACTAATAAATTGAAATTTTAACATTGGGTGGGGGTTTTAATACATGGGTTTCCCTGTAGAGTTAAATGTGGTCTCAATTTTAACTGGTTGTCGTTTTTTTAAGGCAATTTTCGTTTAGTATTATTTAAGCTTGTTACAAAAGATTTGTTTTCATTCCTGGAAAGAAAGGCATGGATTTGGAAAGACACATTTCTATTTTTTTTTCTTAATTTGCTAAAAAATAAAAACCAACTGTTTTTTTAGATTTGGATTCATAAAAAAAAAAAAAAAAAAAAAAAGGTTGTCAATGGTTTTGACTGGACTTACTAGTTATATACGCTTTTAAGCTTCTATATAACTGTTTAGGGTGCCGGTTTTGGTTACCCATCGTTCAACAGCTCGGTCCTATCTGATTTTCAAAACTATGGCTTAACCCATGTTTTATACAGGTTCATTGGGTAGTTTGTGTATATAATCAGGAGATTGGTTTTGTTGCATAGCTGTGCGACATTCTTGTTTGTAAAACCCAATATTTTATCAAGACATATGTTACAAATTTAGGGGGTGACCTTGGGGATTGATCGGATCACACTGTTGAATAATTCTATTTTAATTCATTATTTTAGTTGAGCCGTCTAATAACTTAGATGATTTATACAGTGAATCGACCAAATCACACAATTTAGACATAAATTCTTATTTATAATTTTTACTTTTTAACATTTTTTAATATTTTTTTATGTAATTGTTTATCATATGAATAAGGAGTTGATCAAGTCAAATTTTTGAGTTTTTAAATACACCAAGGCATGTTTGGGACTCCATCAATCATGAAACAGAGAAAAATGCAACTCAATGTTTTTGTGTTGGCCCAATGGATTCTCTTTGTTTGGAAGAAAATGTTATAAGGTGAAAATGTGTTTATGGTGTCTATAGTGAATTATAAGTTGGCATATGTTGCATTGGGGTTAAAAAGTCAAAAAGAGACCAAATTAAAAAAACACACCATGTGTCAATCAATGACATGTCTACTGTCAACACAAACAAAAAAGCAGATTTCTACCCAAATGTAATTAGATTGATAAGATCCACAACTTACAATCAGAATAAAGCACCTAGGTGGATAATTCAGGTGTTTGATCGTTGGTTTACCTGATCAAATTGCAATTAGCTTCAAACATTTATGGGGTTAAAAGCATGGGCTGATACATGGTGTTTATGGCGTTAAAAGCAATATTTAATTAAAAAAATATCCTAAGAAGAGAACAAATTCAAAAGGAAGAAAATGTTATGTGATGCAAAATTGTCCGCACTATGTATGATGAATGATAAACATGTTTGGGGTTAAAAATGTCCAAAAAAGTGTTAGACGATAATAATTAGGTGTTCAAAAGGAGAGGCCAAATTCAAAAACCCATCGTGTATCAATCAATGGTCACACTCACATACGATTTAACAGTTGTTTAATGCATTGCCTCGGTTCCTCGTAGCATATAAGACCGGGTCTGAAATCCTCTATGCCACACCCCCTGATGGGACACTCAGGAGGGGGAATCAAAAACCTCCAAAAAGTGAATTGATTCCCAACCCCCCCCAGTGTCCCATTAGGGGGGTGGCGCAGACGATTTCACCCCAGAAGACCGTGAGAAGTGGTGCCAACCCATTAGCATCTACCAGACCTGTGGGGACCATCAGAGTTCACTGTAGTAAGTCACTCAGGAGTCAAGACTGGGCTGATCCTGTGGGGACCACTAGAGGCCAGTAGTCACGGACGAAGCGGTAGTTTACCGGTTTTCGTTGAGGCATGACAATAAAGCTCTTTTACCTTAAAAGGGAAAAGGCGTTTTTGGGTGGCTTTATGCCAATGTCCCATATCATCATATACTTGAAACAAATCAAAAGGTTTTAAAAGTCGTGTCACGCGGGAAAATGAAAAAGATAATAGGCTTGTACCTCATAACTTTTTCTTTTTTTTTGGTTTAACTTGATGTAACCGACCAAAAGAATCTCTACCTCATTACTTCGCTGCTCTTTTTATCATGGGAGAACTGTACGTAAGATATGAAATGTGGATCGTTAGATGTGCCCTAGTAGCTTAATTCACCTCTCAAAGGTTAATTACCATCCACCTTTATCTCTTGCCATCAATCACTCATTTGGATTCAGATTTTAACAATCTTTGACCTTGTCTAAACTAAGTTCGTATTCCACTAAGACTGCTATTCTAGAACACTTAAAAAGTAGAGAAGTTTGTTATTGGTGAAAAGATGTGGAATACTTAACATGTATTAGATGAGGCCGCGTACCAATTAGTTTTTGAAGAGTAGGCATTGAATCCTGTTTACACAAGTGAGGTGGCATCCTATAATAGGTGCTATATCAAGTGCACCACACTCCTGATGTGATCACTCAAGAAGGGGAATCAAAAACCTCCAAAAAGTGAACTGATTCCGCCCCCGAGTGGTCCCATCAGGGGTGTGGTACATACGATATCATCCCAGATTAAATAGTGTGACACGTGAGGATACGTATCCTCTATGCCACGGTACTCTCTGCTGCGCAATGCCCCAGACACAATGGGGGTTGGGGCGTCCCAGAGTGCAGAGTACCATGGGGAAACAGCTCCGACAGGTGACGTGGAAGGCCGGCCATGTGGAGTTGTCTAGTTGAGGACGGTGTTTAACAATCTACTATAAACAAGATTGGTGTGATTAATGTATGACATGTACTACAAACTGACTCGTGAATACGTTTTAGGTTTTAATTTATAACATCTGTCTGCACGTGGTGTGGTCACACCAATGTTGATTACCGAAGATCTTGCTTCCTAATAATGTGCAACCCGAGGTTTGACGCTTTCCTCGCCGCTCGTGTATCGTCAGTCAAAGAAAACAAAAAATGTGAGAGCAAACAAGTAATTTGTGAACTAACAAAAAAGTCCTTCCTCTTTATAGAATTGACAGCTTGGACCTTTTTTAAAGGGAAAAAATTTGGTGAAAACGAATCTCGTGAGAACTGTGCAAACAGCACCAGGGTACGGACACATCGGCACAGAAAAGTGATTAGAGCCATCCAAAAAATGTAAATCACTTTTCTATACCGATGCATCAGCCCCTTTAGTGCTGTTTGCACAGTTCTCATGAGATTCGTTTTAACATAATCCAAGCCCCAATTTAAGACCATTATAGTCAAACGACACCCGAGGGGCTGACGCATTAGTATAGAAAAGTGATTTACACTTTTTGGAGGACACTTATCACTTTTCAGCATTGATGTGTCTGTACCTTAGTGCCGTTTGCACAGTTTTCACGAGATTCATTTTCACCTTATTTTTTCTCCTTAAATTGTAATAAAGGTTATTGCCGAGGATTATTGCCTCAAAACTAATAGAAACAGAGAAAAAACAATAAATACTAGCACATATGAAGCCTACTTTGCATTTTTGGAAAGGTGTTTATTAACTGGTTGTCGCTTGGAATGAATTCATTTCATTTTTGGTTATCCACAATTCCTGAGTAAATGTGAGCCCTAATGAAAATGGATTGATTTTCATTCGTAATCGAAATTTCAATGATAATATAAATCATTTCATTTTATGAAAAGACCTAAGATGATTTCATTTCTTTCGCTTTTTCGGTAAATAAAGTCTTATATATTAAAATGAAACTAATTGGAGGCAGCACCCAAACCGTTACAAGTATCGGATAAAACAGGATTCATCAGCCATTAACGGGGCTGAGAAATCCATTTCATCCCTAGAAGATGCTTTAAAGGCAAAGTCAGCCAGCAAATGTGTTGGCCTAGCTATTAGCTTCTCTCTTAACCCGAGAGAAGGATAAGTTGTTGAACCTACTAGCCATTAGTTTACAGTTCTGAATAATACATTTTATGGATCACGGACAACAAGTTAAATGGTTTTTGAGATGGAAAATGATATTAACACAATCACCCTCTAAGATGACATCCCTCGCCCCCAAGCCTAAGGGCTTTAAAAAGACTACACCTAGCTGCCAAACATTTTGTAAATAGAGTTGAACAAGAGTATCAAATTCTGCAAATCAGTATAAATCTAAACTTTGATTATAATACCTTTTTTTTTTTTTTTTTTTTGGTGGACTAATATTTCATTACTAGTTACATTAATAGGCTATCAACATAGCATCAAGGACCAATGATAGGGATATCTAGCATGGTCTGTCGGTTAAATCAAATGATCACATCAGATTTTTTTTAAAATTAATCTAATTAAAATGCGAATGTCAAGCAATAGACAATATCAATTCATAATTTGCGGGATACACGTGGTTGTTTATGATACAATGATTTCATATAATATAAGCTAGATAGTCGTGTTATTTAACTTAATTAAATAAAAAATATGAAGCGAACAAGTACGTGTGACAAATGATATCCTCACTATTCTTTTGCTTTAGAACTCATCTCATTAATAGATAATTCTCATTATAATTATAATAATATTAATAAAAGAACTCCGGTTTGGATTTTATACACCGACCCCTAAACTCCTCTAACCTCCATCGAGGGTCAAACAGATGGAAACATCAGTGCCAAAAGTGATTTTCACTTTTTTGGGACAAGTGTAAACCACTTCTGACACTGATGTGGCCACCCCTTGACCTAGGCGTTTTCTATGCCGAACGTAGAAAAGCCTGCCCGCCTCCTTGATAGTCCTTTTGGTTTTATGGGTATGTATGGTTGAATATTCACCCCAAAAAAAAAGTTATGTCTGGTTGAATGAGAAGGTGAGGATTTGATTCGGGGCCCTACCATGTTAGAGCACATGCAGGTTCCGGTCTTTGCGGTCCCTAACATTCATCCATCGTTTTCAATCTATTTTGGAGGTATTCTCATCCACCAAGTAAACAAAACATAAAACCTGAAGCATTAACTAACAGAAAGATAAAGAAATGAGGTATTGACTTGCAAAGAGAATAAATTATGAGGCCTCTAGAACCGCTTTTGATGACTTACAAAAATTGCCACTTGATGAAACATCCTTCCTATTCCCTCATTGAATTTTTCTGCTACCAAATCTTCCCTTCTTCTGTCCAAGTTGATATTGTCGCATGTCCTAAGAGAATATTTTGAGTTTGGTGATTTTTTTATTCTTGGAATTCTTCCTTGGCCCTTCAAGATTGTAGGCATCCATAATCTCTCTATGAAAAGAGCATATTTTCCTAGGATTTTGATTCTCGAGCAAAATTTACTGCCTGTATTTAAATTACATCTACGTCAAGAATTGTTCTTTGTTTCTTTCTTATCATTTCTTCTTTCTTTTGTTCTTTGGGAGGACTTAGTGAAAGTCATGATCTTGATGGATAGGCAACAAGTCAATAAAAGAAGGAAAAGGTAACAAAATGTTTGTGGGTCTGTGGGTGTGTAACATAATTGTTCTTTAATTTTGTTTCATAAAATTTGGAAGTAAAAGATTGAAAATGAACATTTTGAGCCATAGAAATAGTAACTTTTTCATGTTCAATCAAAGAAAAGCAGCTTCTCTCGCTCTCAATTTTTTTTTCTTTTTGGCAAGTGTGAGAATGTAGGGCAAGGTCATGTCCAGTGATCCTTAATAGCCAAGAAATCCTTCTCAGGTGATCAAACTCGAAATCCCATCCTCAAAGAGGCATGTGGATCTTATCCAGTAATGTTGTTCGTTAGGGGCCAACGAAAGTGCCCTTCACAAGGGATTGTCTTGAGAGTCCCACTTGTTAGAGAGAGATCTAACACCTCACGACATGATAGTGGCCCATATAGCAAGAGGGTTCCGAGAGGTTGCTTTCTAATGGTAGCTAACCACCTGGTCACAAATAGTAGTAGCCGCAAACAGTCCCTGGTGAACTGCAACTAGACTTTCAGCTGAGATCAGAGGGTCCTAACGAGAAACGCCCCATGTGCATTTTCAATGGGAACTTGGGTGGTAGGCCTGACATGACCCTAGCAGCATAACTGACTTGTTGGGCATGTTCTGTCGGCTTACCTGTAGCTTTAGGTCCCCTCTATGGGGTGTTGTTCATTTAGGACCATGGAGGTTGAAAGATCCTTGAAAGAAACTTAAAACAAAAAAATACCACCTTGTATATGAAAAAAGCGAAAAAATCGATGTTTTGGGATATGTGTGCACTGCAGGGCATGGCAAGACGTCTTATAACGCAGGAGAGGACCCAGATTGCTATGTCTTCATTTCTATTCATCCTACAACAGGTGGGTTCCATAGAAGAGATTCCCAAAATCAGCCCACTTGGATTATCCAACCACCCAACAGATTGGTTACTTCTACGACCATAAACACAGGAAAATAATCTGATCCAGTTGTATGTGGCTGAGGGGGGCCTCCAGAAGTGGTCCATGAATATCCCAAAAGATTATGTAACACCTTAGGTCGTTCAAGATCAATAGGGCAGAAGGGACCAACACATCAATGCCAAAACGTGAAAAGCATCCCCCAAAAAGTGTAAATCACCTTTTCGGTGCTGATGTGTCCGCCCCTGATACCATACTGACCTAGGTCGCACAATGGGATTGTCCCAAGTCCCAGCCGCATGTATATGCGCCTTTTCTAATATGATCTAGTTACTAACATAATATGATATGGTAGCATGTTAGCAAAAATGATCTGCAAAAATATGGTGTAGGAATAATTCGAGTTTTTTTTTTTTTTCATTGTGTATGCATATAAATAGCAAAATCATACATAGTTATCACATTAGATGAGAAATCTGATTTTTTTTTTCAGTAAATACAACAAGACCTTTGATCAAAACATTAAACAAAAATATATAAAGTCTCTCCATCATACCTTATGTACATATCAAAGAATATTATTAACGTTAAATCAACCATTAGAGAACTATGTTGCAAAATAAAAACATAAAATCAAGATATAAATTTCCAATCTTTCTGCACCTAACCCTAGACCCACTAGCTTAAGATGAAAAGGAGGTAGTTGTAGTTGTTCATTGGTAGAAAAGACTTTCGTAGGGATTACTTATAAAGAAAATAGACCAATAAACCTAACGTTTTTCTTATTCCGACAGGTAGCGTAAAGCCTTTTGTACCCACCTTTATTCAGAACAAGTAAAAAAAAAGTCTAATAATATGCCCCCCTCCCAAAAAAAAAAAGCTTTGATGGCAAAAATTTTGTAAGTTAGATTAAATAAGCTCAATTTTTTGTAATGAACTAGTCTACATCTTTTGGTCACCTAAACCCAACCAAAAGACCCTAACCTAGTCCAACTCATGAATGGGGCAAGACGGAAAATGGGTTGATCAAGACAGTAAAAATCAAAAGATAGAAGAGAGGATGAGATATAGAGGCCTAAAAATTCTTTCAGAGTTCTTACGATGATGTAACTTGAACCGGATCCAATCCCAACATCAGTCCATCTAAAATCCGAACCCAACCTGAGATTAATTAATTTCTTACCAAACCCGCCCCAATTGGAGCTAGATGGGGTAGGTCACCCACTTAAGCCACCCCATTATCATCATCCCTATTGATTTCACAATTTGTTTTATCCACGTACAATACAAGAAGAAATGATATTGCAGAATTTTAAATTGTTTATTGTGACAACAAATTTTAACGCCTAAAAACTTACACAATACACATGATAATTGACATTATAGCGGTTGATATACACCCATATAGTCATATAAAATATTTTACATCCAATATAAATAAACGATTTCAAGACTAGGTCCAGGACTGGATTTCATCTCCTACTGGACTTCATGAGTTTAATTTATGTTCTGCCACTATGTGGCATATCTGGAAGGTTAGGAACAAAAAAATCTTCAACAAGCAAACAAGGCATCCAGAGTCCATTATACATTCGACTCTCTTTGGCTTAGGAATATGCACAACCCTCACTTCAAGTAAGCAAGAGTACAACAGAGCCAATTACACAAGACTTGAGGAACAATGAGAAAAGTTCCTAGACACCGCCACTGGTAAAACTCAATGTAGATGGCCCCTCAGGTCAAAATGGTGTGCCTGCTGCAACAATCCCTAACCATATGGGGATTTTTTTAGAAGACAACACGACATCTCTCTTCATACTCTTGGCAAAAGCCGAAGTGCAAGACTTTTATCTAGGACAATTACTAACTCAATCTTCCTAATCAACCAATCTTACTTGAAGGTGAGAACCTTCAACTTGTGAGCCTCATTAATGATCCTGATAAAGATTTACCATTTCACATCCAGAGCATCATTATAGACTATTAATAGATCTCTTGTCTTGTTACCAACACTGAAGTATTATTCTATAGTCAAGATACTAACAATATAGTTTGGCAAAATTTGCAGCCAGCAATAGAATCTCTCAATCGGGAGGGTCCTTCAAATCCTCCATAATGTATCAATGATATATAATCAATTGAATGTGGTAACCTTGAATTAAATTCAGAGTAATGAATTGAGCATCAGCTCCTTCCGAAAAAAAATATATAAATGCTTCAATAGTGTATAATGGGTCCCACCAAACACATTAGTGGGACACATCCAAAATTGGTAGTTATCATATACATAAGCATAGAACAATAGTACCAAACAACTGTAATAGGACAGTGCACTAATTTTAGATATGTCCATGCAGCTACAAAACATGATATATTACATCACCACCAATGAATATATGTTATAAAGATGAGCAATACAATCCCAAGTGTCATAACATAACAAACAAATGCATATGAACAATCTAATTCTGTATAAGGCAGTTGCCCAGCAAATTACCAACATTGTGTTGCCCATTATGAACTCTATGCCGCCCATTATGATGTTCAAATAACTACGGTAACTAGTTTTAACCTTTTCCAATGTTTTAAATGAGTAATAAATCGCCTATAAATAATCACCTGGATAAAGCATTCTGGCCAAAATCTATATATTACTGTGTGACATTTGAAGATGACAAAATATTTCACAAAAGCCATAACAATACTATCCTATGGAAATAAAGTACAATCATACAATACAACACTTTGACGAATTATATACAACAAAATTCCAAACCCCAAAAAAATCGTATACATACAAATCCATCATATACCATCTATAAACAAAATTCCATTGATAATATTCATATAAATCAATCTTGGGAGGAGTAATGTGTTGGAAACGGTTTTGAAAACACCCAGATTTTCTGTGTAAAATCTGATCGGGTGGCTATGTTTGAGCCAAAATAAAAGTGAGACCCACATGTCTTTTAAGGTGGGTCCACATGGGTTTGTGTTCACCTCAATGAGGATAACAACTCTGTATGGTTGGATGCTCAAAACTGTCAATGGGTGAATGAGAAATTGTCTTCAAAAGTGTCTAGTTGATCACTGGTAAAATTGGTAAAAGTGTGAAATTTAGATAGTCCCACATGGACTAGCCTAGAAATTTATGTGTATGAATACACTAATGTTGAACATAAGTTTGGCCCCCAAGGGGCACCGCTGTTTTGTGGATGGGGGAGGACCTAGCCAACATGGATCGGGCCTTTATTTACACACGCACGCCAAACCGAACCGGGCTAGGTTGAGTTGGGACATGTAGGTGTCTATTAAATCATTCCCTTCCAAACAAACACAAAAAATCTATAAATAAGAGGTCCCTCATTCATTCAATTTTCGGTCAAGTTTTTAGTGTCTCATAGTGCATCCGTGTTAGTGCTAGTGTAAGAGAGAAATACAACACAAGTTGGTTTGCCAGGCACACAGATTGTAGTGTTGCTTCTGTGTGTGGAAGATCATTGTATCCTAGGAGGCAAACGTCCGAATTGATCATTAGTACCAGTGCGAGGGACGAATCTGTCTTAAAGACATAGTGTTAAACACTAGCCTTGATCTAGTTAAGCGAAGGTTTGATCATCCGAATCAAATAAGTATTTCCGTTTATTTAATTCAAGTATTTTCATATTTTATAGTGTTGTGCACATATATAGAATACTAAAATAACAATACTAAGATGACATAATGAAAGTACATAAACCGTCCTAGTTTAATAAAAGAAAATCACACTATCAAAGTGTCAAATGCCTAAATGAAATAATAAACCATGGCATATAATGAAGGTCAATGCCAAAAAGTGTTGCAATATAATATTCTCAATCCTGCCTACCACTCATTTCTTGCCCATGAAAGCCCGTCCCAAATTGATATTAACATTAAGCATGCTGAATATATCATCCTAAAGGTCATATCAGATTCGTTCTATCTTCATGGCCTATTTATACATACTGGCAGCACAAATAATCAGTTAAAACCTACAAAATCTCCCATATATTTGTTGCAAATTCTCCCACTATCTCTGCAAGCTCTTCATTCACATGGGCCTTCTTACCGTGTTTTCAAATCAAACCACTGGACACGGCCTTCCCACGCCTTCCCTTTGTTGTGTGGTTGCCTTAGTCCTCTCATCAACTTCCTCCAATTCACGTCTAGTTGGAAGGGCTAAGCCACATTTGTTGAATCAACCAAGACATTAGAGACCATTTTTGCATCTGCAATGGTGAAGCTACCAGTTAGCTAGTCATTACAACAACAAACAGCCTTATCCCAACTATTTGGGGTCGGCTACACAAATTCTGTTTCTCCATTCCGCTCTGTTTAGGGTCATATCAGCCGTTAAATTACAAGCTGCCATGTCCCTCCTTACTACCTCAACCCAGGTCAATTTTGGCCTTCCTCTAGTCCTTCTAACACCTTCAACTTACATCGTCTCACTCTTCCTCACTAGCGCAATCATTGGTCTTTGTTGCACATGACCAAACCATCTCAATCGACATTCCCTCATTTTATCACCTATTGGTGCTACGCCTAAGCTCCCACGAATGTATTCATTCCTAATTCTATCCTTTCTAGTCTTGCCACTCATTCATCTCAACATCCTCATTTCAGCCACTCGTTCATCTCAACATCCTCATTTCAGCCGCTCATTTTATGTATGTGTTGTTTGTTGGCTGCCCAACATTCTACTCCATAAAGCATGGCTGGTCTTATAGCTGATTTATAAAATTTTCCCTTCAACTTTACTGGTCTTCATTTATCACACAACACTTCAGAAGTACCTGATGTAGAACAATGTTCAAACTTTCAATACTTAGTATGTAAAGACCATTTTAGCCCACTTGGGCATTTATTCAAACACTTTGTAGGTAGTTTTCTGTGCCCAGAAACATGTCATCTGTAGGTGAAGGATTCAGCGAGCAATCATTTCTAAAGAAACACTTTCACAGGGTAGAGATCTACTGAGGATATATTAGTTGATGCTCCATGTGTAGGAGTGAGATCAGGTGTCAAGAAGAATTAAACCCAAAGACTTACACCTGGCCATGAGAATTAAAAGTAGGGTTTTTTTTTTTTTTTGAACCCAAAACTTTTAATAAGGAAATCCCAGGTTAGTGGCATGGCCTAAAACATGATCTTCTGTGTAAAATTTTGAAAACAAGTTTCAAAAACATCTGCTGGAAAATCCGATCAGCAAATTCACGGGTTCTTGAATTTTTTTTTTCTGAGCAGATTGGGTTGGCTGAAGATATGTAAGGTTGGGTTTTGATTTTTTTACCAATCAAAATTCTTTGGATAGAATGCCTTGGTCTGTGGCATGAAGTAGGGAGTAAATCTCTTTATAAAAATAACAAAATCCAATAAGAAGGTGCTGGAGAAACTTCAGAATAGGTTTGATGGGTTTCTTGATTGGCTTCTTGGATTTTCTAGGTATAGGGGTAACCGATTGATGTAAAAAGGATGGGAATGGGTTTAGAAGATGAAAGAAACTATGGGAGATGATGGATGTGGTGTGGGCAGGTTATAGAGTGAAGAAGATGAAGTTGGGAGATGGGTTTTCAAGAGGGAAGTAAGGTTCTTGTAAAGAAAACCAGAAAGAAGTAAGGAAGAAGAAGATACCTTGAGAATTACCTTGGAGGAAATCACCAACTTCCTATGGAAAATCACCAACCCAAGCTCTTGGTAAGGTAGCCAAGAGAGAAGAGAAAGAGCTTCTTCACTAGCTGGTAGAGAGAGCTTCAAGCTTTTGAATACACTTTTTTCTTCTTTGTAATGGGTTGATCAACCATAAGGTCTCTCCCTCATATTTATAAATTAAAAAAATAGGGTTTTAGCCCCTTTCTCACAAAATAGAAGTCAAAGCAAATAAAGAAACCACTAAAAAAAACGTCTCCTCCTCCCATGTGGCCAACCACACATCAAAATAGGCTTATAAGCCTCTTTCCCCATTATGCCCTGTATAAAAAATAAAATCCCCATTTTGGCTACACCATGGCAAAGGGGAAAAAGGGATAAATCCAAAACTCGATTTTATTCAATAATCCATAGCTACCTCTTTATATGTCGTGTGGCCCTCTATATAGGCCCACAAGTACAAGAAAACAGCAATATCCTAAAATAGAAACTCCTAACTTGATGCTTAAGACTTGCTAAAAACAAAGACTACTAAAACCTACAATTTCCTAAAACTAAAACTACGAAAATCTAGCCCTTTTTGAGGCTGTAGACCAGCACATAGAAGGGACCCACTTGACTTTCAATGACCAACTAAAAGACAAAACTTGTGGGCTGTCGCCCAGACCGGAAATTACTTTAGTACCCTTGGCAATTTTGCTTTATTACAAAACACCCTTGTCCTAAAAAAACCAGATTACCCATGGTTCTAATGGCCTTATTACAGGAATACCCAGCCCCTAAAATACCCTAATTAACCCCCACATTATACAACTCTTGAACCTTGCTCTCTTGTGTTGCATATACAATAGCCTCTTTATGTTGTCTACATCATCTTTGTTTTGTGACTATGATGGATGTGAATCTTGAGAATAACACCAATTGTGTAGAGCATACCAATCTTAAGTCTCCATAAAAAATTCTTCACAGAAACTGGGAGGTAATGACCAATCGGCTTGAAGAGGATTTCATTCTCAAGTTTTCATGACTTGCTTTTGCTTCCAATCAATGTACTTGTTCCATGAACCTCCAAGTTTTTTCTTGTGGATATTTTCTTTTGGTGGGCCCAGGAATGGGCTCTGGTTCTAATAATGATGGTGGTGGAATGGCATAGAGATAAATATTTTCTTTGATTTTTGTAGTTCCCTTGAATATTGGGACAAAACCATCTTTGTTGTATTCAGAGGGTTCAATGTGAGAAACAAAATAATTCATCTCTACCTATTTAAATGAAGAAGCAATCCCACCAAACAATTTCTTCAATCCAAAATGGGTCAACCATTCATTCCTCATGTTCTTCCCAAGGAGAAAACCAATGCACTTTTCTTGGCATGACAAGATGAATGCACTTTATTTCATGAGAGCCTCTCTTTCGTGAAACTGCAATGCAATTTCATCATCAAAATGGTAGCACTCAAATCTCTTGTCTAGAATTTGTTTGCCATAGTGATCCTTGATTCTGTAGAATCATTGAATCAATCTCAGATTACAGAGCCTTTCTTCAACAAAGGAACTCTTAATAGTTGAATAAGGTTTTGTCATAGCCTCAGAAGTAAAAAACAACAATGGATCACATAAGCATGGAGGCTGTGTTCCTGAAGGGAATCTCATCAGAGGACCTGTAGGCTGTATCACTCACTTGAGCACTTCAGGCATTGATTCGTTTTTCTGGAAGCCATTTCTTTTGCTTTCTTTTCTTTTTTTAACATATCAATGGAACCTTTTTTTTTTGCCTATAGGATGCAAGTACAAAAGAGTGCACAAACTAGACACAAGATGACTAATTCTTTTTCTTTTTTTTTTTGGGATTTTTGTGACTTTTGATAACACAAACAAAAACAATTAAAGAAATCACACAAAACAGTCTATGAATTTTTATATTTTCTGGAGTATTTTTTACACAAACAGTAATAGAAGCAGAAGCAGAGAAAGACAATAGAAACTTTACAAAGAAACAAGATGCAACTGGATAGTGGTATTACTAACACTTAGAAAAGAAATGAAACAAAGGAGATCAGTAAGCGTAGGATTGAAATGCTATGAGCAGGCCTTAGGTTGCTTTGATTGAACTGAGGTGCATGAACTCCTAAAATAGACTTAGGCAAAGGCCGCTCTCCTCTTTGGATCTGAACGTTACATAGCAATGAACAGTGATTTGGAAAAAAGGAACTTTGTCCGATGCTCTGTGTGTGTGTGTGTGTATAGTATACAAATGCAAGTAGAAAAAAGAACAAAAATGTTGTCATTATTTATGAATCAAATTATTGAGGTCCTATCAGTGCCTATGGTATGTTTTTGAGCTTGTTTTGTGCACTGTAGTTAGTGTGTATTTTGCATAACAGCTAATGTAGGTTTTAATATGATTTAGATTCTCTTGTATTGCAGTTTCTGGCTGCCAAAAAGGATGATGTTTTATTGTTTGAATGTGGGTTGGTAATTATATCATTGCGTTTATCTTTAGGCATAAATCACTTGGCTAGTTGGCACACAGGCCAAATATCACTAGGTGCACATTTTTGATCATTTGAAAGGGACAATGGTTTGCTCTTCTGGATCAATTATCAATGCTAGTTCCCATCTTTATTAGATGCATAAATTTCTTTTTTGATAGGTAATTATAGGTGAAGACAGGTTTGAACCCAGGTCTGTGGTATGACACCCATGGACTTTACCTTCCCATCTTTATTAAATGCATAAATTTCTGTACAGGTATTAAGACGTCTTGCACAAAATCGTGAGGCTGCCCGTAAAAGCCGTTTACGTAAGAAGGTAGGAAGGGATACATGCGCAAATAGCAATTATTTATGAAAATTTTCTTATTATTAGGACTTGGAATTGACCTTATTATTTATTTTATTTTATAGGCTTATGTGCAACAATTAGAGACAAGTCGTTTAAAACTTTCACAATTGGAGCAAGAGGTTGACCGAGCTAGACAACAGGTGCTGTAAAGTTCTTTTCTGGTATTTTTGGATTTTTTTCTTTATTAATATTTTTTCACTAATCAAGCAAATGGAAATTTCTTTGTCTACTGAAGCAGTGAATGACTTAATGCAGGGTGTATACATAAGCGGTGCATTAAATACTAGTCATCTGGGGTTGCCTGGAACAGTTAATTCAGGTCTGTTATCTGTTCTGCTAGCAGATATTTTTTATTAATTATATTGAACTATTGATCCCCTAAGTACAGATGTTTGCTGCAAGTTCTAACATGTCATGCATTCGGTTGGTACCTTGTGCATGAAAAAAAAACATACTATGGAAGAGAGGCACTATGGGTCTATGGCGTGGGTGATAAGAAACAAAAAGACATAATGGACTGTTTTCACTTCAGTCTCCCATTGCTGAACTGTATTTGGATTGTCCTTATTCGTTTGATGCTCATTTCCAGTCATTTGATGCTTATTAAAAACTCATTACCCTACTCCAAATTGGTCATAGGATTTTATTTTTATTTTTCATAAGAGGACCCTTATGGGAAGATGAAATATGGATGTTTATAGAATGTGATAAGGGCCCATGGGGGTTTGTTCCGAAGAATGAACTTACATGAGTTTTCGTTAAAGCAACTTTTGCATAACCTCACAATTCACTTGTGAAGGGAAACCCTATCTAGGTTTGGTATTTGGCCTTGACCAGCTGTGAGGATCTTTTTGAGGATTTCTGTTCATCTTTTGAGAACTTCAATGAAAGATTCCTAAATTGGATCCCAAAGGTCGATGTTGGTTGAGATTTGATTTTGTATATAGTATAGGTTCACGTAAGCATGTTGATGCAGTACAATGGGAAAGATACCAAAAATTGATGTAGAATAATTCCTAAGGCCTCAAATAATTTAAAATAAAGGATGCCAAAGAAAAATAAATCAAGAATTGAATTTAAATTCACAAATAGCCAAGAAATTAGAGAATAGAATTTAAGAAAAAAGGTTAGGATGAGAAAGAACAGAAAAGAAGAAGAAAATAAGTAGAAAGAGCAAAAAAAAAGGGTATTTTGTAAGTTTGGACAGAAAATCAAAAAATTACCAAAAATGTCTTTCTGACATGTTATAAAAATCTGAAAATTTTAGGGTAGTTTCTAATGTGTTTAAGGGTTCTACAGTTAAAATTTCATGATATTTGGATAAGATTTGATAACCTAAATCATGAAATTTTAGAAACTTTGAAGCTTTGCTAATAAAGGTTCAAGAAGAAGGGGAAGAAAAAAAAGGAAAGAAAGAGATAAGAGAATAATAAACTAAGAGAAAATGAGAGATACCTGAGAGGATGGGCGAACTTATGTGTGCACCTAGGGTGCTATAACCCGATGGAGAGTGATGAGAGTGGTGTCAGCCTATAAGGAAGAAGAAGGCCCATGGTCACTTGGGAGACCACCCAATATCACACAATTTTTATTCAATATTCACTTCAATTTATTACATAGGGCAAAGTCCGGTATACCTGCGACAGCAATAGAGGAGGTAGAGGCACCACCAGAAGAAGTGTCCATTTAAGCCATGAAACGATGAAAGAAAGGCCATTTCTTCATGAAGCGAGGCTAATTCACCAGTAGTAACATTCGTAGGAGTCTTAGGCAATGTAGTAGAAGAAGCAACATTAGTGCAGGTAGTGGCATATGCGTTGGACCGACCCCTAATAGTGGGACGAGAAGTAACACTACGGTCACCAATAGGGGAACCACATGGAGTGGGCTGAGAGATGGGCTCCTAAGGATGACCATGAAGGTCCCAACTCGTGGCTCTCAAATGATGTGTTCGGCCACAATGATCACAACACAATTGATCTCAATTGTCTAAACCATTGCTAGCATGGCCACGACCACGACTACTAGTTTGACCACCTTTTTGAGACATGGATGTAAGAGCTGATCTCTCAGGAGCATGGGAAGGTTGGGATACAAATATAGCACTTCTACGACGTTCCTCATGGTGGAGAAAACTGTAAACCTCACTAAGAGATGGGAACGAATCACGGGTCAAAAGATGACTGCGAACTGGCTCAAATGCAGAATTAAAACCCGCAAGAAGCTCAAACACATGACTTTCCTCAACAAACTACTGAAAAACTGAAGCATTAGCAGGACAGAGAGCGGGAAGCGCCGAATAATGATCAATCTTCTTCCACAAACGACATAGGTTAGAGTAATAGGCAGTGATAGACTAATCACCTTGCTGCATCTGCCACACCTGCTGACGAAGCTCATACACCTGAGTAAGCTGACCAACTTCAAAGTAGGTCTTTTGTAAGATATCCCAGATCTCCTTGGAAGAGCCTAGAAACAGATACGTGTTAGCATTTGATGGTTGCATAGATTGTAGTAGCCAGGAGACAAGAGCATCTTCAGCTTCCCACTTGGGGAACTAAGGAGAGGAAGAGGTTGGGGAAGGAATACTCCTAGTAATATATCCCCACTTGCCACTACCAAGGAGGGACCACCAAATTGATTGAGACCATGCCAAGTAGTTGGTGCCATCAAACTTTATAATAGTAATAGGTTAAGGGCTTGATCATGGCTTGGAGGAGCATGGCCATTGCTAGGGGCTGAAACTATCACTAGAGGAGAGGAATCGATTTGGTTATCATCTAACATGATAGTGAAGAGAGAGAAACATTCTTGTAAGTCATAAACAAGCACTACAGGAACATGACTCAAGACAGGGGCCCGGAAAAAAACAAAGACAACCAAGGAGGGGCTACACAACCTCAAAACAAGAACACAAACCACAAGGGCTACTCAGCCTCAAAACAGAGTGGTATATGACAGGGAGCAAGACGTGTTCCCAAAAACACCATAGGATAAGGTTTCGAGGAGAGAAAATAAACCTAACACAAGGTAAAACCCATAATGAAGCAAACACATGGGCAAGGGAGGTCTTCAAGGACAAAACGACATCAAAGCACTTGAAATGATAGTATGAATAATAAGCAATACGAAGAGGAGTACAGGAACAACCACAAAACAGACTTGGCGACAACTATGGAAGGGAAAAAATGTCACAACGAGCTCTATAGAGCTCGAAATTTGATGGGATCACTTGCAATCGAATCGTAAGGATTTAGGGGGCAAAATGAACCATTCGGAGCAAGGACAAAGCAGGCATGAGTGTGAATCACGTAGAAAACCAAAATCGGAAGAATTTTTTTCAAAAAACACAAGAAAATCTACAAAAATCCAAAACTTCATCAAATCAAACCAACTCATCACCATAAATCACGAAAAATACTGATTGACCAAAAACCTAAAGATTTGTCACTGACTTAGCAGGTCCGTATGGATGGTGGCATCATCCCTATGACCGGATGACGTTAGCAGTGACGAGCAGAGCCTGTAGACGAGCTTTGGGTCCCTGGATCGAATGGATGTGCTTTGACACCAAGTGGATTATTGTGGATTTAGGCTAGAATAATGTTAGGGTTTGTGGAGGAAGAAGAATGAGAAGAAGAAAAAAGAGGAAAAATCGTATAAGTGAGTATTTCCCTCTCATACGTATGAATGTATTTATTAAAAGATACTTTAGGTCACTACATAGAGTATTTACAAGAATTCCATTCATCTACAATGTACCCATATACCCTCACATATTAGCCCATATACACCCATGTACATCAACAAATCAGGCCAAAGTTTTGACTATAGAAAAATTGGGTTAAAAGTGAAAAACGGGATTACAACTAACACCCCCCTCCTGCCTCCTCTGAAAAAGAAAAAGAAAAAACAGTAACCATGGCACTATTGGCCTTATTACAAGATTACCCACCCCTAAATAATTCTAAGCAACCCCACATAATATGTACACTTAAATCTAGCCCTCTAATGTGGGGGCACACACATAAGTTGCAGAATGTTGTCTGCATCACATGTTCATTCCCTACACATGCTTTATCTGTGATTTAATCATTAATATTTATTATAAACATTCAGTTCCCAACTGCATGTTCAATTCCTCTCACCTTTATATTCAAAAGAGATAGTTGTGAGTTTTCTCTATGGCTTTTGGCAGCTTCTCCTGAGAACATTAATGTTAGTGGCACTGTTATATCCTGGTCACAGAAAGGAGGTTTTTACTGATTTTAAGAGTATATTGAACGAATAGTTGAAATCTTGAATCACACGGGTATAGTCCGAAGCATTCGAACTGATAAATAGGAGGTGTATACTAGGGCCAGATCTGCAAACTAAAAATATTTCACCCTGTTTGAGTATCTTCACCATTGAACCAGAACATCCATACTTAGGTCTTTGCAGCAGCAAACATTGAAAGTAAACACAAATTATCCCATACTTGCTTTTGAATGCTCTGCAATAGGGTGCCTTCATTTCCCCATTCACTGAATGGGGTACTATTCCATTGGTTGAAATTTGATCTCATTTCTTGGGAATGCCTTTGGCTTTTAAACAATGATATTTGAAAGTCTATACCTCCCTTGCAATGAGTCTGTCACATCATGACCTACTTGGGTGGACATGGAATGCCTTGTAGTATCTACAAGTTGTTGTGACCATTAATCTACTGTCCATGATGGCTTTCCACAAAAAAGATTTGACCGTCAGAGAAACTACAAATTCAAGGTTGAAGCAGTCTGTAAATAATAACAGGATTCTGTATCAACAAGTCCCACAGAATCAATGGGTGGAGAAATTTTGGTTCTATTTTCAGTTTCTTTTACTGTTCAAAATACTTAATATGGAAACCTCTCCAATTTTTCCTCATCTTCATTAGATCTTGCTCCATACAACCCCTCAACATTTTTTGACTGGATGCTTCTTGGAAATTATCAATGTAACCTTTAGAACAAATCCCAAAGTTTTTGTCCACACCATTTGTACTCCTATAAAGCAAAGTCTATATTGTCACAGTTGTATGTCTTGCCCCATTCAGAGACTCCTTGCTTACCTATAAGTCGAGAGTTCTCTGTTATCCCACCTTGATCCCAACTCTTGCATTAGCAAAGAATGTCAGAGGTGGCAATGAGTCGGGGTGGGTTGAATGCCTGGGGGTTCCAGCTGATTACTGAACCCAGACCTGACCTGATTTTAAATCGGGTTAGGATTTGGCAACCATAACCTGGAAAACCAGTTGGGTTTTGCGGATCCTAGTGTTAAGAAAAATTAATAAAATAAAAACAACTGGATTGCATTGGGTCCCTTGCAGGTTGAGATGGGTTGGATCCAACTTCATTTCAAGGTGTGTTTGGATTAGCCCAGCCCTAATCTGGGAGTAACAACACGTGTTGGCATGCCGGGTTATGAAAGGCACCTCTCGAAATAACCTTTTTATTTTATCAAACACCCTTTTATTTTACCGTACACCCATGTATTCTCCTCCAAAAGTGTTTTGTTCATCTTTGCAATCCTTGTTATACCAAGACTTTGGATCTTTGGGATTTAGAAATAAGTTTCCCAT
The DNA here is from genome assembly GCA_025762735.1 of Platanus orientalis. Taxonomy (NCBI): domain Eukaryota; kingdom Viridiplantae; phylum Streptophyta; class Magnoliopsida; order Proteales; family Platanaceae; genus Platanus; species Platanus orientalis. Next base: position 12,396,783 of record JAOXJP010000001.1, read on the forward strand.
CCACCAAATCATACCCCCCTGATGCGGTACGCAAAGCAACATGTATTCAAGACCCAAGCATATTTTGGTTATTTTAGGTTTTTTTTTGGTTACAACTATTGATTTCTGTAATTTATTTTGTTCTAGGTTTTATTTTTGTCAACAGTTTAGGGAATTTAGTTTATTTTCAAGTTAGGTTTTATTTAATTTTTAGGAAAATGAAGATAAATTTTTCCACTATTCTTTAAGCCTTGTTTTGGTAAGTTAAAACTTACCTGTTTAGTTTGATTTTGGTATCATTTGGGAGGTTATTGACTTACCTTTCCAATGAGTTCAAGATCTTTCAAATCTAAGGTGATTTGAGAAAGTTGTGGCCAAAATACTGACAGGATATTGCGATGATATCTGTACTTTTCTTAGAGTTCTACTTTAATCAAGAGTCTTTTAGGGTTTCAAGGTTTGTCTATAAATATGGAGGAGATGGAGTGGTGTGATATATACGAATTTATTTTATGAATGATTGTTCTTTGCTTTCATGGATTCCAAGGTACTATTTCAAAGTGACCTTTCTATTGGTTTGACAATGTTTGAACTGATTGTACACACTAATGAAAAGAAAAAAGCAAAACTTTTGTAAAGGTCATTAAGCAGATAGGTCTGTGAAGGAACGTCCATAGAAGATGTTTGAATTGAAACACAGTCAATGCACACAGCAAGCACCTAACCCAGTCTTCCAGGGAATTAAAGCAGAACTTTAATTCTTGTTAATCAATTTTATTTGGTTTAGTGATTTTTTTTTGTATGTTTATTGCTATCTTTGTCTCTGGTGCTGTTTTAGACAGTGGGATGGTCTTTTTGTTTTGACCTGAGGTTGTGAATGCTGCTTTGAGGTCTTTTGGTAGCCTGTTGCATTTTTGGCTTTTTAGCCCTTCTGGCACTCTCGCTTCTTGATATCGCTTGCATTCTGCTTTGTAATTTTAAAGAACCATGAAATTAATTATGAAATCCCAGTGATAGAAAATATGCTTCCATTTAAAAGCTCTGTGATTGATAAAAAAAAGAAAAGAAATGCAGTTCTGTGACTGTGCTCAGTAAGAACCAAGTGAGTTCTGTAATTGCATTGCCTATGCAACCTCTTTGCTTTTAATAGTTTAATCAAGTTTCATTAAATTTCTCCCTCTATTTCCACTTATTCCCATCCTGAGACTAGTCCTAAAATTTTGCAGGGATTGCTGCATTCGAGATGGAGTATGGACACTGGGTTGAAGAACAAAATAGACTGATACGTGAATTAAGAACTGCTTTGCAAGCTCATGTTACTGACATAGAGCTTCGCATACTTGTAGATAGTGGCTTGAACCACTATTATGATCTTTTCCGCATGAAAGCAGCTGCTGCAAAGGCTGATGTCTTCTATTTGATGTCTGGCATGTGGAAAACATCAGCCGAGCGCTTTTTTTTGTGGATTGGAGGATTTCGCCCATCAGAGCTTCTTAAGGTGATGCATGGTGAATGGAGATTACAGATCTTTTAATTCTTATACATAATGTTAATTTTCTCTACATACCTTAGCATAGCACCAAATAGATCTTTATCCTGTCATTCTTCGGTTAGTGTTCTACTGGTCAACATATAGCCCTAATGTTTCATAACTACCCTCATCCTATTACTTGTTCTTTATGATAGCAATTATTGTGTTGCATTTTTTTTGGGATATATATTATTGTGTTGCATATTGCTTATGTTCTTTTGTTTTTGGGTAGTAACTAAGGGTTACATAGACACCTCTATCTGACCTCAATTATTATTATTATTGTTGTTGTTGTTTTTGTTATTATTATTATTATTATTATTTTCCCTGAGATTTTTACATTTTCTTGTCATCAAGTACCTTGGTAAGAATACCATAGACATTTTCGTGTCATCAGCAGCTTGCAACTTAAGTCTGTGTTTTGTATTGAAGTAGACAAGTTACTTTCATATGATTGAAAAATGATACATATGGGTGTAGATGAAGTTGATCTTGACTGGTTCCTGGCTAAGGGATCTCCTATATCAAAATGAGTTTATTTAATTATTTTGACAAAGGGAAAAAAAAGAACAAATTTATAGAGTGACAGACTGCGATCAGCTGATTTTTTTTAATTTTAACATTGGAAATCTTATATGCCGAACTCATTTAATTGAGGGTCAGGAAACTCTGCATATGCACCAGTTATGTTCTCTTTATGGACAGTCCATCTCTAAATCTGTCCTTATATATTGCCTGAGGTACTAATGCTCAGAGTATCTTTATTATATCAAGGTGGTAATCATTAGTGATAATAATAACCATAAATAGTAATGAAAACTACTATACTTGACATTTACAACATTGATAGTGAAATGTCACTCAAATAATCCTAGAGGGGGGGGGTGAATAGGATTTCTTTAAATTAATTTGCCCCTTTTTAAATTTACCTTGTTGTGGTTATTAATTCCTTTTACAATTAGTTCACTTAAGTGAGTGTGTGCTCAAGTGTAACTACTCAAGAATGATAGCAAACATATAGAATACAAGAGTTGTATAAGTTAGAGCAAAGAGAAGACAAGCAATCATACAATCACAAACCACAACACAAGGTTTATAGTGGTTCGGCACTCGAGCCTACGTCCACTCTTCTAAAGCTCACTACTGAGCTTAGGTATATTTCATTCAGGTGCTATTACAACCTAGGTCAATATACAAACCCTACTGCTTGCTCACAAGCAAGCCAAATTACGACACTCGGTGTCTCCGGCGAGTGTGCACTACCTCCGGTGTCTCTAGCGGAGATTCTCAAGCTCCCGGTGTCTCCGGCGGAAGCAAAGCAATAGTAAATATGAATATGAATGCAAGGTCAAACAAATATTACCACAATATGGTTGATGTTGCTAGTTGCTCAATATGTGGGATGTTCCTTGTTGAGCCGATGTGCCTTAGCTACCCACAAGCTCTAAGTACTTAGCTCTAGTACTCCTTGAACTCAGCCAAAGGTGAGTTCTACTAGGGAAGAGTGCTCACCATAACCTCTCCTTAATAGTGTGAGTGTAACTCAATAGGAGAGAGAAGTGTAGTATGCTATCTACTAAAGCTTAGAAATCTATAGGCAATGGAGGTTTGAACAGTGAAGTAGACTCTCAATACAGTATGCCTCTTAGCTCTCTGAAAATAACTTAGAGTGTTGGAGGAGATCTCTTACCCTAAATGGAAAAAGGTCATTTTATAGTGGGGAGGAGCATCATTGGCCTTAGGATGAGCATATGGTTATTAGGGAGTGTTTCTAGGCCTTTAGATGAACCAAAACACTCGCCTAAATTTTAGTAAATTTTTTTTTTCAAAATTACCCTCCAAACAGATTACGCTTTTTGAAATTAGTTTAGGGTCCAAATCGATTGCGAAAAGCGCAATCGGTTTGGGATGCCAGATTTTCTCCAAATCGATTTGGCTTTTTGAAATCGATTTAGGTTTTGGACAATTTTCTAAAACTCATATCCAAATTGGTTTGGGGCTATAGGTTTGGGCCTTGGCTAAGAGAAAAGTTGCTAAAAATTTGTTCCAAAACCGATTGTGAAAATGCCAAATCGATTGTGAAAAGTGCAATCGGTTTGGATGTGATTTTTTTACACTTTTTCAGTTTGGCAGATTTCCTTCAACTGTCTTTGGGATTCATTTGAGGGTATTGTTAGGGACCCTAAGCCACATTTATGGTTGATTTTAGGCACACATTATGACATGATATGCATGGTGTATACCTTCGTTGGAGTGCCTCTTCCCAATGCTCTTCCTTGGTCTTTGGTCCTTCTTGACTTCATGATTTAAACTTGTGAACTCACATAGGACACTTACAAGACTCCTAGCACTACCCTTTACCCAATACATGCTCATGGGATTGACATACATCAACACCTTATCACGCAAACAAGGAAGATCTAGTGTAAAGCAACCCCACACGACCCACAACTTATGTCAATACAAAGCCTTTAAGAAAAGTTGAACGTATCATGGCTAAGCATCAGATGCAAGTCCTTCCTAGAAAGACAATATAGATCGAATACTTAGTTAAATGAAAGGGTCTGTCAAATTTAGAAGCAAGTTGGGAACCCATAAGTGCCTTACTTGCCTTCCTCGACCAGATCGAAGCTTATCTTGAAGAGAGGTTAACAAGGGCGTCAACCAACTAAGTGGGGGAGGATGTCACAGCTATTTTGTCCAGTGCCGTTCGCATGCCCATTTCTTGTGACACTTAGTCTTTTGGTCTTTTCTTGCCTAGTGGCATTCTTGTAAATATGGCCTAATGGCATTATTGTAAATAGTCTAATATGATTTTCTGGGGGTTGGATGTTCCCTTCTAGAAATAGGGGAAAGGCTTAAAAGCATCCTTGTAGGGGAGTGACAAGTTTTCAAGGAGTGTAGCCTTAGAGTCCTACCCCTTTGGTTTATGTGGTTCGGTGTTGCTACACATTGTGCTTAGTGATCCCCTTTAGCTCTAGATTGTAATGCTTTCTTTTGATGCAATACAATAACTCATTTTCGCTCTTGTTGTGTGTGTACTTGGCTTTCCTTTCATTGTTTTGTCTTTGTCGTTGCTTGCTTAGCATAGTGTTGCTTGCCTAGCATAGTGTTGCTTGGTGTGGCTAGTTTGGCATAGGCTGACTTGTGTTGTGGGGGTGACACAAGTGCCGCACGGGGGCGTTGAACTAAGGATGACTGTGAGATCATTGTTCCACTCAATTAGGGAATTTTTCCTCATCAGCTTGAAGATAGGTTCACAAATGGGGTCAATTGGGCAATGAATTTGATGATATACTGAATGTGGCCTAGAAAACCATGCACCTCCTTTTTAGTGTATGGAGCCCGCATCTGAATGATTGCTTTGGCTTTAGCTAGATCAATTTCTATGTCTCTTTGACTAATGACGAAGCCTAACAATTTTCCTTATGAAGCTCTGAAGATACATTTGTTTTGGTTTAACTTCAACTTAAACCGTCTTAGCTTGACAAATAACTTTCGTAGGTGTCCCAGATGATCTTGGCGATGGAAAGACTTAAAAATCATGTCATCAACATATACCTCCTTTTCCTTGTGTATCATGTCATGGAAAAGGGAAGTCATGGTTCTTTGGTACGTTGCCCAAACATTCTTAAGACCAAAAGGTATCACTCTGTAATAGAAGGTGCCCCAAGGAGTTGTGAATGTTGTCTTCTCTTTATCTTCGACTACCATCTTGTTTTGGTTATATCCAGAATAACCATCCATGAATGATATAATTTCATAGCCTGTTGTACTGTTGATCAAAACATTGATGTGAGGCAAAGGAAAGTCATCTTTAGGACTGGCTTTGTTTAGGTCACGGTAGTCAATATACATGCAAACCTCTTCATCCTTTTTTGGGGATGAGGACAATGTTTGCTACCCACTGAGGGTATGAAACATAAAGCAAAAAACCTACATTGAGTTGTTTTTGGATTTCTTATTTAAGTTTGAATGACCATTCAGGTCAAAGACGCCTAGGTTTTTGCTTAATGGGGGGTATGTTTAGATCAGTGGGAAGTTTTTGAACAACAAAGTCGGTGTCAAGACCAGGCATGTCCTCAGGTCCATGCAAAAATGTCAATAAATTCTTGGAGTAAACATACAATATCATGTCCCAGCTTCAAAGTATTAGGGGTCGCAATTTTCACTATTTTGAGGGAAATCTTGGACCCTAGATTTATTTCTTGCAGGTTGTCTACTAGGGGAAGTCCTATTTTCTTGACATTCGAAGGTGTCAATGATTTCTTATGACATAAACTCCTCATCATTGTAATCATACTCTTCCTGTGTACTTTTTGAGAAAGAAAGAATTTAGTAAAGTATGAATGAAGAAGGGGTATTATTACCCCAAAATGAAAGCAGTTAATCTCAGAATTTCTTTCAAGTTGCCTACGTACCTAACATTTTTGCATGTGTTGAATGCAAGAAATAGGGGTTAGTCAGGATCAAGCTATACGTAGTTCTTGGTCTTTTAGGGGTGACACATATGTATTTTTTGACAAGCAATTGAACCTAAAGTTACTTCTCAGGCTGCCTACATACCTGACCTTTTTTTGCATTGGTTGAATGCTAAAAAACTTTTGGTCCATCAAGATCAAGCCACTTGTAGTTCTTATTTACAGAGGTTATGAACAAAAGTGCAAACAAAAGTTTTTGAAAAATGACTGGACCTAAAGTTGTGTCTCAGGTTGCCTACATACCCTTTACATTTGCATTGGTCGAATGCTTTTGATATTTGTGTTGGTAAGGATCACGTCATATGTAGTTCTTTTACAAGGGTGAAAGAAAAAGAGGAGAAACTAAACTAAGTGCAAAAAGAGTAACGATCATGCTTCAGAGTGTTGACCTTCAACAACCAACCTGGTCCAAGTTTGAGCTTCCATCCATAAGCCTGAGCTGTTCAGGGGTGCTTGACAAAATTACATCCTCATGTTGGGTGACCTAGGTGAGGTCGATCTCATTTAAATCCAACTCTCCGTTCGAAATTAATTGTTGGAGTGCCTCCCTGACGTCGCACGGTAGGGAGAGCAGACTTAAAGAGATCAAGTTGTCTTCCCTATTTTCTGAGGTGGCGGGACTAAAACTCTCACCAATCTCAGGGACAGATGAAAAAGTGCTGAAAGAAGGAATGTTGTGACATGCATTGGAATATTGTTAGGGTAGACAAAATTTTTGAACTTGGTCTTGATTGGTTGATGACTTGAAATCTTCAGGAGGAGGGATGAACAAAGGAGTTGCTTCACATGGGTTTTTTGGGCTCACTTCGGGTGTTGCCTATGGAGGAATGAGGTCTTGAGTTTCTTGAAGGTTGAGATCTTCAGGATATTCAAGGGTTATGGGTTTTTTTTTAGGGATCTGGAAACTAACCCTCTTCTGTTTCTTGCCTCAGTATTTGAGTTCTGGTTTGAAACCTAAGCTAGTCTGAGAGTGTTTTTAAACTACTTTAACTGGTTTTTTTCTTCCTTGAAGATACTTAACCAAACCTTTGTCTAAATTAAACTTCATCTTGGCCATCATCCTAAACTTTGGGGGAGAATCTCAGATTTCTTTTTATATTCTTCTACTTCTTTGGTGCAGACCATCTCAAATTGGTAGGACGTGTAGGTTTTTGGTTCTTAGAGATTTTGCACCTGTAACACTCTTTGACAGGCTGTGGTGAGGACATCCATGTCTACTATTAAAGTCACTACCTCATCTTCTATAATAAACTTAACCTTCTGCTGAAGGAATGAGGGTACAACTCTAGCTTGATGTATCTAGGGCCTACCCAGTAGCATAGTAAATGATGACAGAATGTTGAGTACTTGGAAATGCACATTGAACATTTGTTCCTCCATGATGAGGGGTATGTCAGTCTCCCCCTGACCTGGCCTTATGATGTTGTCAAAGGCCTTGATGTCGCATGAATTTGGACGGAGACTTTGTACTGGGATCTAAAGGGATTCCAAGGTAGTTGTGGTACATATGTTCAATGCAGATCCATTATCCACCAAAATCAAAGGGATACACATGTATTGATGACAGGTTGAAATGTACAATGCCTGGTTGTGCACATTCCCTTTTGGGATTTCTTCCTCTACAAAGGTGATAACCCGAGGAATGGCTACTCATCCAACCATGTTTTCTAGCCGGTCTAGGTTTATTATAGCATCAACAAAGGTTTTCCTAAAGATGTTTAGGAATTTGTCTCTGTGGGGAGTTGATATAACTAGAAGCCCCAAGAAGGAAATGTTAGCTTCAGTTTTAGCTAACTGTTCTACCAAGAATAAGTGAGACCTACGAATTGTAGCCTCAAATACCTCATTTTCTTTCTTCTCTTTTTCTTCTTCTCTGATCCTCTTTTATTCTACTAATTCTTGCTCTTTTTCTTATTGTTCTGTCCTTTCTGACTCTAGCCCTATTTTTTGCTTCCCCTGGACAAAATCCTAGCATAAATTAGTAATGGCTGATTCCATGATTTTTCCTGAACAGGTGATAAGTCCTACAAGATTTTCCACTTCCTCTACTGATAGACTTGAATAATATTCTCCTACCCCCTCTTCATAGTTGTAAGGAACCCTGTTGTATTCATATGTCTCTGTGGGTGGTGACGGAATGTTTATGACAGAAGGCATATTTGTGGATGGTGGTTGATAGGGCATAGGGGATGAGAAGTTATAGAAGGAGGGTGGAACTGGTTCTAGTGGTGGAGGGGGAATATAGTAGGTTTGGGTACATGGGGAGTAGTAGGCTAGGGGTTCTACTCTAATGGGGGCTTCCATGATGGTAGCTTCCATAACAAGGGCTTCTAGCTCATCATCTGAAGGAAGTAATGAAAGCGGTTCTTCTGGGGTTTTTGACAAGGATAATATTTTCTTTTGTAGTGAGGTCAGTGGAGTCAACAGGGTCTAGGTACAGCACATGGTCTTCTTCTAGGAAGATTATAATAGGTTTTTTGTTACTAATTCTGGTGATGAAGTTTGCAGGATTGAAGGTCTAACTCCCTACCCCTATCATGTTGGTTCCCTTAGATGAAGGGTAAGATGGAAGAGGGTTCTAAAGGATGATGGAATTGGGTGGGTTGTTTGATGGGGGACCAAAAGATATGTTTCCTTCATCTATGAGATCTTGAATATAATGCTTGAGAATGAAACACCTATTTATAAGATGACCCGGTGATTGATGGAATGGGTAGTATTCGGTGGGATCATACCTAAGAAGCAAAGGGTTTGGAGGGGGTCTTGGCTCTAAAAGTTGTAAGAGCCCCTTACTCACAAGATAGTCCATGACATACTTGTATGAATAAGGCAAGAGAGTGAATCTTCTTTTCTTTCTTTCCACGAATGGGATAGTCATGAACTTGGGTTGTGGCTTTAACTGTGCTTCTATAAGGAGTTAGACCAGTGTTAGAAAATTTGTTGCTTGCTGATGGTGGTATCTGTTACTCTAAACGGGCAATGGTATTTTAATCGTCTGCATAGTATTGGTCTTTGGGTGAGTTACTATGGCTTTTCTAGGGACTGCTCGATTTGTACTTGGGGGACTGTAGTTGCTTCTATGACAAGGCATGCCATGATGGCTATCTAAACACTGGTGGCTTTGTTGATGACATCGGCAAAGTTGCCGGTGGATGCAATGAGAAGCATCAATTGGTATGTTGGGCCTAAGCTTTTTTAGAAAGGTAGAGATCATGTCTTCTTCTGACATTGGGTGCTTTAAGTTAGATGTCCTCTGCCTCCATCGGTAGGCATAGTCCCTGATTCCTTCATTATCTTGGGGGTGCAGTCCCTCAATTTCTTCTCGGGTGGGTAGCATTTATAAATTGAATTGGAAATGTTCAAGGAAGGCCCTGATCGAAGTTCTCTAGGTACCTACATCTCTTTTATCTTGACCCGCAAACCACTTGGTTTCATCCTTCTCTAGACTTCTTGGGGACATCTGTACCAAGACTTTGTCATCTTGTCCCCATTAGAACATGGCATTAAAGTACAACCTCAAGTGCATTTTGCGACACCCTGTGCCATCATATTTTTCCATGTCAAGCATTTAGAAATTACTTGGAAAATTACCCCTGGGTATAAACATAGATCTTCAAAATCCATATTTAATGAGAACTGTCCACCTTTTAAGAGTTCAATCTCACTAGCCATCTTGGCTACTCTAGCCTTTGTCTGATCTGAGTGTGAAGATACTGAGACTCCTTTCTCCTTTTCAACTTTGTATCGTTCCTCTACATTTTGAAGCTCAGTGGCAATAAGGTTAGGGGTAGTGGTGAAGATAGGAAGCTTTTCTTGGTTTTCTAAAAAGTTTGAGTTTTGAGATTGTTTTAGTAAAGCCTCGAGGGATAAATACTGGGTAGGGTTTAGGGGACCTCTTTTGGTGTTCAGGTACTCATTGAGTACCTTCTCAAATTTTATGGAGGTTTACCCCTGACTCTGGAGAAGGATAGATGTATGGACTTGTGTTAGCAGGGGAATTGAGAAAGAGGATAAGGAAGAAGCATCATGTTTGGTCATGAAGTTTTTCAACATCCTTTCTAGTTCAGCCTTTTGTTGTGGTGTTAGTTGATCGCTAGAATCAACCTAAGAATAGGAAGAATTACAGTGGAAACCTCGGGAATTGTAGAAGATAGAATACTAGTCGTCTTCGGAAGTTCTCCTGCCATGATGTTGCGGGACTGTGCCTTCCTCTTCTTCTTCTGCAATCTTGTCTCAGGTGGTGTTATTTTGCTGACAATATATTATTATCATTTAGATTCGTGACTTTTGATTTTATATATGTTTTGAGCCAGAAATATTTAGACAAATGATAGATCATACAAATGAATTCATGTCCACTATTAAACTTAGGTTTTGGAAATAAAATAGAACTTTATATATATTAAGAATGGTTGTAAACAAAGTACATCAATAGTTACAAAAGTAAGGTGCACAGACCTTTTACATAAAGCACAAAGAAAGTGAATACATAATTTAGAGCCCTAGGACTCTAGGCGGTGGTGTTGGAGCTTCGACTGGTTCATAGCCCAAAGAGAAAATTTGTCCTCTCAGCTTCTGAACCCATTCTAGTCTCCAGTGTGTCTGTAGGAAGGCAATGGTGTTGCTACGCCATAGCTCAGCATCCAGATTGGTGTGGGAGACCCTGACATCATTAAGTTCTCCTCTTAATGTGTTGACAAGCTCGTTCAGAGTGTTGTTTGCTTCCTGATGGGTGTCTCTAGTTATTTCAGCCTCAGCTTGAAGATCGAACTCAACTTTAAGGGATGTATAAACTTCCTTGAGGGTAGTTCGGGTAGTCGTGAGGGTTGCAGATGTTTGACAATGGAGAGCCTGTTCATTTGCCAGCTCTTGGAAAGCTTGTTCCAACTTTGCCTCTAAGTGAGAGGGCCCACTTTGTGAAGTGGAAGGTTTGTTAGAGCGGACTCTCTTGCTTGGATGATCACTAGCTGATCCTAATGACTGTGCCAATATGAGGTTGAGGATCCATGAATCATAAGGAGGAGTTGTTTCAGGCATCTTGGTAGACACTAAAGGAAGGTGCCTTGGTGCTTGAGTATGCGTAGTATTCCAAAGGATAGTCAGTTGAGACCAAACTGAATGAGGTGTCTTATAATCGAGCTTGTAAATGTCTGTATAAGTGGTGGTAAAGTTGAACAGGTCTTCACAAAGGTTGAACTGACGAAGTACTTAGATTGGAACATATGGTGTGCTTTGGTGTAGCCCCATGAGAACCATGTAGGTGCGGTTCTCTGAGAACAGATGTGGATAATGAACCTTGTGCCACTTGGCCTTCCAAGTGATGTGTTTGGTAGACAAATTGGTTAATAACTCCTGATAATCTACCATTGCCTTCTTCCCTGAAGTGGTTAAGATTGATGGATTTGACAAGGAGTAGACAAAGGTAATGAGGAGATATGTCCTCAAAGCCATGCTTGTAGAAAAGCTGGGCAACCATACAATCAACATTTACGGTGCCAAGTGCAATGAGATAGGCTGGATGTAATTTCTAAAATGACCATGGGTGCCAATGTCTTTCCCTCAGGCAGCTATTTTAGGACACTACAAAGGACCCCATTGATGTGATGTCAACTGCAGACCAAAAGAAGTTAGCCCAAAATTGTCAATGTGAAAGCCCTATATTTGGCTGGATCTAAGAAATCTCCTACCTTCTTCCGACCTTTATCTAGTAAAAGGTTGAAAGGGCAATGGACATAATCCCCTGAATTTTCTTTGGGTAGAAAATTCTTTGATACCTTAAGGGTAGACTGAAAGTCTTTGAAGTAGATGTTCTTGTGTACCGGAAAGATGGCGTTAACGTGATGACAATGTTTGAAATTCAGAAAAGATTCTAGCTCTTTAATGGTGAGAGTCAACTCATGTTTCCCAAAGCAGAAAACCATGGCTTGTGGGTCCCAAAAAGATATGGCCACTTCTAGGAAAGGCTAATCAAGGCGGTCCTATGATAGTGATAAAGTAGTTCCAAGCTTGCTTTTGTCAGCCCAGATGGCTTGTTCCTCTGGCGGAATAGAGACGAGTATGTATGTGAAGTTGATGATGGTGATGGTGGTGAACGGTTCTAAACAAACAAGTCTAGAATCCATTCCTACAAGAAAAATAAATGTTGGGAATCAGTATATTTATAATTTCTTTTTGTTTTTTGTTTATTTATTATTATTTTTTTAGATCCCTTGAGAAGCTTTTATGGGAGTTCTTGAGATATTGACCCAGTCTCAGACCTTAGTGAGACAAGTATGTCATGACATGGGGGAGGAGCTTACCTCACAAAGACAAAGATATCAAATTCACATTGTTGAGGTTTGGATTTACTTTATGTTTTTGTTCTTGTTTTTCATTATCTTAATTTTGTTATTTTTTTTGTTTAGTTTCTGACTTTGTTTGGTAATGTTCGTTTCAGTTGGGAGGATAGACTCGGAGGAAGAAGACAACAGGCCGGGGGTCTTTGAGTTCTAGGGTAGCCACAATAGTGGGCTTAGATAGGGCAGAGGGTGTGCTAGTTGGGGCTGAGGTTGAGGCAAGTATAGGGATGCCCCCAGTGCTATGGAGCTAGAGATTAGAGATGATGATTCTTCTCTAATGTTAGTAGAGACTGCACCTCCTTTGAATCAGGGAGGTGAGGGTGACTTGCCCATGGTAGGGATTGCAACTCAAATGGTGATTATAGTGAGAGGGGAGCAGGACATGAGATCGACCTACGAAAGGAGGCATGTAAGCCTGAGACCCTCAAAGGGGTGGTTGGGTAGATTGGCTGAGAGGAGTAAAGAGGACCCTACTAGCTAGGGATTTGTATTTTTATTATTATTTTTTTTTTGATAGATGTAATTATGGTTTGTAAAGAAATGTTTATGAAATGAAAAGAAGTTTCTTTTGTTTATTTTGGTTTTGTGGTTT
>JAOXJP010000001.1:12426571-12447328 GCA_025762735.1 Platanus orientalis
TTAAAGTATCAAACATGTACTTAGGTCATGTAGTCATTTTGAAATTTGAACCATGTTATCTATTTAACTAGCCTACGTATGTAATATGTTTCAGTTATACTTTATATTTATTTATATAATTTATTTTTATGCATATGAATTCGAATATGCCTCGTCGATCGTGCAGTATCCCAGAGGAGGAGGAAATTGGGTGACAATATGGCAGTATAATTGGTGGGGATAAAAGAAAAACGATATGTAAATTTTGTGGAAAACAACTGCATGGTGGTGAAATTACTCGACTGAAATATCATCTAGCCGGTGGACAACCTAGAGGGGTATCCCGTTGTGACAAAGTTCCACCCCAAATTAGGAGACAGATGCATGATAATTTGGCAGAGAAAGAAGTGGGTAAAAAGAAAAAAATTGATAGACATGCAACAATGAAGGAGGCCACACAGGGATATGTGGATGTGGATAGTGATGATGATGATGATAGAATACAATATCTATCTGATCATGAGACAGAGGAGCAAATGAGACATTATAGACATGTAGTGAGAGCAGGCTTGGCAAATCAGTACGATAGAGAGCAGCTTCGACGTATGCACTCTTCTAGGCATGATTTTGGGCCTTCTGCGTATGACGAGGGAGAATGCAGTGGTAGTAGGAGACTTAGTAGGGATATTGGTGCTGATGTTGGTGGTAGTGATAGTGATGGCAGCCACAACAGTAGGTACTGGTGGGACAGGTTCTGGGGTGGTCAGGGCAGTGGCACTGGTGGGAGTTATGGGATTAGTCGAGCTTTTAGTATAAGGGATCATGCTACCCCCATTCCCATTGATCCTGGTTTATACCCTTCTCAGGAACACAAGCAGAGATGGTTAAAAAAATGTGGGGGATATGAGACAAGCATATTCAAAATTCTCATTCTTTCATGTAATTGTAGCCAACGCAACTACAGGGCCTTTCCTTTAGAATTTTATGGATGGGGTTGCAAAGGCAGGGCCAGGTGTGAAGGCACCCACTGCATATGAGGTGATGGGAAAGTATTTGGACTATGAAAAGAAACTCCTTGATGGGTATATAGGTGGATTGAAGAAAAAATAGTCAGAGTATGGGGTGACTATCATGTGTGATAGTTGGACTGGTCCTATGAGATAGTCAATCATCAAATTTATGGTTTATTGTGATGGCATCACCGTGTTCTTGAAATCTGTGGAGACATATAAGGTTATCAAGGACTATAAATACATAGGTGCCTTGTTAAAGGATGTTATTAAGGAGGTTGGCGGAGAAAATGTGGTTCAAATAGTTACAGACAATGACAACAATTTCAAGAAAGCTGGAAAGACGTTAATGGAAAAACATAATCCATTTTGGACCCCATGTGTAGCCCATTGCATAGACCTCATGCTGAAGGACATGGAAAAACTAGAGACTGTAAGGAAGGCAGTGGAAGATTCTAGGACAGTTACCAACTTTATATAGAACTATGGGTATGTATTGGCAATGATAAGAGAGATGTGGAGGTGATATCGTGTGGCCAGGTGTTACACGCTTTGCCACCAACTACATTACATTGTAGAGTATCCTAAACAAAAAGGCTGGCTTAAAGAAATTGTTTACTTCACTTCAGTGGCATGATTATAGGGAGAGTGATAGTCCGGCAAGACGATTAGCTGAATCAATTGTATGTAATCATTCCTTTTGGGATCGGTGTCGCACGATAGTGAGCATATTAGAGCCAGTGGTGAGGGTCTTAAAGATGGTTGATGGGGACAAAAAACCAACCATGAGATACATTTATGAGTTAATCAGGTTAATGAAAGAAGCAATTAAGGCAGCTATCCCAAGATGTCACAAAGTCTATATAAATCATTAATACTCAATGGACGAAGATGCTTATCCACCCACTACATCTGGCTGGTAAGTTATTTTATTTTTCTTAAGTTATATTTATTTAATTATGGGTTAAGGTTAGATTTTGGAATGTTTATGTATTTCTTTGATTTTCAGCATATTATCTAAATCCTCAATACCAATACTACCATAATATTGGATTAGATCCAATTTTGTTGAAGGCTGTACAAACAGTTATTGCGAAATTTGAGCTCGATCCCAGTAGATAGGCAGATGCTCTTGCAGAGGTAACTGCAATTACTATTGGTATTATTTTTATTTTCTTTCTCTATACAATTTAGTTTACTAACTTTTGGAGCATTTTAATTTTAGATAAAGTACTTTAGGAATCCAATTGGGTCTTTTGTGCAAGGTTTTGCAAAGGTGGGACGAAAGAAGACAACTACTAGTAATTTTATGTCATTTTTTTAATAGAAATTTAAAAAAAGGTTGTAGCTAACAATTACTTATATACAATTTTTTTTTTGTAGCTGAGTGGTGGGTATTGCATGGGTCCCAAACATCTAATCTAAGGAGGATTGCCATTCGTATCTTATCACAGACTGCATCTTCCTTTGGTTGCGAGAGGAATTGGAGCACATTTAATCTCATCCACTCCAAAAACGAAATAGAATTGGACATGAGAGGCTTCAAAAACTTGTGGTTGTCTATTACAATTTACGCTTGAGATTGAAGAAAGGAGAAAAAGAACAAAATATCGAAGAGTATGCTAACCCCATTGATTTTACAGAGATTTTCTATGACGAGAGAGATGAGAAGGACCCACTATACGAGTGGCTTAAGGAGGCGGGATAGCCAGTATTAGATGAGGCAAGTGGACAACCGAGCTCTCATATAGCAAATCAAATGGGAGTAGATGTGGATGCATTTATACAAACACAACAATGGAACCAGACACAGAGCCAACATAATCCCGTAGTTGATGATGAGTTTGTGAATGTTGCTAATACCAGCTCCTCAGATAGTGGTGATGATGATGGAGATGAAGGAGGTCATGGAGGGGGTGATAATAATGATGATGATGATGATGATGAGGAGGAGGAGGAGGAGGAGGATGAGGATAGTGATGATGATGGAGGAGATGGTGGTGGTGCTAGTATGATACAGAGACCATATGGTG
Organism: Platanus orientalis; assembly: GCA_025762735.1. Classification (NCBI taxonomy): domain Eukaryota; kingdom Viridiplantae; phylum Streptophyta; class Magnoliopsida; order Proteales; family Platanaceae; genus Platanus; species Platanus orientalis. The sequence continues at coordinate 12,429,594 of JAOXJP010000001.1, forward strand.
GCGATGGGACAAGTCAGAGACCCCTTAGCCCATTAATAGGAGATGATACATTTGAGCATGCCACTCAGGATACAGACCATGGTGCACGTATGCTTCCTTATCCATCTTATTATGAGAAAATGGATGAGAATCGAGGGTCGAGGTCTGAGAAGACTAGGATAAATCAGGAGGGGGAGAGTAGCTCCTTCTATCACATAGCTGATATGTTGGCAGAGTCGTTTGATAGCATGAGCCTCAGTGGGGCATCTTTTTGGCAGCACCCTCACCTTCAGTTTCCTTAATATCCTCAGTCAACTACTAGTAGTAGTACATAGAGTCAGGAGGGATTGTGGATTGATTCTATTTTTAGCTTTGGACCTGGTCAGCAACAATACATAGACTACAGATTCTCACCTACAGTTGGTAGGCCTAGTTCCATTACCGCATCCACATCATCATCATATAATCGGGAGGGTCGGGCCTCTCAATCCTGTCAGAACAATCAGGATCCTTCTATTACATCTTCTCATCCTCAGACTCAGTATGTAGTGCCTAGATTTCCACGATATAGGATGCTCTTGAGAGTAGATGATACTATATACGAGAGATGTTTGTGAATATCGGGCATGACATAGTCCCTCTATCTTATGGCAGGATTACTGCCACTTAATAGAAGAGCGGTATCAATATCAACAATAGCCGCAACAACAATATTTACCAAACAGGGATAGCCATGATGATTATTAGCCACCCCAAAACTCTATATGATATTGATGAGGATTGAGTTGGTTTAAAGTTGGAACTCGGAAGCAGTCTTGGCCCTTGGCACTGGTATTATTCTCTATGACTTTATCTTACCATATTATGTTTCTCTACTCTAGTTTCACATTTTCACTGTTGTAGTTTATTTTTATAATACTTCACATTATCAATGAATGAGAATGATATTATTGTTTTAGTTTATACATTTGTATCATTGATAATGTTTTATGGATGTGGATTTATAGTTTTATTTTGCAATGTGTAGTGTTATTTACTTATTTATCAACCTCTTAACACATAAAATTCTGCACATGCACGATAACGAGTGTCACGAGGGTACCGATTCCCAACTATTGATACCCAAGTGTGTCATGAAGTATAATGGTTTATAAGTGTTTAATGATGTTTATCACAACATTTCCTAAGGTTTCATTCAAAAATTCAAAGGCTTACATAGTGTTTGCATAGATTCCATAAGCGATAACGTATCTCATGAGGGTGACGGTTTTCTCAACTATCATAGATGGTTGTTTCATATATTTAATGATTCATAATTGTGCATTAGTGTTTATCCTATCAAGTCCTAAAGTTTCATATCAAAATTTCTTCATTTAATTAGTTTTTCCCCCATTTCTCACTGTCTCCCAGTTTCTTATCGTCTCCTTGCAATAAGCTGCGAGATGCAAGACGTCTCCATCCCCCTAAGCCGTGATACAAGACATGATAACGAGATTTTAAACCTTGCTTGACACAGAATCCCTGATTTAAAAAACTAGAGGTATGAATTATTGGTGAGTGATATTGTTTAGCTTCTCTGAGTTCATGACATCACTACTTCATACACTTAAAAAGAAAGATAGTGACCTTTTCGTCAATACTATGCTTAGTTATTAACTCAAAGAAATCGCTGATTAGACACTAAATACAGTCTCTACTGACAACATAAAGGCACATATGCAAGGCTGTGGGATCGCCATCTGTCCCACCTAATATATCTGCATATGCAGTCAACAAGATTGTATGTTCATTATATCCCCCTATCATTACAATCTCTTGGATGATAAAAGAATACAGAAAACAGCTCAGGAAAGCACCCCAGAAAAGGTTGCTTAAAATTGTACAATTAGATCAATTGTGGCCTAAGAGTTCTCCTTTGTTGGAAATCAAATGGTGTCTCTTTAACAACACTACATCTTGGCCATGTTTTCCTAACCTACCAATGTTATAAATTTTACCCTTATCATTGGTAAACCATAATAGCGGTGATGCAAGACCATAGCTTTAATAGCAGACTGATGCAAGACAACCCTGATACCATATTGAGATAAGTAAAAATAACATAAATAAAGAATAATAGAGAGACAGAAGCAGATACCAACTAGAAATCACACTAGGTTTCTGTGTAGGCAATCACATCTAGGATTCAAGGTAATCAAACCTTTGGTTGAAGGCAATCACACATCCAAGAGCTTTAGTAATTTGCTTCAAACTTTCATTCATTCATTCATGATGAAATTTTAAGTTACATGGGTCATAGAATAAAGGTTTAACCCTAAACTTCCAAATCTCAATCTAACTAAACTCAAAAAATAAAACTCAATCCCCATCACCAAGTGATACACTACCAGTATTTTGGCCATAACTTTCCTAAATCACATCGAATTCGCAAGCTCTTAGACTCCTTGGAATTAACTGAATAACCTTTCAAATGACACCTAAATCAAGCCAAATGGGTAAGTTTTGACCTCCCTATTAATTATTTTCATACAAAAAATATAAAAGGAAAAATACCCCTGCAAAACCCCAGCAAAATAAATAAATAAAACCATCAAATCTGAGTATGGGCAGTTTCTTATTCCACATCAAGTGGTTTTCCTTCTTGTTACCCTACATGTCATCTTAATTCAATAAAGCAAAACAATAACCTGTTTACAATACTTAACCTTGCCACAGCTGCTCCTCTTTATGCCATTTATCACTTTTATTCATGTGTGCAAAGTTTCAAAGCAATGCATGAGCCAGAAAATTAAACATGAAAGAATTAAACCAAGAAAGAATGAGCAACTACCTGCATGAATTGTAATTTCGTCTCTGGAATTGAATGATTGCTTTCATCACTTGGAAGTGGGCATGCATCTTCCACCTTTTTACAACTCAACAAGCTATTTTGGTCAAAGGATATAGGGAAATGGTTCCTATCTAGGCCATTTGCAGAAACAATGTCAGTCTTATCCCTTCCAAGCATTAGATCACCTTCCAATGGTTCTTCTTGTGGAACCTCTTTTGTGAATCGCTCAGTGGACATGCACTCCAGAATGCCGGATCTGGAATTACCTTCCTGAATACTTATTGTTAATGCAGAACTTACCAGCCGCTCTTTCATTGCACTAAGCTCAATTGCAATTCTAGACCTTTCCTCATTGCATTCTCGTAAAGAAGCTTCAAGCTTTTGTTTATCTTCTTTACAGCAATCGAGGCTTATCAATGAACATTCCAGTTCAGCTTTCATTCTGTCATAAGCCTTGACCTTTTCTCTCTTGTCAGACAGTGTTGTCTGCAACTCAGTCTCCAGTTCCAAAATCTTCAATGACAGTTCTTCATTTCTCTTTATGTGAGAAGCTTCGCTTTTTTTCCTGTTCTCAACCTCATCCAGGGCATCTTGCAATTTCATCAGCATCTCTTCCCCATGCCTTTTGGAAATATAAAGCTGGCTTCTCATCTCTTGCAGCTTTGTTTCACACTGTTCTCTGATAAAAGCCATTCTCAAAGATTCTTGCATGGCAACTGACTGTCCTTCAGTTTCTCTTTTTTCACGAGACTGGATACAACCAGCATCGGCCTTGTCTTTAAGTTCTTTTAAATGGATGGTCAGGTTCTTGAACTCTTCTGTCTTCAAAATTTGTTCAGACAGCCTGTGAGCAAGCTCATTGTGCTGGTTCCGCAACATCGTCAGTTCATTACCATATTCCTCCAGCAAAGATATATGAGCAAGTTGTTCATCTAATTTGGCTTTGAGGACTATAACGGTGATTTCCAATTCATCCCTGGATGACCTGAGACTGTCAATCTGCTGTTCAGAACTCACCAGCATGCCCTTCAATTGTTCAACCTCAAGTTCATTCCATCGCTTATCCCTGATATCACTTACTTCTGCAATTGCTGGCTTAGTCTTAAACTTCTCAAGTTCAGCTGACATGGTATTCACTCTGACAGAGGCTTCGAACTCTGACTTCAGTGAGTTAAGAGCTGTCAACAGTCTAGCATTTTCTTCAGTGCACGCTCCTTCAGCAGCAATACATCCATTCAGTGGGGCCAATACATCGAGATAATTTAAACAGAACTCCCCATGGCACTCATCCAAAGATTCAAGTTGCTGAAAAAGCTCCTTCATCCTGGGCTTGAACTGATTTCTTGTGAAAATAAGTTCAACATCTGCGGCTAAAAAATTTTCTTGCACTTCTGCTGAGTAAGATTCCAGATCAGTAACTTGGAGGCGCAATAATGAAGCATTTTCATCAGCCTTCTTTAAGCATTCCTCACTATGCAACAAAAGACGACACACTCTGGATTTCTCCAGTTCTAAATCTGAAATTAATTGCTTGAGACTGACCAGTTTGGCTTTCTGCTCGTTAAAAAGGACCAGCTGTTCATGTTTCTCATTCAATTCAGAGGAAAGATCTGCAACTTTACCCTCTAATTCAGCTCTGAAGCCTCGCTCAGACTGCAATTCATCATGTACACCCCTCAAACTCTCTTTTAAACTATTAAGCTCACTGGCCAACTTGACAGATTCCTCATTTTCAGCCCGTAAAAACATCATTAAAGAATGGTTTTCCTGTGTAAAATCAGCGACAGTCAACTTAGTCCTTTCAAGTTCCTCATTTACACTCTCCAAGGCCAGGATCTTTTGAGCAAGGTCCCTGTTCTCGGTAATGACATGCTGCAGCTCAACTTCCAAAAGTGCAATTTTAGAGAAGAGCTCTTGGTTCTGTTCTGCATGTTTTCCTTCAGCTTCTGAACTAAACTTCATTTTGTTGCCAAAAGCTTCAAGTTCTAGCTGAAGCTTTTCCACACGAGCATTGGACACATCTAGTTTAGTCACCATCTCTTGTATATGGGATTCAAACCTCTGTTTCATGGTCAAAATTTCCGACTCTTTGCTGCTTAATGACCTTCGAGAAATATTACTTTCTTCCTCTAAGGCCAGGATCTTTTGAGCAAGGTCCCTGTTCTCGGTAATAACATGCTGCAGCTCAACTTCCAAAACTGCATTTTTAGAGAAGAGCTCTTGGTTCTGTTCTGCATATTTTCCTTCAGCTTCTGAACTAAAGTTCAGTTTGTTGCCAAAAGCTTCAAGTTCTAGCTGAAGCTTTTTCACAAGAGCATTGGACGCATCTAGTTTAGTCACCATCTCTTGTATACGGGATTCAAACTTCTGTTTCATGGTCAAAATTTCTAACTCTTTGCTGCTTAATGACCTTTGAGCAATATTACTTTCTTCCTCTAAGGCCAGGATCTTTTGAGCAAGGTCCCTATTCTCGGTAATAACATGCTGCAGCTCAACTTCCAAAACTGCATTTTTAGAGAAGAGCTTGTGGTTCTGTTCTGCATGTTTTCCTTCAGCTTCTGAACTAAACTTCAGTTTGTTGCCACAAGCTTCAAGTTCTAGCTGAAGCTTCTCCACACGAGCATTGGACACATCCAGTTTAGTCACCATCTCTTGTATATGGGATTCAAACTTCTGTTTCATGATCAAAATTTCTGACTCTTCGCTGTTTAATGACCTTCGAGCAATATCCCTTTCTTCCTCCATACCCGTCTTCTCCTGGGAGAGTTGAAGAATCTTTTCACATGCCTTCGTCTGAAGCTCTTCCAAATGCAAGATGCAATTGATGAAGTCATTGTTTTCCAATTCCTGTCGAAAAGGTTTACCTTGAAGAGCTGATCCATTGAGTTGCTCGTCATAAGAAACCATAGTTGTCATCAGACCCCCCAACTTATCTTGCAGAAAGGTGACAGTTTTATCCAGATTGTCCTTCACAGAAGCCTGCTTATCAAATTCAGCTTTGACAGTATTCAACTCTTCATACACAGAGCTAACTTGATTTTGAAGATTTGTTTTTTCCAGAGTTTCCTGTTGTAATAAATTCAATAGTTCTGTATTTTCTACAGTGCAAGACATATATTTGCTTTTGTAGCTTCTGCACTCCATCATCAGCCCTTCGTATTCTTTAATCTTTAGAGTAAGAAGACAATTTTCATCGGAAGTGAATTTCAATTTTTCTTCTAGAATTTGACTTTGCAAAGCCAAGTCATTGCATTTGGTGATGCAACTTGCCTTGTCCTCGCTCAGTGCATTTACATCATCCAATGCAGTTTGCAGCCTAAGCACCAACAATTCCTTAGATTCACTTGAATGTTCAAGCCGTTGTGCAAATTCATCCATTTTCTCTTTAATGACCCTGATACCATCACAAGCTTCATGCAATGTTTCTTGTAGAACCCTTGAAAATACATCCAAATGCAAGTTGACCACATGCATTTCACAAATTTCAGCTTCTGCCTTCCGATTACGCTCTTCCTGCAAGTGAAGCAATCTCTTCAAATCCTCTAAAAGAATATCTCCACCCACAAATTGTTTGTTTAGATCTGAATTCTGGTTCTGATGCAGCAAAGATTTAGCAGTCTCAGATTCAGGAAAATCCAGCTTGGACTCAAGGATTGTACAACTGCCAGGAAGTTCATCCTTTGAACAGCTCAAGAAGTCCAGAGCATCCAAATTTCTCTGTACCTCAGAAACAAGATCAGTATGTACTATCAAATTCTTCTTTTCCGCAAAAAAATTCTGAAGTGGAATCAACTGGTCTGAAGACAGTTCATTCTCTGTATTCTGAGACACAATATCCAGTGCTTGACTTCTTTGTACCCTTGTTTTGTACCGTTCTTGTAGGAATGGTGCATCACCCTTGTCCACTGTTTCCAGGTACTCCTGAAAACAGGGTTGGGAAGCTTCTGCAAATGCTTGCCTAATGAGGTTCTCATTTGTCTTGAACATGGACAAAACTTGGGAAGAAAGCAGTTCAAGGTCCTTTTGTAACTGGTCCACTGCAATTGAGTAATTCCAGCGGGCCCTTTTGAGTGCTGTTTCAGAGGTGACTGCCCTTATCTCAAGTTCCTTGTTAAGAGACTCCAAGTTATGCTTGTCCTCAGCAAACCTTGAGAACTGCTCATTCATGTCTTGGTGCATAGTTTCCATCTGAGTTTTATAAGAAGAAATTGTGAACTGGCAACTAGAGTGTTCATTTCTGATGTTTTGCAACTCTCCCAGCATTTTCTTTTGACTTTCCTCAAGCTCCTGAATGAGGGCTTCATAGTAGCATTCCATCTGGTCCATTTTTTTAGCAAGACTTTCCTGCTCAGCTTTGGACTCTTGTAACTCCCTAAGAAGTTCACCAATTTTTCTTTCCATCACAGAGATAGTATCAATAGGGTCAGGTTCCTCTGACTCACAGCTAGCCCTGCTTAAACAGTGAAGAATACCTTCAGAGCGATAACGGCCTGCATCAAAACCCTCCAGCCTGTCTCTTGGGATGAATTGCACAGGTTTCTGCACAGTCAGTGCTCCAATATCTTTTATATTTGTTCTATCTTCTGGTGGTAGATTTAGTATAGGAATCACTGCTGTGGTTCCTTGTTTAAGATCCTGCAGGATGCATTGCAATGCCTCTAACTCTGGGTAAAGGAAGCCAAAGTCACTGTCTTCGTATCTGAGGCATGCCTTGTTTTGAACCTCCTTTAGTTTATCCTCCATAACTAAAAGACCCTGCAGCCATCTTATCCGCAGATCCTGGAATAAACAAGCCTGGTCTTTCTCAATAATCTCCTTATTGGTAAAATGAGGGCTTGATCCAGAACGAATAAGCTGTTCAAAATCATCTTTGAACTTTGAACACTCTGATTTCAGTATGGAAACTTCTTCTGCCAGCTTTTCTCCTGAAGCAATTTCGGTAGCGAGTTGCTGCACAAACTTTTGTGTTTCAGCACCTAATTCATCTGCTTGACTGTGTAAACTGCTTATTTCAAGCTTAAGCTCTAAGATAGAGCACTCAGCCACCTCCAAGCTTTCTCTAAGTCTACCATTCTCTTCATAAGCAGTTGCCAAGTCATTATCAACTGAATAGTCCGAACTCCAGCCATGAACCCAATCACTGCTCCCCTGTTGCAAAGGCTGATGATTGGAGTGGTTCCCATTCCCAGGCTGAGGACTTTGACTAAGAGAAAGTCTACCTAAACCGCCAGAGATTGTTCTTTTGAAGCTATCAATTCCCTGTGTGCTAGATGTATCGTGCTTGTCAGCATATAAACTTTCTGAGGTGTTGGATGAGCCATCAATTCCAATGGCTGAGTCTGTGTACTCTTCATTCAACTCCACCTCCTCTTCAACTGAAGGAAGCTCTTTAGATTCTGTCTTGAATCTAACTCTCCCGTTGACCTATATTTTAAAGATAAAACAAAGAAAATGTTTATCTTGTCAGATACATATATATGACAAAAGACTAGGTGATCATTATTCATTATCACCAAGAAAATATTTAGAACCAGAAAAGGGGCTTCGAAGTGTGATCCATTACAGCAGTACTATTTTATAATTATTATTTATCAAGCATAAAATGATGATAATTACCACACACACAAAAAAAAAAACATAAAGTGATGATGGAAGTCATTAAAACAGATAAACTGCATGAACCCTCCAGGCCAAGATACGAACCTTGAGTGGAAATATTAGTCATGTCATCACTGTATAATTTTGCAACAGTTTTTAATACTGGTTCTGATATACAGACCTCCATACTAATAGTGCATGCTCTAGTATCAAACTTCATGTATCTTCTGCATTTATCTGTAGTTTTCCATTTTTAATATCTACAACTGTTTCTTAACCAACTATGCACTTGTGTAAGGAATCAATGAAAACTTCAGTGCTTAGCTAGCCAATAAAAATTTCCTCATAACCAGTTACATTTTTCTTCTGATAAGTATTATAATGGTATTGATGTTAAAAAAGGACAAATCCCCTGTACTAAATTTCTACTTTCGGGGAAGTGATGCCAATCCAAAGGCATAGGAAAGGAAGAAAAAGATAAGCTTTCAATCAGGCCTGTACAGCTTTAATAATAATAATAATGTGTCGAATAATGTTATAGATTAACAATATTAGTATAGTTTATTACAATATTATAATTATTATTGTTGTTGTTGTTGTTGTTGTTGTTACTATTATTATTATTATTTGAATTCCGAATACAGAAAAAAAAAACTCCCCCTCGCTTGTTTTTTTTCTAATTGTTCACTTTTTGCCAACAGTCTAATTCCTGGAATGGACTGGCATTTCGATTCCACCCCATAACTTGCACATCAAACAGCTGAAACTAGAATTGGAATTTTGATCACAAAATCCCTGAACCAATTGCAGCTTAAGGGTTGTTTGTTTCTCTTTTTTGGCTTCATCATTTTAACGAATAACTTACCCATGAATAGGGAAAATATTAAATTTCAAATGTCCCAAAGAAAAGAAAAAGAAAAAAAAAAAGTTGCAGGTGGCCATACGACTGAATTTTATGATTGTGCATAAATGTTGTATAAAGGTTTCTTGTTATTTGAATTCCGAATTCAGAAAAACACTTCCCCCTACCTTGCTTTTTCTAATTCTTCACTTTTTGCCAACAGTCCAATTCCCAGAATGAACTAGCAGCATTCCGATTCCACCTCGTAACTTGCACATCAAACAGCTGAAACTAGAATTGGAATTTTGATCAAAAAATCTCTGAACCAATTGCAGCTTAAGGGTTGTTTGCTCCCTGAACCAAATACAGCTTAACGGTTATTTGTTTCTCTTTTTGGCTTCATCTTTTTAGTGAATAACTTACCCTTGAAAAGGGAAGATATTAAATCTCAAATGTCCCAAAGACAAAAAAAAGTGTAGGTGGCCATATCACTGTCAATTTTATTGATTGTGCATAAATGTCCTCTAAAGGTTAGTTTATTATGTGCGTCTAAAATTTTCACACTCATGATTCGCTTTCTTAAACATTTTATGAATGTCTATTTTTTTAATGTGGGTTGTAGCTTTCCCTGGTGGATTTTTTACGTGTGCTGAAGAGATGGCGATTTTTTATTTATTATTATTTTTTATTGGTATGCTAAGGAGATACAAATCTTTCTTTGCTTCAATTAGATTTAATGAACTCTCACTGTAACTTCTCTTCCTACCTATGATGTTTAATTTTTTATTTTTTCTAGATATTTTATTTCATTTAAAAGTAATAATGTTTCTTTATTATTTTATTTTAAGAATTTCTAATTCATTCCCAATGTATCATGCATTTTCCTTTTTATATAGAATAGGGATTTAAATCATGAATAAAGTTTTGGCTTGAAGACCAATGCTTTGGGTGTGATGTGATGCAATGTGTGTGGTGATATCCACACAAAGAATAAATTCTTCTTCACAGATGGTGTGATTCCATCTCTTGTTCAGATCTGGTAAAAGATCTGACATCTAACTACAACAACAGCAATAATGATGATAACAAAGCCTAATCCCAACTACTTGGGGTCAGCCAGACAAATCCTATTCTACCATAGTGCCATTAGATCACAAGCATCAATGTCTTTCCTCACTACTTCAACCCAAGTCAACTTTGACCTTCCTCTAGTCCCTTTAACTCAGTCAACTTGCACCATCTTACTCCTCAATGGTGCAGTCATTGATCTTCATCACACATGACCAAGCCATCTTCGCCGGCTTTCCATCATCTTATCAACTATTAGTGCTACGCCAAAGGTCCTGCCAAAGGATTCATTTATGATTTCATCCTTTCTAATATAGCCACTCATCCATCTCAACATCCTCATGTCAGCCACACTCATTATATGTATGAGTTGTTTCTTGGCTGCCCAACATTCTGACCTCTAACTCTCTTCCTATTATTGGTCTATTTGTTTTCAGCATCTACTTACTCATCTCTCATCCATCAGATTTACCTAATTATCTTGAATTTCTGTCTTCCATTAACCTTAATTGAACCCACCCCCACCCCTTTTTTGCCCTAAACCCCCTACTCTCTAACGATTTTTCAACCTATCCAACAAGCCTCTGACGACTGCTTCAAACATTGTAAACAGTCCTCCTTAAACCCATTTCAACTCTATTCAACCCTAGCTTTTTACCTCATAATCCAGCAGCCCTAGTTGAAAATCTGAGGTGTTTTAGTTGAATTTTCATTAAGGGTTAAGTGTTGCCCTCTGAGAATCCAGTAAGCAGGGATCTTTTGTTTGGGTTGTCTTATATCAAGAGAGTGTACAACTATGTCCCTTCTTCCCCATTTCTTGATCAAAATGAAAGTAAATGACAATTATATCCCTGAAAGTAAATCATACCAAAGGTGGATATAACCCATAGAAAGAAGTCCACCATATCCTGTTCCTAACTAATAGAGGAGAAGGGATTTAGTGTATCTTGTGAGCTCCCCTTGAAGGGCTCATGAAATTTTTTGCTTTCCTTTGTTAACAAAAGTTCAAGCTTTCACCTTATCATGAAAAAGTAACAGTAACAGCCCAACAGTCGGTAAGCTATGCAAAACACGGCATACAGTATAAGATGATAATAACACATGATTTTTTAATCCTCCAAACTAGACATTTGTACTGATAAAAACCAATCCATTTCAAACAATTTAACTCGTTTGAGAATTATGTCTATCAAAGAAAAGGTCAGCTATACAGTGAGCTATCTAAACAATGCAAAATACAGTAAGAACTAGCTTTCCCAATAAGCAAGCAGGATTACAAAAATAACCAACATATTGAATTTCAGCATGCAGTAGATAACCAGATATCATGAAACATCCAGACAACTAGGTCACAAAACCATAGTCAAACCTTATCTGTATAATCATTGGCCATACGTACGGAAGCTGATAAGTTTTCTATGGGTTCGCCATGAATATGCTGGTTGGTGGTCATCTGCAAACCCTTCTCTCTGCGCTCCCTCTGCTGCTCAAACTCTCTGAAAGCAAATGGAATTTAAGTTTGTTGAAATAATAAAGGCATCTAATTTATAGTGTCCTTGATGCAGTACCTGAACCCGGTTTTAGAAGTGAGCAGCTGAATTGTGACCTGGCATCAAATAATAGAATCAATTACAACATTAGCAAGGGATTCTATGATACCAATTCCAAGTAATAGCAAACATTCCACAACTAGAAGCATTTAGTGAGAAATTACAAGGCACACATGAACACACACACGAGAAATATATATATTCTTTTAGGAATGCAAACTAAGAGTTAAAACTTTGAAGCCATATATGAGTCAGCTCCTCCCTAGGAATGATCAAGATACAGATTTATAAATTAAAATTTATCTCACACTAATTAGAAGTATTTCAAAAGTTATCATGAAAAAATCATTGGAAAGTATTCAGAATACCACAAGCTCTCACATGTAAAACAGTTCCAGAGTTGCAACCATGAAGAGGCAGTGCAACATCAAAAGGATTTGATGCGTCTGCATAATCAGCAAGGTTGATGTTAGCTTCGCCAAGGACGCTAGACCGAGAAGAACCCTGATGTCAATGAAATTCAGGTAAAAGACAATAGTTAGTCTCAGTTTGGAAAACACTATTTAACTCAGACAGCTATCTTTTTGTTGAATAAACAAGGGGGGGGGAGTAGGATGCATATAACCATATTCAATTGCAAATAAATTTGCACCTGGGACAACTTTGTTACAGGATTTTAAAAAAGCAACAAAAAAGAAAAGAAGAAGAAGAAGAAAGAAAGATAAACATAAGTTGGGAAGGATCATACCATTGCCACAACAAGCTTATACAGCTTTTCATCATACTGTTTGGTTTTTGCATCTTGAAGAAGTCTTGTGGTCTCATAGATAGGATCTCCCCATTTGCATGTCCCATTTTTCACATTTGCTTTGGTTGTCTTTGCTGTTGCCTTCCCAGAATCGGCAGGAATGAAAGATACAAACAATTTATCCCATCCAGTTTGTGGAATCTGAAACCAGATTATAAAAAAAAAGGAGGGTTATATCAATCACTGCAGAGATTAAACAAGCATCCGGAGTTTTTTATTTTTTTTTTATTTTGAGGCTATAGCATAAATGCAATTTGTGATGCAGGACAGCCTTGAGAAAGCTGCGGTTCCTGCAGGTAATGAGCCCAAACCATGTTGGAATATAGGCTCAAACAGCCCTCAAGCAATGATTGAAAAGGAATCAATTAGATGCAATGCAAATCTGGAAGAAAAAAAACTCTTGGCAGCAAGTAAGAAGTAGAGAAAATTAAAGTTTGATTTATTCAAATAGGCTGAAAACTTGCAGACAGATAGGCCTATAGGTGGATTATCAGCCTCTTAAAACTTAGGTTAAACAGATGAAGAAAGTACATAAACCAAGCAAAACTCAGTTATAGGATTCAGCAGTATAGAACTAGACAAATACTTCTCAACTCAGATTAGAATCACGGGAGAACCCAAGTATTGTTGTTTAGACAATTGCAGGAAACTAAATTTACAGTAATTGATTTAACAAATAAAATGAACAGATGGAAGAACAGTATCAAAGTAACAGAAATTTGTTGCAGAGAAACAAACTAATATACACTAGAGAAATTAGTACTACTAATAATTAGAAATAAGACGGAGTTAGAAAAACTTATTGATTTGTGTTAAAGCATGTTCAAAGACACTGTCCTAAACGGTATTCGTCTCCCTCTAATCAGTGCGGCAAAGTATAGTAGACAACTGTCACAGGATTCGACAACACTGGCTTCTCCAACCCGCACAGTCTGAGAAGTCCTCCAACAAATGGCAATGAATGCGATTCAAATCCAACTCAAAACAACTTGAGAACTTTTGATCTCGGTTGCAGAACAATTCCAAAACAACTTGCAGAGAAAATAAGACAGAGATGAGAAAGATAGAAATTTTCAAGTGTGTTTAACATCAAAACCTTTCATATATTTATAGATTTGAAAAGCCACTTTGAAGATGTGTCTATAGACACTTTGACACCCTTTTGATCATGAAAAGTCACTCATTAATGCCTATAGATGCTACTTGCATCTCTGCACAAATCTTTATGAACGGATTCAAAAAAATCCGTTGAAATTTTTCCATTAGAGATCGTCTCGATCGATCGAGGTGGTGCACCCCGATCAATCGGGCTCCACTCCAATCGATCGAGGTGACCTTGATCCTTTCGACCATATTTGAATCTCAAAATACAACAAGTATGAGCTCACAGCAATAGTACTAAACCCAGAAAATCTCAGCAGTAATGAATAACACAGACATCCACAATAATCAGAACTTATCTGTAACCCTGGGTGATGTAGAACAAATCAAAGAGCAACCCAAAACCCAATGTAATCCAACAACAGCTTGGTTTATATAGTAGTCTTTCAGGGTTGTGATCAAACACCTATAAGGCTGGACAGCAGCTTGTTGGTGAAGTTTATGCACTTAGAACATGTCCTTCTTCAGTTACTTATCATATTCCATCACATAAACTCTTCCCCGAATCACTTCTTGGATCAGCCAAAAAGTTATAACCCAAATCTTCAAGTATATGTCAATGAGAAATTTATTCAAACACTTGTACTCCAAGTCGTTACATAGCAAAAAAAAATCTTGTACAAAACCACTGATTTTCTTCAAGTTTCAAACAAGTAACCATCCACATATATTCCTTGATGCAAGTATAAGTCTCCATGTGCAGCTGGATGCTAGAAGGTAGGTTTTCTATAAAATAAAATAAAATATAAAATACAACACTTGAAGAAGCCAACAGCCCAGTCTGGCCGAATGGTTCTAGCCCACGAGTTTTTTAATTTAATAAACCAAAAACACCAAGGGAAGTGTCCCTTTATCAACCACATATCATGGGGTTAATTTTCTATATAAAAAAAGTTAAAATCCAAGATAAACACTTGCCGGAAATTTTCTGGACAGCAAGGTATAGAGGTTCTTGAATGGGTTTGACCAATTTTCTGAGGTATTTGGGCTAAACCGACTGATGAAGAGAGTAATAGAGGGTGTTAGGTGATGAAGGGATGTAAAGGGTGATGAAATATGGTGGCCGACTAGTGTAGGGGAAGTTATGGGATTAAGGGAATGAAGATGAAAGGATTTTACAGCTTATGGGGATGGGTTTTAGCAAAGAGGAATCAAGAACTCGAGAAAGAAACCAGAAAAATACTGAAGAAGAAGAAGAAGAAGAAGAATAGATACCTTATGAAGTCATCACCAACCTCATGCTTAGGAAATCACCAACCCAAGTTCCAACACTTGGCATCAAGAAGCTTGGAAGAAGAAGTCTACTCAGTTAGAGAGAAACCAGAAAAATTGTATTCCATCTTTCATGCTCGAACAGGAGAGAATTACCTTTCTTTATAAACCCCCGAATAGGGCTCCCCTCCCCCTTTTTTCACAAATTTAGAAAGCAGAAAAATAAAAGAAACAAAAAAAAAACGTCACCCCCCTTTGGTTTGATCGACCAAGCCTATGAAAAGCTTTATTACATGCTTCCAAAAAACCCCAACATAAAAAACTAAATTTCCATTATATCCTAACTCTAATAAGCACTAAAAAATCTATAAACTAAATAAAAGTCTACAAAAGACCTCCTAAAGCTCTATCAAAATACTCCATTACTTGCTCCATTGCATCTTCCATGCCTTCCCTTGCTACCCCCTTGCGTGGGCCCCACCAAGGCCATGTGTCGGCTCCACCTTGCCTCCATGTCCTCATCACTGGGGTTCTAGAAGAAAGAGGAAATCCAGTGGAAAACTCGAAGCTCCAGTCTTGAGTTGGACAGAATTCCCAGGTTGAGAACAGCACTCGATGATGACAGGCAGTAAGATCACTTGACTACAGGGAAGCTTAGAAGAAATAGAAGAGAGGAGCAGCAGTACGAAAAAAAAAAAGAAGTAATTGGAGCGCTCACAATGCTCCCAATTCCTACACTTAACATACAAGTAAGGAGAAGATAAAATTTCTGTAAAGTGAACTTTTCTCAATTCATTAATTCTCTCCCTAAAATAGTTGGAGATGGGGTTATTATAGAGATTTTACATGCATACGTAGGTTAGAAACTACCTTGAATGAATTTACAAACTGTTGAAATAAAAGAAATTAGCCTATAAAGTTACTTCCTAAAACCTTGACTCAATATTCTTCCTAAAAAAGACTTACTAACTTCTACTTTATTCACTTTCTAAAAACAAAACTAGCTAAAGACAGCTAACATCATGGTTGTCTATCAATCCTAAAATAGCAACTACGAAACAGTAAAAGATATTGAACTAATATAAGAGAAAAAATAAATCTGATGCCCCCTTTAAAATTCCCATAATGCCCCTTGGCTTTTAGCTACAATCATTCCCCTGAACAGAAATTCCTATTCTACCCTTGAGGTTCGCATCAACTTGAGGTTCGCATCAATTTGTCTTATCATTATCAGAAGCTAGAGGCTGCACATTAGCACCAAATTTTATGAGCCTGCAAAAATATATGGCTTTAGCTGACAAATCCCCAAAACTCCCCAAACTATACTATGTATAATACAAAGCATCGGAACTTGAAACCATATTTGCATTTGTTCTCCGTTACAAATTGTCTCTTGCCTATTCATTGTGACTTATTCCAACTCCAGGCAATAAAAAAGTATATTTGGAGCATTCAAGCAACCGCTATAGACAGGCTAGCCGATATATCTAGATTTACACAGTGTGGCAGGTGCCAAAACAACTAAACCGATAAAATGAGAATTGCAGAATGTTAGTAGTTTCTAACATCCCCTAAGCACCCTCTAACTGATGCGGACATCATTAGTAGGATTTTGAAAGGGTGGGCATGCACATGTAATAAGGCCAATAGTGCCATTAAAGTGTTAGAATTTTAGTTGAGGGTATGTGAGTGTAATAAGGCTAAAAAGCCAAGAGATAATTGGGGGAAAAACCTGGTTGTATAACCCATCTTTTGTCCTTTAGTGACCTCTAAAGTCAACAAAAGAGGCCCACAAGATGGCTGGTCAACAGCCTTGATTCCCAAGGGATTTTAGCAGTTTTAAAATTTAGGGGATTAATAGGGGATCTGATGTAGGATACAATGCGGAGCACATCAAATAATTAAAGAACAACCCAAGAAATAAAATCTGGAAATTTCAGTCTAGGGGTAAATCTGTAATTTTCCATAAAGAAGGTGAAATTACAGAAATACCCCTGGCATGTATCAGAAAATTTTGAAACTTAAGGATTAGTCCACGCAGATGTTCAGGGTGCTCTCATAAAAATTTCATAAAATTTTGAGTCCTCCAGTTATTTATTTTAGAAAATCCTCATATAGGCAATACTCAAATTTAGCAGAAACTCCGAAAAACCCAGCACCTATTAAAACTTAGTCAAGCTTTCAAGGAGTTGTGTTTACCTTTTAAAGGAGACTCAAAACTCTCTTAAAAAGTGTTGAGACCTTCCCTAATGCTTGCTCCCAAGTGTAAAAAAAATCTCACAAAAATTCTGTTGAAAAGTAAGTGATGCCTGTCCCGTAGTAAACCTTTTCCTATTTAGTAGGGAGAGGTGTTATGAAAGAGGAAACACCTCAGATGGGGTCACTCAAGGGAAGTGGATACTCTAGTGGAAAGTTTTAAAGAAAGATGAAGTGGTTAGGGAGTGGTGATGGAAGGAATCAATGGAGGTTATGATTCTATAAAATTTATGATGAAGAAAAGATGGGAAAACAAGAGAAGAAAGAAGAATAAGATGAAAATGAGATTATGTAGGAAATAGAAGAAGGATTAATGGAAGATAAGAGAAGAAGATGGAAGGAAGAGGTTAAAATTAAAAAGATTATTGAAGAGGGAGAGGTAGGGGAGCTCACAGCTCAACCCAATAGAAGAGGAGAGAGACGACTGGGTTG
>JAOXJP010000001.1:12447428-12458780 GCA_025762735.1 Platanus orientalis
TAAACCCAACTCGAGGACTGACCCCTTGTACTACACTCTACCCCAGTCCCAATTGCATTATGCCAATTCCTATCAAGGGACCCCTTCGGCAACAATGCTTTATTACAAAAATACCCTTGTACTAAAAAAACCCAAATAACCCGTGGCACTATTGGCCTTATTACAGGTATATTCCACCCCTCAAAACACTTAAACAAACCCATCTTTTGGCCCCATCTTGAACTTGATTCTCTTGCGGATTGACACATACAATAACATCTTGATTACGTTCGCATCAACATGAGTATGCAATAAAGGATGCAAAGCCAAGGGTATTTTGGGGAGCACCAGGACTAGTCGTCCAACCCATAGTTTTTCTTTTAGTGACCTCTAATGGGCCCACAAATTGGCTGGTCGACAGCCTTGCTTACCAAAGCTCTTTAATAGTTTAAATTTATGGGAAAATTTGTTTTTGGTATGTCTTAGGATTCAGTAAGTTTAAGGAGCAAGTTTAGTTGGTTTTAGTTAGTTTCTAAAATTAGAAAGTTTTAATTGATGCCATTTGTAAGCCTATTTAGAGGCCCCTTCCATATGCAGTAAAATTAAAATTGAAGGGTTTTTAAAATTTTGGTTGATTTGGGTTCCCTGAGGTTTGGTTGTAAACCAAAGTCTCTCCCCACAATCACTTGATCTCACCCTTCCCTACCCCCCCTCCAGTCCTCCACACACACATCTATCTTCTTCTCCCATCTCACTCCCACTTACACGAGCCTTACCCTTCTCTTCCTCTATTCTCTCTCAACCACTCGACTTCCATATTCCATATCTTCTTCTACTTCTTCTTTTCTACTATCATCTTCTTCCTCCTCTTCCATCCTTCATATTTGCTGCGATATATGTGGAAAAGCCTAGTGCTGAAATCAAAATTAGTGGCTATAGAGAAGCTCTTGACTGAAGTTCTTGGATCCCTTCCCAAGAGCAGTCACAGGTCTCACATCAGTGCATTACTTCTCCCATTAATAGAGTTTATTTTTCCTTTAAATCTCAGTTAATTCTTAGAATTATATACATGTTTTCTTTGAGAAAGTTCTCTGGTTCTAAGGCCTATTTTGAGGTGTTCAACCTAAGTTTCAGATCTGAAATTTTGGGCAGCACATACATAGAAAATTGCACCCCTCTCTAGTACCCTAAAGTTCCCCTCTTTCTTCCCCTTCATTTAGCCAAGATTCCCAGTAAAACCTCCATTAAAGTACCTTAATTTTTTTTGAAATTTGAATTTTTGACCTAGCAAATCTTAACCAAATTAGGTGAAAGTTTAAACTCAATGGCTTTTAGGGATGCACTACTAATTTGGAGAATTTTATAAAATTCTGACACGTGACAGAGGTATTTTGGTAATTTTACCAAATCTATCAAATTACAATTTTGCCCCTGGTCCAAAAATCAGTATTTTTATTTTATGCAAGTTATTACTATTTCAAGTCTTGTTCCACATCATTTGGTATCAAAGCCAGGTTCTCTCAATTGGTTCCATCTAGCTAAAATCTCAACTTCTTTATGAATTGAGTTTACACCATAGGAGTCGACAATAATGATTTATCTACTGAGATAAAAAATCGAGCTCGAGATTTAGAGGCCACCAAGGTGGATTTGCATTCTAGGATGGATAAGCTTGAAGCAAACCTAGAAGCTAGATTTGTTGTTAAACAATCCCAATTAGAGAAATTTATGGTTGTTGTCCAACCAAAAGGAAAATAAGTAATGCAAGCTGTGGGTTCATCCAATTCAACCCCTTCTCTATGTTAACCCATTGAGGTTCTAGCTAATGTTGCCTCACACACTTTGCAGCAAGAGGTGATGATGCATCATGCATGTAGGTTTGTGAATGTATGCAATAAGAGATTAGAAGTGAATAACCAATTATAAGTATTCACTCACAATGACGCAAATTTCAAACTGGGTTTGTAATGATTAGGAGCATCAACAAAATTAAGGAACATGCAAAATTTAGATTAAAATAATCCAAATTAAACATGCCTAAACATTCCTAACAAAAGATTAATAACAACCCAATTTAATGTAAGTTATTTATTTGGAAATAAATATCAACAGGAATAGGGTTTGAATTATGGAATGTTAATAGATTCAGAATGTAGGAAATAAACTTAAGAAAAATAGGGAAAATAACTAATGGGATGTGAGCTTGAAGTTTTCCAACTATTGTTTAAAGGACGAGAAAATAAAGAGGTTTTATTTTTTCACAAAATAATCTTCATTATTGGTTTGAATCTGTAACCCTCTATATATAGATGGGTGTTACATCAAAATTAGAAATATCCAATAAAATCTCTCAAAATAACATAAAATAAACAAAATCTAAAATACGTAGAAAATCCTAAAATAGAATATCTCCATCATGCACGCAGAATAGGCATGTCTAGATCCAACTTAGGGGTCCAACTCTCCAGCCCCTAGGTGAACCACATAAAAGATGTGCCTCTCCTGCACCTCCTGGAATTAGTCCAAAATGGGCCTCCTCTGGCAGGCTTGATGTCCTTATCAGGTGACCACACCCAGGAAGGAATCTAATAGCCAGACTATGACTCAAGCATACTCAGCCCATCATGAGTTGGATAGACATCCTACTCAACCCAATGTTTGTGTCAGACTATGCTGTGAAGAAGCTAGGTTAGAAAATCGAGCTACACCCAAGTCCTTACAAGGTTGCTTGGGTAAATAACACTAGCCTGAAAGTCCAAGAAAGAGTCGTAGTTATACATTCTATTGGGGGTTTCATTGATAAGGTGCAGTGTGACATCCTACTTCTCAAGGTGTGTCACGTCCTTCTAAGGAGACCATGTTTATTCGATAAGAAAGCTCAGTATTGTGGTTACAACAACGCATATTCCTTTAAACACCACAAACGAACTAGAACCTAAGGCCTTTTAGGGATGCATTATTGATACTAAGGTTTTTTGAAATTTGATTTTTTGACCTAGCAAATCTTAACCAAATTAGGTGAAATTTTAAACCTAAGTACTTTTAGGGACGCACTACTGATGTGGAGAATTTCATAAAATCCTGACACATGGTAGGGGTATTTTGGTAATTTGACCAAATATGTTAAATTATAATTTTATCCCTGGTCCGAAAATCAGTATTTTTGTTTTCTAAATTTATTTTCTGCATGTTTGTTTCCACTCTTGTTCCACATCAAAATGTCAAAGTCTTGGATGTCGACCAACCTAGTGAGGCTTTTTTATTGACTTAAACAAGTGCCCTAAACCTTACCACTCGACAGCTGTAGGTGGGACCCATTGGTTACCCACTTTATTACAAATTAAACCCTCTTATTTCAAAACTATTCTTTTGGCATTTTAATCCCTTAAATACCCTTTGGCAGTTTATGGGAGTAGGATCCTTAATCATCACCAACATTAAACTAATGGGGATACCAATTAGCCAGTGATGGATTGCCTATATAAAATTATGTTCCTTTTTATGCAGAAGCAGAAGAGAAGAACTAGTTTGGTGTTTGTGTCTTGACAGATAGGGATGCCAAGGCATCATAGAAAGTAGTTAAAAGGGCTCAGGTTACAAAGACATTTTAGAAAGAAATTGTATTAGGGTTGATACATGTTAATGGAGTGGATTGTATTTTTTTTTTTTAAGATAAAGAACATAGTATAAAGGGTATTACTCCAATTTGGGTTTTGAGAGATTTGGGTTAATCATATCTTGGAATGTGACATTGTGATGAGGACATCGGGTTCAGGTGTGTTCCAAGTCTACCAGAGGAGGCGCATGAGAGATGTACCTATGTTGTGGCTTCATAAGAGTTTTTTATTTATTTTATGTTACTTTATGTCTCTTGTTAGAGGATGACACATGTTTGTAAGGGTAGTACTGTCTTTAGTAGTTATTTAGGGGTATTTTTATTATTATTTGTTGTTAGGGGGTATTTCTGTCATGAAAGTAGTAGACATGGGGTATTTTTGTCCACTTTTTCTTTTATGTACATAGCCCTAGCCATGGGACTCTATTTATTGAGCCCACGATTAGGTTTTTAACTCATGTAATAAAATTTGAATTTTGACTTATGTTTCTCTCTTATTCTTCCTCTTTGTTCACAGGTTGAAGAACTCTAAAACCCTGGAATGAGATTAGGCTCCCACCTAGTTTAATGCTGGTGTTAGAGGCCACTCCCTTCCCTTGGGTTAAAGGTTCTTCTTCCTCTTCTTACTCTTTTTTTCCTCTTTATCTGCATTATTTTTTCACTTTTTTTGCAGTTTTTTTTGTTGTTGTTGATGAAGGCATATAGACAGCACAAGATTGATCACCTACTCCCATACTTGAAGATTTTTGTTGAATCAACACCTCTTGGAGGTGTATAAGTGTTAGACGACTACTACTAAATCAACTCACATCCTCACAAAGCCCTACATAACAGATCATAGGAAGTTCCATCATAACTAGGCATGAACATTGGGTTTTGGCCTGCTTCACAAGATTGACTTCCACTTCCTAATCACATCAGCTTTGAAAGTGTGCTCTTGTCTAGACATTCAACACACTTGGACGATTCTAGAGAAGCTAGAAGGCTGCCTAACTCCTGCATCAAATCAGAGTTATACTTGGCAGAAACCAAGATAGGCATGAATAGGCCCCCTTTTTGGCTGATTGTATGAGATCAGACACTACACCCACACTATTTGAGATTTGCACGTGGGATTTTTTTGGGGTATACCTGACCCCTAGATGATCCTAGCTAGTCGGTCCCACTTATGAAAAAATAAAAAAAAAAAAAAAAAAAAAAAATTCCAGGCAGTTTTCCAAGGCTGGCTGCACTGCTATAGGAGAGGGTGCACACCAAAGCAGAGATATACCTAGGAGTTACACATCAAGGAATGGTCACTAAATATCATTCCACTATATTATAGAAAAAGTAAGCAATAAGCTTCCAGATTGGAAGCATGAACATCTTATATTTGCTTACCGAAACACTTGAATTTTCTCAGTAAGCCAATCAACTGGTATGGGGGGGGGGGATCATCCTTCTGAGCTGTTACTATTAAATGTGTTTACAATCAAGGATGTCTACTATATAGGAAGAAAATGTTTTGTTCAGGATTTGGTGTCCTGGACACCAGGGGATGACACGAAAAAAATGGGCGGGGGTTAGACAAAATTTCATATTCCTGTCCATTTTCTTCCACGCATTGTCCACTGGTGTCCAAGACACAATCCTGGACAGAACATTTGCTCACTCTCTCTCTCTCTCCATATATATATATATATAGTGAGAGAGAGAGAGAGAGAGAGAGAGAGAGAGAGAGAGAGAGATGTTTTGTTGCTGAATAAAAGTTAATGTCAAGGTGGAGACATTTGCCTTCTTAATGGGATTACTCGAGCCAATCTCTTTGAAGTGGTTTCCTCCTCCAGTTGGAGTTGTGAAGGTAAGTTTTGATGGTGTGTCTGAGGGGAATCCTGGGCCGGGGGGATTTGGATATGTCATTATTGATTCGAGAAGTCAAGTACTTCAGGTTATGTGTGGTCCTCTAGGTGATTGTGATTCTACAAAGGCTGAAACTCTTGGTCTGCTAAAAGAATGGGAGCTGTTGGCAGCATAGCAAAGGGAGATTCTCTCACTGTTATCAGGTGGGGTAAAGGTATAGGGGAGGGATACTGGCAATTGGGGCATTTTGTAGATGAGATCTGGGAGATCTCTTGGTCTTTGGGTATTCAGTTTGTTCACGTCCTTAGAGAACAAAATTTAATGGCTGATAAATTAGCAAATTTGGGGTTTGGGGTTTCTTGTTCATAGGAAGCGAGTTTCCGGTTTTTTGTGTTGGCTTGCCTTTGTTGTTGTATTAGTATCCTCTAGTTGGTTCATTCAACAAATTTGTTGTCCTTTATCAAAAACAAAAAACAAAATTAGGCAGGGGGGGGTTACTCGAGCTGAAAGCTATGGAAGTTGTGGGCATCTGGTAGAAGGGGACTCATCTGTGGTTTTAAGTTGGGGATTGGGAAAGAGTTTCCATGGTGCCTCACACACTTCATCTAGGAATTAGGGAGCTGGTTTTAGAAATGAATACACATTTGGCCCACATCCCTAGATTCTACAAAGAAGTGGCAGATAGACTTGCCAAATGGGGAGTTGGGCAACCTTCCTTGTATAAAGGAGACGTGATTCCGGTCATGTTGTGAGATGTTTATGTATTTTGTTTCTTTTCATGTACTCCTTGTGTTATGTTCTTTGCAATAAAATCTTTGTTATTCATAAAAAAAAAATTTCAAATATAATATTTGGAAAACACTTCCACTTGGAGTATTTCACCTTTCTATCAAATACCAGTTTCTTGTATGTATTTTGTACTTGGGTCTTATTTAAATTTCAAGTTATAAATTGATCCCTGATACATATCTTTATTCATTTATTTTACCTTTTCTCTATAATTTCCCTCCATAGTTATCAAATTGACCCCCTGTTTTCCCATGGGGCTCATTTCTGTGGTGCTGAAACAGGCTCTCAGAGAAGTGGTATTTAATGTTAATGGGTGCTATTGCTGTTGCTGGTGTTTATCTTTTGAGATGATACTGCAGAATCTCGGGTTGCTTCTGCACCAGTGCTCCAAGACCAAGGCATTCCAACATGGTTTATCCCTTCATGCTGTGGTCATCAAGACAGGCCTGCTTGCTGATGTCTTCCATTCCAACCATGTCCTCAATATGTATGCCAAGTGTGATGACATTGATGCTGCACGTCAAGCATTTGATGAGATGTCCGAGAGAAATATTGTGTCATGGTCAGCTATGATCTCTGGCTATGACCAGGCTGGGAAGCCCTCATTAGCACTCAACCTCTTCTCTGCGATGCAAATTGAGCCCAATGAATACATCTACGCCAGTGTTATCAGTGCCTGTGCGGACCTCATGGCTCTGGTGCTGGGGAAACAGGTTCACGCACAATCATTGAAAGCTGGTTACAAGCCCATTTCTTTTGTTTCTAACTCGCTTATCACAATGTACATGAACTGTGGTTTCTGTAATGATGCATTCGCCGTCTTTACCAGTGTACCCAAGCCGAATTCTGTATCTTATAATGCAACAATCACTGGTTTTGCAGAAAACATGCAACCAGAAAGGGGTCTTGAGGTGTTCAAACTCATGCACCAACAAGGTGTTTTCCTGGACCGGTTTACCTTTGTGGGTGTGTTAGGAATCTGCACTGATACTGAAGATTTATGGAGGGGTTTGGAACTCCATTGCCAAACAATTAAGCTCGGGCTTGACAATTCTCCTTTTATAGGCAATGCAATTTTAATCATGTACTCTAGATGCAACCTGATCGATGAGGCAGACAAGGCCTTCAAATCAATTGAAGAGAAAGATGTCATTTCATGGAACAGCCTTATCGCTGCTTGTTCTCACTGCTCAGATCATGCCAAGAGTTTGAGAACTTTTATAGAGATGGGAAAGGCCATCGGTGTAAGACTTGATAATTTCACGTTTGCCAGTGCCCTTGCTGCCTGTGCGGGTCTCGCTTCAAGCCGCCATGGTGGTCAGATTCATGCTCATCTGATCAGAACAAGGCTGGATCAGGATGTAGGAGTTGGTAATGCCCTTGTGAACATGTATGCTAAATGTGGTTGTATTGGATATGCAAAAACTGTTTTTAATCACATGTTCCACCGCAATCATGTCTCATGGAACACTATCATAGCTGCAGTTGGAAATCATGGGTTTGGGGGGCAAGCCATAGAATTGTTTGAGCAGATGAAGGCAATGCAAGTGCAACCAGATTCTGTTACTTTCATAGGGCTTCTTACGGCTTGCAATCATGCAGGGCTGGTGGATGACGGCCGGGCCTATTTCAAATCCATGAAAGAAACATATGGAATTTCTCCAGAGATTGAACATGTCTCTTGCCTGGTTGATCTGTTGGGGAGGGCTGGGAGATTGGAAGAAGCTGAAGAATACATCAAGAAATTTTCTTTTGGGGATGATGCAGTTGTCTTGGGGAGCTTGCTTTCTGCATGCCGGCTGCATGGGAATGTAGTAGTTGGGGAACGGGTGGCTGGCCAGCTTATGGAGCTTCGGCCTGTGACCAGTTCACCTTATGTTCTCTTGTCGAACTTGTATGCTTCAGATGGGAGATGGGATGCTGTTGCAGGGGCAAGGAAGATGTTGAAGAGTAGTAGGGTAAGAAAGGAACCTGGGCATAGTTGGATCGAACTGAAAGGAATAGTTGAGAAGTTTACAGTTGGGGATTTTTCTCATTCAAGGATGGATGAAATGGTTGATGCACTCAAGAGTTTGAGTTGGGCAGTGTGTGAGGTTTCTTCATAATTCTAATGTTATTTCCTTTTCTATGTAAGACTTGCGCTTATATTTACCTGAAAATTTATTGAGGTAATACAAAGATTACATGTTTTGATGAGCTTCATTTTTATATTTTCATTTGTTCCTGTTGTAAGAAAGCTGTAAATAACATCTCCTTGTCTGAGCTTTTGAGAAGCATATATCAATTATAACCCTTATGCAGAACAGATTTCTTCTTGCGAACAAGTGGCAAAAAAAAAAAAAACCGGAAAACCAATTCTTTGTGCCCAGTGTTGGTGTATTCAAATATATATTTTTTAAATTATTATGTGTTGTACAATGCCTGACAAACAATGCCTAAACTGATAAGTTCTACAATTTCTCTTATTGTCTCAATGTTCTTATATTGTTAGTTCATGTATTTCTGTTGTAGACGATTTTCAGGAAGCATATATAACCAACACCTTGCTCACCTTCTGTCCCATCCACTCCATTTGTACTCCTACGGTTTGTTGCTGAGCACTCCACTGTTTGCACACTTGGGACTGATTCTTGGTCTTGAAGAGATTTCATGGAACGCGCAGACATTTTAGGTATTTTCTGAATTTGTTCCAACTTGTCACTGCTATGCATCAACTAAATAGTTTCTCTACCCGGTTCACCCATAGGACTCTCTGAGTTGACTGCGACCAAAGGTTCTTTTGGTTCACCCACTTCAGTTTTTTTTTTGTTGGTAATCCACCCACTTCAGTTTGACCTGTCCCTTTTTTCTTTTGATTTCCTAGCTCTATGTAGGGCTGTCAATTGGGCCGGGTTGGCTCGAAGCCCGACTTGTCCGGCCCGAAAAATAGATGGGCTGGGCAAGTTAAAATTCGGGCTGGGCCGAGTTCGGGTCCAAATTTTAAGCCTGAAGAGATTTTCGGGCCGGGCTCGGTCACAACTAAGTTCAGCCCGAAGCCCAGCCCGAAGTATATTACCCAACCCTAATTATATTACATATATACCATATGATTAAATCTAATCTAACGGTGTAAAATATATTCATCTAGACTCAACCCTAATTGTTCATCTCAACACTCTTAGGGTCTTTCCTCCACTCGTTGCCTCCTGCCGACGTCGCTTGCCCTACGTTGACCGTTGTCCCATCAGTGCAATCCCTGGTTGCAGAACGGCAGCGGAAAATATGAAAAATGTCACACCGCAAAGTAGGAATTATAAGGAGTCAAGTGGAGAGGATTTGCTGTGATGGCAAGTGCAAGGAGTATTTAGGTGGCGACATTGTTGATAACTGCGGCTGACATGGAGAGGGTCTTTCAAGAAGAGGAGTACAGTTTATCAAAAGCAAGCAAGAAAGAGAAAAGGATAATAGAAATGGAGAGGGCAGTTCAAGCACTGTTTGTAATTTATGTGTCGCAGAGAACCGAAGTGAGTTTGATTACTTGGAAGGGAGTGGTAAGGGACCAGATCAATGGCGATAGATTCATGAAGAGTGGACAGCCTGTATGTGAAAGTGGTGTGCCAGAATTGGGGAAGCTAACGATAAGGTACATGTTCTCCAATGTAAGTCTCAAGAATAGGGGTCATGATATGGCGGTAAACCAGGCATCACCTTTAATAGGTTTGTTTGCAACTATGTTTCAGGTTAGAAGTCCATAGCTTGATTGGGTGGTGCTCTCTGTTGAGTCCACTGTGAGAGCAAGAGAGTTGAAGAAATAGAGCTTATTTTGGTGTATTTCAATTTTAGGTTTTTTCCTCTCTCCTTTATAAAGACTGTTTTGATTCATGGAGAAGAAATTAGGCGATTACTATCTTTGTGCAGTGGGAGGGCTAGTGAATTAGTCCATGCTTGAATGTGACACAACCGGCTGCTGGTCTCGTACAAGCCTCAAGCAGTTAGTTACTTTGGCCAATACCATCACAGCAAAGAGCGTTTGAAGCAGACGGAGGTTCACAAGCGGTGGGCTCTTCTTCTACTATTCATGGATGGGCTATTAACTTCGGGCTAGCCCAAATTCGACTCGAAGCTCACTTTGCTAGATTGGGCTGGGCTCGGGCACAATGATTTGGGCTGTGTTCGGGTTGGGCTCGGGTTCAAGTATTAAACTCCGGGCTGGGCTCGGGCTAACCTCAACCCGGCCCAACCTGGCTTGATTGACAGCCCTAGCTCTATAGCACCAGGCAAAAGGTGACCGTCAGTTTGGTTTGGTTATTATCTCACATGTAACAACCATAACTCTCATTCCAATTCATCCTTCTATATTTTCTATAATCTCTCCAATTTGATTGGCTCTTTTGTTTTTATTCAGGTTTTCTAACAACTATCAGTTATGGGACATGCGTACTCATGGATGATAAGACATCAAAAGGAACAAAGAGACTTGCTGGTAAAACTTCTACTTTGTATTTCTCAAGACACTTTAAAGGGGAAAAAGGGAGTAGTTAATGGTGGAGATATTTTTTGAATATGTAAAGATGAAGGTTGGAAGGTATTATTAAAAGTAAAAACTGACAAGAAAAAGGATCACTACAAGAAAAGGCGCTTTTAGCGGCAACCTTTTTGCGTCAACTTAAAAAGTTGATGCTAGAAACATAATTTTATCTTTCATCATCAACCGTTGATTCTAGGGTTCCTATCAACAACCGTTGATTCTAAGTTTTGTCTATTTACTGAGACAGAACCCTCTTTATCTTTCGTCTCTTTATTGAACCGGAACCTTCTGATTCCTTTCGTCTTTAGCAGCAAGATTCTGGCAAGATTAAGACTCTCTTCGGCGGCAAGATCAAGATCATCTTCGTTTCTCCGGTAGGATTGTCGTCGCTGGATCACCATTCTACTTTGCTGGTGATCAGTGTCCCTATGATAAGACGGTAGTTTACCAGTGGAGGTGGACGAAACCAATAACCTATCCTTGTCCTTGCCGTTCAATCCCTTGGACGTTGACGACGATGATTTCTCGAGAACCTTGTCTAGGGCATCATATACTCCCCTCTAGATTTAGAGAGAGAGAGAGAGAGAGAGAGAGAGAGAGAGAGAGAGAGAGAGAGAGAGAG
>JAOXJP010000001.1:12476403-12490434 GCA_025762735.1 Platanus orientalis
GACAGGGCTCAGTCCATAGGATTAAAAATGTAAATACAGTTTTCAAATGAGAAATCAGTACCCATGAAAATGGGATGTTTAAGCTTAAAACCTTTAAAAAAAAAATGTTCTAATGAATATTTGCTCTATATTTGAAAGAGGCACCAATTTCGAAAAACCACATGTCGGTCTTTGTGTCCAAAACACAGTAGGACATACAAAATCCTGGACACTACATTTTCTCCCATATATAATTTGTTTAAAATTCGTACTTGTTATGTTATCACTTGTAGTGACTATTAGGCTTTCATCTTAACCAATGATCCTAACGGGTCTGAAGGTTATTATAGTTGTGAAAGGGTTAGGCACCCTAAAGCGAACACGGATTAATAGATATTCGATTAGTTTAAATATTCGTCTGATTATAAAAATATCATATACGAAACAAATGTTCTGAAATGAAAAAATGTTTGTGATCAATTATACACTGGCATGTGGTGTGTTGGGGTTAAAAGCATCAGAAAAGTTCTCAGTTGAAAATTTAGATGTCCAAAAAGGGACAACAAATTCAAAACATATCATGTGTCAATTTATCAATTGATATCTGATCCATTTAAATAATCGATTGAATATAAAAATATCCACCGGATATCAGAGCAGATATGGTCATACATATAATTTTAACGGATCGGATACGGGTATGCATATATCCAGCCTGAATCTTGTCTGTTTGCAGTCCCACCCTAGACTATCCGCCATAAATAGTAACCTACTTATTTCAAATGCAGTTTATTATTAATCCCATTTACATGTCAATAATCATAACAAAAATTGGTGATCTACAACCTTTCTAATTATTTAGAGTAGGCATATTTCCTTCCAGGATAAGTTCTCATTCCTACCTTAGTTTCAACAAATTAATGAAACTATGTTAAAGTTGAATGGGGGTTTGTCTCGAAGAAGAAATGATCCGTTTGAGAATCAATGTCCTATAGCACATAGAGATGGAGGCCATAATTATCCTATAATGACTGCAAAATGAATTTTTAATGCTATTTAAGAACATTTTGACTAGGAAGAATGTACTGAGTATGCCAATGCCACATGGCACGATTTCAAATACTTTCATGTGACCCTAAGCACTAAGATTGACACAGTAGTCAGTTGAATAAGTTCAACCAGTTACCTGGCCAGCCACTAAAATGTGATTCAAGCAATTTGGAAGGGAAGAGTCCGCTCTTCAATGGATTCTTTTTGCCTATAATTTAAGACTTATCAACCAAAGAAATGCCTTGTGTATTTACAAAATGTAACATAACTGAATAAATACTTTACTGGGCTAATAAAAAATAAAAGGAGAAAGTCTGTTGACACAGACCTCTGTAAACATGCCATTGATTGTGCGTTATTGAAGTTGGAATGTCTCTTTGGGTATCTACTTTTTCAACTGAACACTTTTTAAGATGTTTTTGACCCCCAACACAACACGTGTCAGCATATAATTCACCAGACACTACAAAGACATTTTCCTCGAAGATAAAATATATACTTCGATCGCCAACCAATGGTAGACCAGCTATTGGAGTATGGCTATTAATGACGTCCTGGAGAAGGAATATGATCAACTCCTGTAGGAGTAGAATGATATCCCAAGAACCTATGAAAGGTATCAATCAACCCCAGGGAGATAGATTAAACTATAGCTAAAGACTTGTAGATATATCCGATTGATTGACTGGCAAAGTTTAAGAACTACAAATAACAACCTATGAAGGAAGAAGCTCAACTCATGGGAACGGCAAAGTAGGGATGGCAATGTTTGACACGACCGGGAACCAAATACAAAATTAACAGTTTAGGGTTTACCATAATTGTGTTTCAGGTTATGGAGGGACGACTTTGCCCTTCTGTTTTTGGAGGCTTAACAAATAATAAAAGAAATATATTTTTCTTAGTCCAGATTCTTTCTTAGTCCAGCTCTTGAACTTCTAGTAGTGAAAATATGACATGTTCTAAATTTTCTTGACATTCCAAAATATATGATATCTTGGAAGAAAATTAGGTGCAAATGAATTTCATGAGAACTGTGCAAACCACACCAGAGTGCAGACACATCAGTGCCAAAACTGAGAAGCACCGGCCCCAAAAGTGTAAATCATTTTCAGTGCTGATGCATCAGCCCCCCTAGTGCCGTTTGCACAGTTCTCAAAAAATTCATTTGCACCTAATCCAAACCCGATATCTTAGGTCGTCATATTGGTGAGAATTTTAGGTTTGGGTCCATCAAAGCAAGTTTGTTCTCTGCAAGTAACCTAGGTACGTCCATAGGAATCTGTATTACCCAACACACCAGCCCCAATTATCAAGGGATGGATCAAACGTTTTGAGGTGATCCACACGCTGCCGTTTTGAAGCCCCCAATATCAAGACCCCAAAATTTAACACTTTCTAGACCACCAAAAAAGGACGTCTAGTTTATGTTCCCGTATCGAGGGATTTTGTGATTGGAAATATGATTTACAGTTGTAAGTTGATTTCATAGAGATGAAGGGAGAAGAGGAAAACTCTGAATATGGTTGTTTCCATTCACACCAAACGAGTAAAAATTAGATTAAATGAACCCTATATGATAATGCTTACATTGAAGAGAAAAGGAAGAGGATAAACATGAAAGAGAAAAATTACCTTCCGTAGAAAGATTGTTTGAGTTGGAATTTAGAGAAACCTTCCTACCAGCCCCAGTCAATCCAATGATCTCAACAAAAAAACTACATTGGATAACAAGGAAGCTTGACAGGAACATCGGATTTACATGTAAACTATATAATAGGATATATAAACTCAGGTGAGATGGAACTTAGATGGCTGAAACAAATAAACACAACCGAAAAAACAACAGTGGCAGCAACCTCACTGTAAGATGCTGGGCTGCAACAAGTGGCGGCGAGGCAGCTGATGGAGCCCTTCCAGCAACAGCAGGAGCAACTGCCTTCCCACTGGGGGTACTCTGTTGCTCACTTGTTGGCAGTGGGTTTTCAGGTCTATCACGAGGTGATGGTGTCAAAGGTACTCTTTTCCCGTTGTTGAGATCTTGACCTGTACATAACAGATAACTAGATTTCAATTCTAATGAATGCCAAAGACTCAAAGGCACAAGAAGGGAGTAACGTTTGGGTAAGAAGATACTAATTTTCATCACCCAGGATTAAAATGCAGGATGTACCAAGCAACATGACAAGAACTTTTCATTTATAAGCAAAAGAAAAACGTAGAAAAGATGACCAAAATAGGACAATTCTTGAAAGTAGTTGAGCGGATGGGAATAAGTTAAACCTCCCTGCGGTCATACAGCCAGGATGCATACAAGGGTAGTCCAAACCCACCCATCATCACACAGCCTCACCTCACCTTAATACCCCTCCCCAATAATTATTATGAAAATTCAATATAATGCTTTCCTTTATATGGTAGACAGACAAGAAATATGTGCATGCGCATGCTGATCCATAACAGGGGGCTAAGTAAGGATTTAGTGTCCTTGCATCTTAACAAGCATTCCCCAGTAACAAAAACACCATATGATGGGGACCAATGATTTCACCTGAAGATGAGTGGGAGAAACTAGAGTACTCACATTTGGATTGGGACCAACCCAGCTTCAAATTTTCCCTATCAAAAACCATGCGGTAACCCGACATGTAGTTCTCTGCATTATAAATTTGGATAGCTGTAATCTTAAAAAATTCAAGAAAGAAGTACAAAAGAACAAAGAATAACCAACCAACAAATAAAAATCAAAGGTGCAAGAGGATGCGATTGAACTCACGCCCAATGGTCCCCAAGTTTCCTTTGGTTGACTGTATAGCTAAACAAAATCCAACAACTCCCTGCACCACAAAGTTCATATTAAGGTTTCCACAGTAATCACAAATCATTCTATCCTCAATTAATGCTATGGAACTATAAAACTAAGATTTTTGTCATTAATTAATGATATGAAACTACAAATTAAGATTCTGACCATACACTGAAGTTAATAAAAGGACCAACAATATTTGATCACAAATTATATTCAACCAAACTAAGTAAAAACAAAATAATCATTATACATTATGCATGAAAAAAAAAACAAAGTTCAAACAGTTCATACTGAGATGTTCAACTCTAAGTGACATCTGAAGTTGAGTATTTATATATATAATCAGAAATTCTACATTTTAGGCTAAGATCGAGAAAGCTAACATATTAGAGTATGGAGACAAACCTGATTGCCATAAACAAAAAAAGCAGGATTTTGGACCACAAAGCTGTTATTCATAGCAAACATGAGAGTCACAGCAGGAATCTTCAGCAAATCCTGTGAACTACTTAATCATAAGAAACAGTTAATAATCAGCAATTAAAACAAAGCTCCCAAAGATTACTTCATCTATCTTGCAAATGCACCTGGCTTCGTAGCAATACTCCCACGGATAGTCTTTGTAACTTAACCTCGTAGCATTTACTCGCCTATCAAACTATTATTGAAGAAAATAAATACTCTACTCCAAATGAAACAAAAATAAATGCTTATTTAGTAGTTTTAGAAAAAAAATAGAATACCTCAGCAGCTATTTTCTCATATACTTCATCAGGAAGATATGTAAACGATGAACCATTATCAATTTCTGCTAAGAAGCCAGTTTTCTTAAGACAGGAACTCCCAATACAACAGCTCTCCACTCCAAGAATATACTTGATGCTAAACAAAATCACAAGTTAATTAGAAAAAGCATACCACGAAATTCCAACAGTAAATAACCTATGACTAGTAAGGAAAGTGCACTAATTACTACACATAAGCCAACAAAGAAACTATTAAAGCGTATATAAAAGACATACTATTTTCCATCCAGAGGTAAAAACGGAGTAGATTGTTGGGTAGCAAGTCCTTGGTCCCCAAAAAAAATTCTCCCAGAACCATCCTCAACAAAACAGATTGAAAAGGAATCCCGAACCAATCCTGCTTTTGCAAGGAAACTTGGAACTGAAATGCCACCAAATCCTAAACCCATAAGACCATCAGGAGCCACTCCATCTAAACATTCACCACTCTGCTTTTTACCACAACTGAATAGAAGAAAACAGAGAACAAAAGTAAGATTCTGAAAGTTAGGGATCAGTGATTACTAACAGCAACCTAGTTAGACATACAGCCAAAGTTGGCAAAACAAAATATGTATAATGGCATTAAAAAGATCACAGAAACAAACCCAATAATGACCGGAGCTTGCACCAAAGCTTTGGATGCATGGTCACTGCTTGATGTCAAATGTAATATGTCCTCAACCAACAATCCAGAGCTTGATGTATTTTCTGAATCATAGTTAACAATGTATGGACAAGAATCGTTCTGACTTTTGCAATTTGGACCTAATTCGCAAAACTCATGGCTACAAGAAAGATGCTTGCTAGTGCTTGAACCAGATGGGCTATACTCGCTTAAATCTCTATCCTGCATAATAGATGCCCCAAATACCAAGGAGCACCTGCCAATCAATCATTGGGAATAAGTGATAAACCTGTTACCAAGACTTAGGAGAACATCTTCACAGCCTCATGCACATGGAGTTATGTTGGATGTGAATTTCGGAGGTAGCAAGTATAACAATTAAGGTATCTTTAACTAGTTTACCTCATCACAAGGACACTCCATTTTATGAACATGGTCATGTTGGACAGTCATATTCACATGTTAAACACATGCCGACAATAATTTATCATCTATTGCTTATTTTTAACTGTTCATTTTATACGATTTTACAATTTTCACAAATACTTATTCTAAGTACATTCTTTATACATTGTATAAAGTCATGTAAAAAGTTATGTTATAAGCATCTGTATACGTGATACAAACAGTAAAAACAAGTTGCCATTATCGCCATGTCTTACTCCTCATATCAGCATTCAACACTCGTACACACAGGTGTCCTTTTTTCTTTTATCAGCTTGCGGGTGTCTTCTTTACATAGCTAATTTACCATCATGTTTTGTTTGAACAGGAATCCACAACATTAAATTTGTAAGGAAGCAAATTTCCAAGAAAAAGATAGACACTAGCAGAAAAAATAAATCAAGGTCAGACAATATTTCAACTTTAACACCTGATAAAGATAAATTTGTCAAACAATCCTGCAAATTACCACTGAAATTTTAAAAAATAAATAAAACACAAATATAAATAATTATGTGGTGCAACTCCAGATCCAAGAATTGACAAATCCAAGAGGCCCACAACCTCACTAAAGCCCATGAAGTGAGCCCCATTAAAGTTTATTTTGCTTGATGATTTCTCTAGTTATTACTCATAACTCAATTGAACTGATATCTTATCTATTTCATCTGTACAATTGGTGTCTAATTACTACAGTTGGATTTCATATTCTTATACTGACTTTATCAGTTGAGCCCCATAAGTTTATTTTGCATGACGATTTCTCTGGTTATTACTCGTAACTCAATTGAATTGATATCTTCTCTATTTCATCTCATTGGTATCTAATCACTACAGTTGGATTTCATATTCTTATCACTGACTTTATCAGTTGAATTCAGATTCTATTATCTGATCTACTTCATCATTTGGCAATTTACTAGTTTTTTAGAACTATATTGGAGTATAATTCATCAATTAAAACCTGATTTGATGTCGTACTAATTGAGTGTTATTGGACAAGTTCTATTATTATTATACTATTTCAGTGCATGCTTTATTGTGGAACTGTTCTGCATTAATAAAACTTGGAAGCTACACACCAACTTCACTGGAGGAGAAGCTTTTTTAGTTTATAACCATTGGCAAGCAACAATGGACTTAATGCATTAAGAAGGGAATCCAGAATCCAGTCAGGAGTTAAAGACATTAGTTTTAAGAATGGAAGCAGCTCATTTTTTATGTCAAATAGGAAAGGGAAGGTACAATAATATAGAATTATCTTTATATGTCTGAAAATGACAAAATTGCATGTTTCCAGTTAGGCCTTCTCTGTTTCATGAGAATCAGATCAGAAAGAAAATGGATCAAAAAACAGCCTTGGAATCTCCTTGGATT
This sequence comes from Platanus orientalis, assembly GCA_025762735.1. Lineage (NCBI taxonomy): Eukaryota > Viridiplantae > Streptophyta > Magnoliopsida > Proteales > Platanaceae > Platanus > Platanus orientalis. The sequence continues at coordinate 12,483,476 of JAOXJP010000001.1, forward strand.
CCATTTGAAATCTAATTGAAATCCTAATGTTGTTTCTTTCCAACCCCATCTGATTCTTTTCCTAGCTTGGAAAGAAAGTACAATGGCATTCTTGAAAAATTGTAAAAGTTTAGTGGCATTCTTGGATGATTGCTTATAAAATTCTCAACTGCCCAGCTTGTTTATCTTCTTTTGTCATCACCTTTATCTCCATCCAAGGGTGGAAAAGAGCCAAGTGAGAAAACCTAGAGTTATAGCATGGAGAGAGAGATGGCTTGGATTACCCGACTTTTTGCCTGCAATAGCACTCCGGAAACCTTCAGATCAAAATTAGAAGGCAGCACTCGTCGAAGCTCTCCATCTCTCTGAAGCTTGCTCATCTCTTGAGCTTCTCAACCGCTGGATGCTGCGTTTGGATTACTTTCATCGGCCAATTTATCATGTACAAGTAAGAACTTCTCTCTCTAAATTCAATCCTCAATCTGATTTGATTTTAATTTTGTAATTATTCTTTTACATTCAGGAATATTCCGACCCATCAGTTTGCAAATCTGCAGAGCAAGATGTTTCCAGCCTATTTCTTGATGGTGGCTCTTTGATTTAGTCTCCTTCGTCGTTGTCTGCTTTTCGAAAGCCTGAAACTAGGCATCATACATATAGCTGGAAGCATAAATCTCTGGACTCTCGTCATTTTCAAACTTATAAGGCGATATCCGTCATCCTTGATGCTTGAAGATGGAGGTTGGAGATGACCGTTGGGGTGAACTTTGGGCGCTTTCTCCTCAGAAAACCAGGTGATTCCGACCATTTTGGTCGGAATCAGAAATGAACAAATTTTAATAACAATCGGAACCTGCTGGGAATCGCACCATGTTCGAGATGGTTTTATGGGTGGTATTCCTATCGTAACAGACACCAGGAAATTTGGTTTTCCTAGGAAAGCCATATGCTTTTCCTAGGAAAACACTCATTGGGAAAGGAATCAGACAGGGCCTTAAGTTTCCATCAAGGACTGTTTCAGCAATCACTGGGACTTTGTTATTAGGAATTCAATATGTATAAGGTCATGGAACATTACATTAGAGGGTAGCCCTTTTCTGATTGGTGAATACTTTTGGAAAATCTACGAAGTGTTGAAAGTGAACGTGTTATACCCAGATCATTCTAACTGCAATGTAAATCAACAAGCTGTAATAAGTCAATACAATATAAAATCATCCTGCTCGCATTCTTGACATGAAAATGTCACTCCATATTGAGAATAAAGAAAACACAAAGTGTGGAGATTTGCAAAATAAGCAAAGGTTAGAAAGACGACAAGTTAACTGACTATACAACTTTATCAAACCAAACTATGCCAACAAGGATACATAGCAAAATTAGAGATGGACGGTATACCAGAATATTGTAGTAACTAGCAGATAGAGGAGCACATTGTATGCAATTGCATGGAAGCCAGAGAAGATCACTTCCAGTATCCAATGCAACAAGAAAAGAAACATTTGGTGTCCCTATATTAATCCATGTGTAATGCAACCTGTACACAGGAAAATGGAGATAAAAATCTTGGATAAGATGGACACTTTAATGAGAACTAAAAATAAATAACATAGTTCAATACAAATAGAGGGAACTAACACGAATAAATATCATGCCAAATGCTGCTATTAGACAATAAAAATAATGTTCATACCATACCATATCATAGTCATGTTACAGCCATCCTATCGTCAAAAACAAAATTACTAAAGTTCACACATCATAAAGAGCTGAGGAACAGTTTTGTCAAAGGTGCCACAAGCAAGTCTTCATTAAACCTAGCTTCACTAATGTTTTAAAATTATACCATTGTTTTTTTTTTTATGAGAAAAAATTTTATTGCTGAAAAAAGAAGGAAACAAGCCAGAGGGGATGAGCAATCCCCAACCGAACAAACAAAGAAATACAAAAGAGGAAAGGAAAAAAAGATAGGGGAGACCCCAAAGGGGGAAGAAAACCGGAACTCCCAAACTCAAGAAGAACCTACAATGTTTGGCCAATTTCAAACAAGGGCCCAATTGGGAATGCCATCATAACCTTTCACCTGTCTAGTCCAAAATATAATAAGCTCTCTAGCTCTCTGATGCACCTGATAGGAAGGTTCAGAATATGATCTAAACACCCGTCTAGCCCAAAATACCATTGTAATGTAATATTTTTCTCATAACCTTAGTTTTTAGTTTCATTAATATAGTAGTGTTTGTCAATGGTCATTTTGCATATCATTCACATTCTCGATCCTATTGTCTTTTTCTCGGTTGTTGTGAGAAAACCACAAGCTTATGCTCTTTGAAGAGGAGGGAGGAACATTTTGAATTGGAGACCTAGCCAACCTAAAAACAGAAACTCATCTAGAGCCTTGGAGTTGTCTTGGTGTCTTACAAGAAGGTACCCCCTCTAACTACCAGCTACTCTGTTCTATCCTGCAAATTTTTCTATAAGATTTTTGTTTCAGGGATAGTTTCATATATGAGTCTCCCAAAGTTTCATCTTAAAGATTGATGTCTTACCTGAAAGTTTGAGGATTGTACTTTTCTTTTTTTGGTGATTGTCAACACCAACATTTATTAATAACAGAAGTTGGAGAAGAAGAAAAGGACAAAATAGCCCAAATTCAAAGTTGTCGACCTAAAAAGCTATGTTTGAATCCCATCAAATATGGTCCAGCAAGTCTAAGAAGAGAAATCCCATTCTTCTCCCATGCAAGGGTATTTTTGGTATCTTGGGGTTTGTTTGGCACCTATGTTAGGTCTAGCTTGTTATATGTTACTTCAGTTTAATTTTGATAGTGTTTTATTTTACAACATGTAATTCCAGTTTTAGCTGTCTTGTTTTGCTTTAGAACAAACATGAGAGTTGCTATATTTTAGTTAGTTCCTAAAAGAGAAGTCAAAGTTGTTACATTTTGGGGAAAAAAAGTTTATATTTAAGAGGTCCAAATGTGTTTTAGGATGTTTCTAATTAAGAGGTCAAGTTCTGTTTTAGAAATTTTATCAGTAGTGTCATAAGTATTTTTCAATTTGAATGTCAAAGTTTACGTCAAACTTGGAGGAGAGATTGAACTTGTAGTCACAAACAAAATGGATCAGCTCATGACATGACAAGCCGAAGGGACCTGTGATGTGCATAGTTATCCATTCTGGAACATGTTAGAGGTGTTCCATAGTGTTGTTTAGGGTCAATGGGGGCTGAGAGGTGTGGGAGCCACATGAAAGCATGTGTGATCAACAAAGCGAAGAAGATTCTAGAAATTAGAAGTCAATACAAGATTGTCAGTTCAGATAGTTTGCAGAAGGAGGCCTGTAGCTCCGAAAAAGGGCAGTATTACTTTTTAGGAAACAAACATTCCTTTTTTGGGGTGGTCATTGGTCAAAGGCTAAACATCCCACCTTGATGGGAGGTGTATGATTAACCCCTGCCCCCTTGGCACCATGCAATGGGCCTCACGATGGGCCGCAAGGCCATGCATAGAGCTTTACTTGATAGCACTGAAGCAGGCTATATACTACTGATGTGCATTGAGAAATAACCTATACTCAAATATTGGGTGTGCACACATAATTACGGAACTGGCACGGGGTAATGAACTTTGATCCTACATCAGTTTTGGTATCAAAGCACTAGCTCATTCCCTATCAGCCCAAAGAGGATAAAAAACGCTCCCCTTAACTAACGTTAACCGCTACTCCCTGTCAGGTGGTGGGCACATCGGCGCAGAAAAGTGAAGATGTGCCCCCCAAAAAAGTGTAAATCACTTTTCCATGCTGATGTGTCCACCCCTGACAGGGTCCAGCGGTTAGCATTCGTTAAGGGAAGCGCTCATAAACCGATCCCCTATCAGCTACACACGGGGGTGCTTATGGTCACCATGAGGATTGGGTGCCACCGGGGACATTGCTTGGGGGCATAGGAAGGAAACACTAGCGTATGCCATAGGCTTGAGTTGATGTTGATCTCACGTGCGATATGCAACAATGGTGGCACAGTTTAGGCCAATTAGGCCATCCTATGGCCACTATGCCTAAGTATACCCATCTAATGAGCTTCACAAGTGCTTGGCCAACACTACGGATACTACATGGAAAGTAAACAAGGTTCAAGGGGATGCCTTTCCTGCAGAATGCTATGGCACCTATGATAGGTGCTATTTGCAATAGTTGGCTTGTTGGCTTGAGCAATGACTTGAGGATTAAGTTTTAAGCATGTTGAGCCTTCAATACTATGAGGTGATGTTGGTAAGGCTCCATGACTATTCGAAATGCATTTTTATGGCACAATCAAAAGCTCGTAAGATGGTTGGCTTGTTATAGTACAGTTGGTGCTAGCTAGTGAGCCCTGATGACATGGGGGACGTTACAGGTGGGACAAATGTCTTTATGGTTCAATGAAAAAACCTGTGCGATGGTCAGGTAGGCTTGATGTACTAGGACTTGGAGAAGTCATGTCTCGGCCACTACATCAAGGTGGGCATTATTGGTGAGTCAAAGAAGGGATCAATTGGTGTAAGACTAATTTTGGTTAGGTGATGACTAGAGCACCACATGGTAATGTACTGGAAAAAAAAATGGTCGTGCCAGTGTGATCTACATATACCCCCTATTACACTTCAATTTCATTTATTGATTGATTGAAGAATAAACTCTTAAGGCTTACAACTTCCTAGTCTCTAATGTAAAATCAACATTTAAGGTATAATGCTTCCAAGCATAAGAGCGATTCATAGGTAGCAATTATTATGATTCTAGTTCAAGGTTTAAAGAATTGGGATCAGGATCAGATTGGCTGATTCGATATGAAGAGACAAGGCTTAATTGGCCAGCTCAGGCAATCCCAACAGGATCACAAATTGGATCAAGATCAATCGGGTTCCGAAACATACTCCATTGTATTTTCTTCTTCCTCCATCTCTTCATTACAAGTTACTGCTTATGATTGCAAACTCGAGGTTGAGCTTTTTCAAACTAGGAGAAAATGATGTAGAATCAAAAAAAGCCTATATTATATTTGTAGGCCTAAAAAGTCTAGTAAGGCTATGAAAGGTGAAATCATACTCCTCTCCCATGCACAATTATTTTTGGTATCTTAAAGAATTTTAGGCCTAGCCTGTTTTATGCTATTTTGGTCTTGATTCATTTTTGGAACACATGTCCAAACATGAGTTGTATTTTAATTAGTTTCTAATTGTGAGGTCAAAGTTTTGTTTCTGGAAGTCTATAATTAAGAGGTTCAGTTATGTTTAAAGATGTTTCTTAGTAAGAGGTCAAGTTGTGTTTTCAGAAGTTTCCAAATTAATATTTTAATGCTCAAGTCAACCTTGGAGGAGAGGCTGGACATGTGACTTCATATAACCCTATTGTACCGATTTCATTATTGATTGATTGATAAATAAACACTCAAGGCGTGCTACTGCTTCATCGATGGTCTGAAATCAAAATTGAACGCGTGATGAACCCAAAGAGTGATTACTAGGTACCAATTAGTATGACTCTAGTTGGTATCTTCTTTGTCACGCTTTCACAAATTATTGTTCACATATTACAATTTATACCATACTTTACTACATTTTTTTTTTTTTGGCTTGCTGCCTTCAGTAACCCCTAATCTTAACCAGCTTCAAACAGTAGGCCCTTTCACTGACCCTAACCTTCGAACCCTATAACATACCTTGATTTATCAGCATATTTCAACAAATCAGATTACTTAAATACAATCTATTTTTGTTTTCCTTCAGTAATTCAATCACACAGCCTCATTTTATCCTTCTACATACCCCACAGCTACACTAGAGTACCCAAATCATTCACTTTATTTTTTTTTAATCACCGATTTCTCAAGTTTTCTCATTAAACCCCTTTAAAACCTTGCAGTATTCAGAAAACCAGCAACCTTACCTTTACCCCTACTACTAAACCTCACTTAAACCTAAATCAACTATTGATTCATTGCATGTAAACCCTATTTCTGAATTAAATCCAGTAACCCTAAATTTCATAAACCAACCCTAACCTATCCAACTACTCAAGGAAGAAATATTGGTTTTTTTTTTCCCGTTTGGTCCTGCATCAGATGTACAAAATAGAGCTTTTCCCTAATCCAAGGAGAAAGCAAAATGAAAAAAGCACCACAACAAGATCTATACAGGTGGTACAAGATCCTGAGAGAACCGATCCCTAGCCACCCCACTCTTAACCAAAGTGTCTGCAATATCATTGCCTCAGCATATCTTGGCCTCCATTGGAACATGCTGTTGGGTGTTTTTTTTCCCAATGAACATGCTATAAGGTGTCATTCCTATTATTTACATCGATGTATTTTTACGATTACTTATAATTTTGTTGTTGGGATAAGGCTGTTTGTTGTTGTTGTATTTGTATCCATTCTCTCAAGTATTTTATTTTTTATTTTTAGTACTTAAAATTTAGCACCTCACTTAACTTCAGCAAGTCCCTTAGGCGATAGGAAACTCTATCCCCTCAGTGGCACCTAGCACATTGACTGCACTACCACAAAACTACAACAACAACAACAATAAACAGCCTTATCCCAACTATTTGGGGTCGGCTACACAAATCCTGTTCCGCCATTCCACTATGTTTAAGGCCTTATCTGTTGTTAAATTACAAGCTTCCATGTCCCTCTTTACTACCTCGGTCAATTTTGGCCTTCCTCTAGTCCTAGCACCTTCAACTTGTATTGTCTCACTTCGTCTCACTGGAGCAGCCATTGGTCTTCATTGCACATGCCCAAACCATCTCAATTGACTTTCCCTCATTTTATCGCCTATTGGCGCTACGAATGAATTCATTCCTAATTTTATCCTTTCTAGTCTTGCCACTCATCCATCTCAGCATCCTCATTTCAGCGACACTCATTTTATGTACTTGTTGTTTGTTGGCTGCCCAACATTCTGCTCCATAAAGCATGGCTGGTCTTATAGCTGT
>JAOXJP010000001.1:12490534-12507763 GCA_025762735.1 Platanus orientalis
TGAAAGCATAACTTTCTTTCCAACCACGTTTGATGCCTAAAAGAAAGTGAGAGAGGAAAAAAGAAAAAAAGGAAGAAAAAAAAACCTAACTATTATCAACGATGAACGAATTAAGTCTTTGTTGCTTCCATGGCTGAAGTTGCTTCTATCGTTGCAAAATCTATTTCTTTGGATTAGTTTTTGGCTGCACCACCTTCAATAGAATTCCAACCCAAACCCCAAAGCCAAAAACCACCAGCATGAGAGGTAAAAGACCTCAATTAGAGAGGAAGAGAAAGCTTAAAAACAGAAATTAGGGTTTTAGAGAGAGAGAGGTAAGAGACCTCCTTGGAATTAGGATCTTCATCATCGTTGTTGTCATCAGCACAAGACATCTCAGCATCATCGTCCATCTCCCCTTCCTCCGGTATTTCTCCTATGTACACTTCGCACTAGTTTTGCATTTACAGGCAAGAGGAGTTGCCATAGTCGTTCGTTGGTGATGGCCGAAAATGTGGTGGGAAGTTTACCGTCACAAACCATAGGAGAACGTTGAAGATTTTCCTTCCCCTTGGAATGGAGAAATTCTGACCATTTTGGTCAGAATGAGAAAATGGGCATAAATAACAAGCCAAAGGTCGTTCTCGAAATTGTACAAAACCCAAGATGGTTTTGCATGTGGTTTTCCTAATGTATCAGACACCAAGAAAACTTGAATTCCTAAGAAAATTGTATGTGATTCCTAGGAAAACCAAGGGTCGGAATATTATCAGACGTGGCCTAAGAGGAAAGTTTTGAGAAAAGAAAATGTTGGCGTATCTCTTTCTATCCTTCACCTAATACTCAAGGTTAAATAATCAAACCAAACATTTTCTCAATTTTTACAACCTAAGAATGGATTTAAAGAAAAGAAAAACAACAGATAAATGATTTATTAATTTGAATATAATCATAAAAAAAATCAAAAAAGACAGTACTATAAACAACAAATGTACATCAAAATAAGGGACAACAATCCAAATAAAAAAGTGTACAACAAAAACTATTACCTTGTTCTCTAAGAAGTAAGAACACATCATCCAACGTTGCTATATTCCTCAAGTTTACAACGGGCTGCAACAACCAAACTCTTGTTCAGTGGGGGGCCACCACTACCTAAAACGGATCAAGCTTTGATAGATTTAAGATATTCTAAGATCCAAGATCTCCAACATTTGTGTCCCTTTCATCAAGGGAAACGTGACTAAAACAACCATTAATAACTGGCTACTATGTACATCATCGTTTTGATCATCATCAACCATTGTGTGGTTCCTAATAACACTCTTAGAAATGCTACCTCTCTATTGGATACCTATCTGTCAATGTAGAAAAAATTGTGCATCAATAAGAAAGACAGAAGAAATGACAAATCCTTAATACCTAATAATTGAATTTGTACCAATGGATCAAAATCTCCAACAAAAATTGTAGGCATATCAATAGTCTATTTATCGTCATAAAGAGAAAGAGATTATATAAAAAAAGAAGAAAAAAAGAGTTTGAGAATGACACATCTAAGTTGCAAGGATCGAAGGGGCATGTGCTAAAAAAAAAAAGGAAGGTTTTGAGAAGAAGAAATGTAGAGAACATGGAGAATGATTTTTAGGGATTTTTGTTTAAAAGATTGAAGGGGCGTGTGGAAAGAAAAATGAATATTTTGAGAGAAAAAAGGAATGTAGGGAATAAGAAGAGTGATTTTAGGGATTTTTATTTAAGAAAGAGAGAGAAGAGATCATATGAGAATAGAAGCTGGGGAAGAGGATATTTTGGGAAAATAAAAGAATATAAGTGGTTTTTAAAGGGTATTATGGAAAAATTGATAAAAATTTAAGAGCATGTCCACGTGGATGAGAGAGAAAGGGGCGTGAGGTTACTATTTTAATATATATACTAGTCATGAACCTGTGCGAATTTGTACGGACCATGTGGATTGTTTTGTATTTTTTTGATCTACATTAGTTTAATGCATCGACTATAAAGATAAAAGTATTTTAAACTATTAAATAAAAAGGAAAAAAATTAAAATACATGAATTTTTTTAATGATGGTTTAGATAAAGACCCTATAGATTAAATTATAAAATGTGTATAAATAACTGATTGAGGACAAAAGATATAGATAATGGAAATATGTAGATGGGGAAGGATCAAGAGATTTTAGGAAATTTAGTTATACTTAGGTCTTAGATAAAACTAAAGAGAAAGGAGAAAGTGAATACCATTTTTAATAGGTTTTAATAGCTATTTGAAGTAAATGTAATAGTTGACATGTAGATTTTGAAATCTACAATTTAAGGTGTGGTTTATAAGAAGAAAAATGTTCAATATTAATAAATAAATAATAATAAAGTTGCATACATGATGTAGTAATATTTTTTATAATAAAAACTAAAAATCATGATATATAACATGGGATAAAAATGATTAATTTATAAATGTCATAAAGGTTTGAACTTTGGTATTTTTCTCATGTCCCTACACCCAAAAGGTGAGGTGTATAGGGTTAAAAGTGTAAAACCAGTTCTAAAATGAAAAAAAAAAATAGATACTCATAAAAATGAGGTTTATAGGGTTAACACATAAAAAAAAAGGTTCAAATGGACATTTGCATCCTATTTAAAAGAGCCACCAAAAGGGGACAAACAAATTTGTTTTCTGATCAACAAAAATATAGCAGAGAAAAAATGTACTAAATAAATGAATTCATTACTAATCTTAAATTCCAAACTTACACAATATGTTTTTTTACCATTTTTAATGGTCTATCTTTCTCTCTCTTCCATTAATATTTCTTCTCTCTTGACTATTGTAGAACATTAGCACGCCATGATCTGTTGGGTAAAACCATAAGATGAACCTTTTGTTTCAAACATTTGAATCGTCTATCTTTTGTCTTTTTTTCTCTTTTGTTAATTGTTCTCTTCACTGGCTGCTTCAATTGCATATCTGGTCCAACCATATATCAAACTTTGGAGCTAATCTTCAAAATCCATCAAAACTTTCAGTCCTTTTCAAAATGTTCTTCTTTAGTATTTTAGTTTTTTCTAATTAAAAAATAGAGAATATCAAAGGATTATATATGATTTGTAAAAGATAGAGAAAGAGATAGACAATGATTAAATGAAATTCATAAAAACAATAGCATGAGTCATATGGAGTTGTCGTATTGTCAACCGAGAGACTTGAGTATATGCATCATGTATAAATAACACATATATGCTTATATTTATAAACTAATGGATTTAATTAAATAAAAGAATACAATAATGTGATAAAACAATGAAGACTAAAATCAATTTTTGAAGTGACTTAATTGTGAGAGCATGTTAAACCTTTTGATGTAAGATTGAACACCCTCTCATCAAAGATCAAGGCAATTGTAGTTTCACAATCTAGAATTGTGCTTGTTTGGAGGTTAACAAAAACAAAAACAAACACACATAAAGGTCTTACTGATAGTGAAGAAGATCAAAGTTGATAGGGTAAAATGCAATGGGGGAATACAAAAGTGTAGAAGCATTGATGAGTGAGAACATATTGTCCAAGTTGGACATTGAACAGCTAGTCCATCATATAATAATTCACTTTATGATCAGTACATCATTAAAGCTGTGAATTCACATGATCGGCATGTTGGAGATTTAAATACTAAATACTCATGCTAGAGCCAATCAAATCAAAAATCTAAATACTCATGCTAAAACCCTAAATACAAAGAGAAGTAGTAAAGAATCATCAAGAAAAGTAAACCAAAAAATATCATCTTGCTTTCATGAAATTAAATTAGTGTAGTACATTAGTTCATCCTATTACAACATTTACCCGGCATTGTTTAATACCAATTATTGTTCATGGATCATCAACTATCACTGGTGACATGAAGTTGAGGAATGAAAATTGACGTTGTGAAAGAATCTCAAACTACAGTAGAAAAACTGTAAAGAAAAAAAATATATTGATAAGAGTACTTCACTACCACCGACAACCACTCAACATAGAAACTGGAAATGTTGATGTAACTCGTGTAACATTGGGGGTGAGAAGATTTAGTTGATGAGGAAGAACTGTTCAACTCTTCTAAAATAAACTCACTGCCATTTGATGTCTATGGAGTTGAACTCCTTCACCAACAATTGACCAAAAAAGATGAAAAAAAATAGCAACAAAATAAATATAAATACAGAAAACTTTGTAATAGTCAAAATCTCCTTATAATATCACTTAGATGAACTGGAAAGAAGATATAATTAGAAACCAATACAAGGAAAGAAAGATGGAATTATAAGCAAACGTGGGAGATTGAAAAGAGAGAAAGATGAAAAGAAGATAATTACCAAGAGCATAGAAGGTATAAAGATTGGAATATCTTTTCAAAACTTAATAAAATCTTTATTTTAATAGTAAGAAATGGAAACTTGATAGTTGTTGATGGGATGAAGGAGGATTGAAGTTACCAATTTAACTAAAAAAGTGTAGGGACATTTTTGGAAGGTGGCTTGAGGGCATGTGTGATTGATTAGAAGATTGAGACTGGGAGGAAAAAAAATCAGATTTAGTAAGAGCAAGAGGGTAGAGAATGTATGTGTACAACTTTGTTTTTGTAAGAAGAATGATAGAGATTGATTTTAGGCAATTGTTTAGTAGATTATGAGTAATTTTAGGAAAAATTTCCATTTTAATAGGAGACTTGAGGCGCCAATCTAGTAGGATTTGTTGTTTCCAAAAAAAAAAGGGAGACTAAAATTGATAAAAGACCGTTTTAAGCAAAGGGAGAAAAGGAATATTGAGAGTTTTAAGGAGAACAGTTAAGTACCCTTTGCAAACATTGGAGATGAGAGAGAAAGAGTTTGAGGATGTTTTGAGAAAATTAAAGAACAAAAATTCAAATAGAATGTCCTATGAGATACATTTTAAAAAGTAAGGAAAGAGATTTTAGGAAAAAGAACATTTAAGTAAGTTTTAATTATTAAAGAGAGATTTTAGGAGGTATAAAATTATCAATAGGAAGATATTTGATTTGAAGGAGAGATTTTAGGAAAATTAATAATGAAGTTGATTAAAACGGCTTAAGGGAGTAATGTGAGAGATTATATGAGTTGGGAGATGGAGGCGTATGAGAGCGTACCATAGTTAGATAAGAGGGTCTTTCGGAAAAAAATTGTTAGTTTCAATGTGGATGAAAAAGGGGCGTGGCTTTGTTCTCAGTTTAGGCATTTGGGTTTAAGAACTCTTTAGACTGGAGTGAGAGATTATAGGAGAGCTTTGGAGTGAGAGATTATAGGAGAGAGAAACGTTTTGGGGTGAGAGATAATAGAAGATAGAGAGACGAATTGGGAGAGAGATTAAAAGAGGGAGAGATTAGAGAGATAATAGGAAAATATAATTTAGTTGAGAGATTTTAGGGTAGAGAGAAAATAAAATATATAAAAGGGTATTTTGGAAAAATTTAAGCACCAAAAAGTTGATAATAGTGTCCACGTGGATGAGAGAGAAAAGGGGCGTGAGGCTATTGTGTCAAAGCAAACTTAAAAAAAAAAAAAAAACCTTCATAGACCTAGTATTTGTAGAAGTCTATATATATGGATTCATGGATTCACTAGATAGATTAGGAAGAAAAGGAGGCCTTAATGGTTTGGTAAACTTGGTCTACTGGGCTAGTAAAGATTGACCTCTATAGGTCAAGACCCTTTTGGATTAAGAAATGATTCTCAATGGGCAAACAACAACTAAGCCACTATTGACTGGATTCAAATAGCATTGATTTGTGCTTATAAACCTTAATTCAAACAATCTTTTTTTTTTTCCAAAAAATTAATAAATAAATAATTTAATGGCAACTTCTTCCTTGAGGCAAGGTTGATGATGGTTGGTGAAGACATGTAACTAAAGATATGAAGTCTGCCTGCTCAGGAAGAAAATGTTTTGTGATGATAAAGTGTCTGTATTGTTTATTGTTGAAAACAGTAGGCATTAAAAGCCTTTAAAGAATTTCCTTCTTTGGTGTTTTCAAAATTGTTCAAAAAATTGTTTTTGAGAATAGTCCCACATGGGAAATTTGGGAAAACAATTTGCACTATATAAGATTAAGCACTCCCACTACCTTGTGTATTTTGAGAGCCCTCTCTCTCTAGCTTCTTGTTATGGTGTAGCAAGGTGCTAGCACCTTGTGCACACATGCACATGCATGGGTGTGGGCAATGGCTTGAGGCACTCTTCGAGCATGCACATCATCGAGAGTCGCAAGATTCCTTTTCAACATCTCAAATGGGTTCTCGTAAAACTGGGTTAGTCGTGGGAAAAATGTTCAAACTTGGACTAGTACATGAATGACCCAGTGCACGTATGAACCAAAAAAGTGTATGAATGTGCTGAACCAAAATGCGTAAATGCACAAGAATGAGATGGACCAAGTCCATTCGCTATGGACTAGAGTACATAAATGAGATGGACTAAGTCCATTTGCCATGGGCTGGGCTCAGATGAACAAGGTGCATGAATGAGATGGTCAGGGGTGCACAGATGGGTTGTACCAAGGCTAGCGAATGAGTGGCCAAAGTGCGCAAATGAGAAGGACTAAGTCCATTAGCCATGGGTTGGGCTCATTCGTGACGGCCCATTTGCTCATGCTTGCCTGATTGATTACTACCTAAATTTAGACAAGTGTCCAAGGTGGTTGAGGGCTTATAAAAAGGGGTCAAAATGGGTTAAAACCCACTAGTTGGCAAGAGAATGAATGATAACAAGATGGGAGCGGAGAGGAAGAAAGGAAGAGGAAGAAGAGAGGAGAAGAAGAAGTGGCCACATGGCCATGGACATTCAAACTAAGAAGAAGTAGCCAAATGGCCATGAGCTTTCAAGCTTGTGAGTGAGCTTCTCTCTCTCTCTCTCCCTTTCTTTTTCAATCCTTGGACCGAGGTCCATTTTGCACATTAACTAGTTCCCTTGCAAGTGGTGGTAGCTTGAGTCCATAGTCTCAAAATCCTCACACAGTGGTTCCTTTTAGAATGACACTATATTAGAGGTTCTTGTTTTCGTGACTTGGTTTTAACATATGATGTTCATCTTCTTAAGGCAAAAATTCTACCAAAATTTTCATAAAATTTGGACATGTTTTGTTACTTGATTTTTATGCATACCCGACCATGAATGGATAATAAGTTATATGGGAGGTATTAGGTATTTCTAAGGTGTGCACTTCATTGAGAGACAGGATATGGTCCAAGCTTGCTTGTATCATAAGGTTAGCAAGCTTACGATCTCTTGCACATAAAGTGGGAGGCCTCGACTATCCTCAAAAAATGTAATAACAATACCTCCATGTCTCGGATCAGTCTGGTAGACTTATATCTGGTTTGATTTCCCTAGAAAGGGACTATGTAGACAACCTAAGGAGTGAGAAGATTGATGACACATCTACACCCTAAAGACCCTAAAATCTATCATATTATATGTTATTGAGTTTATTGAACTCGACAGTTTTTGCAGGTGATGTGACATCCAAGATCGCTATAGAATCCAACATTTATGGTGAATTATAAGCTAACACATGTTGTGTTTTGGGTTCAAAAAAGTGTTCAAGTGTAAAAAAAAAAAAAGACCAAATTCAAAAACATATCATGTGTTAATCAATGGCATGCCTACATAGGCTTGTGTCAACCTAGACAATCATTCTCCCGATGAAAATCAACTATGGACCTCCAGCAATGTATTTGATCAGTGACACTATTTGTTGATGGTTGCAAGTTAAGGCTGACTAGTAAAAACTAAGATTTGCTATAGTTAAATTTGGGCGATAAACTTGTCATTGGTAATGATGTTGATGGAGAGACTGAGGCTGTAGTGGCACTAAACAGATTTTAAAAACAGTAATTATATAGGTAAAAGAAAGAAAATACAAGGAACTAAAAATAAAGAAAATGATTATGCCCAATGAACAACTAAAAACAATGGGAAAAGATCAATTAAACCTGATCAATGTCTCTAACAATATATAGAAACTGATAAAAAATTATCTTTATTGATAATTTTGACTGTGATTCACAATGCCTTTAATAGTAGGTTTATAAATAACGTTTTTCTTGTGGGGAAAATTATAAATAATGGTAATAATCTAATCAAATCTTAATCATATCATTTTTCTAATCATATTTACTAAACCTTTTAACCGGAAGTTACAATATTCCCTAATGAGAAAGGAGCTTCTGCACTCAAAATTTTCTGTCCCACCATGTCCCCACACACAAAAGTTGAAGTGTATAAGGTTAAAACTGTAAACAATTTTCAAATGAAAAATTAGATACCCTTTATTTATAGGCAAAAGATCAGTTCAAGCAAGGTTTCCACAAGCATGGGCAAACAATCTTGCTTGAGCTGCCACATAGAACAAAAAAATAAAAAAAGGCAAGGCCAATGTATAGTTTTGGGTTTTTGCCAGCCTTTTTATTTGTTATGACTCGAGCAAAAAGCTTATGCATGCTTAAGGAAAGTTTGCTTGAACTGATCTTTTCCCTTATTTATAGGGTTAAAACCATAAAAAAGTGTTCAAATGGACATTTGCTCCTTATCTTAAAAAGGCATCAAATTCAACAAACCATCACGTGGAGTGGGGATGCGGGAGACAAACAAATTTGAGTGTATTCCCTAATACTTGACAAGTTTGAGATTAGGGCTGTCAACAGATTGACTATGAATCAGATATAAGCATATTGTATTTGTATTTATTTATTTTAATCAAATATCGGATCAAATTCAAATATTTTTCGGATATTTATGAAAACAATAAGGACCTAGGAGTTATAGAGATAGAAGTCGATTGATGGATCATCGAAATAATTGGGAACCAGCTATTGGGACCTTTCTTTCAGTCAATTTGGGAAGGAGAGATAAGAAATGGGTTAAGGTTAAGGTTAAGGTTATGGTATTCTTATGTTGTATTCTACATAATATGTCTTACAACATTATAATATAAATATTAATAATTTATCAATTTCAACAAATTCAGATATTCATATCACATGTGGATGCATTCGAATAGAATATTGTGGATTGAACATGAATCGAATACGAATAATAATCGGATAGTTGACAGCCCTATCTGAATGCATGGATGATCACAATCATCACATTTCTAGAGTTTATTTCAGTCCACCTAAATTTCAGTTGCCGGACCATGAAATAGGGTTAGACCAGAATGTTGACCCATATGAGTGAGTAAGCTTACTCCACGTGTCAAGTAGTGTAGAGGGGATGCGAGCCTTGGATGGAAGATTAGCTAGCTTAGAATGATGAATCACTCGTTTAATCTGGTTTGAGGTACGGTCTGACTCGTTCATGGGATGGACCAGTCCAATCGGTTCGACCACCCGGCCCTGCCTTGTTTTAGAACATTGATTAACATCTCAATATCCAAATGTTCTCTCTCATTAGTCATTATTCCTGCAAGAATCAGCAAGATGCTTGCAATCCTCTAATACCACCAGCGCATTTTAGTCTTCCAACGCCGGATATCGAGCTCTTCAACAGATCCAGATGGAACTCGAATCACACGAAGAGCAGACCCTAGCGTCCAATCTGCAAGCCCTCTCATTCTCAGATCCATTGTTAAGCCAGTTCAGCTCCTTGAACGATCTCTGCTACGAAATCTCATCCCTGCAAGACCTAGCTTCTCGAGGCTCATGGCGATCCATCATCGACAAGGTTTCACGAGCTCGGAAGCTCTCTCTCCTGCAAAAGCCTCACGAACACTTGATCTATCTCTGCTACAACGTTCTTGCCCTGACGAAGCTTCGTAAATACGGAGACGCGGCTGAAGAACTCGACTCGCTCGACGATTTCGACAGTGTTCGTTACAAATACGAGTCGTATCCGGAGCATTACCCCAAGCGATCTGGTTCCATGGTTCCTTTTGCGCTTCGATGGCTTCACGCCGAGATTCCTCACAGGTTGGGTAAGCGTCAGGAAACCCTAGATAGATTGTATATTCTGCTTGATTTCGTACGGACGAAATTGAAGGAGAGAGAATCGAAAGGTATGGAGGTCTGTGTCGATCGGTGGAAGAAAAGGGAAGCCTTTGTGATTAATACGATTTCCAGTCACCATTTGAATCACAAAGAGTTTGGCGTTTGCTTGACGTTACTCCAGGGTTTGGTCGACGGTGATTCGCCGGATCCGGTTTTGTTGTCGAAGATGGGGTACATACAAATGCAGCTTGGGGATCTGGAGGGATCTAAGGCGTTGTTCAGTCGAGTTGAGAGCTTGATGAATGAAGGTAATTTAGGGGCGTTATTGGATGAGGTTGAGTTTAAGAATCTCATTTGTCGGAATAAGGCTCTAGTTTATTTGGTTGGGAAGGATTATATATCTGCTGTGAGAGAGTATGAAGAGTGCATTGTGAGAGACCCGGCCGATGTGGTGGCAACCAATAACAAGGCCCTGTGCTTGATGTATTTGAGGGATCTCTCAGATTCAATCAAGACGATGGAAAGTGCATTGGAGAGAGTCCCAACGGTGGCTTTGAATGAGACTCTGGTGGTAAATTTGTGCAGCATGTATGAGTTGGCTTATGTTAACCATTCTGACATCAAGAAGAACCTCAGTAATTGGATTGCTCGGGTTGCCCCTGATGACTTTGATTCATCTTGTACTCGAATTTAAGGTATTTTTTTTGGTCATATACGTTTCCTTTTACAAGTCAGATCATCTGTAGGTATTGGAGATAGTAACCATTATTGAAAATTAATCGTTGATAACAATTGCAGTATTCGAGGGTGTTATTCTGATAATCATTTGATTTGATTTACTCTTGGCATACCTGAGACCATGGTTCTTTCTCTGTTTCCCAGTCTCTTCATTACACCTTTGATATGTATTATCTTGCATTTGATCTGCTTTTCCATTTTAGTTAAATATTTGGGGTGGTATACTTCAGTTGAATGAAGTGAAACCTTGGTCATGGATTCTCATTCTTTTGGAGCCAATACTAAGATGGGATTGTTTTAGTCCTGCTAATAAGATACAACTCACGTTTTTGTGTGAATGGGAGAATTAATTGGACTACTTTTGACAAATCCTGTCTCATCTGATGCCTAGTGTCTCAGGCAACAACTTAAACTGGCAATTAAAGTATTGAAAACACCAATACTTCAATATATATGTTCATCTTTTGTTGTATGCTTGTTTGATAAAACAAAAGCTATGCACAGCCCGTTTGTTATAGGAAAATTCAGAAAGGAATCTTATAACATTTCGTTGATGGTGTCCTTTTGACCTCCCAGTAATTACATGACATCATTCTAAACCATGCAATTGATGTGCCACCCCTTGGATGGGGGCTGATCACATCAATAAGATAATTTTAATAATCTGATATATGAATTTATTTTTTGCATGTTTGGTATCTCTAATGGCCATTGTGGTTCAAGCATTAAGTAGAGCCTTAGAATTATTGAATCATTGCCTTTTTTTTTTTTAACTGGTGGCACCAAAAGTAGTGGCCCATCAGTAGATGTTTTAGATTAGGAGTCTTGAGGGCATGGGACCTCAATGTTAAGATTGGGAATTAAGTATGGGGTTAGAGATTTGAGGTAACGCTTGATTGTTTGGATAAATGTTATAAATTAGACGGGAGGTTTTAGGGTCCTATCAAAGATCCTGGGGAGTATGGATTATCAAGAAAATTAAAGAAGCTAAGGATTGGGGTTTGAGTTTGGAAAAGATTAAAGAAGAGATGAGCTAGTAAAACAAGTGAGAGAAAATAGATAAGTTTTTAATTGCTCTCTGAAGAGAAAGAAATAGGTCTGAATCATGAAGTAAAATCTTGTTTTCAAGAATCAGAGTAAATTTCAAAATTAAAAAAAATCAATAAATTATGAACAATGCATAAGAATTAGTAAGAGTTGATAAAAGGAATCTCATCTCTTTCTTAATAAAAAACTGAACCAATCCAATCCTGGAACAAAATTTAGCTGGAATCACTTCACTTGAAAACACATTGCATCAGAACATCAATAAGCATGCAACTTTTCGGAAACTTTTTATTAAAAACTAATTCTGCATTACACATCATCTCTCCCCTAAATATGGAAAAACCTTTTTTGTGGTAATCTTAAACAAACTTTTAACAACCAAAAAAAAAAAAAAACTCATAAAACTCCTAACTAAAGCAAAACTTAGCGGAAGAAGAAAAAGGAAGCGGAAATCCTGTCACAGAATGATACCTTATTGTATTTTGAGCATCATTTTCTCAATTCACATTGAATTCATGAAATCTTGGGCCCTTTGGATAGGTAAATTGATAACCTTTCTATGGCACCAAAATCAAGCCAATGTGCAAATTTTAACCCCACAAAATTAAGGCCTAAAGAAATAAGATGTACATGGAACTTATATTTTCTAAAAACAGTAAACTAGTGGCACATAATAATGTTAAAGAGATTGAGAATCTTTTGCCAGACAAAATTCCAAAAGTGTCAAATAAATGGGTTTAGATTTATAGAAAAGGTTAGAAGGTTTGGGTTTCGGGTTTATGATTAGAAAATGAAGGGCTGTAGAGGGTTTAAGTAAAAGATGGTTAGGTGATAAGGTAATAGATTGTTAAAGCAGTGTTATGCACATAAAGAAGAGGCAGCTGTACATGCATAAAAGGGGTCTTATGTAAGAATTAAGCTAGGTTTTCTACGAACACATTCAGGGTGTGTGATTCTCAGGTCCGGAGTCTGAATTGTAAACGTAGGTTCTCTATGAACACGTTCTATAAGAATCTCATCAATTCCATGTCTGGTCTGCTTTCTCACTAGAGCATCTAGAGGCCACATATTCTGTCAAAGGAAAACTTTTTTTTTATGTGGACTGCCTTCTGGGAGAATCTTACTGTGGATCATCTCAAAAGCAGAGCTTGGAACTTAGCTAGCTAATAGATGCGTCTTGTGTATGTGCAAAGAAGAAACTATGAATCATTTTTTCATCCATTGTCCAGTGATGATCTTGATTTAGTATTTTTTTCTCCTTAAGCTTAATGTCTCGTGGGTTTTTCCTTCTTCTTTCAAGATCCTTGTTTCAGAGTGGCGTATCAGGGACTTGGAGAGCACGCCTAACTCCATTTGACCCTTCCTTCCTGGAGTCATTTGTTGGGGTATTTGGAAGGAGAGGAATAGAAGAATTTTTTAAGGCAAATTCTCCTCTCCCGTTGGCTTGACTGGTTCAGTGTTTAAGCTGCTTTTGAGCGGTGTTCTGTTTCTAGGGATTTTGATGTAGAGGATTGGGACATATTCTGGAGTTCTATAGTTTAGCTGTTGTTCGTCTTTTGGTGCGGTTGGGTTTGGATGTCGTTCTTTTGCTCTCTTTTCTCTGTCTTTTGTTCCTTTCCCTCTGTTTGTTGTTGGCACCCGCTCATGCTTCTTCTGTTGCCTGGTTGTCCTTTGTTGTTGCCTTCTTTTGACATTAATGAATTATCTTTAAGGAGTGGTCTGGGTATTGTTAGAGTCCAAAGAAAGTGGCTGAAAATGTAAACAAATAAGTTGTAATAGTTTGGTCTATAGGGTGATTAGGGTTTGAAGAGCTTCAATAACAGAAAACAATTAAAGAAGGAATAGGAGGAGAGTGATAGGTTTGTTTGTTTCACGGCTTTGTCTTGTTTGTTTTTTGGTAAGGGATCTGGGATAGGACCTTTGTGCTTATGATTACAATAAAATAGCAATCCATTTGAGTTTTGAGGTGGTACTTAGTAGGATGTCAAGTGAATCCAATCCATGCGATGGTTTTTTCTGTCGATACCACCCCCCTGTGGGGAAGATTGTAATGCCCAATAAATCATTGTTACTGCAGACACGTAGGGCAATCATTAACCTCCATAATACAAAATCAATTTTCAGCAGGGTGGCAGAATATTAGCTAATGTTGAAGATGCCATCTTGCTTAACTGCCACAGTCTGACTATTAAGACCGGAGACCTTGGTTAGAACGGTGCGGATTTGGTATGCCCCTTTAATGAACACCTACGGTCCACCCACATGCAGCAGTGGACAGGTAGCATCGAAAAAGTGATTTACACTTTTATTTGGGGGGGGGTTACTTTTTTGATGATACGCTGCTGCATGCGGGCAGACCGTGGGCGTTCATTAAGGGGGCGCACAAAATCTGCAGGGTGGTTAGAAAACATCTTCACCTGCTGACATAGGAGAATGATTGTCTGGGATCCTCGGTAACTGTGCTAGACTGAGACATGATGTGTTTTTGAATTTGGTCCCTCTTTTGACACCTACTTTTGAACTGAGCACATTTTTTACGCTTTTAACTCCAAACACACGACGTGTCAGCTTATAGCATGGTCACAGAGAGTCACAAATACTTTTTGGTCAAAGAACATTTGTTACGATTAACATACCACCCACTAGCCAGCATTCCTATCCCCACATGGTTAGGACCCAAGGAACCATCTATTTGAGTCATTTGCTCAACCCTTCTTCACCAGTTTGTGAATTAAATTCAAGAGCTTGTATTTCTTTTCCTTTCATTTCACTATTGAATCATGTCACGAGGTCCCGTTGACAACATTAAGGACACTGCTAACCACTTAAAGTTCATCTCATTGATCTTCTACTCTTCTCTCAAATGAGCAATCAGTGCCATAAACAGCTAAAGGATTCTATGATGGTTAACTGGTTCATTGGTATGCTTGGTACAAGAGCAGGTTTTTGATTCACTACTTGGCCAGTGAACCTTGTACTATGGGTCAGGATTTGTTGGTCTGTTATTGGATCAGTTGGTTTACTAGTTAGGTTTGACACTGGACCAACTGCCCATTTCAGATGTTGAGAACCTCTCTTTTGTATTTTCATTGTTCATTATTCATGTTCAATGTTTGACCTAAGAAAGACATACGTTCATTACTTGGTCGGTGGACGCAGTATGCTAGGGTAGGATTAGTTGATCTGTATTGGATTGTTTGATTTACTGATTAGGTTTGTCAACAACTGCCCAAATCATTTGTTTTGAACTTATATATTGTTATTTCTTCGTTCATTATTCCTAGTTGACATTTTATTACCGTAGTGGAGATGTATAATATGGTGTGTTTTATAGATTACAAACAAATTATCAGAGAAATTCATTGTTACTGTTTACCCCACTTTCTCAAATCTAGTCTGTAAAGAAGGTGTAGGAATGGCGGTTAATAAAAAAATGGGTGGTTACTCAACTTTTCAAAACCAAATTGCATACAGTTAGTCCCATGATCACTCATAACCGCTCAAAGAAGTAGTCATGAAACCAAAATATGATTAATTATCTATAATAACTACTCAAGGTAGAAACATGAAACTAAACTACTCATAGCCGCTCGAGGACTCATAACCGCTCGAGGAAGTGGCCATGAAGGCAAAATATGACTAACTACCCATAATAACTATTCGAGGTAGTAACCATGAAACCAAACTACCTATAACCATTCGAGGTAGTGGTCATGAAACAAAAATGTGAATAACTACTCATAATAACCATTCGAGGTAGTGTCCATAAAGCTAAACTACCTATAACCGCTCGAAGTAGTGGCTATGAAGTCTAAAAAACTACCTAGGGAGTTCTATAAATTGTAACAAGAAAAAGAAGAGAAGGAACACAATCAATCATTATCAACAAAATCTCTTATTAGTAGCAGTAGCGTTAAATTAGGCGTAGCAGTAGTTCAATCCTTGTAGTGATTCGAACCCCTGTCTCAGGCGATTCGACTGCATTGCAAAACTATATTTAACGAGATTCTTTTGAGAGAAGGGTATCGACTAATCTGTCTTGTTCGTAAAACCAAATTCAATGGAGTTCTTCCAAAGAGAAAGACATTGACTAATCTGACTTGTTTGTGAAACCAAATTCAACAAATTTCTTCCAAGAGAAGAGTATTGATAATCTGTTTTATTCGAGGAATCAGATTCAATGAAGGCTTCTCATTTCAGAAGATAAGACGGCAAGTAATATGTTGTTTGAATGTATCTTTGTAATCAACATTGTACCATGTATTTTTCAATTCAGTGAAATTCCTTTCTACTGTTAATTTGGGTGCTATTGTCTGTTGTAAAAGTCCTTGGTCTAGAGGTATTACTGAACCCTAAACCTCTTTTATAATCTGAATTGAAAAAACACATACATGTCAATTCTAAAACAAAAGAATTTTTGTTGGCCACCAACAGCTACCATATCAAACATGAGACCAACATCCATGCAAAGGGCGAAACTATGGATTTTCAAGAAAAGGAAATCGTCTTTGGTTTCAAGTTGGAAAGAAGATACAGCCTTACAAGGAAGTCCAAAAATATTGAGTTTGGAATTAGAATAATTTTGGTTTGACTGGAGTGTCCTGCTGATAAATACTGAATTAGGAAATTCTCATTTCAATTCTCTAATCACCCATGATCGCGTTCAAACAATGTTCTGAACATATATATTCTGTTACCCAATCGACAAACCAAAAGATGGTTGATGGAAATTGTTCGTTTTACATAGTGGGATGTCTATTCTGATTGGAGAAACATGAATGTTGGGTAAATGTGGGGGGAAATGGATTTCTTGATAAATATGGTTTCAATGCATGAGCAAGTACTCTTACATTCTGGTGTCAGCATTATAACATGGGCTGGATAAATGGATATATGCATAGCCTCCAATAACATCATTAGTCATTGATTGCATCAACCCCATCATGTCCCTTTACTCAGACCATCAGTTCACTCAGAATCCCCGATCAAAGCATATTAGGAAAGATTGGAACAAAATAACAGGGTTTAATTGGAGGGTTAATTTATTTTATTTAGTTTAGATCTCTCTAAGTTTTGTTGTATTTGTATATACCACTCATAGTCCCTGTATCTTCCTATATTGGGTGCTACTTAGGGGTGGGCATGGGCTGGGCCGGCCCGAGTCCGGCCCTCAAATTGGCCCAAAAAAGCCCGGCCCGAGCTAGGCCCGGTGAGGGCCTGAGCCCAGCCCGAGGCCCGCATTTTTATTGAGGGCCAGGCTTGGGCTTACCTCGGCCCGCACTTTTACATATATAATATATATTTATTGTATATAATATAGTAATTATTTTAAAATTATCAATAGTATATAGCTTAGTTGATAAAAATTGATTTTTACAAAAGTATTGTGTTAAGTCCTAGTGAAATCAATGATTTTTAAAAATAAACAACCCTTAAAATTTAAATATATAGTTTTCTATGCTTTT
>JAOXJP010000001.1:12507863-12520391 GCA_025762735.1 Platanus orientalis
TTAAGGCCGGCTCTCAACCTGACGCCACCCTCCTCCTTTATCCGGGCTTGGGACCGGCAATGTCTGAAGATACAAACGCTTTTAAAATGTTGACTAAAGAAAAGAAAAATGATTTTTAACAGAATATTTTACGTAGCGTTTTTGTATTTTTTTGAAATGCTGCATAAGGCGTTTAGCTATATATGCGATATTTTTTGCTACCTTAGCCTTTTTATTCTTTATATCTTCGCGTGAAAAACACCCTCTCTTTCTTCCTCTATGTAGATTTAGGGCTTTTTTCCATCACCATCCCCAACTGCTCTTCCTTAGTGTCGGTCCATCCCCCGTTGCCGTCGCCAATAAATATGAAAAATTGCTTTCTCAAAGCAAATCACACTTTAGAGAAAGACTGAAGCTCTCTCAAAATAAAAGCTGCTCGACCCGCTCCCAAATTTTCCATTTGCGCCTTCTCACTCTTCTTTCTGCTTTGTTTCATCATTAAAATGTGATTGATGCTCCCACACATATATATTGGGACTGTGGATTAGCGATCTATCTCTCTTCTTATTGTTGTGACCAGGTTCGACTCTCCTTTCGATTTTGGACTTACTCAATGAGATCTTTCTAGGTTTTTGTGGTTTCTCACTTCTTCATTTCTCCTAACATTTTGATCTCTTAACGTATGTTTTTAAGTGCCCTCTGTGAATTTTTAAAGCATTGGGTAATCAGTTGAAGTCTTCTCTTAGATCTGAGTTTATTTTTATTTTTTATTTTTGTATATTCTTTTTTAAAGCAAATTTGATGGGTTTCTTTTAGTTTTTATTTGATTTGATGATGCAACATCTCTGATTGTGCAAAATTCTTGATCTTTTTTTTTTTTTTTTAATTTTGGTTTAAGAGTTTTCGTATATGAGCTTAATGTCACGGACTCAGCTTCTCCAAGCTTTAGAGACTGTGCGGTACTCGTGCTACGCCCGCTTGTAGACGAGTTAGCCTAGCCCACACACACTCAGTCACTATGCTAGAAGAAAGCATAACTGATTTCCCAAAGAATAACACTTTGCTATTACTCCAGAGGATACAAGAGTTGGAACACTTTTTGGTTCTTGGTTATTCTCCATTTACAAATGAGGGGTCATCCCCCTTTTATAGTCCTCATGTCTCCCTCTTGGTGCCTAGGATCTTTACAAGTGGCAACCATCCAAGGGCTAAGAGCCTTCTACACTCTCTTTAGAATTTTCATCCACCTCATTTGGTGGAGTTCTCTAGAAATCCCCAAAACTTTCATTTAGTTTCTAGGGCCTTTCCTAAATCCCTATAATCTTCTAGACACTACTAGAACCTCATTGTGTCTTCTAGAATCTTCTAGAGACATCTTGATCCTTCTTGAAGCTTTCAAATTGTTCTAAAACCCTTTAGAATATTTTAAGACCTTCTAGAATCTTTTAGATTTCTCTAAAGCTCTCTAGAACCTTCCGAATCCTTCTAATTATTCTAGATTCTTCTAAATACACAGTCTCTAATTATATAATACATTGAATTTACTAGTGAGGGTCCCTAAAGCCTCTCATTACCATGCGGGATGTGACATTAAGCTCCTATGAAATTTCCTTGTTAATGTGTGGTTTACTGTAGATTTGAGACATTTTGAGAGAGTTTTATGTGATTTCTACTCGGTTTTAGGGTTTGTATTGAATTTAACTTGGCAATCTCGTTTGTTGGTTGATTCTTTTATTTATCTGTCTAAATTTTTAAAATCTTCTTGTAGATCTCAATATGTTAACGATGGATTTGAAGGAGAATAAGTCCATGAATGTTGGCCTCCTCATTGTAGCAACGATAGTTGTTGCAAAACTTCTTTCTGCACTTTTGATGCCTAAATCCAGAAAACGCCTCCCCCCCTATGGTAAAGTCATGGCTGATGTTTAGCGAACTTGCTCGGTTCTTTTGTGGCCTGGTTGTGATGCTCAGGGAAGAGTATCCAAAGCTCAGGAGTGTATTATTCACATTGAATCTATTGAACAAAAACATCACTTTCTTCATTAGACCTGAGGTGTCTGCACATTTCTTCAAGGCCTCGGAGTCTGATCTTAGCCAGCAAGAAGTGTATCAGTTCAATGTGCCGACTTTTGGTCCCGGAGTTGTATTTGATGTTGATTAATTCGGTGCGGTAAAAGCAATTCAGGTTCTTTACGGAGGCTCTGAGAGTAACAAAATTTAAAGGCTACGTGGATCAGATAGTTATGGAGGTAGAGGTAAGGCCTTTTTTTGTAGATGTCCTTCATGTGGATTTATAGTCTTATTAGAAGTGCAAGAACCGGTTTGTCTGCCTTCATTCATTTGAACTTCAATTAGACATTAATTACCAGTTCCTTCTCTCTTTTTAGACCTATGGTTACTTGAATGGCACTTAGAAGGCTTTTTATTTTTTGGGTGGAAATACTTATCTGTATGGAGAAAATTCGTATATGGATCACACATACACACATGCACAAAGTGGCATATGTTTTCTGTTGCTGATGTTTCTTTGCAAGCAGCACTCTGAGTTAGTGGTTGGCTGGTTGGCATCATTTCTGTTTTGTATGCTTAAGCAAGAGGCAGAAGTCTTTGTCTTGTCTTCTAGCTCTGTTTATGTAATATTGTGAATGGAACCAAACCAAATAGATCAAAAAGAAGAGAAGGCACTTTTTGCTATTCTTTGCAAATCAATTTGGCAATTCTAGCCATATTGGAGATGTTTCTCCCCTGAAAATGTTTGAACTTTAAAGGTTAACTAGCTGCTATCTATGTTTTTAACTTTTAAACACAGTACTTGGCTTTGAAGGGAGTAAAAAAAAAGAAGTGCAGAAAATTTTACTCTTCATGTTCATGAATTACTATGTCAATATAACTTTCAGTAAATTGAGAAGCTCATTGGAACACTTGTAACCCTAATAAAATATAAAAAAATAAAAAATAAATAAAAACACTAGTAACTTTTTTAACTTAGACATTGACAGGATGCCCAAAAAAACTGATAAAAAGCTATTTGCTTTTAGTTACTATGAGTTGAAGTTGGTTGGGTTTTTTAATTGTCTAAGTATGTAGTAAAAGGGAGATCTCATTGCGGGACTTACCATTACAAGCCTCTGCGAGCCTCACGTAGATAAGATACACCAAATAAAGAATAGGAAGATAGGCATTTGATTTGATTTCTTACATGTAAACAATTCTAACATATCTTTTATTTAGGACATTGGATATTTACAGCTTGCAAATCTAGATCCTCGATATGCGCTTCGTAAGTCTTTATTGTTGATCAACACTTTGCATTGGCTTATTATGGCTGTAAGGATTCTGTTTCATGTAGTTCTTTATGTTGTTTGAGGATTGTTACAGACTCCAGCTTTGTTCCACCATTGATTTATGCCTTCATGGGAAGTTCGAGAGATATTGTCATTGGACCAGTAGCTGTGGTATCTCTCTTGCTGAGGACTCTGCTCCATGACGAGGTTGACAACAAAGAAGTGTATTGTCAGCTTGTATTCACAGCAACCTTTTTTGCTGGAATTACTCAAGTTGCGCTTGGGTTTCTCAGGTAATGGATTTTATTTCTATTTTTAGTTCTACATTGATTTTATTACTGCTTCGAGCTCCTGTTGATTGCCACCTGCACTGGGTCTTTTTGTCATTCAAGGTATTTTACAATATTAAAATCATTGTTATGGTTTTGTGTTTAGATTGGGCTTCTTGATTGACCTCCTATCCCACGCTGCCATTGTTGGGTTTATGGCGGGGGCTGCCATTGCAATTGCCCTTCAACAGCTTGAAGGTTTTCTTGGCATACAAAATTTTACAAAGAAAACTGATGTTATTTCTGTTATGCAGTCAGTATGGGGCTCATTACATCATGGGGTAAGCAATCTCTGACTACTTTCATTTTTTAAAGGGTAAGCTGGGATAAAGGCTGCAAGTTCATAGTTTGACGTTATGAACCATCTAATTGATCCATGGTTTCAACCTTAATTTACTGAACTTTACAACATTTTGCAGTGGAACTGGCAGACTATAGTCATAGGAACATCATTCTTGGTTTTCCTTCTACTTACCAAATACATCGTAAGGTCCTTATTCATTATCTGTGTTGAATTTTATAGGGTTGGAAGTCTTTCTCTGATCCTTACTATGGTTTGAGGACAAACAGGGAAAGAAGAATAAGAAATTTTTCTGGGTGCCTGCAATTGCCCCATTGATCTCTTTTATCCTGTCCACCTATTTTGTATGTATTACCCAAGCAGAGAAGGAAGGTGTTCAAACTGTAAGTTATCATTTCTGTTTTATTTTTCTTTTTCTTTTCCTTATTTTCAACATAGGAACAATAGTAATTTAGTAAACTAATGCTTTTGGTAATATATGAAGGTGGGACTTATAAAAAAAGGTATCAACCAACCATCGGTGAATGAAATTTATTTTGCCGGAAAACACCTTGTGAAAGGTATTAAAGTTGGTGTTGTGGCTGGTCTGGTAGCATTATCAGTAAGCCAATTTCGCATTCCATATCTCAATTTTATTGAGAAAAGGTTAAAGATTGATTATTTCCTGCATCTAAATACAAATGCTTTGGAGTTATCAGGAAGCTATAGCAATTGGGAGAACATTTGCATCCATGAAGAGCTATCAAATTGATGGAAACAAAGAAATGGTGGCGCTAGGAGTGATGAATATTGTTGGTTCAATGACTTCTTGCTATGTGGCTACTGGTATGAGAAAATATCAAAAAACCGTTTACACCGTATTTATCTGCATTGAACAATAAGGAATAGGAATAATTATAATGTGAGTTTAAGGCCCCAGTCAAGTAAGCAATGATCTACATATGGTGCACACAAGGGGGGCTGGATCTAGTAGATGTGGATCCATGCCAAGACAGGGCCATCTGTCTGTAACCATTTATATATCACCATTCTCTCAAAGGTCAAGAAAGAAAAATGGAAAATGGTGCCTTAAAGTCTGCTAATGAGGTCATAGCATGGCATATTTAATGTAACAGGAACCCGTGAATGTACGCAATGTGGATAACACATGAATGTGGCTCAAACAATATCTTACTATCTGTGGATTAATAAGCTTTTTTTTACTTGCAGGTTCCTTCTCTCGCACGGCAGTAAATTACCTGGCCGGCTGCCAAACTGCTGTCTCCAACATTGTGATGTCCTGCATTGTTTTACTAACCTTGAAATGGATCACACCCCTCTTTACGTACACTCCAAAAGTCATTCTTTCTTCTATCATTATTTCTGCTGTGATTGGTCTAATCGACTTTGAGGCAGCACTCCTCATATGGAAGACAGATAAATCTGATTTCATAGCTTGCATGGGAGCGTTCATTGGTGTAGTTTTTGTTTCTGTCGAGATCGGACTCTTAATCGCAGTAAGAAGTTGGATTTACAATTACTCATACATCTGAGGTCATTTGTCCATTTGTGTTGATTTAAATGTATCTCTGCTGTTTGTTATGACAGATCTCTATATCCTTTGCTAAAATTCTTCTACAAGTCACAAGGCCACAGACTGCAATACTTGGAAAGATCCCCGGGACAGCAGTCTACAGGAATATCAAACAATATCCGGAGGCCACTAAAGTTCCTGGCATACTGATTGTGAGAGTTGATTCTGCAATCAATTTTTACAACTCCAATTATGTTAAGGAGAGGTATGGATTCTTTTTAGCTTCTTTCTTCCTCTTGAAGCACTTTGATTCTCTCTATAGATTCTTCAATTCAAAGAATGCATCCCTATGACTCATAAAGTGGCTCTAAATAATGCCACTACAGACAGAGTGAATCAACATTGTTTGGAACCTTGCTTATGAACTGTGTGTGACTTTTTAACTGAACTAAATTAAACAATACAGATGTATGGAAAGTTTCCAAGTGTGATATGCACTTCTTCTTATCAGAGTGGCTAATATTTGATGATTAAAGGCATTCCAGGTCTTTACTGAATAAACTCCTCTGGTCACTTTCCTAACAAGGTGATTGTAGTAGGAATGTGAAGTGTATCATGGCCTTGAAATTTTGAGGATTAGATCATCCCTAGACTTTCTTCAGTGTCATTGCTAAGTGGATTTAAATTCACATCAATGCTTGAGAAAAAACTTCATGTACAGGGACACTTTATTTTCTAAAGTATTGTGATGTTGGACACAAACTGATACTCCTGTTGAAACAAAATAAAATCTAACTTTTCCTCTGTATCTTCTTTCAGCTAGTATTTATAATTTCTAACTCTTCAAACCATATATATAATTTTAAAGTAGATGAATACTTACAGCAGGACATCCACATCCCTCCTGGCCTGCGGGGTGAAGCTGTAGAAAGGTCAAGATCCACTCTTTTATAGGTACTACCTAGCAGATACGTTTTATATACTTTAAAGGATGCCAAACTTTTTCCTTCCCAAAAGGATGAAAAGATCTAGCAGTTAGGATTATCCGATCAAGTTTTTATTTATTTGTTGGGCCTCAGGAATTTAAGTGTGATCTATTGAAGTGTGTTGGAGTTTGAGTCAAAGTTGGATGTCCATGTGGGCATCCTATTGCACTTAGAACTCCTCCAGGACTTATCCAATGGGGGTAGATGAGTCCTGGTGGGAGTTAGAGATCTAAGTGGACTTCTCCAATGGATGTAGATGAGTCCTAGTGGGAATTAGAGATCTAAGTGGACCAAAACTCCTCCTAGAAGGCCTCTATAAATAGGGGTCTTTACCAAAAACGAGTTTACACTTTTGGTAATCTTGTGAGGACTTCTCTTTTCTCTCTTTTCTCTCTTGCTTTCTTCTCTCTCTTTCTGTAAGGGTTTGCGGTGTGGAAATCCTCCATCACTCTTATAGTGTTGTTGCTGCGACGGGGGTTGATGTTCTACTTCAACCAATCAACCTTCTTCTTCTTTGCGATATTGGTGCAAGTGTGGTTCGATTTATTTCGTTGTGGGATTGTCTCCAGGGTGTGCACAATCTCTCACCTTTAGTATGCAACAAAGTGAACCCTGATTCTCCTATACACCGTCAGGGAGATCAGATGTGTTGATGTCGTAATGATCTAAGTATCCCTCTGTTTGTGGAAAAATTTATAT
This sequence comes from Platanus orientalis, assembly GCA_025762735.1. Lineage (NCBI taxonomy): Eukaryota > Viridiplantae > Streptophyta > Magnoliopsida > Proteales > Platanaceae > Platanus > Platanus orientalis. Next base: position 12,514,955 of record JAOXJP010000001.1, read on the forward strand.
TTCCTCACGTTGTTCTGGGTATGTGTACCCCGGTGTACTGGGCTAGGTTTGGTACATGCCTCAACAAAGAAGACTTTTCTTGAGACTTTAAAGGAGAAGAACAGAAAAGAGACCAAACTTCATTAATGCCACTGAACGATAGCACAATACAAACGTCTCGCTCGTTCTAAGGGATCATAAACCTCCTAACAGGGGTCGCCCCGCTCAATGTCAACTGAGATGATTACAGAAACCAAGAATGAACCAAGTTCACCCTTCTTCGAACCAAATTACAGACTAAGTTATACTACTCTTACTCCTAAGATAGACCTACTCCTACTCCTAAGATAGAAATAAAATTTGATGTTGATGTTGGGGGGTCCCTTTCTTCTTCTTCTAGCTTATTTATATTGATCCAACTAGTTACAATAGTTGTAACCTCTTCCTCACGTCACACGGGTGGTTCCTTCCACCTTCCACTCCACTTCACTGCTACAGTCACTTTTCTATGTCGCAGTGGATGCCCATAATGGGGTGTGTAGTAGTCTAGCCTGGCCTACTTCGTGTAAGTAGTTATCCGTCTTTATCATGTGTCAGTTGTCCTAACATGTGTCGTAATGCTGGCTTCATCACATGTCCTTGTTTATGGTTCCATTTTTAGGCCTATTAAAATCCACGCGTCCTTCGTCTACAAGCAGACTTTCAAGATGGTGCCAACACCCTCTTTAAAGTTTTAATTGTTATTGTCATAATAAAGTTCCTCCTTTACTCAAAGAGTATCCACCCATATGTGTGATTACTAGAATCTCTCTTGATCTAGTCAATTTCCCACAGCCGTTACAGAGACAACCAGAAATACACTCAAATCCACTTCCATGCAGGATCCTGAGATGGTTAACTGATGAGGAAGAAGAACAGAAAGAGAAAAGCCTATCAAGAATCCAATTCTTGATTGTTGAGATGTCACGTAAGCAATCACAACTTTGTATTGATGCCTTTTTCTGTTACTATACATCTTGAACTCCTCTATGTTTAAAATCATCTTTACAATTGTGTTTGTTGCAGCGGTTACTGACATCGACTCCAGTGGCATCCATGCCTTAGAAGAGTTATACAAGAGTCTCCAGAAGAGAAATGTTCAAGTAAGCCACATAAATAACCATCTTTTGTTAATTGAAAAACACGATACAGTGGCATTGGGTGGAGCATAGTAATAGTACAATGATAGCTCTATTGTTGTCAGTAGAAACACCTAGATGCAAAACTAGTATGTATGGCTGAGTACGAATGGCTTTCCCTTAATAGGCTCTATCTGTTGCTTTCCCTTAATAGGCTCTATCTGTTTTGGGGAAGTACTGCCTAATAAGTATTGTTGGCATCATATCAGAATGTTTGATTGTGCCAAACATAGGTTAGGGTATGAGGGAATATTTTCCAAATGTACCTATAGAGGAAAATAACAGAAAATTACTTCCCTTTACCAGGGTATAAAGTCATTTTCTGACTTCATAAAGAAAACAAACAATTTGCAAGAAAAAATCTTGGAAATATCTGACAAAAGATAATAGAAAAAGAAATTCTCCCCAGAAAATATTCTCCCTGGCCTCAAAAGTTATGCCGAACAAACAGAGCTTAAAATATGTAATGTAGTACATAGGGAGAGCTTTTATGTGAGTATTCAAACACAGGACATTGGTACTTTATCACAACATCTGGGCATGCATCATATGCACAGACGATCAAGACCCACAGCTGAAGAGGCCTTACGTTGTAGGACAGCTTATAGGATGCTGTAAGCCTGCGGCTAATGTGCCCATGATATGGATAAAAAGCTAGGAGTAGATGAAATTAACCCACAATCATTCAGCCAACAATTTTTTACTTAATATGAACTCTAAGAGTATATATAACCAGCAGCAATAATACTCAGTAAACCCAACACAATCAACTTATCAGAATTTTATTTATAGTAGTCAGAGCAACTTGAAATTTAACAACGGACAAATATCATGAATCTACTAAAGCCACACAAAATTTCAGGTGATTATAAACTTCCAAACCCCTTCTACTTAGCAGAAGTCATTTTCTTGTTTACCTAGAAAATCTGGTACAACAATGTAGAATAAATCATCACAGCAATGGAATATAAAATCTGCAATAATAAGGTACTTATCTGAATGTAGAAGGAGCTCAAACTATAATCAAGTCTTAACAGAACCTTCACACTTCCAACTCTCTTAATGAAGTAAAAAAGATAATGAAACGAGGAAGAATAAGATGAGATCAATAGAATAAAAAGCCCAACCAACACCAACTGATTGGTTTGTTGGTAGCACCAACTTACTTACTAATATGAAGGTGTTACAACACCAACCGAAAGAGAGAAGATGAAGCTCCAACTTCAACTCAAAGTCAGAATAAAATTCACCAAATTCTATTCTGTACATATGGGTATTAGCCCTATTATAAAAAATTACAACAAATTCTCATAATATAAACTAATATTTCTCTAGTTGCTAAAACCTCCAAACCCTAATAAATCTCTAAAGACAACTTGCAATATCTCGTATAACTCTAAATTCCCCTTTTATTTGCTAAACCTAAAATAAAAGAATATACTAAAAAAATACTATTCCCATCATTTATTGATAACCCATCAGTATTTTGGTCAAAACTCTCCCAAATTACGTCGGATTTGCAAAATCATTGTCTCATTTGAAAATTAACTAAATAACCTTACAAACATAGTTATTAAACCCAGACCGGACATTGACCTGGTTGAGAATATGGGTCATCGGGTCACCAGTTCAACCAGTGAGTGGGTTGAACTGCAGGGTCAATTAAAAATAATAAAAAATATTTTTTTATAAAAATAAAAATATATATTAAATTAATAAGAAAAAAATAAGTTGAAAATTATATAACAAATTTATATCATGAAAAAAATGAAATTTTATTTAAATTATTACATTTGATGTTAGATACAAAGCATAAGACAGTTCTACGGTGTAGTGCTTAAGACATTGGACTTTAAATCCAGTACCTTGAGTTCAACTCTCAGTGGAATTTGTCTTTCTAGCCTTTTTAATCTACTAACCCGGGCTTAAAAGATGGTCTAAGTGGCCGGGTTGGACGGTTCAATAAAAAATCCACCGGGTTTCGACGGGTTTGACTGGGTTATTGTAAAAAACAATCTAATTACTAATCGGACTGGTTGATGTGCCAGGTTACTGGGTTACCAATCCGGGTTTAATAACTATGCTTTCTAATAAGGCCACAATCTATCCAAACAGGTAAGTTTTGACCTAAGAATCAGGGCTAAAAGCAAGTTATAGGATTACAACTTTAAGCGACTAAAACCTAATAATAATAATAATAATAGTAATATTAACAGCAACAACAATAACTAAACTCTCGGTAGTCCCCACACGATCATCCATGATTGTATGATTTCTTTACATCAGTCATTGATGCTGACAACGTTCTCCCCTAGTGGGAGAGAGTTCGGCCATGAATTTCTGGACAAGGAATTGTTGAAGTGTGACATTGAAGATGTCTGTCTCTTGAAATCGGCTATGTTTTTCCCGCTGCTTGTTCTATTGATGATCATCTTGCAAATATCTTTGAGAATCTTGGTCTCTGTCTTCTACGGTAGGGGCAATAGGTATACAACCGTCATGTAAGGCTGTCTTGTCATCAAATCCTTTATTGTCTTCGTAATCCAGCTTTCCACTAACCTCATTATCAGCTTCTAAATCATGTTCATCTTCATATTTTTCTTCCTCTTCTTATTCTGAATCGGATGGTTGTTTAACATGAAGTTCATTGATGTGTTCATCTAGCACATCTTCCTCAGTTGCTTCATGTGGCACATCAACCTCAATTGCCTCATCTAACACATCATCCTTGATAACTGAATTCCAATCATTAGGTTGAGAAATCTCTAATTTGATCCGAGTCAGAGAATAAGTATATCTAATATCAACTTTGGGTCATTTCACAACGCCATTGTTAGATTGATGAAAGAACTTTGCAGGCTTTTCACCCATGACTTTCAGCTGACTACAAGAGAGGTTATCATTATCAATTTGTGATATTCTCCCTAATATGACTGTGAGCCATATTCTTTAGAATTAGATCAAGTTTGCCATTTATTATGCTCACTTGCCCTTCCAATGAACTCACTCAATTAGTGATATCCCCTATACTTGAATCCACTAAATCAACATGAGCATCTAGTTCACTGATCTGAACACTAAATTCAATGTTGGAAACCATGCTGGCTTTTCAATTTCAGCAAGGTATCTTTTTAGAAACAACAAGACGTATCGTTACTCAAGAAAATACAAAACTGATGCCAGGCTGCTTATGGGATGCTGTAAACCTACAGGTAATGAGCCCACGATATGGATAAAACAGCTAGGAGTAGATTAAATTAACCCAGAATCACTCAACCTACAATTGTTGACAGAGCTTGAACTCTAAGAGTATCTAAAACCATCAGCAATAATACTTAGCAATGTCAGCAGAATCGACTGATTGGAACTTATACTAGTTGGATCAACTTGAGATTTAATGTCAGACAAGTACTATGATTGAAATAGGGCCCCATAAACTTTTAAGTGATTCTGAATTTTTTAACCCAACCCCTTGTACTAAGTAGAACTCGATTGTTGGTTTAGCCAGAAAATCATGTACTACAGTGTAATGGAATATAAAATCTGCAGTAATAAGGTACTTATCTAAATGTAGGAGGAGCCCAAATCCAGCTCTTTTAATGAAGAAGATGAAATAAATAGAGGAAGTCCAACCGACACTAACTGGTTGGTTTGTTAGCAGCACAAACTTATTAACAGGATGGTCTTACAACACCAACTTTAAGAGAGAAGATAAAGCTACAACTTCAACTCAAAGAATTAATAATAATTTTTCACCAAAATTCTATTCCATACGTAAGGGAATTAGCCCTATTATAAAAAAAAAATTAAAAATTATAGCAAATTTTCAAGATAGAAACTAATATTCTATAGTTGCTAAAAGCTCCTAATCCTAATAAAAAGCCTAAAAACAACTTGATTTAGTCAATGAAATTAGGAATATCCCATAAACCTTAAATACCCTCTTATATTTACTAATTCTTAAAATTAAAAATTATTAAAAAATACTATTCTCGTCACTTACTGATACTCCATCAGTATTTTGGACATAACTCTCCCATATCACATTGGATTGGCAAAAGATTGGTCTTATTTGAAAGATTACTGAATAACTTTTCTAATAATATCAAAATCTAGCCAAATGAGAAAATTTTGACCTTTGAAAATTATGACTAAAAAATGTTACAATATTACAACTTTAAGTAACCAAAATCTGAATATATATATATATATATATATATATATATATATATATATATATATATATATATATATATATATATATAATGTCTCTTATAAAC
>JAOXJP010000001.1:12530064-12545292 GCA_025762735.1 Platanus orientalis
ATATATATATATATGGGTTCTTCAAAGAAAGGGCACTCAAATCAAATAAAAAAATCGAAGATAATTTTATGAGCCAATAATTATTTTGTCTATATATTTATAATTTAAAATTTTACATAATTATATTTATATTATACTGTAAGCCCCCTATAGTTAATGTTTTATAAACAAATAACTTATTATGTTCAATACCATTTCGAGCAACCAAGTCGATTCCTTTGTTTATAACTAATATTCTTGGTACACTCCAAACGGTTGTATACAAAGTGTAAGAACATAAAACTACAAATTGTCATGTTCAATAATGGTGCATGAGAAAGCTTGATAAGATCTAGCATCATTGGTTCATAAAGAAATTAAGAGTTTTTTCAAGCCTTAGGCTAATACGTACTATTTCGAGTCTAGCTTTATTTGTATCTTTTTGTTTCTAAAGTTTTCATGTACTTGTTCAGAATGTTAGCTAAAATTCAAGATTTTAAGGTTGGTCTAATTCTTTTTGTGACAACAAATTAAAGTTATAAAGAAAAATGGAATGCCTGCAAAAATTTATAAGATAAATAATTTATAGAAATCACTTATAACTAATACTCTCTAACATGCAAGAAAATTGCCTCTCACCATGAATATTAGTTAAAATGAGGACTATATAAAACAGATTGGGATTGGGAGACAGCTACACACTCATTTTACATGTGACAATTAATTGGCAGCCTAAAACTGATCCACGTGTTTCTCCACGTCTCCTTTCTATTTGTGACCAAATAGGCCCTATCACATGGCAAAACTAATAGTTTGCTCTATTAAGGAGGCTATTTCTTATTAGGGATATGTGCTGTATAGTGTGTTGCATACTACAAGGGTGTTTCCAGAACATCTTTTCCTTTTATTTATTATATATAAGCAATTTAGACATTCAGCTAAATTCCAAGTACATAAACTTTTTTTGTGGCTACTAATTTCATTAGTCTCAAGAAATAATAAGAAAATATAAATAGGAAACAAATGCTCTGTGATGAAAAAGTGTCTGTGAATCAGTGAGAAACTATGACACGTGTTGGGGTTAAAAGTGTAAAAAACAGTATTCAGTTGAAAATGTAGGTGCTCAAAAAGGGACCAAATTCAAAAAACACATCATGTGTCAATCCGTGGCACGTTTATGAAGGTTCACATGCACATTTTCGTCACAGACAATCATTCTCCAAACAAACAATGGGCTGCCATCCTTAACGAGTGGACTTCTGTTCTGCCAAGCTTTGAAGAGGAAGAGTGGGATTCTTGTTGGTGCATGAGCATTTAGTTTTGCTTCATTTTTCTGTGTATTCTTGGGCTCTTTTCTATTTTAGTTCTGCTTAATTTGTTTTTGTGTTTCTCTTCACCGTTGGGGAATGTTTTTCTGTCTTTTGCTTCTTCTTAAAAATATCTAAAACATTGAGGGGGAAAGAAAAAAACCCTCATGATAAAAGAAATGAAAGTCGGCTCTAGTGAGATTCACATGTGCTCAGCCCTAGACTAAAAGTGCCTTTCATATGGTGGTGCATGAGACCATCCTGCGCCTCATGTGAAGTCCAAGATATGAAAGTACTATTGAGAACATATAAAACAGGTCACAACAACAAAACCTTACTGAAACCTACAACCGTGACCTACATGACATGCATAAGAGAGAAGTACCAGCGCAAGTCCTCAAGTCTAACACACCAAAAGAATGTCAAAAGACTCAAAACCATCACTACATCCACAATTGACATACAATAGTCCATCTCCTGAATGGGGGGGTCATAGCTCATTAACCCATACAACCATTTAAAACTGATTGACAAATTTAGGCAACCTTTTGTGTGTGCGCCTGCCATAGGAACACCCTGGAATCTGATCAGTTAATCTTTGACTTTTACGAACAGACATACATATATGTAGGGGTTCTTTATCTTCTCTATCATAAGATCCCCTCCTATATCTTTCCTCCCATTCCTATCTGACTTGTTCATCTTAAAAATGCTTGGTTTAAGAATGAGTGATTGGCCTTCTCTAACTCTCACTGCTCAACCTCAAGAACGGACACAGCTAATACACAGCTATGGTCGGTCCATCCCCTGGTTGCTGAAGGCAGCTTTGGGGTGATCCCATTGGTTCCTACTTGATGGAGATGTCCTTGGATTTTCTTTCTTTTGCTACATTTTAATTGAAGGAGTAAAACGAGATAGTACATTGAGATGTTCAAAAGGGCCAACTTGATCCTCTATCCCCAAGAATTAGATGACGGAACCCTAGGAGAGCCGTCGACTCCAAATACCATCAAAATACCAAATCTGAACAATTGCCCATCCTACTTCCTGTACATTCTAGAGAGCCCATCTTTGTCTTTGTAGTCTTTCAGTCGCATGTTTCAGTTGTGTCTGAAGAAGACTAGTAGTTGTAGGATAGATTTGTTTTAGTGGAAGATAATGAAGAGCAGATTAGCAACTAAATAACTCTCGACTTTATTCATAAATAGAATAATTATTGATCACAACTTACAAACATTAACTGGTAATATCATAGAAAATAAGCAAAGGATCAATCAACCATGCTGACAGGCAAACAGAACATGCCGGAGCAGGGCCATCCCACCTAAACAATGGGGAGAGACCATCTTGAAAGTTTCCCAAACAAAAACAAATGGCCAACTACAAAATTTTACATTTAACTGCATCAGTAAGAATGAATTGGACCACTCCTACCCTCCCTCATGCCAGTGCATTTCCTTTTTGCCGGCAAGTACGTTATTGGATTGGATGGAGGCATAGCAACTGGCTTTATTTCTACCATGAGCAATATTGTACAGATGATACCTAGGCCTCGAGATGGACCCTATGAAAGATGAGAGGAGAATCTCATCAACTGATAACCTTTCGAAGCTCATCAATCAACTGCATCCGGCTTGATGGTTCCACCTGGCATTGGATTCCAATAATTACTTCAAGGTTCTATTCAATTACAAAGGGCAAATCTGAGCCACAAAGCAAGCAAAAAATATAACAATTTACCTTGTCCAGAAGAGCAGCAAGACCTTGTGGTAGAGCTTGTAAATCTGATGCCGTATCACCAAGATTCAATAATTGATGCAATACCTTCTGCACCCGCAACTCCTGCAGGTACTCCTCGTAGTTACTTGGATCATCTTTCCATGTGAAGAAAGCCTCATCGTCCACCCAGGCATCTTTTCTGACTTCAACAGGCTTGGAAGCCAGGAACCACTTCTTAATAAAATTCATTGCTGATTCATGAGACAGCTGATCACCAGCTGCATCCCTCACTATCCCAATTAATGATCCCTCTGCGACTCTTCGATGTAGCCTCTTGTAGAAGAATGACCTGGAATTACCCCAGTCCACAACTTGTCTGACAACCCCTTTCGCAGCCATCCGGAGGGAAGTATCATGCAACTCAGCAAATCGGGTGGCAATCTGAGTGTACACTGGCAACAGCTGCTTTTCGCGGGATCTTATTTTCTGTTGTAGAGCTTCCACATCCCCAGGGGCTCCACTGCCTCTGGCTTCCTGAAATCTTGCCTTTAGATTGATCAGTTGTTGATCGAGCCTACCCATGCAATCCAGCAGCTCCTTTGTCCGGAACTTGATTTCAATCATCCCTTCTGGTTCAAGAACATTGCCCTTGGCTGTCCTTTCGGCATACATCTCAATATGGTCTGGATTGATTTTGCTGTCCACAACAACCCATGCCCCACCACGGAGCTCACCCATCATGGGAATATACACAAAGACAGGCTGTTTGTATGTTCGGAGGTTCTCCACGATGGTCGATCCAGCCTGAAGGATCCCTTCAAATAGGTCCCTTTGCCCACCTGAGAAGCCTCTCCAGTTGGCAAGAATGAAAAGTGGAAGCTCTTCCCTGTTGAAATCCAGTAGTGCCTGAGATGTCTTAGTCGCAGAATCGGGAAACCATACTTGCCCTGCTTGAGGGACAACCCTCTCATGAGAATCGAGCTGACCGGGGTCTGCAGGGATAATTTGCATCATAGTTTGTGTTTCAACGGCAACAATTCCTACAGGGATCCCTCCAAGCTTTGCCCTTCCTGTTACCACAGTCTTGGCCCAACCTTCCAGAGTTTCCACAAAGCTGTCCTTGTCAAAAATACCCCCCAACCACTTTCCACTACCATCCACAACACCACAAACAGCTGCACGAGGATCGCATGAGTTCTCAGGTAAGTACTCAACAAGCCTCTCTGGAGGGTCCGAGGGACTCAAAATGGGAAGGGGCCCGCCTACACGAGAAGGCACATAGCTGAGCCACTTCAAAATGGCCGAAATGCCTTCAAGATCGTCTGATACTGTCAGATGAACAACTCCGTTGGTTGCCATGATTTTAGGTCCTCCAAGTTGCATGTGGGAGCTGTATACCTCCCGCCCAAGAAGTTTGTTCAGTGCAGAAAACCCTGTAAGAATTATAGGCTGATCAAGCCTCTGGATGCACCGCATACCAAGCCGAGCAAGATAAGCACCTATTCCAACAGTTCGACCTGTCACATAGGTTAATGTAAAGGTTTCCTTGTATGCCCTCGAGTAAGCGCTAGCAATGGCTCCACTGCCTGTCAAGTTCTCAACTCCCAAGCCATCCTCTTTCCCTACAATGGTGTCAATGACCCATCTGGTTTCTCCATTTTCCATCTTTAATTCGTGCGCTATCACAGATGATCCAATACGTGCATGATCTTCGGGGCTTAAATAGACATATTGAAAACCACGCTCAGGACTTGATTCGTCAGACCATCCAACTCTAAAGCAAGCTTTCACCTCCTCAGCCACACCAATACGAGCCCCAGAATTTGCTGCCAAATAAATCAGAGGCAGTTTCTTATCGCAAGCTAGATTAGTTACAGCAAGGAAGAACGCATCCTCTCTTGGGCCAAAGGACCCAGCTTTGAAGGTCACGTCATTTGACACTATTAGAATGGTCCTTCCTTTGGGGAACTCAGGAGTAGACATCTCCAAACACCAGGCTACCATGCCCACATCATTGAGCCCAGGTGGGCGCTCCACAGAAACAAGAGGAGTACCCCAGGCACCTTGTTTGTCAGCAAACATAAGCTCTGTGACTTTGACAAGACCCTTATCCATGGGTTTGTTAATTTCTTGGAATTGGGATGCCCATGACTGTTTCAAGGCTGTCTCAAATGCCTGCAAACAAGATCCTACCTTAGTATGAGTTCAAAGCTCTAAAATTGATAATTCCACAACAATAAAGCCCAGCCTGCAATAGATAAACTTATGACATAAGGTTTCACCAGTGGGAAATCATAGCAGTATGTGGTGTTGCTTTTCCTCGCCAAAAGACGTTTCCGGTCAAGGACACCTAGAGGTTGATAGCGTGCGGCAACTGGCACACCATGCAAAGGACCCAAAACAGAGAAAGTTGAGTGGTAGACCAATTCATGTTTGTTGGTATGCTCCACTTCTCGGTATATCTGTGACATGAATCTAACGAAGTTAACATTGAAGAAAACAAACACAGATCTCACCTAAATCAAATATTTTCAAGTCCTTCTAGAAGCATACCTATTGGCATCAACAGAAAAGCTAATAATAGGATAACTTTAAGCTCCAGCAGTACAGATGCTATTGAACTAGTTTACTTTTTCATTTAGTTGTCGCTTTAATCATATTCATATTTCCCAGCATGTTCTAATATATCTTTTCTTTCAATGTGTGTGTGTGTATGCATGCATATTTTGGCAGTCCCTGATACCCCAATACGTCAAAATAGGTCACTTGGGTGGTGTGGCTCAAAGATTGACATTGGTACCATAAGTATGGTTAGGGAACCTGTTCGTGAATCATCATAAACCGTTAGAAACTTACATGCACAAGACAAGTATGGCCCGTCACATTTGTAACCACAACCCTCCAAGCACCGCAGGCAAGTCCCGCAGAAGCCAACCAAAGTTTCACTTCCCACTCACAAACACCAAGCCGATGCATTCTTACACCAATATAACTATGGATCACATGTGCCAGCTCTTCCAAGATCATCCCAACTGTAGCTTCTTCTTGGCCAGCATTTATATCAACTCTCCTGGCAATGAGATCTTCATAGTGAGATTATATGAAAGACATACACCAACTAATCTACAAGAAAAAAAGAAAAAAAGAAAAAAAGAAAAAAAGAAAAAAAATCATGTAAAACAAGTATATAGTTATGATTACCTGTTGTAGGGCACAAGATCATCTATTTGTTGCTCGCGTAAAATACAAAGGTACATATGGGCATGGTCAGATTTGATAGTATCATTGTGTACATGTAGTTCCAACTCCTCCAGTGCAGTCATTAAGGACCTAAATATGCTCTTTGCAGTAAAAGACAGAGACAGATGGCCTGTGCCTATTCCCACATTCAACCCTTGATACATTGAGAACCCTTCATTTGTATTGGATTGTCTAACAAGGGTCCGTAGAAACATCCGCTGGATGGGTTGTGGTTTGTCCACAACAGTATACAGATGCCATTGGCGATCCCTGGATGGGGTATACTGTATGTTCTCATAGCCTTTGAGCTTATCCTGAAGTTCGCCAAATGTCAATATAAAGATCAGCTCAGGGGTGCTAAATTAAATACGCCAAAAAAAAGAAAAAAGAAATGAAGATGAAGTGTATCAGGACCAGTAGAATCACAAACCAGTTCAAGAAATGTGGATAGAGGAGGTTCCAAGTGACGCAATAGAGGCTCTTCTTCGTAATAGAGCTTCTCAGGTGACCAATGGAAAGAGTGTCTCATAGGAGCACGCCCTTCATCCCTCTGTATGATACAGCTAATAACCCCAACACCTGCAGTACGGAGACTGGAGCCTATGCCTTTCTCTTTAAGTATTTTGGCTAATTTCTTAATTCTTTCCTGAGCCTGATCCTCGTCACCACTGCAAAGTTAAGGGGAATGACGGGTGCTCAAGATTCTATGTACTAAATTGACAATTAGAATAGCTACATAAATCTGCATGACACATGTTTCAGGGGAAGGGAGGGGGGATGGGGAAGAAATACCAACCATTCCTTTTAATTTGGGCCTCACTGCCTCTCAATTGCACAGCAAGCACGTGAATGGATTGTGCATGCTAGTAAAAATCTCAAAAATCAGGAATTTTATGTGTCTGGAATAAGAAAACCAGGGTGACATTTGCTCCTGGTATCTAAAACTTAACATCTAATTTACACTTAATGAAGTGCCAAAAGATGAGTACATTTTGATCACAAGAGGGAATTTTGTTACTTGGGAAAGGTAAGTAAATAAAGGGTGAGGGGCAGGGGGAGATGAAAACGCTTTCATCCATTTGAGATGCACCGATATGGAGATGCATCCATTTGAGATGCCCCCAGATATGGAGATTTAAATTGAACCATTTCCTCACCTTAAATTCCTCGATTAGCCCTTCCTCTATATAACGTGTCAGGTGCCCTTGCTTTTTACAGGATTATTTGGGTATTAGAATATAGTAGTTCAACTTTCACAGATGCAGTGGACTTGATGCTAGATTATATCCAACTAAAAGTTGCAAAGCCGCACATACCTATCTTGAAGCAAACTCATCTGGTTGTTGATGCCCACCAATGCAACATGCAGCATATTACCATGGCTAGCTGATTCCAAGTTTCCATTTGGCATTGGTTCATGAAGGCTATGATTAGTTTCCTTCAGTGCAGCACTAATAGCCACTGGTAAGAATTGAAGAGATTTGATGATAACCATGGCTCCCCAATTCCTCTTGCTGTGTTTCTCAACTGCTGGTATATCAGAATTGTGATCCTCAGATCCATTTCTTCTCTCAATATGTTCTTCAGAGAACTCCCATGAAGCCATAAGACCAGATCTGTGCCACTGCATTCGGACACTCCCTTTTACAAGGTAGGGCTGAGAACAGATAAAAACAGTTAAGACTGGAAAATGAAGATTAAAATTGGAGTAAGCAAAGACAAGGATTTAAACCATGGTACCTGGTACAGCCTACGGATATAAGTCTCCACAACCCGCCTTTGAAGAGTGTGGTCACTGTGATCGAACAGACCCACAAGGGCATCTTCCACCGCCAAAGAAGCACTCACGAGATCCTCCATCCTTTCATTAATGGCACTTTTTCTTCGAGGAGTATCCATATTTTCACCTTCCTCTGTAAACATCTCCAGCTCTGAGAGGCTTCTAGCAATGCTTGAACGAAGTTCACTCAATTTGGTTTGTTCAAGCAGTTGGCTTGCCTTTAGTGCCAACTGCAAAAATGAGAAAAATAGTGCAATTCAGTTTTTAAACTTTTTTGCCAGATAAATTACAATATTTTATTATGAAAAGAACCAAATAATAATAATAAATAATATTTTTAAAGGAAAATACATCTGACTGAGTGATCAACAAAGACAAAGAAATCCCTTCCTCAAAAAAGAATTGTGGTTTTTGACAAACTTGAATTGGGATGGAACCTATATATAGTGTAGCAACATCCAAAAACGGAACACTCAACAAGAGTTGAGTTCCAAACCTCAGAATAACTCATATGGTTAAGAGCAGAAAACCGTATCAGTTTATCCCTATAAGCAGCAGGATTAGGGTAAACCAATGCTTCCATGAGTCGTAGTATCAGCTTATTTTTACTCCGGACACCCTGCAGGGAAACAAATATGTATTACACTGTTACAAAACAGCCTATAAAGAACCATCATCAGATGAGTAAGATAAAGGGAGCAAAGCGAAATGAGCATAGATCAGTGTAAATTCTTTTCAGCTACCTAATAAAAAAGCACTGATCAATCAACATCTTTGCAGATACTTGAGAGAGTTACTTATCAAAACAAGATACCTGATGAGAAAGCACAACATCCACAACCTTCAGAAGATCTTTCTTGTATTGAAGTCGAAGACGTTCAATTACATCAGCCTGAAGTAAAGAAAACCACTGGAAGTAAGGCCCTTCGAAAAACCAAGAAGAAAAACACAGTTCAAAATTTCTAGGGTCCCCCACCAAGTCCCTCATTACATTTGGGTTTTGAACGTCACTTTAAAATATGTATAAAGATAACGAGCAAAGCTTGAAAAGATATCAAACTAGTAATTGACATGTTTGAGGTGGGAAAACTATTATAGATAAGTAGAAAACACTGCCATACTTGGGAAATCTACATTATGGAGAAGTGGGACGTGCATGCCATTAACAAAAATATTAAACAATACATAGTGAAAAATGCAAATAAAACAATGAAAGGGTCCAGGTGCTCTAATTCTTTGTATATCAAGGTTATGTTGGTAACCAAGGATGGATGATTGATTGATAGATATAGATAAATAAAGTGATTCGTGCATCACACAGAAAAATGCAAAGAAAAAAAAAAAAACAAAGAGGCAAGAAAATGCAACTATTGGAAACCAATTCAGTAATCAATTTAATTATCAAATTGTAAGGAAACTTCAGTTTTCAATTGTAACAAATGGTGACAGGAAAGTCATAAAAAACTACATCCAGTTCAGTCACTAACACTGTTAAACATCTATCAGAGGAGCTCTTAACGTAAACTAGACTCAAAAGGCTTTTAAAATCCAAAATATAGTGACATGACAAAATGTCAATTTAAACAAATTAGATTTCTTTTTCTGATATGTATAAAGAAAAAATTATAAAATTTAAAGTTTCGATCTCATGGGTGCCTCAAGGTACTAAGCATGCATCTCTTGTGCAATTCACATGTTGAGGTGTGAACCTCTTAAGTTGTGCCTTGAATTGTTTCTGTTGAGCCTTGCTTCAAGGCAAGCTGTAAGGCATAAGCGTTTTATTTGCCTGTTAAACACTTGGAATGGATGTGCCAAGTATATGGATTGTGTGTAAATACAATATCTTTTTCCTTTTTGTTTCATTCCCTTAATTGTTGTTTCTTACCATAGTCAAGCAATTTCTTCAGTTTTTCATTTTAAATTATAAATGCCTTTTTAGATGCAATTCTGGATGAACTCAGCTTTCATAGCCATGTAACTGAGGAAACACAATCTCAGAATGCCATATTATTTGATGGAACAACGTACCTGAATATTGTCACTAAATAATTCCTCAATACATAGATATTCCTCAAAAAGGGATTGAACAATAACACGAGCATGACTCTCTCTTCCACCCTCATAAGACTTCACAAGACTCATCAGAGGTTCCACAAGCCTCTCCTGGGTTGCTTTTTCTTTATCGGGGCAGTATAAGAGATACGCCTGGAGTAGAAACATCTCTAATAAATAACCGAAATTCATATTTCCTTTCAAAGAAAATAAGGACGTATGAAGATGTGAAAAATGGAACCAACCTGAATAATGCTCCGTAATAATTTGGCTGGGAAATCAACATTTTTCTGGGAGTCTGAAATCCCTTCATACTCCTTATATTTGGCGTCCAACTGAGATTTTTAATATGAACAAAAGCAAATTAACTGCATTCAAAATCTGAAAGAGATGTGATTATGCAAAGATTAAAATCACAAAAGAAAACCATAAGACCCAAACCTCATTTCTGAGATCTTTTGGAAGGCGGTTTGCCAGAACTGCCATACACTCTTGCCACTGAAGAAAAGGGAGCTCTGGACTATCCAAACAGTTGAGCAAATCTTGCACTACCTGAAATAAACGTGAAGCTCAGGGATAAACATAAGAAAATTTCTAAAGAAAAATGGTCTATGCATTTGACTAACATCATCATGGATGGCTTCCCAATCTTTAATAGGCCAAGGAATCAAACTATATGAGTATACCAGTTCAAAATAACATTAGAAAAATCTATTTTAACAACTGCTGCCATGCAAGAAAACCAGGTACTTACTTCATCAATGTTATGCTCATAGCCTGCAAGAATCATCCGGGCAGCATTTAAACTTGCAGCACATCTCTGATGAACCTTTCCAGAAACGGCAGTTGGAGGCCCCAGGACTGGAAAGCTCCCAGTAAAGGGTTCAGCTTTCCTTACAGCCGATGGGTCATCCAGATCAAGCCTTGCTATAAGGTCACCGGCCTGCAACCAAAGTGAATTCTAATCAAAATCCTTGATAGGAAAACTAAACTTCTTCACTGATTCAGATAGGAGAAGGTTTACCTGCATCGCCTGACCTTCTGACATATTGAAATGTATAGCTCCAGAAGCAGGTAATAGAAGTGGCATGCACATCTTCATAACTTCGACTTCAGCATATGGTGTGTCAGCTTCCACATGACCACCGTCTGGGACTAAGAAACGAAGCAGCTTGCATGGTGTCTCTGCAACTAACTTAGATGGATCGTGATCGTTCTGGATATAACAAAGAAACAAAGCTCATAAGAGTAGCCATCCTAAATATAAAAATCACAATAAGAAAGAGAACAATTGGCAGTACCTGTAACAAGCAAGTCCTTCCATCGATGAGAAGCCGAGTACCAGCTGCCTCTTCCTCTGCATATATCACATGACTGTTTCCATCCAACTGTGGCAAATACAGAAATTCATAAGAGTTTTGAAGTGCTGGATTAAAAAATAGATAAGAAAATATATAAATATAATGAATTTAAACCATAAATTCCATCAAGGTTGCTCTCTCCGTGTTATAACCTCCTAAAAATTTTAAAGGAAGAATTTATATGGTGGACAGTTCTAGAATCCAGGTTTTTTTTTTGAAGAAAGTAATGTGATTATATTAAAAACCACAGCCAACAAAGCATGAGGAATGCTAACAACCAGGTGCCTAAGCAACCTGAAAACACAAGGAAAACTACGCAAAGATTAAAAAATGAAGCAGTCCCAATCAAACATCCAAGAGTGGAACGCTGGCCCCTCCTGAGCAACAAATAACCAATCACATAATCTGGCCAAAATTGCATCGATAACATGGTGATGAGCCTGAGATTTGTCCTCAAACACCCACCCATTCCTCTCCTCCCAAACCACCCAACAAATAGAAGATGGGATCAGGAGCCACATATGCCTACCCAATGTCGACCCACTTTATTGGGCCTGTCAACAAGATAGGAGGGACCTAACTGATGCTGGCTAAGTCCACCCCACTCCAAAACAACAACAAAAAAAGCTCCAAATGGCGTTAACCCACGAACAATGAATGAAAAGATGACCAGACGATTCCACATTAGAGTTGCACAGACAACACCAATTCAGAATTATCAACCCCCTTGCCATCAACTTGTCAAATTGCTTGCCCAAATTTCTTCTTGGTTCATTAATAAAAAATTATGTTCTTTAAAAAGTTTAAATAAATAAAAATGTTGGGGTAAGCGCATTTTTGAAGATTTTGATGTGTCCATGGTATCAAATATCTCGAAATATCTTAAATATCTTCCGACATATGTCCATATTTACCAAGATCGACATGATATATTTCTATACCGACACGAAACATTAAGTACATTATCAAAATTCATTTTTTGGTCAACATAATGTACGGTGTCGGTCTGTTGAGCGAATATTCCCCTTTCGTAGTGTATTATTGCCTAATATCGACATTGTATTGTTATGATAAAAAATTATATAAAAAACGATAAATTTCAAAGAAAGTAAAAGGAGGGAGAAGAAGCTGAAAATAAGAAAGGAAGAGAATCTATTTGTTTCCTATGCTTATATTGTTAGATTATAATATATTTGTCAACCATTATGTATGCATGTATATTTTTAAAGAATATTAAAATGCAAGTGTACTAAAATAAGTTATCATTCCTAATGAATCTATTTGTTTCTTTGTGCATATGTAGTTAGATTAGAATATGTTTCTTAAGTTTCCACGATTTTTACAATATTTCTTTTCGATAATTCCGACATTTCCGATATGTCTTATTTTGGCCCGACCGATATTTCTACCAACACCAACATTTTGAAACTTAGTTTGAGGCAATCACACATCCAAAAGCTTTAACAATTTGTTTCATTCACTCTTCATTTAATAATCAATAATATTCTAAGTTACAAAGTGTATATATAAAGGTTTCATACCCTAGACTTCCGAATCCCAATCTAATAATACTTTCAATATTGATAACACTCTAAAAACTTGATTCTCATAACAAAGTGATACCCTTGACCATAACTTTCCCAAATCACGTCAAATTTACAAGATCTTAGACTAGTTGGAGAGATAACTGAATAACCTTTCAAATGACACCAAGATCCAAATAAATAAGTTTTAATCTCGATACCCTTGGCCATAACTTGTCCAAATCACATCAAGTTTGCAAGATCTTAGACTCATTGGAGAGGTAACTGAATAACCTTTTAAATGACACCAAGATCAATCCTAGCGGGTAAGTTTTGATCTCCCAAAATAGGGCCTAAAGAACGTGGCAGAAATAGATTTCTCAATTTCCTAAAATATAAATAAAACCTATTCTCCAAATAAATAAATAAATAACCCCCAAATGACAGACTATAAACCAACATAGATTAACCAAAAATTAACAAAATTTAAAATTATTGCCATACCAAAATACTAAACCTAAAAGACCTAAAATACAACATCAAACTTGAGTATAGGAATGAATGATCAAAATCATTGTATGACTTCAACATCTTAACCATGTAACATGTTCTCAATGAAATCTCTGACGTTGAGCTTTCTTCTTATAATTGGCTCTGTTGGATTGTCTAGGTAAAAGTTCATAGTATGTTTCTTTAGATGGTTTATATAGAATTGAGTCTAGAGGCGTGTGCATGGACTAGGGTGCGGACACATTAGCGCCGAAAAGTGATTTACATTTTTTGGGGACGCGCTTATCACTTTTCGGTGCTGATGTGTCTACACCCTGGTCCATGCACATGCTATGTGCACATCTTTAGTGCGCACAAAATCCAGGGTTATAGAATCACATTACAACAATCGAACAACAACTTATTAACTTCCATGGGCATGTCAAGGGTTGTTCTTTAATGGAAATCATTCATGTGATTGAAAGGAAAAGTGTCAATGTTATCATATTGCCGCATCAGCTCTTTAGAGACCAACGTACCATCTAAAAGACTAAAAACTGTTTGTTCCATCAAATTTGTAGGCTAAGTGGGTAAACAAACCTTTGACTCATCGTCAACTATTTTGACAACTCCTTTTATTTTTCCCTTCCAAAGCTGACTACATCATAGGAGTAGGTTGTTGTGGCTTTAATCCAAGTCAATAACACACAACCCTTGGCCTAAATCCAACTCTCATGCTACAAAAAAACAAAAATTGACGGGGAAAAAGAGGACAAAAAAACCTCCAAGAAAGACACTAATGTTTCCCTAAGGTAAATGTAGTCAGGTTTTCTCTCTCTTAATTGAATCCCATTACTTTGCAAAAAATGAAGAGAGAAAATGGGCATTATTGTTAAAGGCCATACACTCCAATTGTGACACAAGCATAGTGCCTAAACTTTGGAACTTTTCCACCTTGAAAGTCTTTTCGTTTTATTATTATTATTATTATTATTATTATTATTATTATTATTATGCAAAGACAAAAAAGAGATATTATAGTGGGGGACTAGCAAAATCCAAAAACTATAAATAAGAAGGACAAGAATGGACAAACAAAACAAGTAAACTGCCCTGACCTCCATCCAAAAAACTAACTAATGTAATGAAAGGGAGAAGATACCACAAATTGATGTAGAGTAATTTCAAAACCCTCAAACAACGGTTAGATTTAAAGTGCGGAAGCAAAAGTTTTCAAGAATTGAATTTAGTACTTTAAGTAGCCACAAAAATTTAAACATCAGAAAATAAATCACAGAGATAAGAGTTCAGAATAATATATAATGAAAAGAAAAGAAGGAAAAAGACTCAAAAGGGTATTTTTGTAATTTTATACAGAAAATCCAAAATTTACCAAAATGCCCCTTTGATACATCAGAAAATTCTAAAATTCTTATGTCGTTTCTGACATGTTCCAGGGTTCTACAATTATAATTTCATAAAATTCTGATAAGATTTGATGAGTCAAATCAAAGAATTTCATAAAAAAGTAAAGGTTTTTTAATAGATGTTTCAAAAGAAGAAAGAAGAAGAATAGTGACAGAAAGAATGAAAAGAGACTAGTATAAAAAGAAAGAGAAACTTAGGAAGAAACTATAAGATTAAAAAAATAAATAAATAAAGAGGGAGCTTGCGGCTACACCTATGGAAGAAGGGGAATTCCAAAACCCTCAAACAACGGTTAGATTTAAAGTGCGGAAGCAAAAGTTTTCAAGAATTGAATTTAGTACTTTAAGTAG
>JAOXJP010000001.1:12550658-12578940 GCA_025762735.1 Platanus orientalis
AAGAGTGTTGGTCGAAATCTTCTAGAAAGGCCTGATTTTGGCAGTTTTTTGTTTTTAAAAATTGAAGGTTTTAATAGTTTTGAGTTTAAGAAAGTCTTAGGTATCAAGTAAGCTAGTAATTTAAGAGTTTCTAAGTTGTTTTTTTGTTATTTTCATGAGTTTATGGGTTGCATGTTTTTGTACTTGGTATGATAGAAATAATATGAAATTTTGTTTTAGTCTCTTCTCTTCCATGAGTAGACTATTTCTCTTCAAGCTCTTGTGCATAGGGTTTTGATTTTGGTTGGTGATTTCCAAGAAGTGGGTTGTTGATTTCTCACATATACGAATTTTTTTATGTTCTTCTCTTCTATTTCTTCTTATTTTCTTTTCCTTTTTCCTCAACCTCTTTTCCTCTGTTTTTTTTTTCTCTTGTTGTTTACAGTTTTCCAATTTTCTGGTTTCTTGAATTAAAAATGTGTAGTCTGAGTTTTTATATAATTTCATATAAGTAGAAATCTCGGAATAACCTAAAATTTGGTACACATACTCTAAGTATACGTCAAAATCACCCCGTCAAATTTCAGAATTTTCTGACACACGACCAAAGGCATTTTGGTAATTTCGGGTTTCTTGCTAGAAATGATACATTTCCCCTTCTGGGTTTCTTTCTTCTCTTTTCTCCATCTTTTATTGTTTCAATTCTTCCCAACTCCTCTAATCAAGTTTCTTATTTTATTCTCATTAAATATTGATTACTTAAAGTATTTTTAAAGTTCAATTATTGGTTCTTTAACCTTATTGTTTTCGCTAGATATCTGGCGTTTTACTGAGAATCTTGGCTATCATTCTACATCAATTGGTATCATCTACATTGTGCTACACCAATAACACTCACAACGTCATCAAACTTCAATGTGCCTGAACCAAAGGAATTATTTAAAGACATGACCATCCTAGCTTTTTGGTAAAGAGGATAACAATGCCAAGTTTTTAACTTCATCATCGAAGTTTATGCGTATCGAGATTAACTGAATTTATTCGATGCCTATGGTTTCTCATATATCTGTGACAGAACAGTCATGAAATCTTGAGTGGTTTTTGGATATATTAAAAGCAACCGATGACGATAGAGACAGATAAATCATACCTAGGGATTTTCTATCAAGCACCTCCTAGTCAGAATCGGACATCATCACAGTTTTCTTCGCTTTTCCTCCAAGCAACTTATAGAGATTCTTCTGATAGAGGTGATCCTCTATCAACATCTTTCAAAATGCAAAGTTTGAACTGTTAAATTTTTTAACCAAGAACTTTGTGGATTCTTCTGCCATTGTCGTCGATGCCGCATTGCTCCCACTTGAACTTTGCTTTGATATCAGTTGTTAGGATTGCAACCCTTATATCGAAGGATTCTAGGTTGCAATAATAAACATGGAAAAATAAGAGCAAACACAAAGAACACTACAAGACACAATTTACATGGAAAACCCTAAATTGAGGAAAACCATAGAGCTGTAGAAAAACTTTCACTATTCTGGAAGAATAAACCACCAACCACGCCCAAGACGCTTATAAGCTTACAAGTTTCTCTCTCTCACACGTACTCTATCACTGCCTATTCACACACCCACAAAACTAAGAAGAATTCCTTTATCACTTTCTCTCACAACCTAAAGAAAACTTGTTCTCTCACCTTAAAGAAAAACCCTCTTCAAAGAGAAAACATTATTCCTCTCTTCCCACTCTTTTCTACACATCCCTAGATGTACAAATATACATATAAATGCCCCAAGGAAGTTAGGGTTGAATCAACCACCCAAAAGTATACTTTTTGTCCTTTTATATGAACCTCGGAAATCGCATCTTGGATGGTTCGATCAATTGAATTGATTTTCAATCAATCAAATGCGTAAGGGCCAATGATGTATTCTGCTCGATTGATCCAACCTTTCCTTGATCGATCCAGTTGCTCCAAGTTCGATCGACTGAGTTTACTTTCGATCGATCAAACATGTGAAATTAACATATCTCATGCCTTGCTCATTTCACCTCCTTGGAACATCACATCAAGCTCCACACACAACAATCCCACTTGGAGCGTGATCCCAATCTTCCTAGACAACTACCTGCTGCAACTGTGATGAGACTCATTTCATTGTGACCTTACGGCTCTTCCATTTTTTTTGTCTTCAAATATGCCCCCACCGTTGATCTCTTGAGATCCGCTAGCTGGAAATAAAGGGCTTGTTTGGTTCAGATTCTAGAATCCGATTATTGATTCTAATTATGTATTCTCATAATCAGATTCTAGAAATAGTTAATCAAAAAATATAATCATGTTTGGCTATATCGTTTTTGGAAGCCAATTTGGACGGCATACAATACAACAAACACATGGTGGGTGTTTATGTGAGAAGAGTCCAAAGAAGATCTGAAAACCAACAGTACCCCTATATAATTCGGAAAAAAAAAAAAAAAAAAAAAAAAAATTTGTTGCCTAAATCCTTATTAACTCCAGAAAATCATTTAAGGGAGATTGAGATTGTGATTTGCGATCAAGGGAATAAGAAGACGGAAAGGATCCCTTCACCGATGGGTTCAATCTCGAGAGAAAATCAACAAGCTTTTGCAGGTCTTGTTGAAACTCATATTCTTGCAAGAAGACCTTCACTAATGGGTTCAATCTTGAGAGAAAATCACGAGCTTTCGCAAGTACATTGAAACTCAGATTTTGGCAAGAAGAAGTTTAAACAACTTCAAATGGTTGGGATTCCCCGTTCGACCTTGTTCAGAGTTCCCAACTTCAGAACTGTGTGTTGAAACCCTGAAGAAGAAGAAGAAGAAGCTGTTTTGGGAAAATGGCATACCTGTCTTTCTTTATCCACCATCATGATTCTGCCATAAGCTTAAAGAAGAATCACAGGAGAGAAATGGTGATTCCCTTTATCCACCTACATAAGAAGAATCAGAGGTTATGTATTCACCATCATGATTCCTTTATCCACCTAAAGAAGAAGAAGAATCAAAGAAAGAGACAAATGGTGATTTGGCGTACTTTTCTTTTCTTTTTTCCTTCTGTTGACTTTATCGCATAAGCCCAAGCATCATATGCGGGAGCGCATGATTGTTACAAACGCAGAATAGTAGAATTAAACTGAAACCCTATTCTGATTAAAGGGCTGATTCTGATTCTGATTCTGCCAAATCGATTCTAAAAGTTGAATCAAACACCAAAACATGGACCCAAAATCGATTATAGGCAGAATCAGATTCTAGAATCTGAACTAAACGCCCCCAAAGACACCCTTAACAATCTCTTTCCAAGACTGCCCCATTTGAGAAAACCCCTCCAAGTCTACTGCCTAGCAGTACAGCCTCCTTTACATTATTTAATCCCTCTAAAAAAAAGAAAAAGAAATTACATGCTAAGGATTAAAAATTGAAAATGACAACTTCACCCCCTACTGTAACATTCAAGAAACTAGAAATGAACTACCTAATGAACTTTAATTTTAAAAGAATCCGAAGGACTAAATTTCAAGTATCTTTTGTTGATCAACCCAATTCCTTTCAATGTCTCCTCCTTGAAAAAGCTACACAATTGCTTTCTAAATTTGATGATGCTTCTGCATCATTTCGAGGTTCATATGTGAATCTATACAACTATTTTCCTAAAAAGGCTGAGTTTATCTTATTAGCTCTAGCTAGACCCAACTTTCCTTCTTCATTCGGATTGCACATGATGTCCCAATCTATTAGATGGTCCTTCTTAGGGGGTGTTTGGATGCGTTGTGTGAAGGCAGTTTGTGCTTTCTGAGGGAGGCCAGCAAAACACAGTGAAACCCCAATGTTTGGTACTTTGCTTTTGATGTCGCTGGTAGCTGAACGCAAGTGAAAAAAAAATATTGGATGTATGCCCAGGCTCTAATTAGAAATTTATTTAAATTTGCTCAATTTTTCCAATTACCTTCTTGGATGAAACTTCTTTTTATCTGTTAAAAAAAACAGCTACTTGCCCTCATATGGGGTGTTATATAGGCATCATATTGTCGTGCACCATTAAGACAAGTATAGAGTTGATTGTGTAGTACTTTGGGGTCATGGATAGAATCTGTTGCTTGGCTAGGGAGACTTATAGTGGATACTTCTGTATCACGTATGTGGGAGCATTTAGAAGAAACAAGAAGAAACTAGATGATCATGGTTGATCAAGTGGGATCGATTTAAAATTATGTTTTTAGTTTATTAGTTTTTATTTATTTAGAGTTGTAATCCCATAACTTGTTTTTTCCCTAAAATTTCCAAGGTCAAAACTTGCCCTTGTGGCGAGGTTTTGGTGTCTTTTGAAAGGTTATTTAGTTACATTTCAAACGAGACCAAGATTTTGCAAATCCAATGTGATGTGCGAAAGTTATAACCAAATTATTGAAGAGATATCAATATGTGATGAGAATAAAGTTTAATAAGTTCTAGTATGATATGTTTAGGGGAGTTTTAAGTTTAGTATTGTTTGGTCTCCAAGTTGAGGTTTTAAGTAATTTTCTTTATTAGGAAGAGGGATCTTGGGTATTTACTAATTACTTCAGAGATAAGTCTATGTTTCAAGAAAGTAGTATTTAGGAAGTCTTGGGAAGGTTTCTAATTTACAATCTACTATAATTTATTTAAAGGGCCCAGCACATACTTTTGAAAAAAGAGAATTGATTTGAATTGAAATTGCTCCTTGTGATGTGGATTTGGTAGAGGTTGGGCCTCCAATATCTCCTTTTAGGTTGAGGTAGGGCTGTTAACAGTCAATTAACCAACCCTCCCAAAACCATAAGGTGTTGGGAGATACAGGAATTAATATACTTCAACACCCTGCCCCCTTTGGAGGGACACTATTCTCTCTTAGGAAGGGAACACTTGGGAAACCAAGTGAGAGTCCTTAGCACATGCACACATGAGCAGTACTATGTCTAGGAGAATATTTTTACCTCCATGGGGATTTGAACTTGCAACTTGGCTTGGCTCTGATACCATGTTAAGAAGTAAATTAACTAACTCTCCCAAAACCATAAGTTGTTAGGAGATATAGGAATTAATATACTTCAACAAGGGTCTTGAAATTTCTAGTCTAGTGCTAGAATAAGCCTAGAGGGAGGGTAAATATGATTATTCCAAATTTTAATTTTGTTTGGTCTAAATTCAATTTTTTTAAGTTCACCCACACAATCATACACTATTTAGTGAATTCTTTTATGCAATCATTAAAGTTTCAATAGTTTTCAAATTTAGTCACGAACTCTACCAAGGTCTCTATCATAGACCACGAGGTTCCATTGTGCACTATGGCGAATTATAGCATAGCCGAAATAGGGCTGATAGAACCTTTTCAATTATTGAGTTTTTTGAAATTTTAGTTTAAGTATTTAAATGTGTTCCACACAGACAATCAATCAATTTATCTTGCAATTTATTTTCTTAGACTTTTAATTACTTGGGTGTTTCAATATGAATGTGAGTCTTCACAACTTAATTTATCTATAACATTTTCTCTTGGATTAATTTGTATTCAAAATAATCATCCAACATATGAAAACAACAATATGCACAAGATTCACAACAACAAAGAACACAGAAAGTTTATAGTAGTTCGGCACTTCGAAAGCTCATCACAAAGCCTAGTGATTTTTATTAATAGTTTGCTAAACTATCATAGGGAAAATTAAATAAAACCTTAAATTAGTTACAAGTTCAATGATTGAACAATCACCTTGCAAGTCTCATACATTCGGTGACTCCAACAAACGTTTACTTTCGGTGGCTTTGGTGGAAGTACCATCTGTAGACGAAATATATGAATTTGTTGGAGTAGAGATTGCCTCCTTGTAGGCGGATTTGACTATTGTAGCACACAGTGATGCCTCTTGTAGGATGATATTACTGTAGTAGCAACTTTGCTCCAAAGAGACCTTGAAGGATTTGAATGTTTCATTAAATCTTTTGAGCTTTCTTCTGCGATGTCAAGCTCCAGAAATCTCCAAATCACGCCCTTTTTACTAATGTACCAATGTACAAACACAAAGAGTTGTGGTTCAACGAACCTCACACACTCAAATGGTTTACCAATGGAAATCGCACTTTAACAGATATTTGTTTATTATACGAGTCATGTAAAGCGACTAGGGTTCCCGTTTTGTGAAATTGTAGGATTCTGATATCCAAAGATCCTAGAGGGGCGTGAATAGGATCTAGCCTTAATTTAAAAATTATTTAGCTATTCTAATTTATTAAAATATACTTTAGTTGTACAATAGAATTTATGATTTAAGTAAAATAAATAAACGATGTAAATGATGCAAATTAAGAATCACACCACAACACAAAGATTTTATAGTGATTCGGCACTCCTGGCCTACATCTACTTTCCAATCAATAATTTATTTTAATAATTATCCTAAATTATTACAGGATAAATTATTCAAAACCTGAATTTACTTACAAGTTATCCTCGTGAACTCCACATACCTCATAAATGCAACTTTGTGACTCCGCTAAGCCCACTCTGTTTAGTAACTCCACTGAACTTCACACTAGGCTCCGGCAAGTGCACAATGACTCTGCTCTCCAATGACTTCGCTAAAGGTTGCTTATAAAAAATGAGTGTAGGAACTTCTTCCTTATCGAATTGTCTCTTCATAGGATGGTTTGATTATTCTACTCACTCTGTAGATTCAAGATGATGTAACTAATGATACAAGAAGCCTGTGCATAGCCTTGGTAAGGATGTAACTATATGAACAACATTCAAGGTTTATTGCTAGATAGATATTACTTATATGTTCACAGATTTACACTTTGACTTCACTTTCCTCAAGATTTTGGCTTAGAATTCACTCATTCAAGTTATGCAATCATTGGGATTTTGTCTCCTATCTATAGATTTGAAAAATCAACCCAAAGAATTCTTCAACGGATCTATTAAAACAGTAAAAAAAAAAAAAATAGCCATTATGAGAATCTCGAATAAGAGATCTTTCTATTTTTAAAAAGAGCTCATTGAGCCGCTCATTTTGAGTACTTATGAGTCTCGAGTTGACATTTGGATAAAAAGATATGGCTGTTTTAAGTTGGACCATTTTTACTTTTCAATATTTTTTTATTCTACTTAATTTTTGCCAATTTGGTCTATCATTAGCCCAAACTTTTTTAAGCCATTTCTAGGATTTTGATAGGTCCATTCTAAGTCCCCTAGTTCATAGGTCCATACCCAAACACCTACTAAAACTTACCAACCTTTACCAATTTGCCTTTGAGCATAGTATTGGTTTCTTGAGGTGACTTTGTACTGGAGCTTGAGACATCTTGTAATCTTCAGTGAAACTTATCTCTTGATGCTTGTGGTTTTTTAGACTTCTTAACTTGAAGCTTCTTCCTTTTTAACTTGGACTTACATAACTTATAATTTTCAAGTACAATTATTTTTTTTAAAGGTACAATAATTTGATACAAATTGATAGCGAACAAACTACACAAGAGATGCTCGAGAAGAGTAAAGCAGCAACAGAGACAAAAACAAAGAAGAAAAGCTAAACATGAAAGATATGTGAGTCCTAGTCATAAATCCAAGATTTGAAAGGCGGCCCCTCATTTTTTGGCAACAAACATCCAATTATAGATTCGAGAAAGGGTGGCATCAAGGGTAATGCGAGGCTCCTTCGAGGCTCCCTCAAAGATTCTCTTGATTCACTCCTCCCAAATCGCCCAACAAAGCGCTACAGGAACCATAAGCCACATCTGCATACCCCCCCTTCTCAATACACCAAGCTCTTGCTTCGGCTAACAGTATAACAAACTCCTCAAAGATCCCGGCTACACCCAATCAATCCTGAACTAGTATATAAAATGATCCCAAAGAGACCGAACTCAAGGGTAATGAAGGGATGACTTGCAGATTTCGCATCCGCCTTGCATAAACAGCACCAATTAGGAATATACATACCTTTCCTAATCAGATTGTCAATCGTCGAAACCCTATTCCACCATAGTTCCTACAATAGAAAAAAAGACTTAAAAGCTGAATCTACGAATTCCAAACACACTCACTTGGGAAGGAAGGCTGGGAAGAACAGAGCAGCCCATCATACATGGTTTTGACTGAGAATCCATTCTCTTCGTCCAAAACCCAAATCATCTCGTCATTTAGATCCCTCTCCCCAATGCTATAATGCTCCAAAAGATCTAATAATCGACCAATTTCCTCAATTTTCCAATCATTTAGGCTTCTTCTTGGCTAAATGTTCCATGAATAGTAGTTCTTAATCCTAATCATATGCTCTTTAATCGATCCCCATTTACACCCGACAAAAGCACAACAAGAAGGAAATCGGCTTGCAAGACTCCCTGTCACACCACGGGTCATGCCAGAGACGGACATGTTTGCCATTGTTGATCTTATATCTGACATACCTCAAAAAAGAATCTTCCCCTTTGCAAATGCCCTTCCAAAGGCTATAACTTGTAGCTCCCACCGGCATTTTGTAATTCCAGCCATAGTGGTCATCTCCATACTTAGCAGCCACTAACCTTCGCCACAAGGCACTCCTTTCAAACCCGAACCTCCACAGCCACTTATTAAGAAAGACTCTATTAAAAATCAGCAAAACCACCTTAGGACAGCACCCTATAGAAAATCCCTTTGAATTATCTTCAGTTGCTTGATGACCAACTTAGGCGCCTGAAAGAGCGATAACAAGTATATAAGCACACTTGCTAGAACGTTCTTAAGAAAAACCAATTTGCCACCCTTAAAAAGAAACTTCCCTTTCCAATTAGAAAGTTTCCTACTCATTCTCTCGATGATCGGTGTCCAAATATCCATGGAGGAAACTTTAGCCTCAAGCGGGAGCCCAAGATAAGTAAAAGGCAGCAAAACCAAGTCACAATTAAGCACTTCAGCAAGTCTCCTAGCATTTGTAGCATTCCCTACCGGACTCAATGTCGATATGCTCTAATTCACTTTCAAACCCGTTGTCATCTTCATAATTAACAGAATGCACCTTAGACTTTCTACACAATCCACCTCTACTTTCACCATAAAGAGGGAATCATCTATGAAATGAATGAATGGGATTGAAGGACCATCACCATTAGGAGAGAAGGATTGCACAAGGCCCACTTGGTCCGCCTTAGCCATCATTTTACCTAGAAGATCTGCAACCATAATAAACAAGTAAAGCGATAATGGATCCCCTTGTCTGAGACCCCTCATTCTAAAAAAACCTTTGGAAGACCCATTCACCATGACCGAAAATGAGGGAGAAGAGATACATATCTTTATCAAATTCCTCCATTTACTCTCAAAACCCATCTGATCAAGAACCCAATCAACATAGCCCCAGTTGACATGATCATAAGCTTTCTCCATATCCATCTTGCAGAAAACCCCTGACCATCCAGTTCTAACCATAGCATCAATGTACTCGTTTGCTAGAAGTGAACAATCAGTTATCTGTCTACTTGATAAGAAAACATGCTATAATTCATAAATAAAACCCGCTAAAGACTCTTTGAATCGAATGGCAAGAGTATTGGCCAAAAGCTTGTACATGTTCCCCACAAAAGCTAATCGTCCTGTAGTCTTTAAACTCAGCCACCCCTTTCTTCTTCGGGATAAGCATGATGAAAGTAGTACTCAAGCTTTTGCACTAGTTATTCTTGGAATGAAAATCCGCAAACATTGTCATGACATCCTTTCCTACCACACTGCTTGCCACATAGGATGTGGTAATAACCCTTCTCACCTAAGTATAATCGGTGCGAACTGGACCCTTCTCAGCTGAGTTTAAATGTTACGAAGTGAACCATTCTTAGTTGGGTTTAAATACTGTGAACTGGACCTTTTTCACCGGGGTTTAAATGATACAAACTATTATATGTTCTGGTTTTACAGCAGATATATGTTATGTTCTATTTCGTTTTGGCTATGATATGAAATATTTCAAAATTTTTGTTGGAAATCCATCCGAACCGAGCGCCTTATCGTCTTCTATAGAGTTTAAGGCGAACAGAACTTCCTCCACCTAAAAAGGCCTCTCCAGCCAATTGCTCAACTCTTCGCTTATGAAATCAAAATCAACCCCAACTAAAGTTGGTCTGATGGGCATCGGATCAGTGTACAAGTCAACATAAAACTGTTCAACCGAATTCCTCGTCCGCTTTTGGTTGTAAACTAATTCACTTGCCACCTTTAATCGGGTCAAAGAGTTAATGGACTGACACTAACTCGCCATTTTTGTGAAAAAAAATTGTATTGCGCTATCCTTAAGCCAAGATACCCTAGATTTTTGCCTCCACAAGATTTCCTCCATCCTCAGAGTCCTATGGTAATCTTGCTCAACTATCGCCTTTTCTACCTTCTCTGCCTCCTCCAGGCCACCCAACATCTCTTTAGTTTCCAAGCATTTAATTTTCCCCATACAATAAATTTTGTTGGCTTCTAATTCCTCAACCTCCTCATTCTTCCACTTGACAATCCGCATCTTTATAGCCTGTTTGGCAGCCACCTGTAATGTAATCATTTCATTTGAGTTTCTCAAGGCATTTGTAGCCATGAGGTTCAAATTTATACCGAATTGTTAACTACAATTAGAATGAAGTCATTTTAGGTTTTTCTATAAAATGAAATGACTAATGTTATCAAACACAATTCGGTAGAAATCTGAATGAATTCATTATAAATCATCCCATTGTGGCTACAAAAGCCTTGTGAAAGTCAAATGAAATAATTACATTACATGTGGCTGCCAAACGCAGCCTTAAATCACAAATAATTTGATAGTAAGGCTACTAAGCGCCAAGTAGCTATTCTATCTCTGTGAACCATGACTATAAAAATCTTCCAACATGTAAACTTGTTGAAGATGATTGTGGTTACCTGCCAATGCATCTAGAAGAGTGGATTTGCCGCAACCAGAAAGACCCATGATGGCCAACACCTAACCAGGTTGGGCGTATCCTGTGATCCCTTGAAGGACAGATCGGCACCCACTTTTTCCATTGGAGACTGTCACCCATAGATCCTCCCATGTCAAGAAAACACCGTCTCCTCCCATCTCGGAACCAACTACATCGCATGTAACAAAATTCGCTCCTCCTTGGTTAATTGGCAATGGAATGGGTTCCTCCTCTCCTGGACACCTAATATTTGGCTCAATCTGTAAGGATGACATGTTAGAGATATGCTCAGAGTGGCAACTCTCAGGTTTGGGAGGGTAACGGGGATGATGGAGAGGAGGAGGAGAAGAAGAGAAAGAACCAAAAGACGTGTTATCTTCTTCGGTGGTAAAGTTATCCATCTCCAAACCATCGTCTTTCACCCTCGCCATGGATTCCTGGTGAGGTGATCTTGCTGGGCTTGGACTTCAGGTGTGTGTCTTGAGATAACAATTGGAGAAGAAAATATGATGGTAGAATGAGTGGTGAAGAGTTCTGCACCTGTGATTTGTATTATGTAGAAGATATATCAGCATCAGCGTCTGAACTTTGCTGAGCAAACTTTGCTGACTTCAGAGGTGTGACTTGTGAGAGAAAGCGATCCAAAAATATCAGACCCCAACAAAATTATCAACAACCCGGCTGAGGTTAAATAAGTGTCTTAATGGATTTCACAACTTTTTTTTTTTTTTTTTTTTTGCCTACCAAAAAAAGAAACCCCTCATGGGATTCCCAGGTTGAAGAACATCCATATAGGATGAGAGCTAGCTGATCCCCCTATACGTGTTGGAGCAACATTAGTGACCCCGGGCCGGGAATATCATATTACGGTGGGAATGATAAGAAAAGAGAATTTCAGTCAATAGTAGATATTAAGACCACAGACACTAATGCAATCCATTGAGGAATTAAGATTGAAACCCCAGCCTTTTTCCCTGGACAGGCCATACCATGACATCTCTGCTGGAAAGGCACATCGATACTGATATTGATAATATGAAAAAATAAAAAATAAAAAACAAAAGAAAAATAAAAACATCGTCCTCACAAATTTAGAGGGTATGAGGATACAAACAGTTGAGCTCTGGACCACGCATCTCCTAGGAAGCCTCGTGTTTAACACGACAGTGAGAATGAAATAATTCCACACTTTGAGACAAATTAAACCACTAGATATTTTTTAGGAAAGCCATATTGCACACATGGTCACATGTTTTACTTAAGGCTATCAATTGGGCGGGATGGTGACACAGGCTGCAAAGCAATCTTTATTCGAGATTTTGGTCTATTTTGATAATTTTATGCTTATTTTTTTATTTGATTAAAATTGTTGTTTTGGGTTTATTTTTGTCAATTTTGGGAGTTTAGTTTTTTTTTTTTTTTTAGTTTATTAGGTTTTACTTAGTTTTAAAAAAAGTGAAAGGCCAATTCCTGTGACTGTTCTTTGGGTTTTGGTAAATCAAATTTTTGCATGATTTTGGTGTTATTTGAAAAGTTATTAAGTTATCTTCCCAAAAATCCAATATCTTGTGATTCTAAGTTGATTTGAAAAAGTTATAACCAAAATTATAGGTTGTTATCAGAATATGACGAATTGGTGTTTGTGGTTAGTGTTCTATTTCTATTACGAGTTTTTTTTAAGGTTTTAACATTTGTTATAGATATGGAGGATATTGAGTGGTATAAGAGAATACAGAAATTAATTTATGAAATTTTGTTCTTTCATTTTAGTGGATTTCAAGGTTTTATTTCAAGGTGGATTCCTTGAACTGTCCTCTTAGTTCAACAAGATTTAACCTAATTATCTTGCTATTTTGGTCCTACATTAGTTGGCCCAAAATTTGAACCGGCTAGACTAGGGTAAGTTTGGGTTGGGCCAAGTTTGGGCCATGATT
Source organism: Platanus orientalis (assembly GCA_025762735.1). Classification (NCBI taxonomy): domain Eukaryota; kingdom Viridiplantae; phylum Streptophyta; class Magnoliopsida; order Proteales; family Platanaceae; genus Platanus; species Platanus orientalis. The sequence goes on from JAOXJP010000001.1 coordinate 12,563,513, forward strand.
CTAGGCTCAAAATAAAGTTCAGGCAAGTCTTAGCCCAACTTGAAGTACCGGCCTAGCCCAATCTATATCTTATTTTATGTATAATTTATAATATATCATGTATGTTATAACATATATTGTAATATATAACAAAGACTATTTTGATAAAGAAAAAATTGATGTGACCATGTGTGATAGGTGGTGTGTTTTTTAGTAATATAATTTTTTAATTTCCTAGACCTTTTTGGACACCCACGAATACATTTTTACACTTCCAATTCAACACATACCACATTTCAGCTTGTAGTGTATATAACATCAAATTTCGTCATTCTAAAAAGAACTTTGAAACTCAAAATGTTCAAATCATCTAGAAATGTAAGGGGCTAGTTTATTATGTTATGTAGGGACTTTCACTCCAAACTCTCCTTAAAGAACTTGTCATTTGAAAGGTTATTAAGTTATAAATATTTCCAAAGAGTCGATTCTGAGTTGATTTGAAAAGGTTATAATCAAAATAGTAGGTTGTTATCAAAATATGATGGATTGGCGTTTGTGGTTAGAGTTATATTTCTATTAGGAATCGTTTTAAAGTTTTTACATTTCTTTATAAATGTGGAAGAGGTTGAGTGGTGTAAGAGAATACAAAAATTGATTTATGAAATTTTGTTCTTTCATTTTGGTGGATTCCAAAGTTTTATTTTGAGGTGGATTCCTTGAAGTCCTTTCTTATTTCAACAGGCATCTGAATTAATGATCTTGCTACTTTGGTCCTACATCAGTTGGCTCAAAATTTGAGTCAGCTAGACTATGGTAAGTTTGGACTGGGCTAAGTTTGGGTTGCGATTCTAGTCTCAAAGTAAAGTTCAAGCAAGTCTTAGCCCACTTGAAGTACTGGCCCGGCCCAATTTATATCTTATTTTGTATATGATTTATAATTTTATTATGTATGTTATACCATATGTAATATATAACAAATACTATTTTGATAAAGTAAAAAAGTTGATGTGACCACATGTGACCGGTGTAGTTTTTTTTTTTTTTTTAATTTCATAGACCTTTTTGGACACCTACGAATACCTTTTTACACTTTCAACTCTACACATACTACATGTTAGATTGTGGCATGTGTAACACCAAATTTCGTCGTTATCAAAGGAACTTTGAAACTCAAAGTGTTCAAATCATCTAGTAGTGTAAGGGCTAATTTATTATCTTATGGTGAAGACTTTCATTCCAAACTCTCCTTAGAGAGCTTGCCATTTGAAAGGTTATTAAGTTATCTTTCCAAAGAGTCGATTTTGAGTTGATTTGAAAAAAGTTATAACCAAAATAGTAGTTGTTATCAAAAAATGATTGATTGGTGTTTGTGGTTAGAGTTATATTTCTATTATGAGTCTTTTTAAAGTTTTAACATTTCTTTATAAATAAGGGGGATATTGAGTGATGTAAGAGAATACAGAAATTAATTTATGAAATTTTGTTCTTTCGTTTTGGTGGATTCCAAGGTTTTATTTCAAAGTGGGTTCCTTGAAGTCCTCGTTTATTTGAATGGCATTTGAACTGATGATCTTGCTGCTTTGGTCCTACATCAGTTGGCCCGAAATTTGAGCTGGCTAGATTATGGTAAGTTCGGGTGGGGCCAAGTTTGGGTCGCAATTCTAGGCTCAAAATAAAGTTCAAGCAACTCTTAGCCCAACTTGAAATACCGGCCCGGACCAATCTATATCTTATTTTTTATATGATTGATAATTTACTATGTATGTTATACCATATGTAATATATAACAAAAACTATTTTGATAAAGCAAAAGTTGATGTGACCATGTGTGACAGGTGTTTTTTTTTTTTTTTTTTTTTTTTTGTGTAACATTTTTTTTAATTTCATAGACCATTTTGGACACTTACAAACACCTTTTTACATTTTCAACTCTACACATATCACATGTCAACTTGTGGAGTGCTTAGTTCTAGCAACCTGAACTTAGCCTAAAGCTCGTTCTTTTATAATGGGCCGAGTTTGAATAGACTGATAAGATTGAATTTGGGCTCAAGCCCATGTATTATGCTTTGGGCTAGGCTCCTGCTAGCCTTCACCCGGCCTAGCCCAATGCAATTGACAACCCTAGTTTCACTATAACAAAGTCAGTTTGCTATTTGAGATTGGACTTACAAAGAGATAGATAAAGATCTCTTAAATATAATGTACTTGATCTTTTGATCCGTCAGGTATCTTCTCTACCAATTTTTTTTTCCTTTCTGATCTTTCAAGCATTCTTCTTTATTTGGCTAAAAACATTTAATCTTACTTGACTCCTCCCCATCTTAAAGTTTTTTTATGAATTGTTTCTTTAAATTGGATGAATACTATGGACATGCTTCAAAGAAGATAGCCTTATGTGTCGTTGTCTCCTCATATATGTTGCCTTTGTTTGAATGACAAAGAATCTGAAGATTATATCATGGGACATTACCGCTTTTCTAAAGCTATTTGAAACTACTTTTTAACTCGTTTGAATATCTCTTTGGTTATTCCTAAGAATTTATTAAAGCTTATAAACCAATGGAATAGTTGGTTTCTTGATCCTAGTGGGAAAAAATTCCAGACAACTATCCTTCACGGAGTTTGTTGGGGCTTATGGAGAAATCATAATAAAAGAATTTTTTACAAGAATTTGAATAACTACATGGGGGTTGCCGAATCTATTGTTTTTTGTGTTGCGTCATGAGCTTCAGCATCTTCAGAGTTTCATCATTTCTTTCTCAATGACCTTATCATGGATTGGCCTTCATGTCTTTACTTTGCCCTTTTATCTTCTGATCATTTGAGTTGATCTTTTTTCTTTTTGTTGTATTATATGTATCTTTCGTTTTTTCCTTTTTTTTCAATAAAATCAGTTATTCATAAAATAATAAAATAAATATACAAAGATTGGTTGGAAAACTTAAAGCATAGAATGAGATTTGCTTAAACCTTTAAAATGTGACTCCATGAGTTTATTCGTGATAATAAACCATATCTTTTTTACATCGCCTATGCTATTCTTCTATTTCTCTCTTATTTGTTATAAATAATTCACAGTTTTCTTTTTTTGTGTTTAATCTTTACTTATTTCAACATCCTCTAAAGTTCCATTGAATTTTTTTTTCCTTATATTTCTATAAGTTTCATTGGTTTTCATTATTTCAAATTCCATGACATTTGGTAACTCACTAAGGAAAATATCCAATAAAATTGAAACTTCGAACCATGACTGAAAGTGATTCTGAAACACTCATCAAGTTTTTCTGAAGCAACAAATATAACTTCCTTGGTGCATAACTACTCTAATTTTAATTTTTCTAAATTTTTATTATTATTTTGTAGAATAGCTGCACTGAAGTTTTTATTTTTAATTTTTTATAATATAAAACTATATATTAATGTTGTGACAAAACAACACAACAAAGCAAAACACGGATCGGGTTCAATTATGCAATGCACATAAAACAAAACAAGAAAATATTAAATAGCAAAAAACAATTTTACAATACAATATTTAACATGGTTCAACAAGATTGTCTACATCCACGAGCTAAAACGATCAAGAACTTCTATTAAAACAGAGAACAAAGAGATTACAAAAATGCACAATAGCAAGTTCCCAAACCCAAAGGCGAAACCTTATAGAAAAACCCAAGAACTCTCCAACACCAAATGCATTCTTGTTTCTCTCACAAAGTTTTGACTTCAGCTGCAATTTTTCACTCTTTAAAATCCCACAAACATCTATTTTTATAGAAACATTAAAAAACCTTACTTTGTATTCTAGTTTAAAACCCCAAAATACCCCCATCGTAAAAGATGGGTTCTCTCGGCCTAACACTGAGAGAATTCAAGACACTCAACAATATGGAAAAAAATATATAGAAGATAGATCTTTAGTGAGAATATTGTTTAACCATACAAGAGGGGATGACCAACATCGAGAGTGACTAATATAAGAGCTAGCGTAGCCAGCGCATGAGCAAGGAGACCTCATAAAAAAGAGGACAAAAATAAGAGCAGTCCTGAAGAAAAACTTTAAGTCTCCATGCCCAGCATGAAGGACACCTTGTAATATTCAACATTCGACTTCTCATTTCACTCAAGTCTAATTCTCACATTGCAAGAGAGGCCAACTTATAATCCTGTTGTCTTGCTAATTATGCTCTAGATCATCATGTTAAGGACTATCTTCTTTTCTTTTCCTCATTGTGTTGTATTCCCTGTCCTTCGGGATGACTATTTGGGACACACTCATTATAGAGGTTACAGTTGCTACAAATAAATAATCTCTCATAAAGAAACATATACAACTTATTATAAAAGTATGAACTCCTTAACTAATTTTTTACTATTCCATTTTTTAATAAGAATGGCTTGTTTTTTTTCTGAGTTGACTCTACTATTTTGTTTAATTCATTTTAATGTCAATAAGCTTATAAGACTTTTAAAGTAACAAACTGGTCGTCTTCTTCTTCTTCTTTTGCCTTACGTTTGTTTACTAAATATGAGTATTCCGAAATCATATTTTGACTGAAGGAATCTAAAAACTTAGAAGCCCAAATAAATAAAGGGAGTAAAATGTTTGTCAAATTATGATCTTAATATACAAATAACCCAAACTAGTTTCATAAAAAATAGTCTCAAAGTTTGATGCCAAACATCTAATCTGGTTTTGTTTCCTTCCCTTATTTTCTTTACAAAAGGAGCATCACAGTGATGTATTAACTTTACTATTATTGCTAATCTTGGGTCCTAGGTTATACAAGATTGGAAAACAGTTTGGGGACCATTTTTGAGACTTCATCTCATGAACAGTTTTTCTTTTTCCTTTCCCTTAATTTTTTTTTTTTTTTTTTTTTTTTTTTTTAGAGAGACTGACGAAAAGAAGATTGAGACCCACCATTTTCCAGCTGGGATTAAGTACAAACAAATCCAAACGGACAAGGTACTGACAGCATCAAGGGCTGATACATCAGCAAAAGTGATTTACACTTTTTTGGGGCGTTTTTCACTTTTTGGTGCTGATGTGTTCACCCGACACAGTCCACACCTTGTCCGTTCGTGCCTTGTTAATACCAAATCCTGAGGGTACCATTTCACCAATATTATTGATCATTCTCGGGGCAAAAAGTTCTCTGGGTTTGAATAAAGAGCTTTAAGCTGATGAGTACTCCCTTGTCCATTTTAGAATTTTAGCCGCATTATCATCAAGAATAGGTGACAAAAGAAATTCTGTCACACAGTATTGCGACTGCAATCACGAGCACCAGGTATGTGACTGTTATTTATGCAGTTAGCGTGGTATGAGGGCTTTTATGCAGTTAGTGTGGTTTATCACATCACCCCCAAAAAGTGAAATGATACTTCCCCTCTGTCTTGTCTCACGACGTCACACAAAGAGGGTCGGTGCAGGTGATATGCTATGTGGCTAACCTGGAAAGAGCAATTGTAGGTAGATCATTCAATTGATGTGAAGTTATAGGTAAACGAATAGAATCCTGACATTAAAAACAACAAAATTCGAGCCTTCGAATCAAAATGCATCTTTTTTCTTTCATGAAAATAATCATGAACACAGTTAATCCAATGGATATGATGAAGGAGTCGGTTAATATGCAAAACTTTAAGCTTAGTTGAATCATGAGCATTCCTAAATAACACCCCCAAAACATCTCATCCCACCCCCTTTTTTTCCTTTTATACCCCCTCCCTTATCCCTCCCCTCCAAAAAAATACCCCTCATCTCTCTCTCTCTCCCTCACTTTTTTTTTTGGCCTTCTCATGTGAACCTATATGTCCATGGAGGGGCCTTCCCGTGCGGACCTACACGTCCATGCAAGGGGGGCCTCTATCCGGATCTGTAAGTCCCAACGGCCAAAAAAAAAGAGTGAGAGAGGAAGAGGAAGAGAGAGGGAGAGGGAGAGAGAGAGAGAGAGAGGAAGAGGAAGAGAGAGGGAGAGGAAGGGGAAGAGGGAGAGAGAGAGAGAGAGAGGAAGAGGGGTGCCAGAGAGGGAGAGGGGATGTCAGAGAGAGGGGGAGGAGGGTGGGTTGCCACTGAAGAGGAGAGAGGGTAGGTTGTTTCCGGAGAGGAGAGGGGTGGGGGTGTGGGGAGAAAAGAGGGGAGCGTATTTTAGGTAGGGAAGGAGTATAAAGGAAAAAATAGAATAAAAAAAGGGGGTGTGGTGAGACATTTTAGGGGTGTTATTAGTCGCTCCCTTTCAAATACCACAAATGCTCCAATAACTAATAATCATGAAAGATAATTTTTTTAGTTATTAGAGGTATTAGATATTAAAAAGCGTCTCATATGCATCTTCTTTTAAGTATGTATGTCTGTTCTTTTTTTCTTTTTTTTAGGAGGGGGAAAGACATATTTAATCTTTTATAATAAGTTGTTATAAAAATAATGTCTCAAGTTGTTAAACAATAACATAAATTACAAGATGAAAAAATTTCTATGAAACTACTCATAGAATTTTCTGAATAAAATAAAACAATGGTACCCATCAAGTGTTAATTGAGGCATGTCTGGGACACTATCCTTAAACCTAGGGTTGTCAATCAGGCCTGGCTAAGGTTTCCGGAACTTGGCCTGACCCCGAACTTGGACCAAGGTAGTCAGCCGGAACTTAGCCCGTTCTAAAATCATGGGTTTCGAGTTGAGTTCGAGCCGACCTAAACTTAAATCTCCTTTTTAAAAAAATTGATTATTAAAGTTCATTTTAAAATTTGGGTTGATAATGGCTCTTAATTTTCTCTAACACTTTGAAAGTATGCCTAATTAGTTAAATTTTGGGCTTATAATGGGCCTAAAATTGTCATATATCTATTGAGCAAAGCTATACCAATTTCGGGCCGGATGAGACCAAACCATATTTTATACCTACTTCGGGTCATGCTTAGTTCGGGCTAAAAGTGAGTCTACCCAAACTCAGCTTGAATAAAACTTCGGGCCTAAAATTTGGGCCCAAACTCAATCTAGCCTGAAGTTACCTTAGCCCAATTCAACTATTTTTCAGGCCGAACATGTCAGGCTTCAGGCCAACCCGGCCCAATTAACACCCTTACTTAAACCTGATTTCACATCCCCTTTTAAATTTCTTCCTCAGTGCAAAAGGGTTGTAGATGGTCAAGCTCTAGGATTCAACGGTCTCAAGTACCATCATCGCTATTTCACACAAAATAGCAGAGATTTGGTGAATTTTCTGCATTGCTTTTTTTCAGACAATATTTCAAATAGCGATTATAATGTATACATATCAATATGTTTTTCACTTATCCATCATACACATATTCTCTTGGATTTTTATAAAGTTGGCCCATATAATTGTTGGAGCTTATTTATGGTTCATATTTATGGCCCATTATTTGTTTCCAGCAATCATAGATGACTAGTCAATTTATTTGTCTCTAACAACCAAAAAACAGTTAGACCATTTATGTTTTTTTTAACAACCAAAAAACGGCTAAACCAATTAACTCATTTTTTAACTGTAGAAAATGGTTTTTCCATTAAGCCAAAAAATCAAATTCAAATTCAAATAAATAAAGGTCTAGTTCAAGACCTCTAGCCACACGCACACGTACATGTGTGTGTGTTCTGTAGAGTGGCATAACCCCAAGTGCATAATACATAAGGTATCAAACTACTTTATAATTTATACTTGATAAAATTCTTACTCCTAAGCAATGTGGGACTAAACTTCTATGAATTGAGTTCCTACCAGTTACAAGAGAAGAATCTTCTATAAAATAGAAACATGCTCATAAAGGCATGTCCATGATTGAGGTATTATTTTCAATCAATGACAAATCAAATAAAGTTCAAATCTTAGAAGAAATTTTATATTATAATTAATACATTTAATTTCTATAGAAATTATTAACAATATTATTAATCTCTATAGTTATTAATATATTGAATTTGAATTAAATATATATATAAATACAACATAAGCCACTCCCTTTTAAATTTCTTCACCCAAATAAATTATAAACAAAAAGAACAAAGGAGGAAATATTTTCATATACATCTTCTCTCATGTATATACATCTAATCTTTTCACAAAAATACACGATTACTCCAAAGCACCAATAAAAAAATAAAAATAAAATAGAAATGAAGAAAAAATACTTCTGATTAATTTCACTTTGCATTAATGGAGGTAATGCTTTAATTTGTGTTGCAACTTTCAAATGAACAATGAAGAAGGCTATATTCAATTCCCTTCTTTCAAGTTTTAATTTCTTCTTTCTAACTTATTAAATAGGTCAACTCAGTAAAATATTAATATTTATTGTATGTTAATATAAAAGGGGGCATGTGTACTACGTTAGTAATGTAATGTGTATGACACAAAACATTTCGATCACAAAACTTTTGCTCCCTTTCATATAGGATAAAGCGAATAACATAATTTTAACATTGTAAGAAAGGTTTTAAAAAATCCCTTCTCTTTCTTACGTACGTAGTCCTTTAAACAGCTTTGAATTAAATAACCAAGGGACGAAGACAAATGGATATTCCACAATCTGGAATTTTGTTGGGTAAAACATCCTTTTTTTTTTGTTTTTATTTTGATAAAGATATCCCCTCTTCTTTTCTTTTTTTTTTTTTTCCTCTTTTCTGTTCAATAAATATAAACCAAACAGCATGCTGAAAAGCCTAAAAAATTGTGCAAACAATAAACTTTATTTTAGAGAGCCGGGCCAAGTTTGTTTCGATGAGCCTGAGCTTGGCACCTCAGACTCATGACGAGTATGAGCTGAGCCTAAAGCCTAGTCCTTAGAGACAAGCCTGAGGTAAGCTAGGCAAAGCTTGGCTAATTGACACCCCTACTTACAATAATTATTAGTTAGTATGTATTAGAGGTTATTAATTATGAAGCGAGTAGAACCTTTAAAATATATTTATTATTAGAGTACCCTACTGATATTTGTTGTTAGAGGGCCTACTATAGATCTTGAACCCATTTATGACTATAGGATTTAAAAGGCAATTGAAGAATGAAAATGTAAGCAACCTCCTCAGAAGTCTGAAGTAGGGATGCACTTGAGATTTCCTACATCTACTCCAGCTCTTTCGTTGTGATTGTGGACAGTCCGGGTTGTGGGTGTATTGTGTGGATGCTACACTTCTTGCTCTTATTATGAATACTGAATATGTGAAGGTTGCAAAAATATGCAAGAACATTGTACACTCAATTACGTGAAATTCATGCTTGAATTCATATATTCCATCCGTAAGACAGAACAGTTCCCAATGGTAACACACACACACACATAGACAGGCAGTTCTATCACATTGATGTTGAGCTTCTAATAAATATGAGTTAGCACGGTTAAGTCTTTACTGTTGGATCACTGCGCCTTACTTCAGGTCTGTCTCCAGATTTGCAGTCCCTTCATGCTTTACATCACCAGCTCCCTTGCTACTCCCATTCGCTACTTGGGTCACTTCTCCAGAATTTACATCTCCAGCACCATCGCTACTCTCATTTGCCACCGGTAAGCTATCCTCAGGCAAGCATTCTTCTGAATCAACTGCATGAGGGGAAGATTTGCTTGGTAGCTCTTTACCAGAATCACTGGAATCCGATTCTGAGTTGATGGGACTGGAAGGGCCTTCTGGGATGGGTTGGGGGGCAGCAGGAGAATTCTCTCCAGTCCAGAATGAAGGCATTCTTTTGTCATCTTCTCTCATCCTTTCAGCATAATCATCGATGTTAAAATCCACCTGATTATTTCCTCCGAATGCTGTCTCAAGCTTGTTCATGTCAAAGAGGTCCTCCATTATCTTCTTGGTGCTGAGATCATCAGAGTAAACGAACTTTACTTTCCTGTAAGTCTTGGGCTCTAGAAAGGGTTTCACCACCTGCATTATTACATTCTATTAAGCTCACGAAAGCTGAAAGCTGAAAGCTGGAAGGACGTTGGAACCTAACCAGTTCAATGCATTTAAATGATATTAAAATGGGTAAATCTATTATAAGCACTAAAAATTGTCATAACAAGACACATGGCACATTGTGTATAGGCTTCAGAAGTTGGAGCCAACCACTAAAGCAATTCCACTTTCAGTAGGCGATTTTGTACATCAGAATTGGATGATAACGGACATTTGATCAGCAGACTTTTTTCCTGAATTGTTTTTTGCCAACTTACTTGACTGTACAGAAGAATGAAATTAGTGAATTGGAGAGGATCTTAATCCAGGAAATCTCTGATCAAATTGTGGGTCCAGATCATCTGCATATGTCTGTTGTTCTGATAGTCCTCTCTATGTAGTAATTAGCATCTCAGATTACTAATTCAAGCTATGCATATATTGCAAAGAGATGTATGGCTACAAAAAAAAATCCCAGCACTTTAATTTTCTTCAAATAGTGCCCAGGTTTTGTGGCCATGTCAGAATCCTACAGGTGTAAAACTAGTGTGTAGGGCTGCAATTGGGCCAGGCTGACCCGAAGCCCAAAGTTTAAGCAGTCTGGACTCATAATGTTTTGGGCCAAGCCAAGTTTGGGCCCAAGTTTTAGGCCCAACATAAACTTCAGGTAGGCCTTAATTCAGCTCATATGGTCCAGCCTGGTCCAAACAACAGCATAAAATATAATTTTTTGTGAATAAAAATATTTTATTTTAATAATAAGGTCAAACAGCCCATGGGCTTTGAAGTTTGGATCGGCCCGAACTCAGCCAAAAGCCCACTTTTTAGAATCGGCTGAGTTCAGGCTCAGGCCAAGTTCAGGTCCAGACACTGTATTTTGGGCTGGGGCTCGGCCTGAACCTGGCCCATCCCAGTTCAGTCCAATCTGCAGCCGGGGTACCTGAGTGTGTATGAGAAAATAGTAACAAAAAAGAAACAAGACAAATTTACCGTCCAAAAGGATTCAAAGAACTTGGGTGGGTTGTAGAGGATTGCCACACCTAGCCTCTCAGGATAATGATCTTGTAAAACATGGGCTGTTTCCCGTGTTACCTTCACCGAAATATTTGACATATTGAAGCCTTGGAAGTCAATGAGCCAGATCATCTGTTCTTGTTCTGGTGATAGATTTAAAATAGCATTCTCCATGCAATATACCAAGTACCTAATTTGTCCTTTTGTTGATTTTGTGTTCTGCAGTTCATCATGAAATTAGAAAAGAGTTATCCAGACAACTACCCACGCAATATACCAAGTACCTAATTTGTCCTTTTGTTGACTTTGTGTTCTGCAGTTTATCATGAAATTAGAAAAGAGTAATCCAGGTAACTACCCACGCACAAAAAAAAAATCTTCCACAGAAACATGAACATGTGAGATTATGAATCTGTGTAATACCTAGAAAGTCAATTATGCACTCGCATGTCCCTGTAAATGCATGGATATAGGGAAATGATTCAGTCACAATTTTGATGTGGCAGACATGCTCATCAACCTTGATATTTCATTAATCCAAAAAATGAAAATCATCTTGTGATGCAGACAACATAGATTCCTTTTCTGCAATCAAGAAAATCTGGGCAATGGATCTAAGAGGAAAAAACTCTACCTGTCATAAACTTCAAATTGAAATAATCTTAAGTTGTGTGATATTTAGGATAGGTGGGATCCATTTATCGAATGGATTAGAGCCAGAAAATTTATTATTATAATTCTTTTTGATGGATTCTGGAGCCTGTATTTCTGCATATCAATGGGCATGCCCACATCATGTATCATGACAGATAGTAAACCTTCTTCATAAAAGACAAACACAACCATTGCCTCCACACACACACAGGAATGATCAGTTCAAACCTGACAACCAGGTCGCATGACAAGAACAGTTCGCCCATACTTGTCGAAATAATTTGATCGGTAAATTTTTCCTGTCTCAGCTTCATGGGCGACCTCTTCCTACATTGCAAGAGAAATGCAAGTAAAACACTAAGGATGACATCTTAACGTTAATGTCTTCTGATTTCAAAATATAATGTCACAGCTATAAGGAAATAACCATGGACCAGATAAAACAGTCACCAGACCAATTCCTTGAAAGAAAGAAAGCAAAAAGATTTTCTTTTTTGATGAATGGGAGAGGACCATGTATGCCAGCCACAAAGGTTGAATTTAGGGATTTTATGATTGAATTCTGGATTAATGCAGAAACAAAGGAATAAACAAACAGAAAAAGGTGCATACCCAGCGAATTTCTTCAGGCTTGTATTCGAACCTCCATTTCAAGGTCTCTTTTAACATTTTGGTTGCCTTTTTAACATTCCAGTTCCGTGCCCTCAAATACCTTGAGATTGATGCATTAGAACAGTACATGGGCAACTTATCTGCCAATGGCCCCAATGACCTTCTCACCTCATCAATCTGCAATAAAGCAACAATAGGCTCTAAAAGTTTTCCCAGCGGCACATGCATATCGTTGGAGAAAAAAAAACTCCTAATGAATTAACTAAGGGAGAATGATTATTAATCAGGAGAACCTTTTCCAGCTGCTCCTCAGATGTTGAGATTTTTTCATGGCCATTTGAATTGGACTTCTTCATAACAGTGGTCATAATCTTCAAAGTGGTCTTCCTGTAAGCCAACAATTTGAAAGAAAAAAAATTCAGTATGATAATGTCCTTTAATTTTCAGTTCTGGGTCTTTAATTAGTAGATAGAATGACGATTATCACTGATGGAAGTTCATTTACCACAAGGACCAACATAAACTCTATCTTGTATAGCAAACAAAGAGAGATTCAGTACAATAAGCAGAACTGATACATGCAAGGACCAGGTAAGGTAGGAGCATCCAGGATTATCAAAAAGAAATTAGATGGTCATGGATGATCAAGTGGGGTTCACTTAAGAGTTCAGTTTCAGGTTTACTAGACTTATTTGAAGTTGTAAGTTACCTTTCAAATAAGACCAAGATTTCACATATCCGTGATTTGGGAGAGTTATGACCAGAATACAGATGGGATATCAATGTGTGATGGGAATAATGTTTTTTAGTAAGTCTATTTTTGTTTTAAGGTTTAGGTTAATGCAAGCAACAGTCCTCTTAGTTTCTAATTAAGATTTATTTTAATTAGTTAAGCAGTACTTGGTCTTTAAATAGTTTCTTTTTATAGAAAGTTTTGTTAAGTCTTTAATAAGTGCCATGCAGTAGAGTTAAGCAACTACCTAAAGAGGTCCATGGGGGTGGGGGGATCTATTTCAGAAATTGATGTAATCTATATATAAAAGACCAGCCCACACGTTTTGGCTTGGAAATGATCAGTTTTCTTTGAGAAAAAATTGTCTTCTTCCTTGGTCCAACATTGGAGTGTGTGAGATTAAGAATAGTTGTGCTGTTCCAACATCAACTCTTGTCCTACTGCAGTCTTCTGTCTCCATCTTTGTTGCTGTGGTGTGAGTGTGCTCAATCTCCATCAAGTGTTGGTCGTATGGTGTGGGTTTTCTCATCCTTAAGTTACTCAAGTGTCATCCATCACAACACTACAGTTAAGTATTAGTTTGGTTGTTTTCAATCTGAAATTCTATAGAGTTTCTATTGGAAATCCTAGGCTGTTTTAATCTGAGCAAATCCATCCTTAATAGATCCTTCTTCAGGTGTGATAAAATAGATCTCCTCATATGATGTTGTGAGGCCTTGTGAGGTTCTGTTATTGCGCTACTTAGTTTCTGGTTTAGTACTCTAAGTATGTAAAATGCTGGATGATCGGGATAATTTATGTGTTTCTTCATCTTCTACATCATCTACCACTCTTTGCTATAAAATTTCATTAATACTTCTCTTCGTTTGAGAGATTACCTATTACTCTGTCAGGTTGCTGATTTTCTAGATTCCCAGACAGAAAGCCTGAATTTTTCACTTTTGAATAACCTAAACTATTCCGTCTTAGTTGAGACTTTAAAGGGTGTCTTCCCTTTTAAGGTTTACTGACCCACAAAATTTCAACACCTTTCGAATACCCTAGCCTGGGTTATAGCATGTTTCATATTTCTGTCCAGCAAGAACCTACAAACAGAACTGATTTCTGTTGGAGAAAAACCAGTTCGACACATGTGATCTTCCAAATTAAGTTTTCCTATCTTCAGTCAAGGTGGGTCCATCAGGAACACAACAACATCTAAGCTGTCCTGCATCACCAAGCCAACCAAGTTGAGCATATAAAAAAGGTAACTTGAACCACCAAAAAGCCTTTATAAATTCTGTGATCTCTACTGAGCAACCAAAGTAAATACTAAGTCACCATCATCCATTGAAATAACAAACTCAAGTTCGACTTGGCCATAGTGCCCTAGTTTCTACTCTTAAAGTTCAGCTTCAACCAACCCATATGTATATCCTTCCAAATATCTCTCAGCCTATTAATTCCAGTATCCAGATAAGCATTTACATAACCTCTTCTTTCATTCATTTGATACAAAAACATATAATTTTTCTTAGGTATTCATAATAAAAGATAGAAATTGCGTCCACTTGAATACAACCAAAAATATACCTTCAAGCACAGCATGATATCATGAACATGAGATAGAAAACCCAGGAATGAACCCCCTTCAAATGCCCAAAAGGATGGGTAAGAGTAGAATCCTTAACAAACAACTTGATCTAGCATTCTCAATAGGGCAGGAAAATCAACTTCAGATTGTTTATAGTGGCTTGCTTTTAAGTCATGTCTCCATAATTTGGGCCTTGTATCAGGTCTCTTAAGGTGTCTTCCCCTTTCAGTACTATAACTTTTCTAGGAAAAGGGTAGAGGCTTAGATGATAAACATTAATGAAAACCTATGCAACAAGATGCACTATCTCCTGAAATTTTGCCATGTCAGGCACCATGTCACATTCACATGCAAGGTTTAAAGTATCGTGCAATATGGGGGGTATCACGCGATACGTATCAGTATCGTGGGTGGAGGTACGATACACACCCCCAGTTTTAAAATTGTGGCATATCGCAGCACGTATCATACGTGTCTTGCGATACGGGTGAATTTTTTTTAAGAAAACCCTTAAAACAGGGCTCAATATGCAATATTGTATCACATCTCGCCCTACCGTCAACTTCGGAAAGTGCCCCTATTTTGCTCCAGTCCTTCTAGAATTTTTATATATCATGCACATTCATAAAGTTAAAAGTTATTTTTGAAAAATAAAATATTTATTTATTCAGAAAAAATTAAAGAAAATTAGAAAATAGACCAAGCAAAAAACACACTAAATGGGCACTGTTTAGTCTTTTTTTTTATATGAGATACTATAGCGCATTATCTACATAATATGTCAATTTGGTATATTTTTTAAATAAATTTATTTTTTATTTATATATTTATATATTTATTAAGTAAATAGATAAGGCATATGATAGAGTACCAAGAGAGATCATTTGGTGGGTTTTGGATAAAAAAGGAGTCCCAAGTAGATATATTGACATAGTTAAGGATATGTATGA
>JAOXJP010000001.1:12579040-12592496 GCA_025762735.1 Platanus orientalis
TCAAGCATTGTAAGTCTTGTAAGCATTCTTGGATAGCAATAAAGTTCTCCATTCCTTTCCTACCTAAGTGTTCTCTTGTGTTCTAGACACCAAGTGTGGGTGTGGGCTAGGCTGAGTCGTCTACAAACAGACGTAGCACGAGTGCCGCACGGTCTTTGGAGCTTGGAGAAGCTGGGTCCGTGACAATATGCTGCCTTAGACCCCCTCAATTTTAGGTCAAGATCCTTCCCCTTTTCTTCCGAATACACCATACACCCTCAAAAGCCTTCCCTACTTCAATATCAGTCATCTCCAACCGAAAACCATCGAAGACAAAATCAATCCCCTTGTAAACTATGAAAACTTGCGTACATTGAAGAAGAGGGCTGCACTCTTTGGTATTGTTTGAGCTACTAGCGTAATTAGGACCATCGTCTTTGAACATTGACCATCCAGGCTAGACCCATAAACAAAAAAAAAAAACACCAAAAACCTCTGATGGACAGATAACTGATCGGCTTCTAATCACTATTGCAGAAGACGATAATGCTTTGGGAGTGAATCCTACACCCTCCTTCGAAGCCATGGATCCATAATTGTCCCATGAGATCCTCTGTTTCCAGCAGCATCCTCTTAATCTAGGTTGCACAAGGCCTAAGATACGATGGCCCAGCGATACAACCCAATGAGCCACCATGAGGCCTTAAAGTCAAAGGACCCAAGCCTGAATCCAGTAGACCAATGGCTCTCGCCCACAATCAAGAGCTCCATTAGTCCCTGCATGCTACCCCTCTCTTAGCCATTGTTGCCATCATGGATCTCTTGATAACACTTGTTGATGCGGACAATAACAAGAGGCTCTTGTATATTCCCTTAGGTGTTCAAGGGATGTGGGGTTAAGTTTGTAATAAGGCCTTTGTGTTAAGGGTAGTTTAGGCTTTCTTTTATGCATGGGTTTAGTGGAATAAAGCTAAAAGCCAAGGGCAAAATGGGAAATTTTTTTGTGTTGATCTATAACTCAGTCTACAAAGGGGACCCCACATACAAGTTGGTAGATAGCCAATTTGTTTCCTAGTCTTTAGGAGTTTAAATTTTAGAAAAATTGATTATTTATAAGTCTTAAGAGTGTAAGACAGTTAGGTTAGAAAGTTTCTTAGGTTTTTAGAAGTTTCTAAATTTAGCAAGTTTCTATTATTTTGAGTTTTGTAAACCGGTTTAAAGATACCTCCTCCCTTATATTTTATGGTGAAGAATTTTAAGAATTGTGTTGAATTATTGGGTGGTTTCCCAAGGTGTAGCTGTGGTCATTTTCTCCTCTCCTAGGGTTGATGTCATCTCCTAGGCTCCCCTTTCACTCCATGTGGATTGTAGCACACTAAGGTGCACTAATACCAAAAAAAAAAAAGTGCACATGTGAGTACCTCTCACCCTCCCGCTCTCTCACTTCTCTCCCAGGAAACTCTCTTATCTTTTCATTCTCTCTTAGTCTCTTCTTCTCTTTCTCATTCTTTTCTCCTATATGCTTTCTTATCCTCTTCTTCACCTAAAGATTAAAGAACATCCATTTAAGAACCTTTTATTTTCTGAAATTTCATGAGTTGGCTAATCAAAACTTGTCTAAATCTCATAAAATTCTAACTGTAAACCCTCTGAACTCTACACTATTGATTTGGAAAGTTTCAGAAATTTATGATGCATCAGAAGGGTATTTTGGTAATTTTCGAACTTTTTGTCCAAAAGTACAAAAATACCCTTTAGGGTTATTTTCTTCTCTTTTCCTATACTAATTCCTCTTGATCCCTGTTTTATCATTCTATTCTCTAATTTCTAAGATTTAATGGCTACTTGTGTGCTTCTAAATCCTATTCTTGATTTATTTGCTTCCACACTTTAATCTAACAATTATTTAAGCCTCTTTGGAATACACTACATCAATTTTTGGTATCTTTCCCTGTATTCTGCATCACTTGTGGCCTTCAATTTGAATTTTGAAATCGTAAACAGCCTTCCCTTTCCAAACCACCTTTGTACTAGGTGAACCCAAACCACCTTCAATGGTCGGCTCCACAAGATCTTCCTGCCACATATGTACTGACAACCCCTAATGAGAGGATGCTCAGCCATCACGCCAATGGTGCTAACATCAATCGACAACACCTTAGGCACTTCCTCTAGTTCCAGGAAGACCCCCACCACTACTATCCTTCCCTAGTCATAAATCTTCAAAAATCAAGGGATTCGCTTTAGCCCTCTTAGGTAGATGCATAACTTGGCGAACCAAAGCTCTTCCTAAATCTCCATTGCGCATAAATCGCCCACAAAAGGGATAAGCTTCAAGCATTTGTCGCAATTCAAAAGTACGGCAATCTCCTTCGCACATGCCTTTCAATCCCCCTCAGCACCCTGCTGCTCACAAATCAACATACTATACCATTCCTTGTCAATTCCACCATTTAGTCTGTACAACGTCTTAATCCCGAGTTCACCACCTTGAGATGAATTTCACCAGAGACCCAAGTCTCTCCAGCCACTGTCTTGTTGTTTTGCCACTGTTGATGGACATTCCGGCTCCCCACATCACCCTAGGTATCTCTATGCTGATTCAGCACCAAGGCCATGTTCTCCCAACCACTGCCCCTGCTACCTTTAGGGATAAACAACTGAGTGTCCCTTCCCATTAGCTTAATAGTCGAGGCGAGCAGATACCTACCTATGTTATTCTCCTTGCAGATACCTACCTATGATATTCTCCTTTCTTAACACCACTAGGATCCTGTTCCCCTCTTGTTAGTACTAGAAAACCAAAAATCCTTTCTCCATTTCAGTGCCTCCGAGATGCACTCAAACACCAAGGCCTCATTTTTTTCCCTTATCATGATGAACGAACTTGAACCACATTCTCTCTCAGTGATCCCAAGGCACCTAGCATTCTTCGGGCACACACAACTTCCAGATCAACCATTTTTTAATTAATCATCGTAGTCTTCTTCAACGATCGTTCAGGCTTTCCTCGAGGATTCGTGCTACTTTTTATTTCTTTGTTTCCATAATATCAATTAAACTTATTTTAGAAAGAGAGATAAAAAAATAATTAATACATATGCACTTCAAGGAGGATTACATGAAAGCATTAAGAACAATTTTGATAAAACATGGATGGATTAATTCAAGCTCAAAAAAAAAAAAAAGGAATTCCTAAGGAAAAGAATATTTACATGAAAGGGAAAGCCAATAAAGAATAAGAGAGATCCCGTTCATAGAATATACATATTTAGAGAAAAGAATGAGATGGAAATGTAGTCCTAAAATTTACAATGGTATATGATCTTGCAATGGCAAATACATACTTCAAAAAGTGAAAACATTAGATGCCCTATAAAATTGGATCAAATAAAAGCTAAAAAGACTCCTTTTCTCACTAAAAGGATAAAATGGTCAACATGTAAAGACTCTAAGGTTATCCCATGAGAGAGACTACACACACAACATAGTTAATGGTTTTAAATGTGTCTCTTAAGAGGTTAAAGAGAAAGAAATGAGAGATTAATTGACCAAGAACTAGTTAGAAGAACCTAGAAAAAGAAAATTAGTAATTTTAAAGATAAATTAAAAAAAATGGAATAAGAAACTAATCTCATTTGGAATGAAATGGCTAAATATATTAAAAGAGTGTCAAAAGAGGTCCTTGGAGAATATAAAGCGAAAAATATCATCCAAAGAAACTTAATGGTGGAATGAGGAAGTTCAAACAAACATAAGAGCTAAGAGGTCTAGTTAAAAGGCTTGGCAAAAGACTACAAACGAGAAAATTTTTAAAAATGAATGGAAGTTCTAAAAAAAAAACAGCATAAGTTTGGCATTAGAGTTGGCGAGACATACAAATATAAACTTGCCAAAATGAGGGGGAGGAAACATGGAGACCTAGATCATGTCAGATACATAAAAAATGAGGATTAACAAAGTCTTAGTGAAAAATAAAAAAGATTAAAGAAAGGTATAGAAGCTATTTTCAAAAAGCATCAAACATGAATCACATGGTTAATTAGTTGTCACCAACCACCCTGATTCATGCACAGAAATTCCAGAATTCCATAGCTGATAATTTGCTAAATGGGGAGTGGGCTTTGATGAAATTTATGTCTCTAGTGTAATGCCGGATATTCCGAACTGATGCCTTTGGGCCCTCTTGGTGTTGTATTTTTATTTCCTCTTCTCTTTTCTCAATAAAATCGTTATTATCCACACAAAAATGAATCACATAATGAATGTTGGTTCAGGAGAGTCCACTAGCGTCAATGAGATCATACATTATAGGAACTCTTATATAAGTAGGTTGTTTAAAGTTACAAAGGCATTAAAAAGATGAATGTAGGGATAGAATTATAACTAGATAGTATCCCACTTGAGTTTGATAATGTATGGAAAACAATGGCTTATCCTGGTAAACGAAGTTGTTCAACAGGATCATTAAAATTAAGTAGATGCTACAAATGGAGGAAAAACATCATGATGCCTATTTAAAAGAGCAAGGGAGGTATTTAGAGTCGCACCAATTATCGTGAGATCAATTTAAGACCTATAGAATGAAAACTTGAACATAGAGTATGACATGAAACTAGATTATCAAAGACTACGTTTGGATTTATACCAAGGGATCAACACTAAAGCAAATTTCTAACTTCAGAGATTGATGAAAAAAGATCTAATAAAAGATGAAAGATCTTCTCATTGTCATTAATGATTTAGAGAAAGCATATAATAAGGTACCTAAAGATATCATTTGGTGGGTTTTGGAAAAGAAAGCAGTCTTATATATTGACTCAGTTCAAGAAATGTATGACAAAACAATAACTAGTGTTAGAATAACTAGGGGAGAGACAAGCGAGTTTTTATCATAGTAGAAATATACCATTGGTCAGCAATGAACCCATAACTCTTTGCTATAGATGAATTTACTAGATATTACAAGAGGAGGTCCCATGGTTTATGTTGTTTGGAGATGATAAGAGCTTTCACTCATGAGACTAGATAGGGGGTAAATGCTAGGTTAGATTTATGGGGTTCAAATTTAAATAAAAATAAAAAAAGGTTTTATAATAAGCCAAGCCATAACTAAATATGTATAATGCAATTTTAGTAAAATGAGTAGAAACAAAGGTGTTGATTAACAAGCAAGAGATACCCCAACGTGGCCATCTCTGCTATCTTAATTCAATCATCCAGGTGGGAGAGATTGATGAGGATGTTTGATGAGGACACCATGGTGGTTTGACCTTATGATTGAAGCTTAACATAGTTGTGTTTTTTTATATTTATTTTACATTTTTCCATGTCTCTCCTAAAGGGGGGGCACAGATTGAGGGTAGTTTATTCTTTATTTAGTTTAAGCGAGTTATATGTCTTTTATTTGAGGGTGTGGGTATTTTTGTCGTATGAGCATGGAGCATGGGGTATTTCAATCCATATAGGGACTTTTATTTGTAAACCTAGCCATGGGACTCTTTTTATAGAGCCCACGACCAAATTTAATGTTATGCAATTTTGAATAAAAGTTCTAACGTAATGCTCCATCTTCCTTGTGATTGCAGGATAGAGACCCAAAACCTTGGAATGGGACTAGGCCCCCACCTAATTTAACACTGGTGGTGGAGGCCACTCCCTCCCCTTGGGTTAAAAGTCTTTTTCCCCATTCTCTTTTTTCATATTCTTCTTATTTTTATTAAGTTTCTGTGTTGCTGAAAACTAACCACTCGTAGGAAACTCATCATGGTGGCTTCATCTTCAAATCTTTGAGCAAGACAAAGACTTCCCAGACTTCCTAACGGTGGGGAGACACTCCTTCTAGCAAAGACCCATTGAAGAATTCAGTTTTGAAGAGGATTTTCAGGACCTTATTTAGTCCCAGGCATGACATTAACCTGCAGACAGATTTCGGAAGATCATATCCCATTTCCTTCCGGTCGGGCCATAGGTAGGTTTGAGTTTTCCAGGGTATACTACACCCCTGTACGAGTGTTCAACCAGCAGTACAAACCTCAGCAGATATGAATCCCACGTGGCGTTATAACCAGGCATGTAAACAGGGTTTTGGACCACTTTTGGAAGATCACATAGCTGCTTCAAGTTCAACTGATCAATTCTTTTGGAGTTTTAGCAACTCTATGAGGTCCTAAACCCCTGAACGATCCTATTAGAGGGGAAAGTCGGCATAAAAAAATACTTGTAAACAAATACTGGATGACTTTCTTGCTCCAGGCATTAAGTAGTCTGCAGAACAGTTTTGGAAGAACACACACCAATAGCACATGATGAAAGCTTTGAGGGATTTGAGATGTCTAAGATCTCCTAGGCTCCTGGTCGATCCATTATCAAGCAGCAACCCTGGGAAAAGCTGTTCCAAATCCAATCCCCAACTGGGTCAATTCTAGGTTGGTGGCACACCCTATTCTGGGCTGATTTTAGAAGTGTTTTTCAAAACCCTATTTTCGGGTAGGTCAGTGTTGGGCTTCAGTCAATTTCATACTAGACTACATCCTTGGGAAAACCCACAACACAATCAGGTATTCATTCTTCTAATCGATACCTCTTTCAAATCCTATTAAGGTAGGATTATTGGTGGTTGTATGGTTTAGGTTAGGGGCTGACCCTATTAATTTTCTGAGCATACCCTATTGTCTTAGTTTTATTTTGATGGCCTTACTCATGTTTAAAACCTACTCTTAATCTTCCCTTGACATCCCCTATACCTGTTTGCTATTTTCCCTTTGTTATTTCCATGTTTTGACCACTTATAGAACACTTGTATTAGCATCAAATTTCTGGACAGCAACTTACCATTACTACTTCTTTAAATTAGTTGGATCTATTAAACTCATTAATTAGGTTTCACTCTTGTTTATTACTTTGTAAGCCTTAATTCCTCTAATACATAATGAATCTAACTTAGGAACTACTTGAATTAACATGGGAATTGTGCAAGTAGAAATCTAGTTTATTTCAAGGTTCAAAATGTCGGTGTCGGTAGAAATATTGGTCAAGCCAAAATAAGACATATATCGGAAATGTCGGAAATATAGAAAAAAATTATTGTAAAAATCGTGAAAACTTAAGAAGCATATTCTAATCTAACTACATATGCACAAGGAAACAACTAGATTCATTGGAAATGATAGTTTATTTTAGTACACTTGTATTTTAATATTCTTTAAAAATACACATGCATACATAATGGTTAACAAACATATTATAATCTAATCGTATAAGCATAAGGGAACAAATAGATTTTATTCCTTTTCTTTTCTTATCTTTGTCTTCTTCTTCTCCCTCCTTTACTTTTTTTGAAATTTATCGTTTTTCATATAATTTTTTATCATAATAACACAATGTTGACATTAAACAATAATACACTGTAAAAGGGGAATATTCGCTCAACACATCAACATCATACATGTTCACCGAAAAATGAATTTTTATAATATACTTAATGTTTCGTGTCGGTACAAGAATATGTCGAGTCAATCCTAGTAGACATGGACATATGTCGAAAGATATATAAGATATTTCGAGACATTTGATACCATGGTTTATTTCCTTTCACTGTCTTAGTGATTTTATTCATATCTCCTGTGCACACACCCAGATTTTATTCCTATCTCCTTTGCACACACCCACTATCCTACATGCATGTTGCATCAATGTTACTCATAGAATTAGATTGAGGTGAATGAAGTGGAGAGATGTTTCTAGAGTGTTGTGTGATCGGCACATTATTAGATGGCTAAAGATCACTCATGCTTAATGGAGCAAAATGTTAGGCAACCAAAAGATAACACATACATAGAACGAGTGTAGCTAAGATGAGGATATTGAGATGGATGAATGGCAAAACTAGCAAGGATAGAATCAGAAATGAATGTGTTCACGAGAACTTAATGGTAGCACCAATTACTGAAAAGAGGACAAAAAGTTGGCAAAGACGGTTTAGTCATGAGTAATGAAGACCAATGACTTCACCAGTGAGTAGAAGTGAGATGGTGCAAGTTGAAGGCGTTAAGCATAGAAAGAGAAAGGCAAAAATGACTTAGGTTGAAGTGGTAAAGAAAGACACATGTTCTTAACAGAAGATATGGCCCTACATGGAGTGGAATGGCAAAACGGGATTCACATATCCAACCCCAATTAGTTGGGGTAAGGCTTTACTAAGTTGAGTTGAATTTAAAAACAAAGAAATTCAATGTAAAAATATGCAAATAACCACACAAGTCCAAAGGGGGAAAAATGAGTTCCATCATACCTGTTGGGATCATTTGTATCACCTACATAAAAATGAAGGATTGCTCCAGATGGATCACGAGTATCAATTGGTATATGTCGCCTAACAGTACCGGCTACACGTCCAGTGACCTCAGGCTCCACATCATCCTCGCTGGCACCAGAGCTATTCCTCTTAGATCTCACTGCATGACATTGTACCCAGTTGAGATCATAGATAAATACCATGTAGAGTGCACATCAGAACAAAACAAAATATAGTGCTCATATCAAACCTGTTCCAGGTCTGGGGGATGAAAGAACGGCGACGTCACCTTCCTTAAATGTCCACTTGCATTCATGTGCAGGAAGAACTATTACATCGTACCATCCTAAATCCCAGAAATGAATTCATAATATTACCAAAACTGAAACGAAGACTTTGGACATTCTCAATCATCATCCACTCACCAGAATTTTATTACCTTAATAAGCAAACACAGCTATAAACATGATAAACATACAATAATCAGCTTCCAAAACATGACTTTTGTGAAGTATTTTGACTTGCTTAACCATTAAATTGCTTAATATAGCCCACTATCAGAAAGAAAACAGGAAAAGAAACGAGATGTGGCAAAGGCAAACACACCAAATGCTTCCACAAAGTCATCAATGGAATATAGCTAAACCTGTGTACTTTTTTCTATTTTCTGGTTTCTTCTTGTTTAGTTGTGTGTGAGTTCCCAACAGTGTGGTTTGAAGATCAGCAGCACATGGTAGAGGAAGGATCAAATCAATTATATGAAATTCAATTCAAATACCCTCAAGACAACATCCGATAAGAAAAAAATTTCAGGCACCAATCACCGAATCAGATTAACAACATATGCAAGATTATAAGGAATCAAAAATATCCAAATTCTTTAGACGGGATCCATTTCCAAGTGAATGAAATTCTGCCACAAACATGGCTTACCTGGTCCATCCATCACCTATTAGTTTTCTATTCACACCAGAACGTGTAAGCAAGCACCAAAAATGGAAGTGTAAGAGATACATACCTCTTTCTCGCCTTTCCACATATTTTATTCGGACCATTATGTGTGCATCTCTAGAAAGAGTTTCAGTAGATTCCTCCCAAGTGCTGTATAGTTGTGCCCGGCATTCCTCAAAAAGCAAAGGCTCAAATACTCTGACATAATCTTCTACAGATTCGAAGCATCCAGGAACACATTGCAGTTCTGTCTCCTCTGATGAACAAAAACTCTTACCATTATATGCAGATACAGAAGGATCATCCCAACATGATATGCTCTCAAAAGTAGTAGAAACAAGGACAATATGAGAAAGCAGGGAAAATCTGGAGGCAAGGAAATATACCCTCAGAATAAAGACTAAACATAGTTACATATAAGCTTCGAAGCTTGTTTTGGCACCCACATTAGCTTCCTCCTATAAATACTTCATAGTACTCAAGTCAAAGCTTAGTAAAACTCTTTAAAAACCCACTAAACTCCCCCCCTCCTCCCACAATTGCACAAAAATATTGTGAAACTTTTGAGATATTTAAACTGAAAATTATACCAGAAAAAAATGTAAACTTATTAATTGAAAACAACTTTAATTACTATTTTTTTTTCTTGAAAAACCCCCCAAGGAAGAGAATCATGGCTGCAGTAGGTGCCCTCCATCATGAATGAACCTGGAGCAATCAAACCTCTATTTCTACAAAATAAAAATTCAATACAACTCCAGGTCTTCTTTCACACGTTGTTCTGCAATAAATAACTTGAGATATAGTTATTCGAGAGAATCACGACAGATCAGGTTGCATTACAACATATCTCTCAATCCCCTGAGCCAATGAACGAACTATAGAAACCTTCTTTTCAAACCAGTACATGATAAGAATCAACCTATGCCAGAAGCAAATGGATGAAATGGAAACATCATTCAACTAATTATGACTTAGGAACGCTTCATAATTGAAACTTAAATTGCTGCACAAACTCGTTTTACCAGCTAGCAAGGAATTATCAACCCTATCAAAGTAATTTAATATTATTAAACAAAAGTAATTGAAAATACAATGAAACGTTGAAAAAAAGCTTAAAATAGCTTTGATATGTTCAAAGTGGTTTAAATTTACACAAGTTTCATTATATTGAATGACATGATTTTGTGATGGAAATCAAATTTGTCTCACAATGCCTGGTATGGTGACATTGGTGAGGACTAGCATAAGTGGTGTAGACCTGAAAGTTGAAACCTCCCAGAACTACGAGGTCTCAAAAGGGAAATAAGGTTGGTCTATGGGAAGTGAGGTTCTGCCTTTCCATTGACCAACATTAAACAAACAAACCTCAGAAGACCTAAATGCATATAAATCCAATCAACATGGGACTAAAAATAAATATGAGCAAGATGCAGGGAAAAACATCACAGAAAATTCAGTGTTCAGTCAACAGCTAAGACTTGTGACAAATAACAAACCTGGATGATGCCAGAACTTATCATTGGTGACCTCCCGAAGAAGGCGTTCTACAGATGTATCCTGGTACTGTGTGCTGTTTGCAGTTTGTTTCTTGACAGGAAGATGTTTCTTGTTACCCAGTTTTGGATCCATGGAGTTTTGACTGACCAAAGACTGTTTCCTGGTTGATACAAGTGGATTCTTGTTCTGCCTCGACTCCATAGGCTGCTTCCACGAGCTCTGTCTTGGAATGGGTGGTGGATATACCTCTGCAGGGATTTCACTGCCACTGTTTAGCCTCCTGGGCCTAGCTTGAAGTCCCGGATTTAAATTTCCATTAGATTCAGATTTGGGATCACCATACTCCATGAGGCCATCTCCTTCACTACAAGACACATTTGCTTGTCTCTGATCCTTTGCTATCCTTTCTCCGCTCCGTTCAGCTGTGGCAGGAATATTACGAATTTCCTTCACTGTACGGGTAGTTATAGGTGACGAAAAAGTTTGCCTCCTAGGTGTTGAAGTTTTAATAGGGCCAACTTGCCTGACATCCTCCAAATTAAGAAACACTGTCTGTCTGCTACGTTTTTTCCCTAGCATTGCCTCTTTGTGTTGGTCAAGTTTATGCCTCTTTGCAGGATTATTTGCGCATTTTAGCGCATGACTTGCTTCAACTCCTTTAACATCTCTTCTATTCACAACCAATGAAGACTCCTCTTGTCCATTCATGGTTATGTCCCCTTTAGCATTGTCCTCTGAATTGTGGCTACTGTTACATGTCCGCTCGGGTGGCTCTGGATCCAACACAAATGAAGTATGACTACAATTCTCATCCTTGGTGATAGCTGAGACTTCATCCTTGGTACCCCGAAGAAGTCCTGAAGAGAGATTCTCAGAAGCCTTGCCAGAAGTAGAGAAATCAATTCTCTCAGTGAAGCCTTGCTTCTGTGCAGTTTCACCAATACCATTAATTGATTGTTTGTGCTTACCGCTGTTTGTACTGCTTCCAAATGCATCAGTAGAACCCTCCACATCAGACCATTCCCCTTCCTCTCTTTCAACAGCTTGAGCATCTGCACGGCCCGAAGTCAGTAGCAGGGTTGCTTTAGTTTCCTCACCATAAGCTATATTAGATGGTGAGGAATTTTTGTAATTCGAATCATCTGTTTTCTTCTGTTTAACACAGTCTTCAAAACCATGCACATCCTTAGGCCTAACAAAAGGCTGGAAGCCCGAAACAGAAGATGCATGAGAGAAAATCTGGTTATTCAATAGTCTCTGAGAACCTTCTGAAGCAAACAAATCAGGGGAATTAGAATTTAAAGATGGAAATGCCTCTTGAGGCTGAGAAAAGAGGACACCATTGCTCTCTTCGTCATCCTCTTCGGCAGGGGGTTCATTAAGATCAAAGAATGGCCTTCCTCGACACCCCATCTCATATGTAAATCCGTAAAAATTAAACTGTATTTCCAAGCAGGGACACTGGATGTTGCTTGTGATCTTCTTTTACAGGGAAATACACATGGCATGCCAACAGGGTAGCTGAATCTGAACGAGCCTTCAAAACTGTGAAAGCCTCACTTTACACCTGTGAGCATGACAGTTTCTGCAGGAGAAGTTCATGAATAGCCATCCAAATAAGCTTAATGGTAGGCAGGACAAAAATGATTAGAAAAAGCATTCAGAACGGGAAGTAAATGACAAAGACATACCCTGACATATCTGTTAACCAAACCAATGTCCAGATTAGGTTATTTAACCATATTAGTCATATCCCGCCCTTTTCTCTTAAGAAGTAGCAATCTAAAGGAACTGCAAAACTCCAAACTGTAGAAATCATTAGTAGAAATCTGTATAAATCACATTTAAGGAAGCATTCCTAAAATAAATTTTAAGTTGTTCCTCCTTTTAAAGTAAATAAATAAGTACTAAGATCTATGTTCTTCACATTTCAGGAAGAGAATTAACAATTCTGTTAACTAACATGCTTTATCATATTCTTGCATTTACTAATATAGGTCATACAAATTAAAAGTAATCTAGTTTTTTAATTAAAACAAAAAAAAAAATAGTAAAAGTGAGCTAGTTCATGTGCATAACCAACACACCCATTTCAAGAATGAGAAATGGGTATACCATTTAGCTTGGTATACCAATTGGAAGAAATTTATTATATTACCATAAGAATGAGAATCAAAGATTTTAAAGCCAACTTATGTAATGGAATGAAGCACCTTCTTTCATCCACAATACAAACAGAACTAATAAACTGCAAAGATTGGAGTCAGTTGAATGTAAAGGAACCCATTCTAAAATACTGTTCAAACAAAATATCAAACAGTCAGATAACAATACATGTTTTAAACCTTTTAACTAAAAAGGTCTGTTATACCTATGATTGCCATATATGTGTATCAGACCAAATCACTTAAGCATATTTTGTAAGACACAAATTCATCAAAATATTTTATATGACACAAATATAGACACAAGACATGATCACAGAATCAGTCTCTTCCTTATCCTTAGATTCTATATTTGGATGAAGATAAACTTCTAATTACACAATTAAGGTCATCACCACTAGAGCAAATGCACAAGAGACCTATCCAACTCATAGAATCAGTATGAAGTCCAATTTCCAGTGGAAGTGAACAGCCAACAAAGCACACAATAAAAAGGGCGGCCCAGTGCACGAGGCTCCCGCTAACGCGGGGTCTGGGGAGGGGAAGATGTACGCAGCCTTACCCC
>JAOXJP010000001.1:12592596-12604279 GCA_025762735.1 Platanus orientalis
TTAATGTAAGAACATGAAAATAACCACATAAGCCCAAGAAAAACCAAAGCTTCAGATCCAACCTGTTAGGATCATATTTTATTATCACAAAAAGAAAGAAATTTTAATGTAAGAACATGAAAATAACCACATAAGCCCAAGAAAAACCAAAGCTTCAGATCCAACCTGTTAGGATCATATGTATCGCCAACATAAAAATGAAGGATGGCCCCAGTAGGATCACGAGTATCAATAGGTATATGTCGCCTGACAGTACCAGCCACACGCCCAGTGACATTAAGCTCCACATCATCCTCACTTGCACCAGAGTTGCTCCTCTTAGACCTTGCTGCTTGACATCATACCCAGTTGAGATAATAGACAGTAAGCATATATATATTATGTAGTGTACATCTGAACAAAACAAAAAACCAGTGCTAATATCAAACCTGTTCCAGGCCTGGGGGATGAAAGAACTGCAACATCACCCTCCTTAAATGTCCATTTGCACTCGTGTGAAGGAAGAACTATTACATCGTACCATCCTGGATCCCAGAATGAATTCATATCATTTAATGAAAACAAAACAAAGACCTTGGACACTCAATCATCAGCCCATTGATCAAAATTACTTACATCTCTTAGCAAAACAAACATGAAGCATCATAAACATACAACAATTTTCTTTTGAAACATGACTTCTCATGAAGTATTTTGGCTTGCTAAATGATGAATTACCTTCTATAGCCCAATACCCAGAATGATAACAGAAAAAGAAATTAGAAGTGGCAAACACACCAAACTCTTGTACTAAGTCGTTAATGATGAACCACAATACTTGTAAACCATTTCTTTTCTTTTCTTTCTTTCTTTTTTTTTGTTCTTTTTTTTTGTTTGTTTTTTGGTGTGAGGGAGGGTGTGTGTGTTCCCAACAGTGTGGCTTAGAGCTTGGTGGCCATACAATAAAGAAAGAATCAGATCAACTATATGAAATTCAATTAAAATGCTCCCAACACAACATCCTACGAGTGGAAACCTCCCAGGCATCAATCACTTAATCGGATTCAAGAACTAATACAAGATATCTAAGGAAGCACAAAGATGCAAACTACTTGGACAGTGTCCATTTCCAAGAAAATGAAATTATATCAATCACATGGCTAACCTGATCCACACATCAGCCTATTAATGATTTGGGAACCAGAATATGTCAGCAAGCACCAAATAAATGACTGTAAAAGCTAAGTACCTCTTTCTCTCCTTTCCACATGTTTTATTCGGACCATTACATGTGCATCTCTGGAAATAGTTTCGGTAAATTCCTCCCAAGTGCTGTATAGCTGAGCCCGGCATTCCTCAAAAAGCAAAGGCTCAAATACTCTGACGTACTCTTCTACAGATTCAAACCGTCCTGGAACACATTGGAGTTCTGTCTCCTCTGATGAACAAACAAACTTACTGTTAAATGCAGACACAGAAGAATCATCCTAACATAATATGCTCCAAAAGTAAACACAATGATAAGACAAGAAATATAGGAAAATCTAAAGGGGCAAAGCAATAAAACCCTTGGAATAAAGACGAACGTAGTTATCTATAAGCTTGGAAGCTTATTTAGCGACACATAAGCTTCCTTTAGCATATATTGCGCATCAAGTCAATTATCCAAAAACAAAAAAAAATTTGCACATTGAGTCAGCTCATTCATGCTCCCCTAGAAATCCTTTTACTTTTTTTTCGTGGGCATTTGCACACAAAAAAATCATGAATTTCTTTGGATATTTTGTGACTGGAAAATTGTACTAAAAACATATTCTTTTGCAAATGTGGGTGAGCGACTCTTGATTTCCTCAATTCAACATGCTTTACAAGCTCTCTCAAAATTTTTACAGCTACCAAATGAAGCAGCAAGAGGTATCCTCCACCATGATGGGCCTAAAGCAATTTAAACCTCATTTTCCACAAATGTAAGATCAATACAAAACAAAATTTTCTTGGGATATTTTGTGACTGGAAAATTATATTATTATTATTATTATTATTTTGCAAATGAGGCTGAACAACTCTTACTTTCCTCAATTCAACATGCTTTACAGGCTCTCTCAGAATTTTTACAGCCACCAAATGAAGCAGCATGAGGTACCCTCCACCATGATGGGCCTGAAGCAATTTAAACCTCATTTCCACAAATGCAAAAATCAATACAGAATAAACTCCAGGTCTTCTTTCACAATTCGGTTGACAATACACAATTTTGGATACAACTACTTGAGTCATTCACCAAAGATTAGTTGTTTTACATCACTGCTCCTAATCCCTGTCAACCACATTTCACTATAAGAATCACCCTACACCAGAAGCAAATGGATGAGATGATATCAACATTTTCTAAACTATGCCTCAATCCACATTTCATAAATTAACATCTCAATCCCTGTATGAACATGTTGGTAGCAAGTAGGGAGGAATTATCAGCCCTATTAAATTAATTCAGTTTAATTAAACAAAAGTAACTGAAAAAGCAATAATACCATTGAATAAAGGCTAAATTGACCTTCACATTTTCCAATACAACTCAACTAGCTTTCTGAATGATTTGCATCCTTTGTTTGAAAGCAATCATGATGGTTTCAAAACTCATCCAAGACCAATCCGATCTGCGATCCCACGGGATCACATGATCTGGATCATCCATGACCGATCCAGATCCTGATCCAGATGTTCTAAACCATGATGATTGCATTCTCATCCACAAGCACCCCTATCTTTGAATTTATGTTATGTTTACTATAATGAATGCCAAAATTCCATGTCAAGAATTAAATTTTGTCCCACACTGCCTGGTATGGCAAGGACAAACATAAGTGGTTTACGCTTGAAGCTTGCCAGGACTATGAGGATTAAGGACTCAAAAAGGAAAAAAAATGCAGCTTATTTTGTATCAAATTGGGAAGTGAGATTCTACCTTTTGATTGACCAACATTACACAAACAAACCTCAAAACACCTAATGCATATGATACAAACCAACAAGAGGCAAAAAAATGGCTATGAGAAAGATGCAGAACAAAACATCACAAACAACTCAGTGTAAATTGTCAACAGCTAAGGGTTACAACAGCAAAGAAGCTGAATATCAGACCTGGATGATGCCAGAACTTATCATTGGTCACCTCTCGCAGAAGACGTTCTACGGATGTATCTTGATACTGTGTGCTGTTTGCATTTAGTTTCTTGACAGGAATATGTTTCTTGTTACCCAATTTTGGATCCACACAGTTTTGACTGATCACAGCCTGTTTTCTAGCTGGTATGTGTGGATTCTTGAGTTGCCTCGACTCTGTGGGCTGCTTCCACGAAGCCTGTCTTGGAATGAGTGGTGGATGTACCTCTGGAGGGATTTCACTGCCACTATTTAGCCTCCTATACTTGGCCTGAAGTCCTGGATTTATCTCACCATTAGATTCAGATTTTTGGTCACTGTACTCCATGGGAGTGCCCCCCTCATTACATGGTACCTCTGCTTGTTTAAGATCCTTGGTTATCCTTTCTCCACTGCGTTCAGCTGGGGCAGAAATATTGTGAACTTCCTTCACTGTACGGGTAGTTATAGGTGATGAAAAGGTTTGCCTCCTTGGGGTCGAAGTTTTAATAGAACCAGCCTGTTTAACATCCTCCAAATTCAGAAACATTGTCTGCCGACTACGTTTTCTTCCCAGCATTGCCTCCTTATGTTGGTCAAGTTTATGCCTCTTTCCAGGATTATTCGCACATTTTAGTGCATGAATTGCTTCAACTCCTTTAACTTCTCTTCTATTCACAACCAACGAAGATTCTTCATGTCCATTTATGGCTACATCCGCTTTAGCATTGCCCTCTGGATGTCGGCTATTGTTACATGTCCGCTCAGATGGCTCTGGATCAGATCCTAAAGAAGTATGAGTACAATTCATATCCTTGTTGATGTCAGTGACTTCATCCTTGGTACCCTCATGTAGTCCTAAATCACGAGAGATATTATCACCAGCCTTGCCAGAAGTAAAAAGATCGATTCCATCAGTCATTCCTTGCTTCTGTGCAGTTTCACCGTTACTGTTACTTGATTGTTCATGCTTAATGTTGTTTGTAATGCTTCCAAACACATCAGCAGAACCCTCCACATCAGACCATTCCCCTTCTTCTCTTTCAACAGCTTGAGCATCTGCATGGTCTGGACCCAGCGGTGGTGTTGTTTTAGTTTCCTCACCATAAGCTATATTAGATGACAAGGCATCTTTGGAATTCAAATCATCTTCCTTCTTATGTATAACATACTCTTCAGAACTATGCACATCCTTACGCCTAACAAAAGGCTGGAATCCCGAAACAGAAGATGCATGGGAGAAAGCACAATTATTCAGTATTTTAAGAGAACCTTCTGTCGAAGCAAACAAATCAGAGGCATGAGAATTCGATGATGGAAGTGCCTTTTGAGGCTGGAGGCAGAGGACACCATCACTCTCTTCATCCTCTTCGGCCGGGGGTTCATTAAGATCAAAGAATGGCCTACCTCGACTACCCATCTCATAAGTAAATGCATACAAACTAAACTGTATTTCCAAACAGGGCCACGTGGTGGTGTTTGTAGTTTTTGTTTACAGGGAAATTCACGTGATATGCCAATAGTGAAGCTGCATGCAAACAAGTCTTCAGAACTATTAAAGCTTCAGATGACTTCCAAAAATGAAATGGTTTCTGCAGGAAAAATTGAGAACATTGATCTAAATAAGCACAGTCGTAGGCAGTGACAAACAATAAGTAGAAAAATCATATAAGAGAAGGGTAAATAAGAAAGACATACGTGGGCAAATCTGTGAACAAACCAACGTCCATACTAGATTACTTTAAGCAAATTACAATCAGTGTCCTTCCTTGTCTCCTAGGAAATAGCAATCCAAAGGAACTGCAAAGCTTCAAATGGTTGAAATCATCAAAAGTGGAAAGCAAGCAAACACAGGTAGAATTTAGAATATTATCGTCTATAAACAAACAATTACACACAAGGAAGCAATCTTAGATGAATTTTTACATTTTCTCCACTCTAAAGCTGGTTAAAAAAAAGTACGCAATCAATGTTCCTCACATTGCAAAAAAGGAATTGAAAGTTCCATCAACTTAAACTGATTAATCATGTTCTGTATTTACTTAAGTATGGTCCCAATAAACAATAAGCCATTTTCATTAGATGTAAAAAATGTGCACATAACCAACACACCCATTTCAAGAATGAGAATCAAAGAGCATAAAGCCAACTTATGTAATGGAATGAAGCACCGCTTTTCACCAAATACACAAACAGAACAAAAAACTACACAGATTGGAGACAGATGATTATAAAGGAATCCATTCAAAGACACTGTTCAAACCAACTAATACAAGACCAGATAGCAATACATGATTTCAAAGCTTTCAACAAAAGAAAAAGAAAATATTAGTGTAGCTACGATACCCATATACTTCTATCTAGCAAGAGCACACAAACATATCTTAGAGGCCACAAATACAAATACAGGACACTATTTCATAACTAATTTCTCCCTTATCCTAAGGTTCACCACACAAATTAAGATCATCATCACTAGGGAAAAGGCACAAGAAACCAAATCCAACTCATGAATCAGTTTGAAGTCCTTTCCAGTGGAAGCAAACAACTAAGCAAAGCATAAATGGTTCACAATACAATAAAGAAGAAAAACAAAAAAAGACTCAGTCTTGAATTTCTCAAGCACAAATAATCTTGTTATCCAGGAAAAATCGAAGTTAGTTTACAAATAACATCAAAATAATCTTGTTATCCAGGAAAAATCTAAGTTAGTTTACAAATAACATCAAAATAATCAGAACAGCTATACTTCAACAGAAAAAACTTTGCATTATTTACATTCAGACAAAATAGCATATTGTATATCGAAATCAAACCATAGTGAAATGATCATACAGAAACACCAAATCAAGCAAAGGAAAAAAAAAAAAAAAAAAAACGAAGCATCATCATCAATCCAGTTCCACACCTCAGAGACCAACAGCTAATCACAGGGCAAAGACACCATCATCGTCAATTAACCCATAGAAAACACCATCCAATCATGCACAACTGATTAAAACGAAAACCCTCAAAGAAACAGACTCTAAACGCTTTTTCACCTACTACCCTAGAGTTATCTCAGCATTTTTTGTTAGGGTTTCATGAACCATAGCTTCAGAAAAAGTACTCCATCCATCCATCAATCCTTATTCTACCAGCATAAATCCTCAAATAAAAAACGAATTCAACCCAGAAACTTGAAATCAGATCTCTCTCAATCATTCCACCATACACATACACAACCACAAAACGAAATCGAATCTGATTACATAATCAACAACAAACAAGTGAATTCACGAACAGTAAAAGAAAAAATAATCAAGAATAAGTACCACAATTTCGATCTGTTTCTCCGCTACCCATTCTTTAGCTACTTATCAATCAAACAATCTAACCAAAATAAAATAAAAATAATAAAAATTAAGCATTAAATTCCAAAATAAATAAACGGAATCTTACCTCTCTGTAGCTCAGAATCTAGAGAGAGAGAAGAGCAGGGAGCTCAAGCGAGAGAGCGAGAGAGCCGAGAGAAAGGATGGAAATATGAGAAGAGGTGAGGGTGTGGTGAAGGGGTTTATATAGGAAATATCGAAGCCCAACTCGCCGGAAGGTTATTTCTCCGGCTGCCGGAAAAAAATTTACCGGTTCCCTTTAACTTATGATTTGTTTATCCATTCTAGGAAATAGATAAGACTGAAGTTACTAATAACTTCCTTACTTTGTATCTATTTACAAGAATTGCCATACATTGTTGAATTGACGAAAATAACCCGAATTCCTAATCATTGTGGATAATAACTAAAGGCTATTAGTGTCATTTTATTCGTTAACTTCAAAAAGCCCTCAGATCTTGATGATCACAGATCACATCTTGCTGAATGGGTCCCACTTTTTCTCATTTTTTCATTTTCCGTCATCGATGTCGAGTGTGAAGCTAGCTTGTCCAAGTCAAGAATCTCTCGTGCTCACAAGAAGTCCTGGAACTTTCTGCGATGCACACGTGTCACATAAAGTGATTTAGATGGTAATTTTTACTTGAAGGAGGAATGTGTGTACAATACAGGAAGTCACAAGACTTCTTGTGAGCAGGAGAGGATGTCAGGGGACTTGTCATGGTCCCTAAGATCCATTATCTGCCAAGTATATGGCGTGATACGTTTTTTCACGAGGCACTATAGAAAAAAGGAAGGGGGTTTTTCGTAATTTTGCTAAAGGAGTAAAACAATTTTAGGCAAGTAAAAAAAAAAATCATTTTAAATTACCACACTAAAAACGGATCAAAAATTTATTGCTTGAGGTTAAAAGGGTAATTTGCGGAAGGGAAGCATCCTTCTGAAACATGCCATGAGTCCATGACCTATTTTACGAGGGGTCCCACCAAACAAATTACGTCACACATCCGCTCTGTTCAACTGGCATCCAAGAATGCGTCTTGGACAAAATTTAAATTAAATAGTCTAACTCTGACACCTGAAATTATTAAAATAAGTCTTTGCAGGTTTTCTGCCACGTGGAAGAATGACTTGGCAGGTTCAGACTTGGCTGACACGTGTATAAATAGTAGTAAATGGGATTCTATGCTGTTTTAATCAAAACAACTTAACCAACCCCCCTTATTTATAATTTTTAAATTAAAAAAGAATTGAAGAAGAAAAGATGTTGTAGGTCAAATTAGGAAGGTAAGGGCATTGTGGTCATTTTGGGTAATATAAAGGATTAAGAATGGTGGTGAGGCGATTTGACCATGTGAACTGGTGGTTACCTTTATACAGGCTAACTAAACCATGGGGGTGCGTGACGTGACTAAACTACCAATATTTCCATTATTTGGTCTCTCTCTCTCTCTCTCTCTCTGCTTTTTGGGTTGGTAAGAATTTATTATACCCAAAACCCTAGTTTAACACCTAAAGTGGATCTGTGTTTTTAATTAATTGATCCTTAACCCATATCATACGGACATGAGGTCCATCAACTTAGTGATCTGGACCGTTTATTTTCAGTGCCACTTTTGAATGGAATATTAAACCTCTACCATGTGATTTAACAAGTATGGTTGTGATGGAATACGCATCTATAGCTTGAACCGTCGACTCAGTGCGAAGACCTTCTTTTATGATTTTTTTTTTTTTTTATGAATTTCATTTTGGATTTTTTTTCATAGGAATTGATGGAATTTTTTTTATATTTTTTATTTTTCCGTTTAGTTGATAGATTTTTATTTTTATTTTTATAATCAAGTATTTTAGAGTACTTGACTAAATCATCCGGCTACTGGTCCTCTTAGGGCACCTGACTAAATCTTCAGAAAACATAAATTTCTTGTTTATACAATGGGTAAAACAGGTTTTTTACACTCAAATAAGTGACCCAAGGAGGTGTGTTTCAAACTCAGGACGAGGCATGATCCTAACCAAATGCGCTACCCCTTGGGGTTGGTAGATCATAATTTAGTATCACGACTCCGTACTTTGTGTCATCTGATTGTGGAGTTTCAATGTGTCCTATCAAACCCCAAGGCCCTGTCTGGTTACCATGAAAAGGTTTTATCATGACAAAATTTTCTTGAAAATTCATTTTTAAGCTGTTTGGTTGTCACAAATAGTTGGTTTTTTCTTGTGGGATTTTATTTTCTAAATTTTTATTTTCTTTTTTATACAATTCAAGTCCACCAAGCTGGGCCCAAGAAAAAAGATTTCTATGTGTTGAGTTTTTCCACAGGTCTACAAGCCTAGCTGTGGACCATTGGTCTGTTATATCTGACCATTAAAGCAAAATGATCCAAAACAAAAAACCAATTTGCTTGAGGAACATGAGACCCAAGGGCAACCGTCCAAAAATCAGTCTGTATTTTGTGCACACAAAATCTATGTGCATGCATCGCACATGGACCAAGGAACGGACACATCAGTATCAAAAACTGGTAAGCACCCCCAAAAAGTGTAAAACACTTTTCGGCACTGATGTGTCTGTCCCTTGGTGTGCATGCATTGCACACGGACTTTATGTGCACAAAAACCGGCTTCTCTAAAAGTGCTTCAAAGAAGTGGCAGTTGACTTGACAGCCCAAGCGTGTTCGTCAAGTTTCAGCTCCATATACAGGGTTGATATCCTTTGCGATGCCCCCTTGTGCAACACCCTGTGAGGCAAGACACAAGGGGGTGGGACTTATTCACTTTTGGGGGTGATGGGACATCCCAAAAGTGAATAGGCTCCACCCCCTTGTGTCTTGCCTCATGGGGCATCACACAAGGGGCCATCGCAGAGGATATCGTGCCCCATATACATCTGCCATGTGGCAAAAAGATACAATATTTAAACCTATATATATTATATAAAAATCCAAGAATATTCAAGGGCTGTTATTCATTGAGCTTTTTAAGCCCAATACACAGTGGACCATGGGATTGATGTGGACAAGAGAACTGAGAAACCCTTTCAATGTAAAGAAAAGGCCGTCGTTGAATAGGCCCAAGCAGCTTGAGCCTTACACCAAGTGCAAGAATCTCTGGTTTTGGAATCCTCTTGTCATGGGAATTGAAAAAACAGACTATTTACATCAAAAATTGTATATCTCCACACCACATCTGTTGGATTGGAATCTTTTATTGTCATTCGGTACTGTGTACCATCAGACTTTTAAAGTCTTAGTTTATCATATCAAATACCAAGAAAAAAGATTCCCAAGTAGTGGTTTTTTACACGGGTCGACAAGGGTTGGATGTGAACCCTAGGTCCATTCTGCCTCAAGCCTAAAGCCAAATGGTTTTAAAAAAAATTCCTACAATTGGCTAGAGGAACACGACACGCAAGGGTTGCTGTTGAGATATGATTCTGACATGTGGCAGTTGAGTTGGCAGCCAAAGTGTCCCAGTGTTCGGCTCCATATGTTGTCCCTTACCATTTGACAAGTGGCAGTTCCATAGCTGTTTGCCATGTAGCAAAATATCAGGAATATTCTTAGAGCAAAAGGGAGCCGTATCTCTTTGCGACGCCTTGTGGTAAGCCACAGGTAAACCGAGATACAAAGGGGGTGTGGCCCTGCAAAAAGTGTATGGACCTCACCTCCTTTGTGTCTTGGCTCACCTGTGCCTCACCACTAGGTGTCACAAAGGATACGAGTCCCTTTTAAAGACCTTGTAATGGATGTTGCACAATTTAATAGCTTTGATCAGTTTGTTGGTGGCCTATGTAGGATGGTGGAGGTTGGACGAAATTAATGTTTCTTTATACTTCATTTTACTTTTAGCTTTGAAGGAATCCTCACAAGGAAGACAGCGAGGATTGTTCTCCTTTCAAAGATTGGAACTTTTTATCTATTGCATTGATCGGATAGAAAGAGGTACTATAGCCAATCCCTAGATAAAAATATTCTAATCCAATGGTTTTGATTAGGGCTGTCAATGAGCTGAGTTAGCTCAGCTCAGCTCATCATGGCATGTGAGCTTGAGTCTCTAATTGAGCTCGTTCAATAAGTGAGTCTGACACGAGTTGTAATACACTCAATTCATTAAAAAATACTTGATTAGTTAAGGGTTTTATATATGTATATATTACTCTTTAAAAATAGTTTGCTATATTATATATATTTAAATATTAAGATACTTATACATTATATATATAAATATAGCTTGCCGTATTATACTTTCAAAAATAAAATAAAATAAAATAAAATAAAGCTTGCTGCAATATGGACTGATGAGCCTATTTCAACTAGTTTTAGCTTTTTTGCAATTTTAATTCATAGGCTATTGGACTTTAAGATTTGGACATGAAACAATAAACTTCAGTTTGGTGAGCCAGGAACTGAGCCTTGTGTGACGAGCCTGAGTTGAGGAGTTGAGCAAAGCTCGGCTTGTTGATTCCCCTAGTTTAGATCTAAGGACAGCAGGAACCCATCAAGGGCATTTGTTTTGTCTTCTTTAGTTTTGCTTGGAAGAGGTAAGAAAATCTCTTAAAATCTCTCTCTTTTACACACACACAAAAGAAAAGTCGCTTTCAATGTTAGTAACTCCATCTAATCACATTTTGTTTTATTAATCCTTGCTTAAACTTTAAACTGACCAAACAATTGCGTATAATTGGCAAAGGCTCATCATATTCTATCGAGATGGATGACTTGTATACCCACACTTGTTTATTTTATAAAGCTTACATGATGGTCCCTTAGCGTATCAAATGGAACCGTTGAATTGATTGCACGTTGCAAAAGATGCACGGAACTGCAACAACCGTCCAATCAATAGACCCTTCAATAGATCTTGGGTACCATGAGTTTGGGGCTGTGGACATGTGATTGAACAATCTCAACCGTTGAGTCAGTGGGACCACATGTATAGATTCAACTATGCAAGAGTCCACAGCTTTTTGTTGCTTGAAAACATGTAGCAGTTTCAAATGAACATCTCCAAGATGGCATAGGGAACCAATAGGGATGCAAGTATTCGATTATTATCCGAGTCTGGTTCATTTTCGTATTCGTTTAAAGCAAATATAATATACATATTTCTGTTTCGATTAAATATCCGTTCGTTTAAAAAATATCCGATTATAAATTAACCAAATACAAATGTATATACATCCA
>JAOXJP010000001.1:12604379-12617022 GCA_025762735.1 Platanus orientalis
TGAGCACCACCTCCTTTGTGTCTTGGAGTACCAGTGGAGCACCAAAAATGTGGACCAGAGAATATAAAACCAATTTTAATCAGTCAAGGAATAAGAATTATTTTTGTGT
The DNA here is from genome assembly GCA_025762735.1 of Platanus orientalis. NCBI lineage: Eukaryota > Viridiplantae > Streptophyta > Magnoliopsida > Proteales > Platanaceae > Platanus > Platanus orientalis. Next base: position 12,604,489 of record JAOXJP010000001.1, read on the forward strand.
GAATTTGGGTGTTCCCAAGTATTGCCGTGAGCTTCTGCCTCCCCTCTCCTCTTTTCTTTCCCTCCCTTAAGGTGTAGCTATGGCTCCCTACTTCCTCTTCTATTTCCATCATCTTCTTTTAGTACTCTTCTCCTTCTTTTATTTACTTTCTCATGCTTTTGAATCTCATCTCTAATATCCAATTACTATGTTGCAAGCATTAGCATCAAACATCAATGGCTGAAGCAAAATCTACAAAATAAAGACTTTCACGACTCGGAGTTCTAACCTATATCATAAGCCAAATTGTAGGCTGTTATTGAAGGTATTGTGCTTATTGTTTCAACTGGTTTTCTTCTTCGTTCTAATCCTTAATTCTTAAAAATTCATTTGGTTCTACTATTAAAAATTTGTTTATTTGAACTTATTACAAGAGCATGTTCATTCTCTACATAATTTTTTAGGTCTCTTAACCTAAAAATCGCCCCCTCTTAAAACCCTCTTTCTTCGTCTTTTCTTTTAGGATTTTGATCCCTATGGGTCCCCTATAAAAACCCTAAAATGCCCTTTGATTCCCCCTCTTCCCTATCCTTTAAATTCAAAGATTCCCTACTGGTTTCATGAATTTCATTAAAGAAATTTTCAAGTTTCTAAAATTCAATGATTTGACCTATCAAATACCATTAGAATTCAATGAAATTTGAAACATAGGACCCTTGAATATGTCAAAAACTATTGTAGAAATTTCAAAATTTTCTGACACGTCATAGGGGTATTTTGATAATTTTGGCATTCTATCTAGAAATTACAAAATTGCATTTCTAGGTTCTTTCTACATTTTATATTCCTCTTTTCTATTCTAACTCCTTATAACTCTCTGTCTTCTATTATGTGCTCTAATTCTCTTATTTCATGGCTAATTGTGTGTTTTAAAGTTCACTTCTTGGTTGTGCACATTGAGATCTTGCTTTCACATTATTAGCTTGATAAATATTTGAGGTTTTTGGGATTATCCTGCATCACATTTGGTATCAGTAATCTCGGGAACATCTTGACCAAGATTGAGGTTTGAACTAAGTTTAATCTCCCAGCTGAGAAATTGTTCAATGTTCTAATTGGTGATCGTTTCGAGGAAAATCATATTTCTACACACATGATTGAAAAGATCCTAAATGATGAGGAAAATCGATGTTTTTGTCGTTATACAGATGATGTTGAATGCAAGATTAGTCCATTGGAAGGCAATATGATATTGTTTGGCAAACCATGGATTGATGCAAGACGTGTTAGCTATGACCAAGAGACATGTATCCTACAATTTTTCGAGTCTGGTGTACGCTATCAGATGAAGACATTGCTTCAACAGTATCCTCCACAAGAGCAACTAGATTTGAAGGATATTCCACAAAACGAAGCTCCTATCAACCTTTTTGAAGCTTCTAAAAACGAGAAGCAAACATTATCATTTGTACTTTCCAAGCAAGAAGACAAGATCAAGCTTGAGGAAGGAGGCCAACAAATTGATTATGTGTCTCACTCATCCAAGGAGTCTCTAACATTGTTGCCTCAATAAGTTAAAGCCCTTCAAGTTGACCTTCAGGTTGACCCTCAAGTGAAAGACTTATATGTTGTTTTATTCCTCTCTACATTAGCAAGTTCGTGGTCGAAATTCTTCAAACCTAGGGAGTTTGATGTGGGAGCATATGGTATGAAAAAGAAGCAGCTTGATGGCCATGAATAGGCCCAAGCACTGTCCAAACTAACCTTGAAAGCCAAGGTTAGTTTAAGATTTTAGGCTACTCCCGAAACTGATTTTAAAGCCCATGTTTTATAAGGTTAAAACTTTTTTTTTTGCTTGATTTTGGTATCATTAGAGAGTATTCAGTTACCTTTCTAACAAGACCAAGATTACACAAATCCAAAGTGATTTGGGAAAGTTATGACCAAATTGCTAAAGTGGTATCAATGAGTGATGAGAATAGTGTTTTTAGAAGGTTGTGTTTTAGAAAGTCTTTAAGTTTTAGTAGTCTAATGTTTAGGACAGTGTGTTATTTAGAAGTTTTCTTTAAATTAGAAAGTTCTTATTGAAAATTTCTTAATTGTTTTTAGAAAGTCAAGTTTTTAGTAGTTTAGTTTTTGAAAATACTAGAGTCCCAAGTTTAGGAATTTAGAAGTTGCTAAATTAGGAAAGTATCTATTTTCTTTACATTGTAAGCCTATTTAAAGGCACCCCTAGATATGAATTAAGACAATGAAGAATGAATTGAATTTTGACACTTGTGTGTTGTAGGCTTGGCCTTTGTTATCCTCTCTCTCTGTAAGGGTTGAGTTGTGATACGCCCCTTCTTTATCTCTCTTTCCCTTCTAAATCTCAATATCTTTTTTTTGTCTTACTTCTTCCACTCTAAACACCTTTCTCTGAATTCTTTTAAGGTTTTTGCTCCCCTATTAAACCCTTAAAACTTTCCCCTTGATTCTCTTCGTCTTTGCTAGATTATTGGAAAAGATCCCACACTGGTTTTATGAAATCTTCATTAAAGAATCTTCCGATGTCTTAACTTTTATGATTTCACATAGCAAATCTTATCAGAAATCAATGGAATTTGACCATAGTAACCTTTGATATATCAAAACCATGCTGAATCAGCTTATAATGTGTACAAAAGAGTTAAAGATTTCTTCTATTTTTGAGGTGTAAACGGTAAAGAAATTGTGGGTTATTCTTTTGTGGATATCAAAAGATAGTGGGGAAATATTATTTTAGAGATCACCCTATTCTGTAAGCCGAATGCTTTTTGGTTCTTTGGGGATAGCTTATCCCCTTTCTCAATGAAGTTTCTCTTACAAAAAAAAAAGATATGCGGAGTGTGACAAACAAAATATCTATTTACTTGGAAAGTTTCCAGGAAAGTCTAAAAATCATCTGGTCATCACCTCAAGTATGAGCATGCCCATATCAATGTTGATACTGTTCCCTCTTCTAAATATAGCATCATCTCTCCTTCATACTGCTCTTCTTCTTCCTAAAGTAGCCCCTTATTTAAATTTATCTGTTTTATATCTTTCACCAAACCCTCAAATTCTGTCGATTGTTTGAAAAGACATGCAGAGCATGAACAAATTTTGCTGTTTCTTTTAGTATGGTGACTTTTTCCTTCTTTGTGCAAGCATCAGCAATACATGAATGGCCACAATAAAATAGCTACAATTTCATTTTGTGGTTCAGATGCATGGAAGTTCAGTGATCCTTAAGATGTTACTTCTCTCATTAATCTGGAAAACTAAAACCATAATGACTACAAAAAATAACATAATTGGTTGGTAATGAACAAATTTTGTCAAAGGAAATGCTTGTAATTCACCAAAGCTGTGGAAACAACTAAAAGTTTCACAGTATATTTCAAAATGATCCTTGGTGAATAATGCATAAAAAAATGTATAATAAAAAATTTTCATGAGTGAACAGTTGTACTGGTTTCTTTCTTGAAGAGTATTAAGGTTTTTTTTTCTTTTGGGCGTGTGAAGAGGGTGGGGCATACATCAACATTCATCCCTAAATAATTTTTGAATTTTGAAAGAGAAACATGATTAAAATTGAAAGATAGGATTCATCTCTAAATAATTTTTGAATTTTGAAAGAGAACATGATTAAAATTGAAAGATAGGATTCATAGTGTCACATGAAACCATGACCCCTGTTTTAGTCCCAAAGTGTAAGGGCGACCCAGTGCACGACGCTCCCGCTAACGTGGGGTCCTTACCCCCATTTCTGGAAAATCATTAAATATGCATCATGAATCATAAGGTTTGGACCAAGATTCATTTCCTTGTAATCGATTCATCCCAAAAAGAAATCCTTATAATCTTTTCCTCTTTAATGGTAAACCCCCATTATTAATTAGGAAAAGAAAGGTTTTAATTTCAGAACTAAGAGTTCATTTGGTTGTTATTTGATCCTTATTGTGCTATGACCTTCTCTTTCTTGGTGGTTGTTACATTTAGTTTTTTTATTTAATTTTTTGGAGGACAACATATATGAATGTTAAGGACCACCACATGTATCCCTGCTGATATCATTATTTAAAACAGTTAAAAATGTCTTGGCAATTTATTCCTCGTCTTTCATAGGCTGGTGAATCCATCAAGAAGGTTTACGATCAAAAGTGTGATCAGCTCAGGCACCAATTTGCTCGGGATTTAAGCCCCAAAGTTATTGACAGAACTCGTGCTGTTGTAAAGGATCTCCATTCACGAATAAAAGTTGCCATTCATGCTGTTGATACGATAGCAAAGCGAATTGAGAAATTAAGGGATGAAGAGTTGCAACCACAGCTTGTAGAGCTGATACATGGGTAATCTTTTCCCTATTTCATCTCAGACAAATTTGAGTTTGAACCATTCTTCTTGATCTGGGTTATTTGAATTCCTTTAATTACCCATTTGCATTCGTATCTGAACTAGACATCTATATGAAGTCTCTAATTATATAGAAAACATCAGATTTATTCCCGGTGGGCCCTCCGCAGATTGATCCAGATGTGGAAGGCCATGCTTGAATGCCATCATGCACAATATATCACCATGTCACTAGCCTATTTGAAGAAGTCAACAACAGGACCTCCCCACGGCGATTCACACAGGCAAGTTTTGGCTAACCTCCAGCATGAGATCGAGTGCTTTGGCTCAAGCTTTGCAGACTGGATTGATGCTCAGAGATCATATGTAAATGCTCTCAATGGGTGGCTCCAAAACTGCATTATACTACCGCAAGAGCGATCCAAGGGAAGGAATGTCTTCTGCCCTCGAAGAGCTCTGGCCCCTCCTATCTTCGTTCTCTGTCTTGAGTGGTCAGCCAGGATCAAAACCCTGCCATCTGGGGAGCTCACTAATGCCATCAAAGTCTTTGCTTCTGATGTGCACAGTTCAATGGAGCAGCTGGTGGAGGAACAAAAGAAACAAGGGCCTTCAGAGTTGGACAATAATGGAGAATCAGAAAGTAGAGAGAATGAGATGCCTAATATTAATCTTTTGAACTTGAAGGCAGGTTTGAAGAAGACACTTGACTGGCTGACCAAGTTTGCTGAGGCTTCTCTAAAAATGTATGAAGAAATTCGACAAGCAAGCGAAGCTGCTCAGATTGCATATACAAATGGCAAGACTACTACTAGATTGTAAACATGCTGTAATTAAATTATAGGATTAAAGTACTTTTGAGAAGGAATTGAATAAAATCTTGGGTTTTCTATAGGGTGTACTCCTACCAAAATAAGATTAAGCTTAGATTAAAAAATCTTTAGTTAGTAGGAATCTGTAAATTGTGTGATTAATAAAGACCCTCCAGTGGGACTCTTTTAACACCCAATGCATTGTAAAACTTTTTATAATTTTCATTTATTTTTCAATATTATATTATTGAAGGATAACATTATAAATATATTGTCATACCATAAAAAAAAAACATTATAAATATATTGGTAATGATCTTACAAAAATAATTCTTTTGTTAAAGTAGAGTTATAAAGTTATAGTGGTCCGTGGTCCCTGGAATAATCTAATGGGATGACGACTGTTACATCAAGGATGATAATTAAGGTCATTATTTCAATGATTACATATATAATGCAATTAGGCATGGCCTCAAACAATATTAAAAACATTAGTAATGGAAGAAGATGATGGGATAATGGCTGGTACAGAGGGGATAATGTTGAATAATGACTGCTATTTTAGTCATCCTACAAACAATTTATGAGCTTAGCCCGTTAGTATGCAGTAATACGGTCACAAATTCAAAGACTAGCTATAACCATGCTTGATGCTTCTTTCAGGTCTTGAAAATTAGCTATAACCATGCTTGGGAGCTGATCTCAGTCAATGGAATTTCTTATGAAAATCAATCTCAAACTTCAATATATAAAACAACAAACCAAGTGAATTTGATCTCAACAATCGAGTAAATATAGTAGGTGTGATACCAGTCAGAAAAATCGGCAATGAAGATAACTTTATGTACTCCACATGATCAGCAATTAACTGTAGAAAAATCAAAGAAATCAAATAAACAAGAAATTACTGAAGTATCAGGATTTGAATTTAGTCCTAGAAGAAAACAAGGACTTAATCCATATACTTTAGACCTCACTTCTGTCCTCTTACTATAAGACCCCGTAAAGATTTCAATTGGAAGGTTATAGAACCACCCAATAAAGAACTAAAGGGTAATAACTCTTCTGGATCTTACTGAAAATTGAAGGTACAATGGGGATAGATCAACCCCTACACCATTCCCATCGATAGAAAAGAGGTCGCCTGCCTGTCGAGTGATGATCACTAATCGTAGTTCCTCCTAATGTTGGTATCCTTGCTTGGTTCTCTTTGCTATCCTCCTTGGTAGCATATCATAAAAGGGATGCGAAAATAAGATAAATCTTTAACCATCTCGGAAATCTCATTAGTCATTTTCTTGTTGTAGCATCTATACTGATACGGTGATAGCCCACCTTGAATCCATTAATTCCATTTAAAGCTTCAGTTAATTTAATGCACCAATTAGAGGTTTAGAAATCATGTTAGACTGAACTAACAAATCAACTACTCTTTGTTATAAGCGTGTCTAGTCATGGTTTAGCTGATTGTATTGAGATGGTGGACCCATAATTGCCATCCACGCATCACTGTCAACTTAGTTGTAGGTGTATTGTGAATTCTTTCCAATTTATCTTCCAATTTAAAATGTTGTTTGATAAATCTTCCTTGGTGTAATGAAGATTTTTCCTCTTCAGACATACAGAAGAAAAATTGTTGTTTTTCCCACATGGTATAGTGAACTACATCTCTCTTTTCCCAATCTCTAGGCGTCTTTGGTGAGTCAGAAACGTTTTCCTTTTTGCCAAACAATTGAGTTAATTGTGCTAGCTTTTCTTCAGACAACCTAAACACCAACACTTGAGTAACATGTGCGAGTTTTCTACTTTGTTCAGCCCTTAGTTGTATCTTTTAACTTTTTTCCACTTTTAAGCAGTTTGACATCTTGCAAATGGCTTAGAGAACTCTCTTGTAGAGTCAACCACACTCTGTTCTCCTTTGTTGTAAGCTCTGAAACTTGTTAAACACCAAAATTTTGTAGGTTGGAACTTCCCAAAACAGTTTCCGAGTATTGATGAGACCTTGGTTATACTTGTTCCTTATCTCCATATGGTCTTTCCATCAAACTAGAACGTACCCTCTAAACCCCGTGTGATAGAAAGAGAAATTTGTGACTTTCAAAAATATTCTTAAATCGGTAACCCTATCAAGATAAGCTTATGTTTCTAGATCACCATAGAATTCTGGTATCTCTACTTTTAATCTCAAATACCCTGATCATGAATATGTATGGTTTGCGTGTGATATAGCATGAGAAATCTCCAATGTTGTGCAACGTGACTGTTGCTTGTCTCTCCATTTCCATATGTTAAGCAGTTTCTCTCCTATACTTTCTTGAATAGCTTCTTGAGAATGGATTAACTCAGTCATCTACCATACAACTTCCTGCAACACCCCCATTAGCTATTCTCCCACACTTATGTTCTTTTACATCAGTCCTTAAATTCCCAACTTGATCTCACAGTCCACTTGAAATTCTGGAATTCCAGTCTCAAATTGAATAATCATTTGATTCACCTGAACTTGTGGCCAAATGGCTCTGATACCAAATATTGATGTAGAAAAATGATTGATCTGCAATAATAACGTAACTTAATTGAAGAAATTATTAATTTTAGCAATCCAACTATCACCTCCAACCAATAGGTTAGAAATATCAACAAATTCACCTCTATCAACTACGAGAAACTCAAGCGATTGATCTCAACCCAGTGAAAGTTGATTAGAAAATCAGAAATTATGATAAAAGAATTATTAAAATTAATAAAAAAAATCCTTAAAAATACATATATCAAACAGAAAACAATTGTACGGATCCCACTCAATCCATGCTTTAGCAACAAAGATAACTTTATATACCTCGCACAATTAGCAATTAAGTGTTGAAAAATCAAGGAAAATATGCAACATTGAATAATCCACTAGCAATCCTTCCTCTCATGAAATCAGCAACTCAGCAATATCAACACAACCCCTCATGGAGGTCTCTGAGGCTTTTTTATAGACTTCAGGCAACTTTTATTCAAACTATGATTTGAATATGACAACTATTGAAGATCATAAGGGCTGTGCGGACAAATCAGCCCTTACATCACAAAGAATACTGTCTGTTTAAACCCTATCAAGAGAAAAATATGGGGGAGAATTTCAGTCCAGAAATGCATGTTTTTGCACTGATTATTAATACATATTCTTGCATGGAATCGTGTTCAAGTGGTTGTTTATTCAAATTTAGCCATAACTTTTTCTCCCCAAGTCTCAGCAAACTGACCCTGCTGAATCTTGTAGAAACATTCGAATTTAAATGCTTGTTCAGAGGCCACAAACATGAGTAACATCTTTTCACCTTCACCGTTTCCACTATTTGGCCTCTGAATTGTTTCTAACATATCCACTTCAACCTGTCTTCTCAATGATATAATCAAAATCCAACATATTGTGTGTAATGAGCGTATGCTTCTGATTGCATGCCAATGGGGGCCCGTGTAACATGATCCGGAAGATCAAATGCATCTACAAGTTCCCTGGTAATACTTCTCACTTGAAAACTCAGATATTCTGTCAGCTTGTGGATTGCCTGCAAATAAAGAGAGAAGACGTGTTATGCTTCAAACCAAAAACAGCTCAAACAAAATCTACGTGAACAAATTTCATCCATCTACAGAACTTCGCTAGATACCCCTGGATTTTCAAAATCTATGAACATCCTCCCAAAACTATATTTTCCACTAAGAAATTTCATGAGATATTATCTGAGTTTCCCATTCATAGGTTAATACAATCAATCAGCTGCATAGCAGAACTTGCAGCACACATAGCAGGGAAGGTCCCACCATTTGGTGGATTCCTCTTAAGAGACGTCCTGGTAAAAAAAATGGCTGGATTATCTTACCCATCCAATTTCTAAAATAACAGACAGAGGTATCATCAACTGATACAATGATGTGGGTAATCTCCTAGATGAGACTCAGTCCCTGCATTAACAAGACTTGTAAGGCTACACCAACTACAGCTCATATTTACAATCTCTAATGCAGGGATAGTGGGATTTCCCTTCACATATTTTCTGAACTTCATCCAAACCATACTAAACATATCTTCTTTTGTAGGAAAAACATCAATCTTGCCATTGGGATACCTTAGCTTTATTGGGAGCCACATAATCTACATTACGGTAAGTCCCAATGTCATTCCAAATTCGATCCAGGGCATAAAGATCACAGACAAGCTTCAGAGCAGCACGAGTGTTCCCTTCAGGACAGCTGCAGCAGAACCCAGGCCACATTATGCTTAGATTCATTTATCAGAAGAAAGAACTGACTAGGTAAGAATAATAGTAGTAGTGATGATATTGATAATGATAATAATAGTAATAATAATTATTAAAATTTTAATTATAATAACAATTATAGTATCAAAATATATAATAATATTCCAGAGACAAACTAGTAAGTACCTCTGTACAGCTTCAATGAACTTCGCAAGGATGACTGATTCAATATGTGACTCCGCAAGTGTCAGAAGATGATTCAAGCATCTATTCCAAGCACTGAAGGTCCCAAGACTCTTGGTATGCTTCCGAAGGCGTACTGCAACACTTTGGAGCAACCTAGATGTCCGGTACTGCACCAAGAAATTACTTAGATAACAAATACAAAAATTTGCTTATATACTGGAAAAAATAAAAATTACAGAAGTCAGAAATATTTACCCTGAAAGCATCCAGCTGGAAGCTGGGATCTCGTAGATGGTCTTCACCTTCCCATCGAGCAGTCACTGGATTTGGCTGAGATAGATATGTACCCATGGACTCTCTCAAGTAGTTCCATGTGACTGCCAGTGTCCCACCTTGAAATTTCTCCTTGTATTGCTTCAAAAGGTCAGCTGCTACCTGCATGATAATGGGAAGTCCACATTCAGCCTTGATGGAGAAAGAAGAAACTTCTCCAGCATGTAGACCATAATTTTTCGTTCAACAGTGGATTAGTGGTTAGATTTGGTGCACTCCAGGAGGGAGGGGGTAGGGGAGGAAATCTCCAAATGGTGCATCCACATAGGAGATCTTGTACACCAAAAGTCAACCTGATTGGTTGCTCCTAATCATCAGTCCCATTGAAACCTTTTGAGGGTCAGAAGATTGGTCGATGATCCAGGAAAAAAAATAAAAATAATATAACCTAAACAAAAAACAAACTTAAAAAGATGGTAAAATCTGTTGTGCATGATTTTGGTCTATACCCCCCCCCCTTTCGGTGGTCCCTTCCCAACTCCTGCACCATGTATTTTGTTAATGAGGCTATGACAATGGTATAGCGTCCTTACGCTCTATTGATAGGAGATACACTAGAAGTTATCATTGCAACACTAGAGTAAAAAATGTGATTGTTCATGACCTGCTGCAGAAGCACAGTGTTGTCCCCTTCGAATGTCTGAAATATGTCATGATCATTTCGCAGGCTACCAAATCGATTGACAGCAGCATACCCATGGCCTCCACAAGCCTCCCGGCATATGCTCAAGGACTTGGCTGTATAAGACGTTACATAAGCCTTGAGGCCTGCAGAGAGGGCATGGACGTCTCCCACCACCTTTTCATCGTTAGACTTCTTCATCTCAGAATATTGTTCCACCAAATGCGAAGTTGCAAAATGGAATGCATATGTTGAAGCAAGCATGGGCATGAGCTTGTGCTGCTGAGACTGGTAATCTAGGATACTGATCTCAGGCTGCTTGGGAGGACCAAATTGTTGTCGAAGTAGAGAATATCGGACAGCAATTGTAACAGAGATCTTAAGAACCCCAACTGAAGAATATGCAAGGCCCACCCTCCCCCCAACAAGCTCCCCTAGTGTGGCAGCAAATCTTTTACCAATGGACGGAAGGCTACTTGTATATGTCCCATCCCGGGAGACGTCACCGAATCGATTAAGCAGATTATCTCGAGGAATCCTCACAGAGCAAAACCTCAACGCCCCATTATCAACTCCATTCAGGCCAACCTTGTGGCCACAATCATGTATCTCAATCCCAGGAAGCGTGTGGTGTGTCTTCAAGTCTCTTATTGGAACAATGAAAGCATGGACACCCATATCAGAAACCCCTTTCGCATTGTTGGTTGGTAACATCAGCTTTGCAAAAACTGTAGCAAACTTCCCATGAACTGCAGCATTGCCAATCCACCATTTGATGGCTCCATCATTGGGTGTGTCAATTATGAATTCATCTGTGATTGGATCAAAGGTAGCTACCGTTTGGAGGCCTTGAACATTTGAGCCTTTACAGTACAAACAATTAAAAGAGTTCAGATAAACACGGTTATCAAGAACCGTCTTAAAGAGAATGTGAAGGAGCTGGGCACCAAAGAAAATGATTATGAGAAAGAGAATTACAATAAATATAAGGAGGAGAAGGGGAAAAAAGAAGATAGAGAATAGTTAGAAAAGATAAAACAAGAATGGTAAACATAGAAGGAAAGAACAAATGAGCCACGGCTTTCATTAATCGATCACCACATCTACCATCAACTTATATTAAAAGTGAAGGATAAAACTTAAAATACTTATCAGATAGATGGTAAGGTGCAACCATTCAATGGATAACACGTAGGAGATGTACACCAGAAAATGACCTGATTAAGATAATCATAGTGATACTCTATGAACAAATGTTAGGATCCTTGGGATCTATGTTTTCTGACCTTCCAAATTCCAAGAAAATGCAACTAATGGATGTTAGAATCAATTAGATAAGTCAAAGTTTTTCTCAGGTCCCCTAGGAGGAGCAAATCAAGAGGTGGTCCCACCCCATGGATGCAAGTCTTGTGTATCATATACTGTTGAAAGAATTTGCCACAAGGACCTTAATTTCATCCAGAGTTTACACATGAAATAAATAAAAAAAGACAAACAAAGACAATCGACCACCTGGCTTCAAGGAATAAGCATCAATAACTCTTATAAAAAAACAATGATATTAGGAAATAAGTAAAATTTCTCACATAAATAGTTTGACTTATCCAAATAGTAGAATGGGCACCATGGATATCACAACTAGGAACTTATGAGGAAGCTCACCATGATGAAGTTCTGTCATAGCAAAACAACCGGGATACTCCAAATTGTCAATCCCATCGTAGTACTTATCCTTATGTTTTTGGGTTCCCAAATTGAGCACGGAACCTCCCCAAAGACTGCAAAAGTAAATTAAAGTTAGAATACCATTAAAATTATAAAATGTGTTTATCGAAACTACAGAGCATCTAGTGAACAGAAATGTTGGGCGGGGTCATCAAATATTTTTTATTTCCATATGGTCCATATATTCTTTTCTTCTTCTTCTTCTTCTTCTTTTTCTTTTTTCTTCTTCTTTTTTTTTTTTTTTTTTTTTTTTTTGTGTGGGGGGGGGGGGGGT
>JAOXJP010000001.1:12641417-12654112 GCA_025762735.1 Platanus orientalis
CCCGCGCCACTAGGGCCGCTACCGTTTAGCCTTACCATTGGGCCACGCCGCCCTTTATATATATATATATATATATATATATATATATATATATATATATATATATTGAGGAGGGGCCTACTAGGGCTTAGGCTGGATCGCCTAAGGGTGTAGCACACTTTAGCAAAACCTCACATGTCAGTCTTCTTAGATGTAGGAGTTATGGCCAATCTCATGAAAGACTCCAAAATCAGCAAATAACGTTGTGGCTTCTTTGAATAACCACCATTTGAAGAATGGAACAGCTTTGGGTATGGGATCAGTTCCTTTAGGATCATCCAGGTGTTCCTAAGACCCTGAAAGTATCAGAAATTTCAAAAACCTAGTGATTGTATATAAACCTAATTTAAAGAATTGCTTGGATTAGCATGTGAACTTGCGAGTAGGAATTTTGTTTATTTTTCTTTATTATTTTATCGGTTTTATTCCTATCTTTTGAGCATACACTCACTAACCTACATGCATGCTGCATCACATACCTCTCTAACCCAATACTAACATACTCACTGCTGTCATAGTGAAACCTGCTGTTCAGCACTAGTCTGTGGCTCTTAAATCAGGACCCCACTTAGTATACACTTGCTTTTTTCCCTCAAAACAAACCTTGTTTTATACCTTGTGTTTGGTTATCCTTAGAGCCTACCTGACCTTAATCTGACCTAATTTAAACTGATCTTCCCTCCTAGCTTGCTGACTGTTTTATGCTAAATACCAATCACACCCTTACTGTTTTCCCCAACCAACCAAGCCAGAAACATATAATCGACTGTCTTATGTGAACTCTATAACCAACTAGACCATATACTTGGACACTTCCCTCCACCTATCTTGGCCTACCACTTGGGGCCAAATTTAAATCTACCATGGTTTGGGATCTGGTGGTGGAGAGGATTGATAGAAGACTTGATTATTGGAAAGACTCCCTTCTATTAAAGGGAGATAAACTTACTCTGATCAAAATCTCTTTGGCTAGTATTCGGAACCACTTTCTTTCCCTCACTATTCTAGATTATGTGGCTAATAAGATTGAGCTCCAGTTCAGGAAATGTCTTTGGAATGATATGAATGAGCTTCGTAGATATCACTTTGTTGATATCTAGTTCGTGTGTCGGCCTGTTATTGAGGATGGTGATGTATGATGACTAACCACTTTCTCTAAAAGCTCGAATTGATAGAGGGAGGCAAATCAATACCTTTATCTTATAGCCTAGGCTAAGTCAGGCCCTTGGTCAAACCCTCCTTCATGGGTCTCGTCTCACACAAATTGCCCGTTTCCCCACGGCTCGTCCCACCCTGAGTGTGTTCCCGTCACACACAGGCTGCCCCAGTTGAACCTGGTGTGAAAATGCCCTTGCATTAATCAACCCCGGTGAGGGGTTTCGAACCTGAGACCTTCTGCTTTGATACCACTTTAATGTATGATGACCAACTACTTGCTCTAAAAGCTCGAACTGATAGATGGAGGCGAATCAATCCCTTTATCTTATAACCCAGGCTAAGCAAGGCCCTCGACCGAAGATTCATTCGTGGCCCCACCCCACATGGGTCTCACCTTACACGAGTGGCCTGTCTCTCACGGGGTGCCCCACCCTGAGTGTGCCCCATCTCACATAGGCTACTTCCCTCAAGTCCGATGTGAAAATTCCCCCACATTAATCACCTCCAGTGAGGAGTTTCGAACACGAGACGTCTTGCTTTGATACCAATTTGATGCAAGATGACTAGTCACTTGCTCTAAAAGCTCAAACTAATAAAGGGATGTGAATCAATCCCTTTATCTTATAACCCGTGCTAAGCCAGTTCCTTGGCCAAACCCTTCTTCATGCACCCCACTTCACATGGGTCCTACTTTACACGACTCGTCCATCTCCCATGGGTCGCCCCATCTCGGGTGTGCCCCCATCTCACACAAGCTGTCTCACTCAAGCTCGGTGTGAAAATGGAAAAATGCCCCTATATTAGATGACCTTGGAATTAGAAGATTAGATAGGGGTGGCAATTCGTGTTGGTGGGTCAGGTTTGTGTCATGTCAAGATAAGGGTGTACGACTGTATAGATCAACCTAAACCCAACCCATTTATTAATCGTGTCAAAGTAGTTTGACCCGTTTTGACCCAAAACACATTTACAGTCAACCACCCTAACCTACTTATTTCATGTTGTGTTCATGTCGGGTTCACAAGTTATGTGGTAATTCGTGTTGGCGGGTTAGATTCATGTCGTGTCAAGTTAAGGTGATACGATTATATGGATCAACCCGAACCTGACCCATTTATTAATCGTGTCAAAGCGGGTCGATCCACTTTGACTTGAAACACGTTTACAGTTAACCCTAACCTACTTATTTTTTCTTGGGTTTGTGTCGAGTTCACGGGTCTTGTCAAACATTGCCACCCCTAGGATTAGATGCCATAATTGGGCTTTGCTTGGTAAATGGCTAAGGTGGTTTAGGGTTGAGAGGGAGAGACTATGGGGAAAGGTTGTTGTTGATAAGTTTGGCCTCAACTCGGGTTGGGATCCCAAAGAGGTCTGTGAAAGGTATGGATGTGGTGTATGGAAAGCCATTCTTATGGGTAAGGAGAAATTTTTGTAAGTTTATCCAGTTTGGGTTGGGCTTGGGTGAGGAGATTAGATTCTGGGATGATCTTTGGGTGGGGAACATTCCTCTTCAGGAGGAGTTTAGTAGTTTGTATCAATAGGTTGTTAATAGGCATGGGATTATTGTTGAGAATTTTGATATATTTGGGGGAGGGGGTTGGGTGCCTAGATTGAGAAGAAATTTGAATGATTGGGAAGTAGAGGAGTTTGTCTACTTGCTTAGTTGCTTGATTGAGTTGAGGAAGACTCCAAGGGTGAGGGATGGTTCGGTTTGGATGAACAGTAAAAGGGGTATTTTCACCACTACATCTTTCTACAAGGGTTCAGATAATCAGAGGTCTTCTTTATATTCCCACAAAACATTCGGATTTTGGGCATGCCTTCTAAAATCGGCCTTTTTGTTTGGAAGGAGAGGAATTTCAGTACTTTTGAAGACAAGCACTCATCTCCTGAGGATCTGTATGCTTTTATTTATAGATTGTTGTTTGATTGGATGTCTATCATTGTTGATTTTGTGGAGTCTCAGTGGTATTCCTTTTGGAGCAAGATTGTGTAGTTTTTGTTTCTTTTGTTTTCTTTCACTGTCTCAGTGATTTGCTCTTTGTTTTGTTTCTTCTGCGTTTTCTTTGCAACAAATTCATACTTTATCTCCCCCCCAAAAAATAAAATAAAATCACAGGGCTGTAATTTTGAAAAGGTTTTATTTTATTTTATTTTTTATTTGGTTGTTAACCTTGTTGTTGGTTCTTGTATTGTTTTCTGTAAATTTGGAGGGTTCCCCAACCTTTCAATAAAATATCGTTCTTATAGAAAACAAGAGATAAACAACTATAATCTAAAAGGGTAACCTGGATATGATTTTTAAATTTTCTCTAATATTTGCCCCCCTCTCACTCTACATCTTGCCTATGTCAGTTACTTTTACAACTGAACCCATGCTATTATAGAAGCTCTATCTCTTAGATTAATTTTTGTTTAGAAAATATTTCTATATGTTAAAAGGTTAACTACATATATATTCTGGCCTTTAGGCCCCTTTTTTTGGGATTAAGTTCAAATTACACACCGGCTTTAAGGTGTCATTATTTTGTCTTGGCTGAAATTTTGACAGCATTTGTTTACAAAGTTTAATTATACCCATGACTTATAGCGTGGCATTGTTTTTCTAATTCGGAATTACTAAGTATGGTCGTAGGTATTGTAGATTGACACAGTTTGGGCAGCAGAAGGGAAGTTTCAACTGCTTGTACTTGTTTAGGATGTTCTCCTTGAATAGACCCAATTAATGATATATTGACTAGTCTACATAAACCATAGTTGCTGGTGCCTTTGTAGATTCTTTTTGAAAGAAACCTATATTGGTATTAGTTTAGTTTTGTTTAGTGTTTTTCCTCCCTCTTGAAGAAGTGGAGTCAAATGAGTTTGGAGTTAAAGCACTAGGACAACTTCTTGCCTTCTCTCCTAGCCAGTCAACACAACACCATCGATTGATAGATTCTAGCTTTTTCTAATTGCTAGATGTTCTTTCTCTCTAGTTTATAGCATTTTAGCATTGGAAAGAATGAGAAATTGGATAGGATCAGTCAATGCGTAATATTTATGGATCAGGTTCTCCCTCTTAATCACAAATCTTAGATGGATTAGTATTTAATCACAAATTTTAAAAATTCTCCCTTCATCTCACAGGCCTTAATTTTCTTGTGTCCAACCAAAGACTGCCCTTGAAGACCTCCACACAAGCAGTCAAGGAGATGGAATGAGGATCCAAGTGTGCCATTTGTTTGTGTGCCTACTGTGTTCCTCACTAACTATTCCTTCATAACTTCTGAAAGTATGTCTACTGGGCGGGCTTTTAGGCACCACTAATATTGTCTGTTAATCCATTGTCTCCTAAATCGATGTGCAAGTATCAAACTGCGAATTGGTTCATTAAGAACCAGTTTGGAAGTTGGTTTCCTGCGGTTCCATGTAACTATTGAATTTGGGATGAGCAAGTTTTGTGATTTCTGGGATTACGTGTTGGTTCCCTGCAGTATCATATAACTAGCAGATTTGGGGTTGGTTAGCAAGTCTCCTAGCAAGTTGGATTACGTAACTAGCATAGTTGGAATTGTTGGATACAATTTTCCTAGTAATTTGCTATATAATTATTATAGTTGGAATTGGATAAAACTTTCCTGGTTGATAGCTATTACAAGGAGAAATGTAATAGCTCACGGACTTCTCCACATTAGAGTCCTTATTAAATTGGATATTCATATATAAATAAAAGTATTGTCTGTCTCTCTCCTTGGGTTGTAGCACCAAATCATGACTGGCCACGCAATTGAAACCTTAATTGATGAAGCCGAATTGGATTCTTTGAAAAGTGATGAATTACTAACTGCGAACAGGGACCTGAACAACAAAACTAACAAATCAAGTAACTCTGATCCAATCATCTTGTGAGAAGGAGCAGCATTTCTGGAAAAAAAAAAAATCTCTTGTGCATAGCCCATAGTTGCAGGGAAGCTTGGTACAAGATGGGAAGCTCATTTGGGAAGCTAATTCCATTTTGCTTCCCCAAGTAGTGGGAAGCATGGTGATGCGAGTTGAAGCTATTTAGGGAAACGAGTGGAAGCCTCTATAGCAGCGAGTAGAAATGTCTGGTGAACTGACTAAGAAGCGATCCAAGAAACAACATTTTATTTTAGTCAATGTAAATCCTATGCTATTAACATTGAATAAAATATTATCTATGAGATTTAGTAACGATTTTGTAGGAGAAAAGATTTGATATTGAATTTATTGTTTATATTATTTTGTTCTAATCCAATAAAATAGATTCAAATCTGATAGTTTTAATACAGGGTCTTCTATAATCTGACTCTAAGATGCAAGTTATCTACATAAAATCTTATGTGGGTTAAAATCAAGGTATGGTTGCCCATACTAATAACAAATGGTTTGCATAATGATTTATATGTAATGATTCTTTGTTATTTACATAGTATAGCTTTTCAGTTTTTTAATATTTTCTTTAAGTTTATTCACTTTATTGTATTGTAGTTGATTCTAATGATTGTAACTTATAGTTATTTACTTTATTTTTCGCTTTTTGCTTCTCGCTTCCCAAGGATTTATTGAGCCTCACTTCCCTTTTCTCACTTTCGCATTGCTTCCCATGTTTGCTTCTCACTCTGGTAACTATGAGGAAATGTCTGTGACAGTTTCTGCCTAGCATCCACTGATTTAATAAAAGTTGAGTTGATCTTCTGGTCGCATTAAAGAGAGGAGACAAAAGTAAGGAACTAGGGGCTGTATCATGATATATGCTATTCCTCACTAAGTGAAAGAAGTTTCTGGTTTTGTTCTCATTTCTTCATGCATATGGATGAAAAGATCCTGATCCAAGATACCTTTGATCTAGTTGAATGGAATTTTAGCTTTGTTTTTCAGTGCATTGGCTTTCAAGCCAGAATAAAGATTGGATTATGCCTTGTCTTCTTTCTAATCTTGTGATGGCTAATGGTTTTGTGTTGGTTTCCTTATAATTCATTCAAGAATTTCTTTTTCCCCCTTTTTTTATTGAGACTATCAGATATCTAGATGTTCTTCCTCTGGAATTATTTAAAATGGAATTCCATTTTGAAAATGCAGGGTCAGGCGTCCTGTTGGATGAATACTTCTTGGCAAGATATTAACCAAAAACATAGACTATTTAATTATTTGTTTATTTAATTTTTTATTGATCTGATAAGCATTATATATAGTTTGCCATTTGTTTTTTATTTTCTTTTTTCTGCTGTTTTATATAAGACATCTCTCTCTCTCTCTCTCTCTCTCTCTCTCTCTCTCTCTGTATATATATATATATATATTTCTGCTGTTTTGTATGATACATATCTCTAATGTATTTCCATCCGCTTAGAGACTTTCTTACATATTTTTTTTCTCTATTTATTCATATTAATCTAAAAATGAATTTTAATATTCTGATATATCTGTATGGACTTGTCATTGTCTCTGATTTTTTCAGGTTTCCATATTGACATTCTACGTCATGTCTATCACTGGCAGCTGTGGCATGTCTAGTACATAGCATTTGAAAAACTAGTGATGAACAATGTATTAAAATTTCAAAGTGGTTCATGGGAAAGTAATTTATACCAAAAGGTTTTAGCCTAACTAATAAAGTTGCTTCACTTTTCATCTGTGTGAATTGCTCCTAGAGAGAGATGGGTTGGGATTTAGTGACTGAGCACTTAGAGGAGTTGGACCAGAGAGGGTTTTACACTTTTACCCTATTATTCAGGCTTAACCTCTCCCATTGATTTTTTTTTTCACCTAATGGCATTTGGGTCTTGAAAAATTTACAGCTTTACTTTGTGGGATAGGAGATAAGAGTGAAAGTGGAGCTAATCTCTTGTAGAACCTGTGTTCAGTGTTTTTGTGGTTATCTGCGGGTGGGTTCCGAAAGTCTGTCATAATCAGATTTTTTTTAAAGAATATACTTACAAGGTTTTATGGTCGTTGGGACTGTGCTTTTGTTATGTTTCAATCTATATATTAGCTTGAATCTTGTTTCCTAATGGTTCACCTCCAATGTGGTTATTTTTTGTATACAGGCCCTTTATTTTTGTGTTCCATTTCGTGATCAGTTACTGGAATACTATGCAAATAACAAAAATCTAGGAGATGCAGAAGAAAATCTTTTGACGTGCTTGGCCGACTTATTCACACAGGTAATAACTCTCCTGGCACATGTGAGGCTTCATCTTTGTTATATAGACTTTGATCCAATTAAACACTGGTCCGTTATTCATTGCCTCTATTTAGAAGGTAGTAGTTATACTCTCAAGCTACAGTATGTTTTAGCCATGTTACTGTTGCTGTGATATAATAGCATCTGAACAAACCTAGGGTTTGATCCTTGCTCTTGCTTTAAGTTATCAACTGTTAATCATTTTAGTGGAGATATGAACATGGTTCTGAAAGATTTTTTTTTTCTTTTGTTACCTGTTTATATGAACATTCTTACTTCAAAGTTCAAACTGACAAATTTCTTTGGTCACTATTTACATAACCATTATATGACTTGCTTTTTGAATCTTAAAACACTTGAACTGTTGTTAAACTGATCAAAAGAGGACCTACTGAGATTATGATGAATGACTATTGAGGTATGTGACAAAGCTTTGAAGGAATTAGGTCAATTTGAGTAAGAAATACCTCATGCATGTTGTGCTACCAAGACCTTGGGGTTTTAATAAAATTAGATGTATGGTGGAAACCACCATTCTACAAGATGAAAGAGGAATTTCATTAATATCACCTTGGCCACGTGTGGACTTCTATATGATCATAAGATTTCTTGCAAGCTAACTAGTTTGCTGTCTCTCCTTTTGAGTACTTTTTTGTTCTAAAAATTAACCATGCAGTTAAAAACAAAAGAATAGAGAATTTCTTCTTTATGTCTATTTTAATCTATTAATCAGAGGATTTGAATTTCTAGGTCCATCCAATATATGTTGGTGTGTTTTAGAAGAATAAAAGGAGAAGACTTTGATGATAGTTCATGTTTATGTAAAGTGGTGATATATTTAGTGAAGAAGCATTCTTTTTGGGTGTTTTCTTTCAAACAGTTCCAAGGGGCATGTTTTTCTTCTTTTGGGAATGGATCCTATGGTACACAGTTCCCATTGAGTTTTTGTATGGTAGCTTCCTCTCGTGGCCACTCTTTTTGGGGATTCCTTTGGGCATGTATACCTGTATATTTCTTTGAGATTCATCTCTTTTGTGCCTGTATAGCTGTTGTTGAAAGTGATGGGCATACTGAGGGATAAAGATTAAGGGAAGGAAGCAGTCCAATCCTATCACTTTATTTTAAATCATATTCTGTTTAAAAAGGATATTCAAAGATGCAAATTTAAACCATTAGAAGGATATTCAAAATTTGTCAACAAGAACATGAATGCTACCTTTATTGCCCTTATCCCCAAGAAAAAAAATGGTATTGGAGAACCAAAAACGTTCAGAGCAATCAGCCTAATTGGAAGTGTGTATGAGATCAGTTGCAGAAGTTATCGCAGAGAGGACTAGAGATCTCAGATTCAGTTGTTTCCTCATCTCAAGGGCCTTTAAGAAGGATAGGTACAGCATCCATCAAATTTTGATAGCTAATGCGATATGGACCAGGGAAAGTCTAGGGAAAAGATTATGTCCAAGGTTCTGGGTCGAATTCCAAGTGGAGTTCATAGTGGGGCCAGGAGGTCCAATTAATGCCACCAATCAAATCAAGAGGTCAGAATAGGAGATCGACATGGTGCTATAACAATTTCTCATCCATGCCCTCCATTTGACCCTCTCCTCAACATAGGTGGGTCTGGAAGCTTAATCAAAAGGGCTGCTTTACTTCTAAGTCACACTACTTGGAGTTATCAAATTGTCCCCTACTTTCGAGTTTTGATCCCCCGTAAAGGCATCTGGAATCCGGATATTCCTTCAAGAGTGTCCTTCTTCATTTGGATTAGTTTCCTTGATAAAATTCTACCCCTGAATCATTTTCAAAGTAGAGGTTGGAATTTGACTAATAGATGAATACTATGCAAGGAAGAGTCGGAATCAGTAAATCATCTTTTCATTCACTGTTTTATGGTTAAAAGAGTGTGGGACTTTTTCCTTTCTTATCTCCAATTTCCTATGGTTTTTCCAAGGCTCTTTCATGAACTAATTATGGGTTGGTGGGTTTGTGGTCTTGGGGGTTTTCCCATGTCCATTTGGCGTGCCTTACTGGGGGCCATTTGTTGGGGATTGTGGAAAGAAAGAAATAGTAGGATTTTTGAGGAAAAGATTCGGAGCCATGAGGAGGTGGTGTCTTCTATTTACAAGTCCTTGTTTGAGTGGGCGTCTGGAATGGGCCAACTTTGAGGAGCAAGAGTGTAATGATATATGGTGTCAGCTTTTGTAAATATGTTTTCATGTTTGCTAACTAACATTATCTTTTCCTTTCCTTTATTTTGATATCACCTACGCGGTGATACTCTAGTTCTGTACTTTGAATATTTTCTTCTTTCAACAAATTACTTCATTATCTCTCTCAACAAAAAAAAAAAAAAAAAACGCTTTCAAAGTCCGACTGGCCTACTAACCCAGCCAACTCTCTAATCCTAGACTGAATGATTTCGTTTGCACACAGCACACCATCCAAGATTGATCTCCTTTTCCTAAAAGCCCCTTGGTTCATCGATATAATGGAGGGCATCACCTCCTTCAGTTTTGATGCTAATAATTTAGCAATTATTTATACTTGCTACCCACTAGACTGAACTCTTTTAGATTATGAGCCCCTTCCTTTTTCGGGATCAGTGCTATAAATATCAATTTGCTCCCATGGTCCAAAAATGCCATTTCTATATAAATCTTTTATTACTTCTATTAGGTCATCTTTGATATTCTCCCAATTTGCTTTATAAAAAGCTAAGGAAAAGACATTGGGCCCTAAGGCTGTATCTCCTTCAAGATCCCAAAGTACCCTTTTCACCTTTTCTTCTTCCATCAGCCTTTCTAGCCAATCCCTACTTTGGTCTAAGATTCTACTAGAATCCAGACCGTCCAATTTGGGTTTGTGATTCTATCTCTCCTTGTACAAATTACTAAAGAAATTCACAGCACTATTCCTAGTGGCCTCCTCCTTTCCTATCAACATTTTCCCCCGCCTTAACTTCAAGATGGAATTGATGTTGCTTCTACTGTTAGTCATCCTATGAACAAATTCTGTGTTTCCATCACCCTCCTTTAACCATTGGATCTTAGAAAGCTGTTTTAATTTCATTTCCTCCATATCCAAAACCTTCATGAAATCCTCCTTCAACATAACTCTATCCCTACCTTTCTCCTCTAAGATCACAACCTCCTCTTCTTACTTGTTCCATCTCTCAATTCATTTTAATGATGAATCCTTCTGCTCTGCCGATCCAAATACTTCTTTATTCTAGCTTTTTAACTTTTCGGTTATGCCTTTGAGGCATAGGTGCCATTTTGGTAGAACCCTCAAAATCTAAATAATAATAAAAAAGAAACGGTGAAGATTCCCCTCCTACGTGAATCTACTAGAGTGAGTCGGGACAAATCTATCGACAACAGCCACACCGTAGGATGTTACATTAGCAGTAAATTATAATTTGCAACTACAAGATCCAGGAGTTGTTAATCATGTCAACCACTTGAATAGTGTCTTATCATTCATGGCTGTGATTTTAATCTGATCACATGCGAATGGGAAGAATGAGATTTGTTTATTATTTATCAATGGGATATAAACATTAACCTATAATCTAAAGGTGAAATGAACATTTAATCTTTATGCAGTGGTCATTGCCCCCTCAGCTGCTGGCAATTGTTTGAGCTTGGCAAGCAAGTGGTCAATGAATTTTTAGGAGTTTGTTTCCACCAAAGGAAACCTAAGTAACTACCAACAGCCCATTTAGATGTCCAACTTAGATCTATCCAAATTTCCAATGTACAATAGCCATACAGCTTTTGACAAGATGACCATCTTAGAACACTTTTCAAGCTGTAAAATCAGTTTTGAGGAAATAGATTTTGGTCGAGTTCCCATGATTGATACTTTGTCCTTTTTTGGCAGTTCGCTTTCCCGGATTCACATTTTGGCCCTCTTCTCAAGTATGTTCAACAGGTCATGAGCTTTATGCTCAATCTGAGGTGCTTGTATGATTATCTAGGTGCAGGGTAGTCAATTGTTAGCAACAGTGATACCAAGCTTTTGCCCAAGGAGCAATTGTCATTGAAGGAGGCTTATAAAATGTAATTAGTGTGTGGTGATAGGGGATTAATCTCTCCTTCAGCTACATCCTTTTTGATGCAGTGAGCATTTAGGGATGAATCCGGACCGATTGAACACAAGCTTCCAACAAACCTGTTGATTTTCGCAAGAGAAAATATCAGGAGCAATGGGTAGAAGATAGAAAACTCTTCAACTTCAAAATTTCATTCAAAAACTAATTCCATTTGATTACAATTGTGAATTACAGACTTTGGACCCGAAAAATAGAAACATCCTAAACAGATTTGAATTCCTACGACATTAGAAATTTGCTAAAAAGAGGAAAAATTACTAAAAATGGAAATTTTCTAATTCTACCCAAAACCAGCTTAATGTTCTTAAAATAATTTATAAAGATATTTAAAAAAAATCGCATCAAATATTCCCCAAAATATTGAGAATTGGAAGTTTCCTGAAATGGCAAAATTTAACAAAAATGGCTGTTTGAGGGCCTAAATGATGGATTTTGGGGGCCTTCCGGACCTCAAACAACAATAGCCGTCTCGAATAGTGTAGAGCTTGTTGAGCCAGTCATTTTGAGTACTTAAACTTTGAAATTGGACGTCAGGATCAAAATTTATGGCCATTTAAAGTTTAGGGGCCAGTTTTGACTTCTTATGATCAATCTGTGCCATGAACCGGTTTGCAACTTGCTGCACGGCACCACTTTTGGAAGCAAATTCCAGGATTTATGACATGCTAAGGAAAACCTAAAAAGATGGAATCGATCTATAATGGATCGCAGTTTCTGTTTTGCTTTTGTGGATTTCCCATTTTCTATATCTTCAGTTTCATCTTTTTTCTCGTGACAAGGCTCAATTAATAATGGGGAAGAAACAGAAGTTTGGTGTGAGTTATGGATGTGTCATTTAAAAATAAGATGACACACAAATATATGTATATGGTTTCCATTGGTGAACATTATTAGTCAATCCATATTGCATTAATTATTATATCTGATTTTTTTAAAGTAATGTTTTGATGTTACTTTATGCAGATAAGCTCTCAGAAGAAGAAAACAGGTGTCATTGCTCCAAAACGTTTTGTACAAAGAGTGAAGAAACAAAATGAACTCTTCCGCAGCTACATGCACCAGGTACATGTTTAACGTGGAAATGGGCATGTGTTTGTTTTAAACCCACACAAACCCTTGAAACATGTTTCAGTAGTGGAATGGCGAGCCTTTGCATCTCTCTCTCTCTCTCTCTGTCTCTCTCTCTCTCTCTCTCTTCTT
>JAOXJP010000001.1:12654212-12683157 GCA_025762735.1 Platanus orientalis
ACCATGCCCTTGGCGATTATTTGAGCCTATACAACACCTTTCTTAATTTGCACACCTTACTTTCACTTCCTGGAATTTTAAAACCTGGAGGTAGCATCTTGTACACTTCTTCATGTAAATCATCACGAAGTAATGCATTCTCCACATTTAATTGCCAAAGTGGCCATTCCTTGTTAGCTGCTACAAATAACAACACCCGAAATATTTTCTTGGCCACCGGTGCAAAGGTTTCTTGATAATCTATTCTATATGTTAATCCTTTTGCAAACAATCTCACTTTGTTTCTGTCAATAAATCCATCCGCGTTGTACTTAATAGTATACACCCATTTGCATCCTACTGGTTACTTTCCTGCTGGAAGGTCCACAAGTTCTCTTGTCCCCTTTTTTTCTAGAGTTATCAATTCTTCATACATAGCATGTCTCCATTGAGCCTGGGAAATTGCCTCTTTCGGATTGGAAGTAACATGTACAGATGATACAGAACCAACAAAGGTACGATATATAAAGGATTTAAGGCCCGATACGACATAAAGTTAGAGATAGGATGATTTGTATAAAATCTTTTTTCCTTTGCGAAGGGAAATAGGAAGATCATCATCATTTTCAATATGAACATTATTTTCATAAGGAAATGAAGGAATAGAAACTAGAGGATTACTTGGGTTCGAAGAGGAAACCAAAGGTAAATCGCTTGCTTTGTCCTTCTTCTTCCTTATATAAATCAGTAGATCTTTCCCTTTGCCTGAAGTTGATATGCCAAAGGAAGATGGAGGAATTGGAGTGGGTAGCACTGAAGGTAAGCACTGAGACCTCTCTTCACTACTTAAACTCTCCCTATGATGAAATGTTTTGGAAGGGGAGAAAAAAGGAACATACTCAAAAAATGAGACATCCATCGAGAGACAAATCTTTTCCTAATCCCTTGGTTATAAGCACTTGTAAACTTTTTGATTAGAGGGGTATCCTAAAAATATACAATTTTCTACTCGTGGGTCCAATTTAGACTAATCCCCTTTATGTATATGAACATAACAAATACACCCAAATACTTTTAGATGGATAAGAAAGATAGGGATGTCAGGACATAAAACATCAATAGGTGTTTTAAGATGAAGAACTCGAGAAGGCATGCAATTTATCAGATAAGCAGCAATAAGGATAGCTTCAGATCAAAAGGTTTTAGGGACATTCATACCAAACAAGAGAGAGCAAGTAATTTATAGTTGGTGGAGAATTTGCCACTTAGCTACACCATTCTGTTGTGGGGTATGAACACAAAAAGTTTGATGGATAATCCCACAATCTGCCAAATACTTCTGCAATTGTAAAAAAATGTACTCCCCTCCATTATCATATTTGAGAACCTTAATGGATGTACCAAATTGAGTCTAAACCATCTATGAAAGTTACGAAAAATTGAAGAAACTTCCCCATTTGTTTTCATCAATACACCTAAGTACACCATGAATAATCATCAACAATAGAAACAAAATATATAAGTCTAAAGAGAGAAGTTGTAGGGGAAGGCCCCCAAACATCAGAGTGTACCAAAGAAAATGGAACATTACTTTTATTATTAGTACTAGGAGAATTAGTGTTCCGAACATGCTTAGACAATTGACAATCCTCACAATAAAAACTAGACTTGACTCTAGACTTAACTAAACTTGGAAACAAAACACGGAAATAAGTTATTGATAAATGACCCAACTGATTATGCCGTTTCATTAATCCTTCTTTATTATTGAAATGACAATCATGACTACGAGAGAAATACGTTGTTGACTATCGAGGATCCACATTGTCATCAAAGAAGTAGAGTCCATCGGTTACACGACTACTCCCAATCGTTTACTCCGAATCTAGGTCTTGAAACACATAATGAGATGAAAAGAAAGTGACTGAACAATTTAAATCATGAGTAATACGACTAATAGATAACAAGTTAGTTTCAAATTTAGGATGTAGAACTAAGGATATAGACATAGTAGGTGAAACGGTGACACTTCCTTTCCCAGAGATAGAAAACAATATCCCATTTACCACTCTGACTTCGTCATGACTAGAACAAATAGAATATGAAGAGAATAGTGATGGCAAACTTGTCATATGATCCATGCCCTAGAATCAATAATCCAAGATGGAGATGTAGATGAAGAGACATGGAAAGCAATCGCATGGGTACCCGACTCTATGGAAGCAAATGAAGAGGTAGGAGAATGACTCCTTGCCATAGATACCTCTAGTTGTGCCATAAACCGACGTAGATTTTCGATTTCAACTTTGGGAACTGTGACCATTCCCCGAGATGTGTAACTAGAGGATGAAGTGCCATTATCAATACTCTTGGAGTTATTAAAGATAAAACCCATATCTTTCTTATGTGATGTGATTGAGTTTGCTTGCGCATGTCCAAGCTTGCTGAAATTTTCAGGTCGACCAACGAGATCCAACAGTTGTCTCATGTATCTCTTATCTTCACACAATGACTACAACGATGCTTGTCCTTATCAATGGGTCCTCCCTTTTATGTAATCTTATCTTTATCATCTTGACCAGGTCAAAAAGGGCTTTTAAAAACCACTTTTACCCCCTTGTGCAAAATATGAGTAGTGGCTAAAGTGGATCTCTTTGGAGTCCTAGATGAGTATTGATGCATGACATTCTTCCTGCTTTCTTCACTCTGGGTCAGTGTATACACTTCAATCAAAGATGTAAATGTACCTCTACTCAAGATGTTAACACGGACCAATTCAAATTCCTCATTCAACCTAGCCAGAAACTCAAATTATATTTCTAATTTGTCTGGCATATGGGTTTATATGTTTCATAGTAATCTAACTCCTCCCACATGCTACGCAATATGTAAAAGTAGTTCCCCATGCTTTTCTCCCCCTGATGAAAATGAGCGATCTCCTAATTCAATTGGTAAACTCGTGCAAAGTTCTTCACTTGAGAATAGGTCTGTGCAGCAGAAATCCATATATCCTTAGTTTTTCTGAGGAATAAAAAACCATGGCTGATCTGAGGTTGCATTGAGTTGAGCAACCAGGACATGACAATATGATTCTTAGACTCCCATATCTCATAAGCCTGAGTACTTGAAACAAAAGGTTCACTAACACGACCGTTAATGTACCTAAGTTACCCTCTTCCACCAGTGTACATTCTTGCTTATTGGGACCATTCCAAGTAGTTAGTTTCATCCAACTTGATTGTGGTGATCTGCACACTAGGATTGTCACTCTGGATACCCATTGGTGACATAACAGTAACACTACTCAGACCACTCTAAGACTCATTCATTGATGATTATGTCATGATGCAACACTCAAAGCAGCCCACCACACACAATCAACAAAATACTCACAACTTCATTTGTATTGCTCAATCTGATCTCAATAGATAACCATAAATGCCCCAACATCCATGACAAGCTCACAAATAGCATCAACTACAGTCAAACCACCATGCATATCAACTAACAACAGCATTTCAGACCCCAAAAAGTTGAGCACAACACTGGCTGAAAATCGTCCCTAGCATTATGTAACGTCCTGGCCGAAAATTACTAAATCTCACTCAAATCTTAAAGGAATGGAATGGGATTTGTCTCAATAGATTCCATATTAAAAAAAGGACCATTCCTTTTGAGGGAAATGGTCTGAAACAACTTCTAGCTCCGTAGATCTATGATTTTCACAAACCGGGACTTTTTGGGTTTACATCACAAAAACTTCGAAATAGAGCAAACTATGTATAAAAAATTTGCAAAAATCACCATAATTACCAGAAGATCAGGATCTATCAAAGCCCTAAACTTCTTGTTGAAGACGATAGTATCGCCTGCTGATGTCAGCATACAGTCATGCTGATGTCAACATCGCCCCTGACGCAGATACCTCCAATGCAGTCCTGATTTCTCTAACCACACTCTGATTCCAAGTTGGAATATGTAGATTGGTTGGAATATGTAGGTTGATGTGTGTAGGCATAGAAGAAGAGGAAGAAGAATCATACGGAATGGGTCAATCATCTGAGTATACTTGTCTTATATGTTCGTATTTATATTAAGGATGTATTTGTACATAGTATATACGGTATACCAAAGGTATGGGTGTATAACACCCGTATTAGATAAATGCCCCCGCATACAATACTTCAACGGGGTGATTGTGTTAGAGTTTGGAAAGATTTATGGTGTGGGAATTCCCTGCTGATGGTGGAGTTTGAAATTTTCCCATTGTCTTCATGCAAAGATGGGTTGGTGCAGAATTTTGTGAGAAGAAATCATTGAAGCATGGACTGGGATTTGCATCTTAGGAGGTCCCTATATGATTGGGAAGTACCTGTGGCAGCACGGTTGATTGAGAAGTTGAATACAGCTGAACTGGGGAGATAAGAGGTGGTGGAGAGGTGATAGTGAAGGCAAGTTTTCAGTTAAAATGTATTTTAAGTTCCTAATCAGAGGTGTGGAGAGGTGTAAGGTTGCAAGATTGGTATGGAAATCTAAGGTTCCATCTGAGGTCGCTTTCTTCTTATGTTTAATCTATTGGAACAACATTCCAACAATTGACAACTTGATGAAAAAGGGGATGCAATTACTAACTGGTGTTGTATGTGCCGATCAGCAGCCAAATCCGTTAGCCATCTTTTCCTTCACTCCCCCATTGGGCATTCCCTATGGTGTTTCTTCATGAGAAGATTTGGAAGATTATGGGTGATTCAAGCATCGATGAGGGAACTCTTTAAGGAATGGTGCCAAGGTGGTCTGGGGGACCTGTGTTTAGGGGAGGATCATCTGGCGGTTTATTCCAGTTGCCGTGACTTGGACTTTATGGACTCAAAGGAATCAACACATCTTCGAAGATTTGGGCATTGATTCAGGGAAGTTCCTGTCCCATACTCTGTCTTTATTATTTTTCAGGTTATCACGTAATCCAATGTTTTCCAATGTAATGTTTCATGATTGGAACTTTAATTAAATGGGACACTTACTGATAGAAATGTAATGCAGAGGGATGTATTTCTCATGCATTTCTTTTTCTATTATAATTTCATCTTTATCAATTCCAAAAAAAAAAAAAGAGAAAAAAAGAAAGAAAAGAACAGCAACAGCAGCAGCAGCCTTGTCGCAACTTTGTTAGGGTTGGCTACTTGAATCTTGTTCTTCCATCCACTTTATCTTGGACCATACCTTATGGTAAATCACAATACACCATGTCTCTCACTATTTTAACCCAAGTCATTTTTGGCCTTACTCTTGTCCTTTTAGCTCTTTCAACTTGCATCATCTCATACCTTTTCGGTCGTGCATTAATTGGTCTTCATTGCACATGATGAAACCATTTTAGTTGGCTTTCCATGATCTTATCACCTATTGGCACTTCACCTAAACCTCCCCAAATGGATTCATTCCTAATTCTATCTTTTTAGTCTTGCCACTCATCCATCTCAAAATCCCATCTTAGCCACATTCTATTCTATGTACGTGTTATTTGTTGGTTGCCCAACATTCTACTTAATAAAGCATGGCTGGTCTTATGGTTTTCTTTTAAAATTTTCTCCAGTTTTAGTGGTATTTATTTATTACACAACATTCCAAAAGCACCTCTAAACCGTCTTGCTCTAATTCTATGAGCGACATCATCTATAATATCTCCCCCTTTGTGCAGGATTGAACCAAGATGATGAAAATGGCCACTCGAGGGTATCTCTTAGTTATCAATCTTAGCTACCTCATTTCTATTTTACTAAACTTGCATTCTTTAGATATTGTTTTAGTCTGCCTTAACTTAAAACAATTTGATTTAAAGCATCCTTCCATAGTTCTAACCTAGCATTTACCCCTTATCTAGTCTCATCGATCAACACATCATCAACAAATGAAATACAACATGGCACCTCCCCCTCGTTAAACACTTGACTCCTGGTGCAAGCCTAGTGTTATTGGAAACTCACTTATCTCTCTTGAGATTGTCCCAACTCTAGATATTGCTCTATCATACATATTCTTATTTAGGTCAATATGTCTATCCAGGACCACTTTCTTTTCCAAAACCACCAAATGGTCTCTCTTGGTACCCTATCATATGCCTTTTTAAGTCAATAAAGACCATGTGAAGATCTTTCTTCTTCTCTCTATGTTTTTCCAACAGTTGCCTAAGTAGTAAAATAACTTCAGTTGTCAATCTCGTAGACATAAATCCAAATTGGTTTTCAGACACTTTAGTTTCACGTCTTAGTCAATGTTTAATCACTCTCCCATAATTTCATTATATGGCTCATAAGCCTGATCCCATAATATTGGGTGCGATTTTGAATATTCCCCTTATTCTTAAGAAAGGAACCACAATACTTTTCCTCTTATCTGGCATTTTTAGTTCTAAGGATCTTGTTAAATAGCTTAGTTAACCATGACAAGCTATTGTCTGCCATACATTTTCAAACCTTAGTATCCCAATTGTCTTTCCTATCTTCATCTTTTTCAAAGCCTCTTTGACTTTAGAAACTTTAGTCTTACGAAGATACCTATGATCTCTAATCTCCTCAACTCTACTATTCCTCCTAGACTGGCATTCTCTACGTGATCTTCAATTAATAATTTCTAAAAGTAGCTCCTCCACTTTCTTTAATTCTCTATCTTTCGTTAAAACTCTTTGATCCTCACCTTTAATGCATCTAACATGAACTAGGTCTCTACATTTTCCATCCCTCATTCTAGCAAGTTTGTATACACCCATCTCACCACCCCTAGTACCTAACTTATAATAAAGGTCATCCTATGCCTTAAGTTTAGCATTTCTTACAGCTTTCTTAACATCCCAACTCTTGCAAAAAGGGGATAAATTTTGTGGTGATGTGTTTTTTGGAGAAGTGTGATGTAGTACAAAGGGGAAGATACCAAAATTTTGATGTAGGATAATTCCAAAACCCTCAAACAATGGTTATATTTAAAGTGCAGAAGCAAAAGTTCAAGAATTGAATCTTAAAGCAATCAAGTAACCACAAAATAGGGAAAATCAAGAAATAGAATATTAGAATAGAGGTTAGAATGAAATAGAACATAAAATAAGAACAGAGAGAAAGAATCCCTAAGGGCAATTTTGGAATTTTTGGGAAGAACCCACCGAATTACCAAAATACCCCTAGTTATGCGTTAGTAAATTACAAAACTTTCCTAATATTTTTTGACATTCATAAGGGTGCTACAGTTAAAATTAAGGTCAAATGGACAACATTTGGTTAGTGAAATTATGTAAACATTAGCTCCACTTGAAACTTGAATAAGAACACACAAAAACCAATAAGCATATTTGAAATTAAAGAAAAAAATAAAGAGGAATGAGATGGGAAAGAAAAGGTGAGAAGATAGAGAAGATGATGGAATAAAGGGGGAGGGTGAGGTAGATACTCATGAGTGCACTAAGGTGCTACAATCCACGACGGAGAGAGGAGGGGAGCCTTAGAGGAGGCGTCACCCTATGGGGAAGGAGATGCCTTGGCCTATCTTGGGAACACCCAAATCTTCGAAAAACTTGTTTATTCTTCACTGAATTTAGTGAGTGACTTTGGTGCCTTTAAATATCGACTTACAAACTTTGAAAAATAGTAAGTATAGAATTTGAAACTTTATAACACCTAAACTTGCACACTAAGACTTATTAAAATCTCACTTTCTAAGTCCTATACTTATTAAAGACACAAAACTTGTTGCACAAGCTTTCCGAAGTCTAATAATTGCTAAAATCCCAAAATTTCCTAATCCTAAAGTTGCCAAAACATAGAGATACCTAGGCTGTCAACCAGCCACACTGTGGGGCCCATTATGTTGACTTTAAGCCAATTTTCGTCACTTATTAATACCCTTCTCGTAATTTGGTCATGACTTTCCCAAATCACCTCGGATTTGCGCAATCTTGTTCTCGTTAGTAATCGAATAACCTATCTAATGACACCAAAATCAAGCCAAAAAGGTGAGTTTTGACCTTTGAAAAAGTGGGTTAAAAATCAAAATTGGGATTAGCTTAAAACCCTAAACTAACCTTGAAATTAATAGCCCTAATCTACGCTTGGGACTATTGGCCTTATTACAAAAATAACTCACCCCTTAAACAATTAAAATGACTCATACGTGACACAAGACTTGAACCTTGCTCTCTTGTGTGGTGGCACATTCAACAGTCTTTTCTTGTTGTCCGCATTGAAGTGCTATGGTCATTCTGGAAGGAAAGGAATTTAAAGTTGTTTAGGGACTACTTCCGCACTAAACAGGATATTTTTTTGATGAATAAAATTTTTATTAGAAAACCGAAAAATTTGCAAGAAGAGGGAAAGAGGAAAGAGAAAAAGAGGGAGGGGACAAGAGATCCCCACCAGGCAAGCCACCCTTAAACCCTTACACCCCTACCCCCCATTTGAGTTAGCCCAATCCTTTATAAGAGCCCCATTAGGTAGACCATCATAACCCTTACATCTTCTAGCCTAATAGATGATCCTTCCTTTTACCCTATTGTAAACTTGGAATGCTGGTTTAACAGGGCTTTCAAACACCCTGTTGTTCTGAATCTCAATTTTAGGTTTGGCTGGTTCGGTTAGTTTTTGTTCTTCTCTATTTGCGGTACTTAAAGTACAAGGAGGGAAAGGGACATGACAGGTGTGGCCTACTCACTCATAACAGATTTAAAATCTGAGATTTTAAGATAAAATCTCTGACTTTTGGAGCCGTACGACTGACCAACACATAGCTGCGAAAACAAGACACCAAATCTTTTTGTCCATGCAACTAAGGGCAGTAGTTTGCATCCCTCAAGATGGGTAGCCACATTTGCAGGTGCTATAAAGCATAAGGCGAAATCTTTAGATAGCCCACACCATATCTCCCAAGTGAATGGGAAGTTGATGAGAATATGGGAACCCGATTCTCCACGAATAAACACACATGGGAGATGAAAGCCTTTCTGGCATAACATATCCACCGTTGATAACCTCTCTTAGGCTGCTGTCCATTAGAAGAATTGTACTTTCGTGGGCACTGCCATATACCAAACCTCCTTCCAAGGACCCTGCAAGCTCGGAGAGTTGTCAATATGTTCGAAGCAATTCTTAACAGTAAATTGGCCCCCGTGGCCATGCATCCAAACCCTGCTCTCCGCCTAATCCAACCTGATGTGATACCCATTTAATCTGTCAAGAAGCTGCACAATCCTTGGAATTTTCCAACCAAAGGTGGCATGTCTAAGTCTTGACTTCCACACCACCTTTTCTCCATTAGACGTCACATAAGAAGCCACCAAAGCTTTAGGATCTGCTGCCATAGAGTACACTTTCGGATAAACCATCTTAGGGGCCTCTCCCCACACCACACATCCTCCAAAAAATGTGTCCTCCCATCCCCACCAACATGTGCAAGGGAAGCCTTAAAAAGATGGAATTGTTTCATGATTCCTTGCCACAGACTACACTCCAAAGGACACCTAGTGAAATTGGGGTGAGTACCAAAATTGGCAGCCACCACTTGACGCCATAACCTCCCTTCTTCCAAACTAAATTGCTACAACCATTTACATAATAGGGCTTGTTCATGTTTCGAAGGTCACGGAGGCCTGCTTCCCCTTTCTCTTTCGAAGTGCAAACTCTATCCCAAGCAATAAGATGTAGCGCATTTTCCTCCTCCTCCCCTCCATAAGAAATTCCTTTGAATTCTTTCCAAAATGTGGCACACCGAAACCTACAGCACAAATAAGGATAGGAAATGAATGGGAATGCTTGCCAGTGACACCTTAAAGATAAGAAACGAGATTTCCAACCATTCAGCCCTTTTCTACTCCTCTCAATTATTAGGTTCCGAACCTCTTTCTTTTTAAGTATAGCTTCTTAAGGCAGTCCAAAATATGTGGTAGGCAACTGTTTCATACATCTTCAATTAGCCACTAATTGATCCAAGTTCACCACCCCCCCAACCGCAATCAACAAGCTCTTTACAAGGTTAAGGGTTAGCCCAAAAATTGCTTCAAAACAATGCAAGACACACCTTAGCAACCTGATTTTCCTTTGAGAGTTCTCACAGAAAATAATTGTGTCATCTACAAATTGAAGATGAGTCACAATCAAGTCTTCCTGGCCCACATGAAACCCCTCAATCATATCAACCTCAGTAGCTCTCCATAGCATACCACCCAAAATTCCTGCCACAAGCAAGAAAAGGCGAGGAGAAAGGGGATCCCCCTACTACAACCAAAGTAACCTTTCAGGGACCTGTTCACTATCACATAAAAAGTTCCCAAGCAGATGCATTTCCACATCCACATCTTCCTTTTCAGGACGAATCCGCACCTACTCAACACATACATCAAGAACTCTTAGAACGTGGTTATAAGTTTTTTCAGGATCCAGCTTGCACATCACACCTGGTTTGCCTTCTCTAATACGTGCATCAATTCATTTGTTTGCCCATAGCACCCCATCCATCATGGTTCTTCCTTTCAAAAAAGCCCCTTGCTCCTTGGGGACCACCCGAAGCGGCATTTCTATAAGATGCAAAGCGGGGCATTTAGAAATTATCTTGTAAATGCTTCCCACCAGGCTTATAGGCCTAAAATCCAAAAGCTGTTCGGCTCCCTCTTTTTTTCAGGATCAAAGCGATGTAAGTTGCATTGCCCATCGGGTCTCATCAAATGCTTTGTTAGGAGGGATTTCTTTTGACAATATTATTGGGGAATGGAGGTGGTATTGCCCAGTCTAGCCTTCATCCTTGCAACTCTTTCCCTCTGGGCTCCACCCACAACCCAAAAAAAAAAACCCAATTTGGGGCAGCATAAAATTAGAACTTTGATGGCATTTCTCTAGAGAACCTAGTTCCTTCGGGTGTTGGGGGGTCCTAAAGACTCGACAGTTACCATATTGTTTGCTTATTTGGGCCCTATAGAAGTAGGTAACTTTATTAGTGCTGAGCTCCTGAGAGAAAATCGCCTACAGCTCCAAATCCCTCTACAGTCCAAACGGTTATATCACAGCCACAAAAGTGGTTGTGATTTGACTGAAATTTAAAATTCAAATCTTGAGGTGTCAAATCACAGCCACTTTTGTGGCTGTGAAAGGCTTGTCTTTTGAACTCCTTGCACTCCTTTTTGGGTTCAGGTCTGCTTCAGCATTAGGTTATGTTGACTTTTTGTGAAGAAGAATTCCACTACCGTTATTGGTACAATTTGATCGCAGCCATCCTGCCCTTGGAGACTATCTCACTACCTCAAAGAGCCTAAAACTTGATGGTTGTCTGGATGGATGTGTGGTCACTGGTCAGTTAAAGAAATAGCAAACTAGGTAGCTAGAACTGTGGTTTTGAGGGATCAATTTTATGGGGTGATTTCATTACTGTATTAGAATTGGTGGCATCTTTTATCGTACTCCCTCACTTGTTTGTACTTTTCTTTTGGTGCCCAATGATCATGTAAGGGGTGCCTTTACTTTGTACTTCCTCTGTTCTATATAATAGTACTCACTGTTAGCAATCAGCAAATTTCCATCGGCATGTGCATTATAATTTTATTGCTCACTTAAAATATTGATAATGGCATAGTGCAACTCTAATAAATTTGAAGGAATTTCAAAAAGAAGTTTGAATTTTTTTATGGCCCATCCTGCAATGCCCAACCTGAGACCCAAAAGTCACTCTATTAAGGTTGTTATGGCATGATTGAATGTGTTTTTTTTCCAGTTCTTTCTTCATCTTTATTTTATTTTATTTTATTTTGTTGGGCATTCAAGCAGTGTGCCTCTTTTCCATCCAATCTAGGGATTATCTCCATCAACACCTTGGTATTCATAGATAAAACTTGGAGGGATATGTGCTATTGTGATAGGTGTTTTGATCTTAATCCCTGAAAGTATCGCTTAGGTCTTCACAGATTCATAGAACCTTTGTTAATTCCGAAGAATCATAATGCAGCCACAGTGAAGAGACTATTTTACGTGCCTCCACAAAAGAGAGCACATTTCAAGTGCATGTAAATTATTTTATTTTGTGGGGAATTTTCATGTAATAAGGCCATAGAGTCATGGGAGGGAGTTATTAGCAATTTATAGAATTCATAGGAGTGTCCTTTTTTTTGTTAAGTTTATAGGAGTGTTAAGTGCTGGCTGTACAACACATGTCTAAGGGTATTTTTGTATCTTTAGTGGGCTGCCACATCAGCCGATGGGTCCCACAAAGTGGCTGGCCGTCCAGCACATGGTTTGTCCTCTTGTGACTTTCAAAAGTCAACAATAGGCCCCACTTATGAGCTGGTCGACAGCTTAAGAATTCCTCAAGGTTTGGTTAATTTAGATTTTAGAAAAGTTGGGATTTAGAAGATATTATGTGTGGCAAGTCTTGTGCCACAAGTTGGTGATGTTTTAGTAAGATTAGATTTTAGGAAATTTGAATTTTAGAGGTCTCCAATTTTAATATATCTTTGGATATATATATATATTTGGGGAGGGGGGCACATGCCAAGTTGTCAGTCCCGTAATGTGTCAGGTCTAGGAGTTTGTTTTAGCAAGGGATCTTATCCTTTTAGTAGTTGATTTGTTTAGTAAGTTATTTTAAATTAAGAGTCATAGAATCTAGGAATCTTATTTATTAGGCTTCTCTTTAATTTCCAGCTTTGTAATGCCTATTTATAGGCCACGAATTAATGAAATAAAGCAGTTGATTTGATATGAAAATTTAAACGTTATGTGAATGTGGGTGGCGACCAGATAGCCTTTCTTCCTTCTTTCTAGGGTGAGATCGTGCATCTCCCCTCTTCTCTCTCTTCTTCTCTCTCCTCCCATTGAGTAAGTCTTTTTCTACCTCTCTTCTCTTCTTCTTTATTCTGATTTCTTACCTTACTTCTTGCTATTTTCTTTAAATGTAAGTGGGTTTCTTGATTAAAGAATCAATCAAGCTTCTTTCATGAGTGATTTCTTGAGTCTAAAAATTTGCAGACATTATTCCTAACCTGTTCTTCATCTTCTTCATCAAGAAACCTAGGAAATCTTCAATCATACCCTGCGGCTACTTCTATCTTTTCTCCCTTTCTGCTTTCTCCCAGAAAATCAGACCCTTCCCTAGGTTGTGCTGCATCAAATCATTTTTAAAGCTGCATTCAATTAGTTTAGCCCCACCTTGGAATACCTGAAATTCATGTTTGATGGTATCTCTTTTGGAACCCTGGTCTTGCTTGAGATGAGTGTCCATACGAATTTTATTGCATTACTTCAGTCCAAGTGGAGTTTTTGTTCCAACAAAGTGGAATTCATTGGCAGTTGGCGCTAGGTTTAGGTTCAAACAATTTTATTAAAATGCCTCAATCAGCCTCAGGCAGTGGCCCCTATATATTTGATGCTTTGGATTCATTTTCTTATAAAATAAACTGATGCCACCAGTTGATCAAATTAGGCTTTAGTGAGGTT
This sequence comes from Platanus orientalis, assembly GCA_025762735.1. Taxonomy (NCBI): domain Eukaryota; kingdom Viridiplantae; phylum Streptophyta; class Magnoliopsida; order Proteales; family Platanaceae; genus Platanus; species Platanus orientalis. Next base: position 12,667,649 of record JAOXJP010000001.1, read on the forward strand.
GATTCTTCATCAGGAAGGTGGCAGAAAGGAGATGAGTTTTGCATGGTCACAATGAGTTTGAGTACCTTAACCTAGGCACTTTACAAAAGTACTTCAGAAATTGTACATGGTTGACATATGTACTCCATTTTCAGGACCCTATTTTGTGCTGCCCATTTTTCATATTCTTGTTTTGGGGAATCATCACTGCAAAACTTTTTTCATGGAAACTACATGATAATCCATAGAGTCATCTTTACCCCCAGTCAAATAGTTAAAATTGGTGAATCTATTGTCAACCAACAGTGAAACCTTGGGCAACTTTTGATTTATTAGAAGTTAGGGTTAGATTAAATGGAGAAACAAAAGGGAGGGTATGCCATGAGTGAATTCAGTGAACCTCATCCTATTATAAAAAAAAGGTCATTACCCAGTGCTGGTTCCGTTACTACGGGGTGCTGGGAGGGGTGGACCGGAGACAGACCTAACCTTTTGCTTTTTTGAACAAAGGGGCTGCTCACAAGACTCAAACCTGCGTTTTCACGCTGACAGCCCAATCCACTACCATTGCACCAAAGCAATGGTTTTCCACCTCATCCTATTATACTAAAATGATTAAAATATAATCCCTTAAGTACCACCTACAAATAGCAAGGATGAAATTGCAATTGTATGGTCTGGGAGTTCTAATTCATGTCAACCATTAATGGTGTCCTTGCATTCATGGTTGTGATTTTATTCTGATAAAATTACCAAATAAAATAGAAATCTCAGTGTTGAATCCACTCTGAGGTGCGAATTGGTAAATGTTGGTGATAGTGATATCAAGTTTTTCCCAACAACCCTGGAAGAGCAATTATGATTGAGGGAGACATAAACTGTGGTTAGTTAATGGTAATTTTGAACAAATGTTGTGTAATGTGAAGATCCAAAAAGAGAAATTAAGATTCTTTGGTGGATTAACTTATCCTTCAGTGACATTTTTAGGAGGCAGATGACTGGTAAAGAAAGCATTAGTATATAATCAATCCATATTTGACAGCAGCTTCTATGTTTTGCTTCTTACTGGTTTCCTATTCTTTGTGTCTTGGATTTCTTATTCTTCTTTTCTACCTTTCTCTTTTAACTAGGGTTAGTTAATAATGGAGAAGAACTTCTTGTCACTTTTAGATGTGCCATTTGAAGATAAAATGAAACACACACACACACATGCACACACAGAGTTGTATTCAGTTGACATCACTAATCAACCACAATATTGTTTTGATCATTATGCAGATTAGTTCTCAGAAGAAGAAAACAGGTGTCATTGCTCCAAAGCGTTTTGTACAGAGAGTGAAGAAACAAAATGAACTCTTCCGGAGCTACATGCACCAGGTACTTGTTTAACATGGAAATGGGCATGTATTGTTTTTAAAACCAGCACAAGCCCTTGTGACATGTTTCAGTAGTGGAACGGCAAGCATTTACATCTTTTTTTTGCTAACGCATGGTGAATGGTTGTTTAGAAGCTCTATGAGGGGAAAGGTTTTGAAATTTGAGCCATAAAATAAAAATACTCAGCTGTCCGGAGAGTGCTAATGTCAGGCCAAACTGTTGGCTTGGTGACAGCCTGCAATTTTGTTAGCCATGAGTAACTCTGTCAAATCAAGAGGCTTTACTTTGGACAGTCAAGCAGAGGGCTTGAGTTATGGAATGCTGTGTATGTATTGCCCCACAACATACTCTTGGTCACCTGTGAAGCCTTGGTTTTAGACAGTCAATTAAATTGTAGTATTTATAACTTAGAAGTCAGTCACATGACCTATATGAAATGTCCCACAGCAAGCACTTGGTCAGCACTCTGGACTGTTGAAATGTTGGTTCAATGTTGGAGTGGGGGCAGCCTGAATGCCTTGAGCGATCCCAACTGTCCAATCAACAGCCTTTTCTTTGGAGCTTGGATATTCAAGTGAAGTTCTCCATTAGTGGGCTATAGCACAGTTGATAAGCTGCACCTCAACCTTGGAGTTGTGTGTTTACCCTTTAAAAAATGGTTCTGCATTAGTGATTTAGATGAAGTATATGTGGTCACATAGTGATCTATTCACATATCCAGATGTTAGGTCACCCTTTTTAATTGACCACAGATTGAAATGCAGGTCTCTTGGACAGCTTTACATGTTGGTTGGTTGAGATTATTTTGAATGGCTTTACTCTTGAGTCTTGTAAATCAGTGGACTGGCAGACTAACATTTCGATGGTCCATCAATGGTCATGTATTTTCCATGACAGATCTATAGATCGGGAGATCTATGACTTGTATAAAAAGACATTGCTGCATACAGAATATAAATGCATGCTTACAAGAAATAACGGAAGAAGAAATATGAGTGGTGTGTTTTTTTAATTACTATAAAAAAGAAGAAGAGAATGTACCTTGACATGCTATGAAGGAATCATCTTCCCGCTCTTTTTCTGTAGGATGCTCATGAATTTTTGAACTTCTTGCTAAATGAGCTTGTTGACATACTGGAGAAAGCGTCCCATGCTTTGAAAAGTTCTCCAGAAACTTCATCACCATCAGAAAAGACTGCAAATGGGCCAAAGAATGCTCAAGCTAATGGTGTTCAAAAAGAGCCATTGGTTACCTGGGTTCACAAAAATTTTCAGGCAAGTAATCTGTCTTTTCTCATTCTGTTCATGTGTTGTAACCACTTGTATTCTGTGTCTTATAATAGGTGAATGCTTGACATAGTTAAATTTAATTTCCTTGAATTTGACTTATATGTGGCCCACCAATTCTTCATTCTAGGTAGTCAATTGATGGGCCACATCAATTCGCCAAAGCCCAAAATTAAACTGACCAGGTTATGCAACACTTGATCAATATCCTAACAAGATATGCTCAAAAGGGGAGCAACAGTCAATAGATTGGATGGTATGTATTTGTAGACCTGTTGGTCTGGTTTTTAGCTTTGGTCCATTGAAATGATGGCCTTGAATGAGTTGCCTTGATGGATCTATGGGTAGGCTTCATACTCTCTTTTGGTGTATCATCGAAGACACTAAACTTGATCTACCATTATTTATTTTTTATGCTTCTAAAAAAGGTTATTACCTGGTGCTGGTCCCATAACTATGGGGTGCTGGGAGAGGTGGACTGGAGACGGACCTAACCTTTGGCTTTTTTGCACAAAGTGGTTGCTCACGTGACTCAAACCCGCGTTTTCACACTGACAGCCCAAGCCACTACCATTGCTCACAAGACTTGAAACAACTTTCTGTTTTTTTTCTTCCCTTTTATAGAATCTGTGTTGTCTGTTGATGCTTCACTATGTAAATGCAGGGTATACTGACCAATGAGACGAGGTGCTTGCGATGTGAGACGGTAACAGCAAGAGATGAAACATTTTTAGATTTGAGCCTTGACATTGAACAGAACAGCTCGATCACAAGCTGTCTCAAAAACTTCAGTTCTACAGAGACTTTGAATGCTGAGGATAAATTCTTCTGTGACAAGTGCTGCAGGTGCCCAGTTGTCTCTAATCTTTTTAACCATTGGCTTCTTCAATTATAATATTGATGGTTATCTGCTTACTAGCCTTTAAGCTAATTTTTGTAGAACCTGGACCAGAAACCACCCGATCACTGCAGGCTTGGTCCAACCTGATCGGACCAGCGAACTGACAAGGATTATCTAGTGACATCATCTGGAAGAAAAATGAATTAAAAGTTAAAGAATTTACTTTAGGTCTGGTCCAGCAGTTCAGCCTAATATGTTAACCAGTCAGACCAGTTTGATTGTCAGGTTCAACAGTTCTAATTGGTTCTGAGGTCTATTTTGGTCTGGGATCATATCAAACTCATTTAAGGGTCTTTCATTCAGGGTCGGTCTGATTGTATTGTCAAGTCCACGTTTAAGGATGTTGACATGACTTCTTTTTTTTAATCCTTTCATTTGCTTTAGGCACAGGAGGATCTGTCCATGGCCCTGTGCTGTGAACTTTTCACCATATAATTAATATTTTCTCTTGGACATTCTTTTGAATGGATCAGAGTTTTTTGCATAGAAAATCCTGAGGTGACCCATTGAATGGGTTTTGGCTATCATGAAGATCATCTACATGTTCAGTGTAGGTAGAGAGAAATGCTGTTACTCCTGTTCGGACATGAAGTCTTTGGAAAAGGAAGAAGAAACTCTGGCTAATTGTTTTCCTATCATTGGTTTTTCTATTCATATCACCAAACATAAGGTATTTTTAAATGCAGTTTGCAGGAAGCACAGAAGAGGATGAAGATAAAAAAGCCGCCTCACATCCTGGTTATCCATCTGAAGCGCTTCAAGTACATCGAACAGCTTGGCCGGTACAAGAAGCTGTCCTATCGTGTTGTGTTCCCATTGGAATTGAAGCTGAGCAACACTGTGGATGATGCAGACTCTGAGTATTCCCTCTTTGCGGTTGTTGTTCATGTCGGGAGTGGGCCTAATCATGGACACTACGTAAGCCTTGTGAAGAGCCACAACCACTGGTTATTCTTCGACGATGAGAATGTGGAGATGATTGATGAATCTGCTGTGCAGACTTTCTTTGGGTCTGCACAGGAATATTCTAGTAACACAGACCATGGGTACATCCTGTTCTACGAGAGCCTTGCTGCTACAACTAGCAGTAGTTAGAAGTGGCTTCAGTTTGATGTTGAGTCTTTTGGTTCAGGAGCTGGTGGGTATTTGCTGTCCTTTAACTCCTGGTTTTCTCTGTTTCCCTTTTTCCCCTTTGATTAACCAGTGGAAAGAGCTCTCAAATATTGGCGGGATAAGTTGTCAAGATATATTCAGGTGGTTACCATGTACAGTGGATGGTGGAAGCGCACTGTTCTTTTGTGTGTGAAGCAATAAGAGAGTGTAAATGGTGGTGAGAGTTTCAGACACTTTGTATTCTTCACTGATGAGAATATTTAATTTATTATAATAGAAAGGCGATACAATTGCTCCCAACTACCCACTTCTATAGACAATCTAACATGTGTATGTCAAATTTCAGAAAGAAGATATGTAGTTAAATGTATTCGGAATATTTTTGCTGTGGAATTTGTAATCTGATTTGGTATTTGTTTGTCATTTTCACAAACAGCCTACAAATTAGGGTTATCTGGAGGCTGAGTACTAAAATCCCCCGGGGGAAATGCATCCATAAGGACTGCCCCAGCTTTTGACTTGTCGTGCCAAAGATCCACAGATCAATACAATCAGATGATCCCAACTATTTGATTTTACTTCATTACATACCTCCTCGCCCCAAGAAAAAAAATAAAAAATAAAAAATAAAAATAAGATAAAAAAAGTCTACGGAGATGCACAAAAATCATCTGTTGGACCTGGAAGTTTCATGGGGAATAGTGGTTCCTGATCCACTGCATTGGACGCGTCAGTATTTAGTGCTTATGGACACGATATATTTCGTATATGGGCTGCAAGCTTTGCTTAGCTATATATCCCGGGTGAAGGACTAATGTGAGCAAGGATAAATATTCGGCTTGTCCAAAGGGTCCCCCCTCTCAAATGGACGGTCAGGTTTTCCTTTGTCAACATTCCACATCTATAAACATCCTGATGGTGTTCTAAAAAGGCCCAACGCCTGATGGAGGTGTGTGCAGCAATGTCATCGCAGTATGTGGCACTAATGCCGATGCACCCTCTTTTAAACGGTTGGATTTCTGCGAAAGAGGCGATCCATCCAAATTTTAGGTAGGGTATGTTTAATTGGATACTGAATCTGATGGTTTCAAAGGTTCATACATGTAAGGGCCATAGCTAACAGTTCGGTGTGCAAAAAATGTATGGTTAATAAACAGTTAAGGCCTTTACCAATATATAAATATATTATAAAAAAAAAAAAAAAAACATTTAGGGTATAGTCCCATTTTGATAACCAAACATTCTATAAAAAATGAGCTCAAAATTATACTATTGTAGAGAAGGATATATAAATTCCCTCAAAATTATTAATGAGTAGAATAATCAAGGTTTTGAAAGTCCTCGAATTCAATTGATATTTCATCCTGATCGAGTACTTAAAATTTGGAGAATTTTTATTGAATGTAATAAAATAAAGGAATGCCTTGTGAAAAGTGGGAATATTAAAACAAGAATGAATATTTTCAGTCTTTTGGAATCGTTAAAATAAGCTTGATCACACATCTAAGAGCCTAAAACCTACGAAAGCATTTATATATTAAATGCAAAAGAATTAGGAACTAACATATTTATTACCACCTTACCAAAAAAAAAAAGCATATATATTACCAAGAAGATACGGTTCATTATTTTTATATTTTTAAGACTCCTACAATAAAGTCACATAAACGTAATAACTAAGCTGTCCGGTTGGGTCCAGAGCTTTGTAACCTAAGATGTTTTATTCTAATCAAATGAGCATGAACCTCCACTCAAACAGTCATCATTCCTCCAAATCCGCCTGAACAAAGAAATGACAAAAGAAAAAGAACGAAAGTGATAAGAACCTAAGTGATATCGAGCACAAAAATAAATAAAGAAGAGAAAGAGATGAGAGAAAGGTCACTTCAAGGGTGAGGGACTTCCACTAACAATCTCTTCAAGGGAATCAAACCTTCAAAGCTTTAAGGCAATTAATATTTCTTCATTGATTTCAAATAATCCATAGGCTTATAATTATATAGTACTTACTCTTAGCATTAGAAAAATAAATTGTAAGAAAGGAAAAACAACTTATAGTAATCCATGATGGATTCAATCATTCCATGATAGAAATAACAGAAAAGCCAGTATATCACTCTCCCACCCTTATTATCAACTTTGTCTTTAAGGTTGACCAAGAATGAATAGTATCCTCAGTCTTCATATTTTTCTAACACAAAACCAATCTTATTGGGTGGTTCTTTTATAGGTTCAATAAGAAATAATTGTTTTTCTCTACAATGGTGTTCATTTTGCCATTTTTTATTACAATGCCAACAAAGTCCATGTGCTGATTTTTCATTAAGTTCCTCTCACATAAACCGTTTGATGGATAGGTTTTGGCTTATTACATTACCATTTGATGATCCTATCTTAATTGTCTCGCCTATTTGAGTGATCATCTCATTATGTATTCGATGATCAAATTCAGTAAGGTGTTCCTCTAGCAATCGAGCGAATGAGATAGGCACCGATATGGTATGAGGCATGTACATATTGACTTCTTGCCTAATGTCAGGGTGAAGTCCAACTACAAACATCCCAACCAACTGAGGTTCCAACCAATCTCGGACCCGTTTGGAAAGTTGTTCAAAACGGCCTTGATATTTTAAGACAATAGTTATTTGTCATACTTTTGCTAACTCCCCATGCACATCTTCAAATCTCGAAGGGCCAAACCGCACCATTAATGCCTCTATGAACTCCCTCCAAGTTGGTACTCTATGTGAACTAGTCTCAAACCTATCATACCATTTACTAACATCACATTCAAGATTTATTGAGGTGATTGCAATACTACGGTCTTCTGCAGTTTGATGATACCGGAAATATTGTTCCACTCTAGCCACTCAGTCAATTGAATCCATACAATCCCATCGTGAAAACTTTATTTTTATGAGATAAATTTTTTGATTTCTATCAGTATATCTTCCTCGGTTATCTCCTTCATTGATACGCCAATTATGGAGAGTTGTGGTGTCTTGTTTGTTCCGCTCCTTGAAAATGTTGGTAGATCCAGACACAGGCTAAGTCTCTCATGAGTGATGCATGGCTCTGATGTAGGCTACTTTTGCAGAAACAATTGCTCGAGCATGGATTTCACAGATTTCATGTCTTCTTCTAAGGCCCCCAGCCTTGCCTCTATGATCACAGTTTGATCATCTGTTGACATCATGCTCTGTTTTCCCACAAACAGAGTAAGCTTTGAGACCAATAATGTCACACATTTTCTTTTGAAATCGCGAGTGGCATTCACCAGGAATACTGCTCTGATATCAAGTTGATAAAAATCTAAGTTTTATTTAGCACAAAAATAAATAAAAAAGAGAGAGGAGAGAAAGATCACTTCAAGGGTAAGGGACCTCTACTAACGATCTATTCAAGGGGATCAGACCTATAAAGCCTTAAGGCAATTAATATTTTTTCCTTGATTTCAAATAACCCATAGGCTTACAATTTTCTAGTACTCTTAACACTAGAAAAAGAAATTGCAAGAAAGGAAAAACAACATATAACAATCCGTAATGGATTCAATCATTCCAAAATAGAAATAACAGAAAATGTAGCGTATTAGAAAGCTGAAAATGAATAATCTTCAACGAAACAAAAATAAATGGATCAACATCTATTCTAGAAGACAAGGCGGGATTTGGTACGACCCCTAAAGTCAAAATAAGGTAAGAATGACATTAGGAGCCAATACATCAGCGCCGAAAAAGTGTTTTACACTTTTTGGCACTGATGTGTCGGCTTCTAATGTCAGTCTGACCTTAGGCAGTCACACCAAATCCTGAGGGCTAGAGATATGGAATCCCTGTCATTGCTGTTGTACATTCTCAGGCATCGCCTCTACAATTGTTTGATATTTCTGACATTCTTTAAACCTAAATCTTGACTGTTCTATCGAGTATTGAACTAAAATTAAAAACTAGACCAGATATGGATATGGAGGACCAATGTATGGTTCAACGCAGTATAACCACGTGTAGTCTAACAAACCTAAGGCATCACTAAAGTATCTTGGTGGTTCAGCTAAGCATCCAGCTTTGTCATAAAACCCATTGGTTTTAACCTGCTCTTATAAAGATCTGGTTTTCTATTGAACCATATTGATAAGGAGCCGGTTTTGGTCAAGCCTGATCGCACTGCCATCCAGCTTTTAAAACTGGTTTGGCACTGCTTCATGACTAAGTGCTAACAATGGTCCATCGAAGAGGGGGGCCATCCTTTTTTCCCCATCAGCTGAGTCAGGTGATAAGGTGCAATACCATAGGTGGATCAAAAACAAAAGTACACACGTATATGCAAAACACAATTAGCTAAAAGAGCAAATCCGTCCATCTGCTCTAACTGAAACACACGAGCAAGAAGAAAGCAGCGCTTCAAGGTCAATCTAACCCCGTTTTGGAACTAACAGATGATTAGATGTTATATAGACAGATGAGCTCAATTTTACTACATATACCAACACAATGAAACCAGAAAAATAATACTCAGTGGAAACAAACTAGATTTTACAATAGCAAGAAGACAGCATAGGCTCACTCAACATGCTGTAGACATGAAGGTGTCATTATCCAACAGTGCTTCAAGGTCAATCAAGTCATCATCACCATCAACTGCTTCTTGTGAACTGCTTAGAACACTATTGTATACACCCTGCAAGAAAATTAAAAAAGGAATTCAACACCTTATTTACCACCAGTACCATCTGATCAGCATATTGCATTCCAATGGGTCTGGAACCTCCACATTCATGATGAACTCTTTTGGATCAGAAAATTGTATTTATTTTCACAAGACTGCTTTTAAGGCTCTTTTGCAATGATATGGGCTACATGAATCCTGTTCTGTCATACCACTCTATCTAGGGCCATATCTTTCTTCTTCTTCTTCTTTTAATTTTTTTTGTAGGTAATGATGTTTGATGTATCTAGGGCCATATCTTTCATAAAATCGTTAGCACTCAGGTCTTTCCTCACTACTTCAACACAAGTCATTTTTGACATAAGGGGTCAGATAGTAATGATGTTTGATGTATCCAACCATATTAGAGGTCTTGGCATCCTTCCTATTAAGAATTAGATAGAATTCTACAAAGAAAATCCTTCCAGTGAAAATATATATATATATATATATATATATATTTGACAGTTAAAGAAATCCAAGAATATTATTAAAATGTTCTGGAAAATTACACTTTTCAGTCTCATGAGAAAATCTATTTTGAAATCTGCAGCCAATTAAATATTATAATCCTTGGTTGTTCCTGTAATTATGTTAAGGGATTTATCCCAGTTTTAGCAACCATAATTGGGGGGGGGGGGGGTTTAAAGGAAGACAGCCTTTGAATATGTATCATTTTATCTGTCATATTTTTTGTCTGAAACCGTTCTTTTCCAGTTCAAATCATTGTATTGTGTGTTCCTCAAACAAATCCTACTTTTGACAGAAGCCAATGTATTAATGATTCAGAGAGAGGCTAGAAACCAGGAGCTTAAGTCTCTCATTCCCAGTTTCAATTCAGAATCCAAGTCCCAGAATACCTCAATCCACAACTATTATTTTTTTCTGATAAAGATGTGCATCTCCTGTTCATCAAGGAAGAACAAACTTCTCCTGAAAAAAAGATAAAGATAGTTCAAATGTGAACTGATAGTGTTAAGAACACGAAATACCTTAGCTTCTTGGAACTCTGAGACAACAATCAGCAGCCTACGGTATTGATCCCTCCCTTCTGGATATTTAACCATGGACTTCACTCTGGCAAGTGCTATCTGCGATCTTTCCTGTGTCTGTTTCCTACCTTCTTTTAAAAAATCATAATCCTCCTCCTTTGAAGGCCTGCTTTGTCTGTTTGAGTCCTCAATAAGTGCTTCTGAACGGAACCCACGCAAGCCACTCCCTTTCCGCTTCCAGCGTAAAATTGCTTTCTCCACAATTCCCACTGACCAGATGATTCTTCTGAAGTGTTTCCTCACCTGATGCCCCCTTACATGAGCCTTTTCAATGACATGTTGAAAGTTAGAATTCATTAATTGGACTCTTCAAAAAGCTTTTTGTAGGTATGATAGGGATGACAAACATTAATTGCCCATGTAACCTTACTGGAAATTTTTTCACAGCCACATGATGAAAGTTCTCTGACAATGTAATGAAAGAAAACAAAAAGAAGTAATTTGAATTTACTTTAAAATGCAACTTTTTAGGTAAGGGAGCACCTGGATCTTCACAATTCTTTGCTGGATTATCAAAAATTCTTTTCTCCCCTTCCAACCACAAAATTTATTCTGTATATGGATCGCAGCAGCATGCTCAGGCTCATCATGCTGTCCAGGCCTATGTGTCTTGACAGATATAAGTGAAAGTGCATGCTCATCTGACATTCCGAATTTATCATCACCGTATTCAATTAATTTCTTCCTGTGGAATGACTGCACCCTAAAGACTTCATGAATACGAGCAGCAGCTTGAGTAGCGTTACAAACAGCAGTTAGTGAATCTCTCAGTGATAGTCCATTTGGCACATCACCATTGCTCACTGGAGTAGCACTCCGTTCTGAAACAGTTTGTACTGCTTTCATTCCAGAAATTTCTGGAACATTACCATCCTTTGTATCCTTCAAGGTAAGGGATAAAAGATGGGTGGTCAAGGAAGTCTCTGCCAGGTAACCAGCGATCCCTTTGTGTCCACTGCCAGAAGCTAGGTCTGCAGGTGTTCTACCTGAAGGATATTTGGTAGTCGGATCAGTTAATACTCCAGAAGCTGCTCCAAGAGAGACAAGGGCAACAACCATGCGCTCTCTGAAATTGATGAGGTTCCAAGAAATCACAAACCACCCAAAAAAAGAAATTGTCAGAACACACTAGAGATTGAACACATGCAAAAAATAGAGCAAAAGTTACATTTATCTCCAGATAACTAATTTCAGATTCAAATACATCCACTATGCCAAAAATAATCCCAAGGCGAGAGTCCACAAATTTGAAGAGTTAAATGACCATTTATTCCCCTATTAAATAGTTAACAAAACAAACCCATTTGAACTATGACAATTTGATTTTTTCCAAAATACCCATCATTAGCAAAACACTGTTGCCAGTTGCATGGATATCGGATATAATGCTGATGATTGGTCCTCTAGAAGTAAAAAAATTATATGATCAACTATTAGCCTTCTCTATGATCCCAAATTGCAAGGCTAAAATAATCTATTCAATCTAATAACAGGGCTATTCAAGATCCAAGAGGAGCTGGTCAACGAAATAGGCTCTTTAAGAGCTATCATGTCTACAGGTCCGTACCTGCCACAACATGCTGCCCAATGAAGAGCAGTCCATCCATTCACATCACGGACATTGATATTTACACCTGCAGCTATCGTTGGCGCTATGGCCCAATCATAACCAAGAGCAGCTGCTAAATGTAGCACACCTTGGCCCTCCTTATCTAATATGTTAGGACCTTTACCATCTTCAGTTGCTTTATGAAGAAGCCATTCATGCAACTTTACTTTCAGTAGCTTTTGAAGCAGCTGCTCCTTTACTTGACCATGGGAAAACTCCTTCTCTGAAGTAAGCTTTACCATAGGTAACCATTCATCATCATCTTCTTGCATTAATGAAATGATTTTATTGCTTATATGAGGCTCACTGACACTGCTTGAGAGCGAATTTCGATTACTGACAAGTCCCAGGGACAATAGCTTTCCAAGTCGTACGTGAAGAAGCATTTCATGTGTAGTGCCATTGCAGGGATCTGTAGTATCCACATCTTGTGTATTCTTTTCCCGGTATTCAAATTCCCGCACTTCACTACAAGCCAACCTGTTGGAGCAAGTTACATAGAAAGGGACCCTTCCAGCTGTGTGTTCTGGAGCATAGCAACGAAGAACACCATCTGCTAATACCTCTGCAGGAACCTCAACTTCCCCAAACATACAGGACAATTTCCATTTTACTGTATCTTGTGGACTCTTCAAGAACGTTCCCATAATCAGAACCTGTTTAATTGGGTATTAGAAGATAGACAATGATCAGCAATCATGGCTTCCATTGTGATCCTATCAATAGCAAACAGAAGACACATTTAAAGTTCAATTGAGATGCTAGCAGGGAGCAAGTTATAAACAGTAAGATCTAGACTTCATATACCTTTGCTTCGGAGCCTGTATATGCCCAGCTTGGTGAGAAATCAATGATGCTGAAAATCTGGTCCTGCGAGAGTGAGGGGCTCAACAAGTAGGCATCCAAATGCACTTGAGGGGACATGCTGGAATCATCAACCACATCTCCACTTTAAACAGTATTCCAGTAAACCCCGGAACTGGACTGCATATGTGACTCATCTACATCTCCAAGTTCATTGCTCATCCATCAAGTTTCTTCAAGCCCTCTTCAGTTTGAGCACCTTCTAACAATGACCGCTTTGCAATGCATGAGTTTCCATCCATAGTCAAATCATTCTCTGCATTTGATTTCAGATGACATCCAATTTCTTCACCCGAAAGCTGTATTTGAATGTCATTTTGACCAAGATGCCCATGTTGCTGATCAGGAAGTGTACAAAAAGCCTCAGGGGCATTATGTAAATTCACATAATGAACCTTTTGTTCTTGAAACTCAGTACTGAAATCATATACTGGATCGGGAAGAAATTTCTGGTCCATTGGCCATTTAGATATATCTGAAGAATCATCTTCTGAAGCAATCTGATTAAACCAGTTATATTAGAACCCAAATAAATGTAACTGAATATGAAAGAGAAACTGGGCTCTAGTGTTGTATAAAATATGATTATTAAAAAAATGTATAATTTTATTTTAATAATATACACCTTTGCCCTGAAAGTCCTCTCTTAACAGTAGTTTCCAGTATACAACTTATAGGATTTGCCTTCATGCTGGAAATATTGAATGAATTAATGAATGATACCTTGTCAGGAATTTTCGGCTATAGGCAGTTATGTAATGATTTTAGTCATCGATTCATATTATCCATATAGCAGAAGTACTCATCTTATGCAAGCATAAGTGTGCGTAACACATGGTTTTGTGCACGCAAATTAGATCATAAGAAAATCTAGGCTACCCAGAGTTGTCAAAGGCAAAGAAGGCACATAATTATGCATGTAACTAAATCATGAAGCAACCTAGGGTATGCAAAGTTTTCAAATGTGAAGGAGGCACCCATCTAGGTGATCAGGAAAGGTGAAGCTCTATAAGTGAGTATCTCACAAAATGCATCTATGCTTGTGAGAAGCTCAAAAGGTGTATGCTCACTTAAGTGCTTCAAATTATAAATAAAGAAAATAATGCTAACAACCTTCCTTGATATGTTTCTGTACAGTTAGTTTTCATATTTCATGTATGGTAGAGGGCATAAAATATCACTATTGTTGTTAAATGTTAATGTTTCTTTAAATTACAACTCTCTCTCTCTCTCTCTCTCTATTTACCTTTTTCATCAGACATGAACAATTAATTATGTCTTCTTCTTCTATGTTTGTAAGAACTAGGAAATGAGCTAATGTTTCTTTTTGAAGCAAGTTCTTTTTCAACTCCTTTTGTTTTGTTTTCTTCTTCTTCTTCTTCAAATTGTTCCTTGCATTTTTCTTTTTATATTTTATTGTTTTCAGAAAACATATCTGATAAGGACATTGGGTCCATTAGGGGTGGTACTTTTTAGACTTATCAATGGAGACAGAGGAGATTCGGGCCCTTGTTATGGTTTGGATAGGGGCCCACACTTATTTTCTGACTTGGGGAGTTTAGTTTATGCGTAGGGATTTACTTTAGGCTTAGTAGTTGATTATTTTTCATGTTGCACCTTTTTGTTATGTCACATGTAAGGGGGGGGTTATTTTAGTCCCATGGACTATATTTTATGTTGCCCTAGGCATGGGGGTCTCTTTAAAAGACTCCCACACGCCTAGCTCTATTTTTTAATGAATAAAATCTGAATTTTGTCTCTCTTCAGTTCGTTAATACCGAGAATTTCTAACCTTAGAAAGGGCTTGGATCAACTCCAAATAATGGTGGTGGTGAATGCCAACACCTTCCCTTTGGGTTAAAATGATTCTATCATCTTCTTTACTTATTATTTATGCTCACATAAAGTTTTCAGCAAACCAGGAAATACCTTGTGTGTGATTTCTCATCAATTTGAGAATACCAAGTTTTGGAGTAGTTTGAACATCCAAGACGGTTTCTAAGACCTAGGTGACACCTATTATGGAGGACTTGGAGCATTTTTCTGAAACCTAAGGAATCCCAAGAAGGATTCTTAGGTAGGGGTGGCACATACAAAATCTGGACAGATTTGAAGCTTTCCTTCTATCTGGATTGGTTTACTTGGATTAGTATGAGATTTTGTTGAGGCCATTTGATGAGGACATCTTGCCACGTGGTAAGTTTAGAGTGTACCAGCATCGGAGGAGAGTTCTCCAGAGCCTATACATGGACCAGAGATTGTTTGGAGTCCATTGTTTCGATCGGGAAGCGATTCCGAGCTGATTTGATCATGTCACGTTTTTTGAGATATGTGGGGCTCACATGAGGGCATCATCAGCATGACATATTTGTTAGGCTCTTATTCAGTCATCGGAATTATTTCTTTTTTTTCTGTAATTTTTTGAACTTTTTGGATTTTTTTTCGTGTTAGGGGTATATTGATCATTTTCTGATTTTAGAGGAGCTTATGTGCAAAATCAGAGTTCAAGTTTTTTATTTGAGAGAATAAATGTATGTTACACGATTCCTAGTAGTTGAAGTTGAGTTAGATAGTGTTTTATTTTGAGTCCTATTGTAATTTGGTTTCAAATTTATTATAA
>JAOXJP010000001.1:12683257-12697685 GCA_025762735.1 Platanus orientalis
TTTGCATCTCTCTCTCTCTCTCTCTCTCTCTCTCTCTCTCTCTCTCTCTTCTTCTTCTTCTTCTTCTTTCTTTTTCGTTTTCATTTATTTTATTTATTATTATTATTATTTTTTCTGTGTGTGTGTGGAGAAGTTATACGGTGAATGGTGGTTTAGAAACCACTACAAAGAGAAAATTGGTAAATTCAATCCATATAATATAATTAGTCAGCAATCTGTACAGTTCCCATGGCAGGCCAACTCATCGGGTTGGAGATGGCCGGAAATTTTGTCACTCCTGAGTGATTTTAATTTTTAACTGTCCAATCAAGAGCCTTTGCTATGGACAGTCAAGCAAAGGCTCTAGTAGTGTTATGAATGCTGTGATTGTATTATCCCATGACATGCCCTTGGGTGTGGAGCCTTTGGTTTGCATAGTCAAGCAAATGGTAGTTTTTATGAATAATGTAAGTCCCAAGAGCTCTATGAGCTACCCTATAAAATACGCTCGGTCAGACCTTCCAAGTGTTGGTCTAAACTTAGAGTGGAGACAGGTAAAATGATCTCACGCTTAACTGATCCAACTGTCCAATCAAGAGTCTTCTGTTTGGAAAATCAAGCAAAGTTCTCCTTTTGTAGGTTGTAGCTCTATTAGTTGATGTGCTGCACCTGAACAGCTTCTTAATTTAACAAAGCCACCCAACTACTCGTGTTCGAGTACTGCTAAAATAGATACGGTTCTGCATTAGTGATTTGGATGTGGTATATGTGGTTGCGTAGTCATCAATTCAGATCCCCAGATGTTAGGCCAATATTTGAATTGACCACAGCTTGAAATGCATGTCTCTTGGACATTGTATCTGTTGGGCAGTTGAGAGTGTTTTGAATGGATTTGGTTTTGGGTTGGGGAAATTGAAGGAATGGCCCAGTACTATGATACTTTTGATTGATTACCCTATGACCAGATCGTGATGGTATTCAACTCAGAACTCTATATCCTTTCAGTATGTTTCCAATCTATGGCTGGCAGCCTGACAGTTCGGTTGGATGGTCCATTTTGAATCTTTGATGACCATGTTTTCCACAACTACTATAGGTCAAGGGACATATGATTCATATAAAGATACAAACACAATATAAATGCATGCTTAAAAGAAAAACTGGAAGAAGAGAAGATATGAAATTTGTGTTTTCTCTTTCTATTATGATTTCGATGCCTGATGTGTGCATCCTCAACACAACACTCTTTAAAAGGAGAGTGTATTGTGACATGTTATGAAGTAATCATCTCTTCTTTGTTTTTTCACAGGATGCCCATGAATTTTTGAATTTCTTGCTAAATGAGCTTGTTGACATACTGGAGAAAGAGTCCCATGCTGCAAAAAGTTTGTCAAAAACTTCGTCACCATCAGAAAAGACTGCAAACGGGCCAAATCAAGCCAATGGCATCCAAAAGGAGCCATTGGTTACCTGGGTTCATAAAAATTTTCAGGTGAATATTTTTTTCAATTTCTATACTTTCTCATTCAGTTTTTCATGTGTGATAACCATTTAAAATTCTGCATCTCTTGTAACAGGTGAATACTTGCATAAGGCATTGTTCAACAAATTTAGTTTCCTTAAATTTGGCTTACATGTGGCACAACTATGAATCAATCCATAGTCAATTGGCGGGCCACTCATCAAGCAGCCAAAGCCCAAAAACTGTACCAACCAGGCTATCAATCTCTTAATTAGTAACCTAAATAGGAATGGTTAAATAAGCTATGTTTAAAGGTTGTGCATATAGTCCATACATTGGACAAGGCATATTTGTAGATCTATCAGTGTGGTTCTTTAGCTGCAGCTACTGAAATGATAGCTCTGGAATAAGACGTCTTGATGATGGCATGGGTAGGCATCATGCACTGTTTAGTATGTCATCGAGGATGCTAAACTTGTCCCTCAAGTATAGTGAGAGACCAGGGCTGATTTATTGTTGTTTTTTTACCCCTCCAGACTTTGTGTTTATGCTATGTAATGCAGGGTATTCTGACCAACGAGACAAGGTGCTTACAATGTGAGACAGTAACGGCAAGGGATGAAACGTTTTTAGACCTGAGTGTTGATATTGAACAAAATAGCTCGATCACAAGTTGTCTCAAAAATTTCAGTTCTACAGAGACTTTGAATGCTGAGGATAAATTCTTCTGTGACAAGTGCTGCAGGTGCCCTTTTCTTTTGTCTTTTTTACTCTAGACTTCTTCAAATGTAGCATTGATGGTATTTTGGCTTATTAGCCATTGAGTCATTTTTTTTATAACCCAGACCAGAGATCGACTCGCTTGCTGATGGCTTGGTCCAACGTGGTCAGTCAGTGAGCTAACAAGGCCTATCAAGTGACATCAGTTGGCATCAAAATAAAATAGAAGATAAAGGACTGACTTTAGAGCTGGTTCAGCAGTTCGACTTAATGGGTTAACTACTTTAGTTGGTTTTATTGTCGGTTCAACAGTTCTAATTGGTTTTGATATCTATTTGGCTCTGGAATCATGCCAACCTCTTTAAGGGTCAAATTCTGGGTTGGCTGGTTTGAACTGACTGTCCAGTCCAGGTTCAATGACATTGATATGACTTAGTTTTTCATCTTCTATTGCTTAGGGACAGGAGGACCTGTCCATGGAGCACTTGCAAGGATTATGAATTGATCATACTATTGCTACCACCCACAAGTTTTCTAGACTAAAATACAGACCTGATTACTTTGCCCTTTGATGCATGGGAGCAAGAATTAACAGAACCCAATCTGGATCGCCCAATTCACACTAGATCAGCTGATCCCAGCTAATCCAATACAATTTCGGATCCTGATTGGCTGGGTTGGATAACCATCCTGACTCATCCTAATCTTGATCCCAAAAACCATGCTCTGATGATCCAATTCATGGGTTTTTTTTTTTGGGAAACTGGAAGAACAAATTTCATCATGGGTTTTGGCTGTCATGAAATTCTTCTACATGTACAGCTCAAGTAGAAAAAACAAATTTTTTTGCTCCTGTTCTGACACAGGAAGTTTTCAGGAAAAGGAACTTAAGCTAATTTCCATGTCATTGATATTTCTATTGGAACCATCAACAAGGTCTTATTCTTCAATGCAGTTTACAGGAAGCCCAGAAGAGGATGAAGATAAAAAAGCCACCTCACATCCTTGTTATCCATTTGAAGCGCTTCAAGTACATCGAGCAGCTGGGCCGGTACAAGAAACTGTCTTATCGTGTTGTGTTCCCATTGGAACTGAAGCTGAGTAATACAGTGGAAAATGCAGACTCTGAGTATTCCCTCTTTGCGGTCGTTGTCCATGTCGGGAGTGGGCCCAACCATGGACACTATGTCAGCCTTGTGAAGAGCCACAACCACTGGTTGTTCTTCGATGATGAGAATGTGGAGATGATTGATGAGTCCGCTGTGCAGACATTCTTTGGGTCTGCACAGGAATATTCTAGTAACACAGACCATGGGTACATCCTCTTCTACGAGAGCCTTGCTACTACTACTAGCAAGAATTAGAAGGGGCTCTGATTTAATGGTAAATTTTTTGGTTCAGGAATTGGTGGGTTTTTTCTCTACCTTAATTCCTTTTCTTGTTTTATATGTTTCCTTTTTCTCCCCTTTGATATAACCTGTGTGAAGAGTTACTCTAATATCAGTGAGACGAGATGTTGAGATATGCTGGTGGTTTCCCTGTACCGTGGATGGTGGAAGCACACTCCTTTTTGTGTTCAACAATAAGGAAAAAGGAGTGTGGTGAGTTTCACAGAGACTTTATAGTCTTCACTGTCGAGAATATTTAATTTTAACAGAAATGCATTACACTTGCACCCAACTACTACCCAGAAACATATAAGGATCTCTGTATGTTGCTCCTTATATTATTGGTTTTGGCTGAAGATGGTTATTGGGTTAGAAAGAGGGTGTAATTCTGAGAACTATGGAATTAAATAGATTCATTTTTTCTTGTTTGTCCAAATAGAAATGTAAAATTTGCGATTTGATTTATTGGAAGTACTTTTTTTTTTTTGGTAAAAGATTTGTTAAAAGTACTTTAAATGTCATTAAGCTCAAATGTGTGCGTTTATGTAAACATTTGGTGGCATGCATGCTCCGGCATTTAACTGGTCCTGTCTTACACCTGAAAATTAATATAATCCCATTCAACATCGTTGTAAGTTGTGTCTACAAATGCAGTCTCTTGAAATTGTTGGATTTGTGCAAAAGAGGGGACTCTTGCCAAATGTTGGGTACGCTTGTTTCAAAGGAGCATACGCGTACGGTCTTATTGGACCATTTCACTAGCAGGAAAATTCCTAGTTTAATTATGCTAATTACCATTCTTACCAAAAAAACGGAGGAGAGGAAATCAATGATTGTCTCCTTAGATTTAGTGAGATTGAGATTTAGTGAGGCATTTGGACAAACTATTAATCAAGATAAATTTGAGATTATTTATAGTCAAAATACCCATTGTCAATTTAAGAGAATTGTGTTTAGTATTCTCAAAATTAAACAAGCATACAATCTCCAAAATTATTTAGAGTTGCTCTCTTCCATTGGTAGGGACAAAATCTCCATTTTCTCCTACATTGAAAAAAGATCTAGACAATGTATACGAGGTTGGAAAGGTAAGCTCTTCTTTCAAGCAGATAAATAAATATTCATTAAATTTGTAGTAGCGGTCATTTCTTCTTATACTATGTTATGCTTTTTGATTTACAAGACCATCTAATAAGATTAAATCTAGCCAATGTAAATTTTGGTGGGAGAATGAGGGAAATGACAAAAAGATTAATTGGATAGTATGGGATAAGATGTAGAAAAGTAAAAAAGAGGGGGGAATGGGTTTTCGGGATCTCTATCATTTTAATCTTGCCCTCCTTGCTAAGCAAGCGTGGAGAATCGTGCCAAACTCGGATAGTTTGTGAGTCAGACTTTCGACGTCTCTCTATTTTGTTAGGGGTTCTTTTATGAATATCAAATGTAAAAATGTTTGTTCCTGTGCCTGGTAAAGTATTTTAAGGGACATAGATCTTCTTGCAAAGGTTTTTGTTGGAGGGTTGGCAATGCGAATAAAATCAATATTTGGAAAGATCCTTAAGTTCCTAATGCTCAACAGTTCAGAGTATGTCAGTACTTCCTAGAAACCCTCCCCTCCCCTCCATATTCACAAAGTGACCCAAATTATTAACCTAGTTTTTAGATGTTGGAAAGTTGATGAAGTCGCTAATTTCATCTCTTCGAAGGATGTTGCTAATATTCTTAGAATTCCTATTTCATTGTCCAATGGGAATGATATGTTAATTTGGAACACGAACAAAAAGGGTTTGTTTACAATTAAGTCAGTCTATTTCCTCTCTTCCTCCTCTGTCCCTAATGGGACTATTAACCCCCATTATCCATTGGTGAATCAATGCCTTGTATTTCCTTGGAACCTTATTTGGTCCTTGAACACCCCTCCAAAAGTTAAAGCACTTTCTATGGCGTGCATGTAAAGAGGTTCTCACTATTAAGGAAAATTTAATGGTTAAGAAAATCTCTATGATGGAACTCTGCCTTTTATGTAAAGAAGCCAAAGAGTCCACCATGCATTGCTTAGTGAATTGCAAATTTGTGGCCCCAGTTTGGTTTACTTCTCCTCTTTGCTTAAGAACATCTACATCACTTATTTCATCATTTGCTGAATGGGTTAAATCTTGGATTGACTTAACATCTTTGTCTAAGAAGGAACATTTAAATATTCAGAGTATTATTGCGATTTTTGCTTGGAACATTTGAAAATCTAATAGTAATATTGTATTTGATAAAGTAGAGTTCAATATGCTTAACTCTTCCTCTGCTGTTTTTAAGATGTTGAATGAAACTTCCATTAGATTGAACTATTTTTGGGAGCTGGATGGGCAGAATGTCTTTTTGGCTTAAAAGCTCCCGGATGTTAACTTTTTTAAGATTAATTTTGATGGTGCCTTTTGTGTGGGCTCTTTTTGTGGTGGTGTTTGAAATTCTAGAGAGAGGGGGGGTGAATAGGACATCTAGATTTTTTGGTTCTTTCAAATTAATTTCATCACCCTCTTATGATTTACTTTAATTCAATTAAAGATGCAACGAAAATTCTTTTAATTAGTAAATGACTTTCCTAAGAATTTATCATAGACCACGAGGCTCCGTCATGCACTATAGTGTTACCTATAGCAGAGTGAGAGCATGGCTAATTACTTCCCTAAGGTTGCTTGATTAATCCTTAGTTAGATTCACTTCCAATTACCCCACAATATGATCACTTAAGCTTAGTACTTTGAGTGAAGTCCTAAAGTGATCTATAAATAATGAATTGAAAATTTAATATACTTTACAAGATATTCAATTAAAATTAAATGATAAATTAACCAATTTACAAATTCACTAAAGCTTAGATGCTTGTGTGTATTTATGAAAAATTAGTGTGTTGGGAAATTTAGCATGAACATAGACATTTAGGTGATCAATTCTCTATGAATTGTAAATCAAGTATGCCAGTGTGCTCAATTAATTCAATTTGCAAATTCAATTAAGGCCTAGATGTTTATGCTTGTTTATGATATGAAAATTAAAGAATAATCATAAAGCATGCAATATAAAGACACAAGTATTTATAGTGGTTCAACACATTGGCCTACGTCCACTCTCCAATGCCCACTCTAAGGGCGTGTTGATTTTATTAATAGTTATTTACAACTATTACAAGATACATCAACAAGACCTTACCTTTAGTGTCTCCGATAGAGGTGACTTCGCGCTTGGTATCTCCGGCAAGTGCCCATGAGTTCGGTGCCTCCAGCGGACTCCCAATCTCGCTCCTGGTGTCTCCGACGGAAGCTTCCACGTTTGGGGTTTCCGGCGGAAGTCCTCAAGTGATGAAAATGGTAAGAATGATAGTGGTGCTCAGCCTCTTGGATGCATATGTGACTATGGTCTTCACACCCGATGTAGAGAGCTCTCTAAGAGATTTCCCAAGTTGGGCTTTTGCTTTCTAAGGCTCCTTGATTGCTTCAAGGGTTTTTTTTCCAAGTTTTAGATGATAAATTGATCAAGTTTTTGCTCTCAACACTTGCTCTCATCTTTGATGATTTACCTATCTAGCTCAAGAACACCTCATATAAAGAGGGTTTTCAAATGGTTTACATGAATAGAGTGATCAAGATGACATAGAGGAGTTGTGGGAGAGTCCTTAGATCATTTGAGACATGTCCTAAGCCTTTATAGGCAAGCCATGGCATTCCCAAGCCTTTAAATGGTCAAAATAACGGCTAAAAAAGTGACCGTTATGGATTTCTAAGTAGTCGCGAGCGCTCCTCTCGACTCGCAAGCGCTCCCCTCGACTCGCGAGCGCTCGGGATACCTAATTTGCGAGCGCTCAGACTTCCCAGATTCAACACAGACACATCTTGGGAAAACGGCTATAACTTTCTATAGAAAACTCGTAATCCTTTATCATTTTTTTTGTTGAAAAGTAGACTTCAAGATATTTCTATTCATGTATGGATTATAGTCTAATTACTACTGAGTTATTCTAGGTGTTCCTTGGAAGTTACCTCAAAATATATTGACATATACATCACTAGTTAGCATGGGCACTTCATCCTAATGAGTCATTTTCATTCTTTTAAGCATTTGGCTCTTTGTGCATTTCAATTAGACCCTATTTAAATCTTTTAAGTGATTCCTAGGATCAACAATGGTTTCAAGGTCTCATGAGCACACACACATCAACCATTGGGTCTTATATACCTGATTTACCTTTCTGTGCTTAGAAATGATGTGTCGGCTTCCTTGAGGTAGCTTGCACTTGAGAGTTATGATTATTCAATGATGCTTAAGTCTCTTTGGCAAAGTCATTTCGGCTTCGAGTACTTTTTGCTGCTTTTCCAGACTCTAACACTTAGACTTATATAAGTATACGGTTTACATCATAAAGCCCTATACAACATGATCACTACATGAACACACTTTGTTTTGTGCATGAACATTAACAATACATAGACCCAACAATCTCCCCTTTTGTCAATTCCATGTCAAAACAATAAAATGCACAAATTTAATCCTAGTACATGTATCTATCCCAAGATTCACTTCTTGTCAAGTTCTCTCCTCCTTTTTTATAAGAGTTCACAAATGATGGGTCCTCCCGCAAGATGTGATGACTTTCCTACAACACATCAATAACAATATACATTTATCTAAAAAGTACATTAATTAAGAAAAATATAACTTGAAGCATAAATTAAGAAAAAATAAATTTAAGTATAGGCACAAGTTTAGTCCAAAAGAATTTACTATTTAGCACATGTTGTCAAAAGCATAATTCAATATGATTTTACTATAAGGTATAACTCTCCCTCGTAGAGATATACCGATGAGATCATATCATTATGCCAAAATGTGAGAAATGTTTGTACATGTATAAAGTGCGATATGTTTAACATGTACTCCCCCTAAATGATATTTCTCACCCTAAATGATATCCCTCCCCCTAAGTGATATCTCACATTTATTGTGCATTACCATATTCCTCTCTTCACTCTCCCCCTTTTTGTCATGAG
The DNA here is from genome assembly GCA_025762735.1 of Platanus orientalis. Classification (NCBI taxonomy): domain Eukaryota; kingdom Viridiplantae; phylum Streptophyta; class Magnoliopsida; order Proteales; family Platanaceae; genus Platanus; species Platanus orientalis. The sequence continues at coordinate 12,691,846 of JAOXJP010000001.1, forward strand.
TTTGCAAGGGGAATAAGAGAGGAGTTGGATTAACTAAGTAGTATAGATCCAATGTGTGGTAGGATCCATAAGTAAACTAGGGATCCAAAAACTATGACCAATATAGATGTGCATGTTAAGTGCACATGTCCATGTATATAGCTAGTGATATATGCTAATGAATATGCATATACATGACAAGTCAACAAAGCATGAGTGACATATAAAGATGTGCTAAACAAGTCCAATATATCACTAGTGATCTAAATGATATGTAGGTATGCTAAAGATCACTAAGAGCAGTTGATAGTTGTGCCAAAAGAAACGTATATATATGTATAGATATGCTAATACAAGAGCAATGCCAACATGATCTAAATATATGCGAGTAAACACAAAAGATATAAAAAAAGTCGCACACACTATTTTTATAGACCATATGCTTAAGCAATTATCATTTCCCTATTGTGGTCCTACATGGTTTTGCCTTTTGATCATTTCTTTTAGGATTATACTAATCCTTTTATGGGGCTTTCTTCCCTTTTCCTTGATTGACTACTTGGTCTTTTATCTTTGATTAGGTCTTCTAATTTTTCATGAGGGATATATCAAGTTTATTTACCCTTTTTGACAATCTTTGCACATAGGATTGGCAGCTTGGGTCAATTTAGGCAAGTCTTTGACTGTTCTCTTCCTATTTAGCCTAGATAGGTCTCTAAAGTTGATGTGACCTAACCTTTGATGTCAAGGATTAGTCTCATCCTTTTGAGACATAATATAAGCATCCAAATCATGCTTGTTGGGGTCTATGACATAGCATTAGTTGCTTGTTCTTAACCCTCTAACAAGGATTTTATCACTTCCCTTGTTAATCCTAAAGTCATAGGCTATGATAGGGAAGTAAGACCATGTGTCTTAGGTACCCGGGCTACCAAAGATATGGGGACTTAGGCTTTGGGGCTAGTTCTTCTAGGGTCATGGAATTGAAATTGTTTCCTCCTAGACTATTGAGTATGAGAGGATTGAGGGGTTTTTCTAGCTTGCCCTTTAGGACTTTTAGAAGTAGAGGCATTTTCTTATGTGTGTGTGTAAAATTGTTACTCAAGAGCAAAGCTATCATGATCCGTATAATGAACAATTTGGCATTATAGGTCATGAATAGTCATATGCACACATCTTTGGCTAATTTCCATATGCTTTTAAGATTTTAAGTTACATTAGCTCAAGCAATGGAATCCAAGTATGTGAACTAAGATTTACCTAGTATGCATTCACACATGTTTGGGACAATTGAAAATTTTATTTTTCTTTGGTTGGTTGAGCTTCATAGATGATCAACACCTTTTATGCTTTCCTATTAAGGTGTTCAATCAAGGTTGATGTCACTCACTTAGACTTATTCCTTGATTGCTAATTTGACTTGTGTTCCTTGAGTCGAGATCATCTAATTAGCCTTTTTATGATCTTAAGATCGTTCCTTTAGGATTCTTTCAATCCTACTTGTAGGGCTTAGATTAAATCTAGATCATCTAAAGCCCTCTTTCCTATAACCTCTATCGGGTCATTTCCATTATCAGTATATCATCTTGACATGTTCTCACTCCTATATAGGATGAGAATTCATCCCTCTTAACGTAAGTCTTTTTTACCCAAACTTGTTTGGTCTTGGTTTGCTTGGGTTGGACCATTTTGTCCTTAGGTCCTTCTTGCTTCTTTGAAATTGATGTTGTCTTTTTAATCGTTTGTCATTTTGAGTCTTTTTGATATCATTGCTCAAATATATATATATATAGATGATATAATTTCTAGGTCTACCAGTGAGGAGATGTCTCATGGTTTTGCATAAACAATGAAATTACAATTTGAGATGAGTATGGAAGGAGAATTGAGGTTCTTCTTGAGTCTTCAAATGAAGCAAACAAGTGATGGCATCTTTTTGAGCCAAATCAAGTTTGCAAAAGACCTAGTCTCCAAGTTTAGGTTGCAAGAATCCAAACCAACTAGCACTCCTATTAGCACAAGTGATAAGAACACTAAAGACCTTAAGGGAGCTGAGGTTGACTCCACCTACTATAGGAGCATCATTGGGAGTTTGCTCTACTTGACTGCGAGCAGACCAGACATTGCCTTTAGTGTGGGTGTGTGTGCTAAATATCAAGCTGCCTTTAAAAAATCAAATCTTAAGGCAGCTAAGAGGATTATCCGTTATGTCCATGGAATTATAGAATTTGGGTTGTGGTACCCATTTGACACCACATATGAGATTGCGGGGTACTCAGATGCAAACTGGGCTGGCGATGTGGAGGATTGCAAAGCACAAATGGAGGGTACTTCTACATAGGCAACAGTCTTATTTCTTAGCGCAGCAAGAAACAAAACTCCATCTCATTGTCAACTGCCGATGTTGAATATATTGCAGTTAGTAATTGATGCACCAAACTCTTATGGATAAAGTAAATGCTAAGAGACTATAAGTTGGAGCAAGACACCATGAGTTTATTTGTAAACAACAAAAATGTCATTGATATGTCTAAGAATTCTATCTAATATTTTAGGACAAAACACATTAACATTAGACATCATTTCATCCTTGGACTATGATAAGACTGAAGATCAACTTGCTAACATCTTAACCAAACCTCTTGATTTTAAGTGATTTGAGTACCTATAGAGTGTTATAGGATTGTACACTATTTAGGAAAACCATGTGGGTTTTCCCAAGTTCATGGAGTGTAGTGATAGGAGAGGAAACTGATTAAGGGAGCATGGTTAGTACTCTGGTAAAGAGTGAGGAGATCCCACTCCAAAAATTTTGATCAAAAAATACTCAAAACCAGAGTTACACTCGGTTGCTAGATCTGCAATCGATTGTGCCCAAATCAATTGCAAATCACACAATCGATTACACGCAATCACTTTCGGGTATATTTTGGGACAATATTTACATGCAATTCAAATATGCACCGAATGAGATTTTTATCCATTTTTTACTCGAATACGTGCCTATTCATCTCCCTAGAGCTCCCCAACACAGGTTTTTGATTCTCCATCTCAAAATCCTAGTTTTCCATCTATCAACATGCCTCCTCGCTTGAAGAAGACCACGTCGAAAGGTGGTTCCTCCTCAAATCCTTTTCGAAATCCTAGGAAGAGGCCTATGGTGGATTCTCCACCTCGGCCACATTCTGAAAGGAATGTTGCGTCATTTTCTCCTTGATGTGATGTTACTAGCCTTGAGCGGTATCAAAGGATATTTTTTAGAATATCCATCATCATAGAACTCTTGGTAGAGACTATGACTCCACAAACCGCCAGGCTACTGGAGATTTTGGAGGGTAGACAGTGGCTGCCTCTCATTTCTGTGACTAGTGTAAGAAGAAGCGGTGTAGATCTTTTACACCAAGTTTTTTGACATCAGCAACGACTCTCACACATTTTGGACGATTATGAATGGGGTGCCTTTGAAGGTCAGCCTCGACTCTATCTCGCGTCTACTAGAGGTGCCTCACATCACACAGGATCCCATTGCCTTCCTGATCCACAAGCTCTCTATGGAGGAAAATGGAGCACAGGTAGAGAGATTGTGTGGTTGTTTTGCCAATTGGTTCGAGAAGCTATCACATAAGGATTATCGACCAATCATCCAAGTCCTTCACCGCATCATCACATACAACATCTTCCCTACCACCAACAAGAACAGTTTCACCGATGACATTGTTTACTTGATTGATGCCATCCTCAACTCCTAAAGGATCAATCTACCCTTCATCGTTTGCTACATGATGATACAGACACACATGTCGACACACTCAACCTGTAGTATGCCTTATCCGACGCTTGTTACTCGCATCATGCAACCGAAGAAGGAGCTTGCAAGGTTGCACCTAAGGGCAGGAAGAATGGGAGAGTCACGTGTCGCAGGACCCTGAGAAAGATGGGTCTGATCCAGACTGATGTTGTAACGCCTTCCTTCACCTCCACACTGAGACTCGGGCCATCCAGAGCTCGCTTTGCTTCTGTGAAGTCTTCTATTATGGGACTTCTACACAAGCTGGTGCACAAGGTCTCCAAGGTTTAGAAGAACCAGAAGACCCTTGCCTCAAATCATAAGAAGTTGGTGGCAGGCTACAATTCCAATCATCTAGACCATCCCATAGAGTTGGGATTAGTTAGTGGATCTGACGGTGATGCTAAGGCCGAGGGTGAGGAGGCTTTCGATGTACTTGCCCCTTATTTTAGGAGGATCCGCAGTCTTGAGGATGACGTTGCGGTAGTTGGTGGTACAGCTGGTGGTGGTGACTCAACAGATGATGATGAGGAGGAGGAGGAGGAGGAGGATGAGAATGAGAATAATGAGGGAGATGCAGGTGGAGGCAGAGGGGTAGATGCAAAGGATGAGAGTGACTCTAGAGATGATTGGCCTTGTGGTTTAACCCAGATTTTTCCCCTAGGGGCATGTATTTTGTATTCATTTTTTTCTTTAATGGTATTCCTTTGCCTAGATGGAAAAACTTTGTATCAGTGTATTCATGCTCAGAGAGGCATTAGGGTCAGTACTAGGTTGCATGTACAGGCATAAGGCTCATTTATGTGTTTGAGGCTTGTATTTCACTTTATTGCCTAATGTTTGTAAGTAGCCTCATGGGCTTGATAATGTACTACAACTTTTTATTAATACATTTGATCTTGCCCAATTTTTTTTTCTGGCTCATGGTTTACATGTTTCCATACTTGTCAATTCTTGCCAGAAAGGGGGAGAAATATTTCAAATCCACTAGTTAAGTGGTCCTGAGATGTGAAAGTGAGGGGGAGTCACTTTACACATATATGAGGAGTTTCACCCAACATATAAGGAGAGTAGAGCACTCTAATAGGGAGAGTAAACACCAGCCAAAACAAAACAAAATTTTTAAAGACTTATACAAACTTGTTGAACTTAAAGCACCTAATTTTATCTCATGCTCTTGTTTTTTATCTTGTTCATATATTTGTTTTTTGGCATGAGGAAGGTGATTGTTTTTTGGTTGTGATTGTAAGCCTTTTTGACTCAAAACACAAGTCATGAAGACCAATATGTTGAGCTTAATGACTAGTCTTGCATATTTTTGAATCCATGTTATTGGATTTTGGGGAATCATGTATATTATGGTATCTCAATGTATTTGGGTTTTGCCATGGAATTGACAAGGGGGAGATTATTGATGTATGTCAATCCTATGGTCAAATGTATAGTGGTATGTGCCTTGTAAGTGTCCTATGCTCTCATAAGCTCAAAACATGAAGATAAGAAGGACCAAAGACTCAAAGTAGAGACTAAAAACTACCTCGGATTTGTCACACTAAGAAAAGTATAAAGCATGCATTGCATATCATTTTAATACCTTAAAATCAATGTAGACATGGTGTTATAACAACCACAAAACCTAAAGAAAAAAGGCTCAAGGACAGACCCCCCACAATGCCAAAAACTAAGTACTGAAAAACTAGGAGCCACAAATGATTGCAAATCAAACAATCAATTTCGGCGCAATCGGTTGCGAATCTCATAATCAATTGCTAGCAAAATCTGGGAGCAGATTGAGACTCCTTTAGCCAAAACTCATAGGCTACAATTGGTTGCGAAACTGATTTGGACCAAAATCCTCATACTTAAAATCGATTTGGGATCAGATAATCCATTGTGAGCTTGATTATGAGCCACAATTGATTGCGAGTAAAATTTTGGAACAAAATTAAAACACGAATTTTAAGGAGATTTTTTCAAAATTTGAACTTTGTTTTTAAATCTAAGGCTTCAAAATGTTGTCTGTTCTAAAATATTCCAATCTAAAGGCCATGGGTGCTCCTCACCTCTATAAAAG
>JAOXJP010000001.1:12762519-12776325 GCA_025762735.1 Platanus orientalis
TTTTTGTTCTTTTTCTTCTCCTCCTCTTCTTCTTCTTCTTCTTCTTCTTTTTTTTTTTTTTTTTTACTCTCCCTTTTTTTTTACACTCTTACTTATCCTTGTTTTTTTTCCCCACCATTAAAGAATATAGAAATCATATCCATAACCTATCTTGTTGAAGTTCTTGAAATCCCCAGACCTGCAACCCATTTCTTCTTATCTTCTTTTTACTGTTTTTGATTTCATACCCCTGATTAATTCCTTGTGCCAGCACCTAAATCTGTCACTGTGTTGAACCAATAAGCTTCTGAAATCAGTCCTAAATATCCCTGTTTTCCCATTATATCATCCATGAAACTGTAACCGATCTACATATAAAAGCCCTGCTGGTTCAGTCCCTTAATCCCTCTTATTTCTCTAATATTTCAGCAGTAAAAGTCACCATTTACTCTGTTCTCACAATTAAATCGGCCTGTAAGCCTGAAATGTACACTATCAATATCTTCTACCTACAACCTGTGCTCTTTCCTAACCTAAACTCCCTAAACTCCTATTAAACCCTTGCTGTTTTCACACTGGCAGAACCCAAGCATATCTCAGGTTTGACCCTCCATTGATCTACCTCACTTACTGTGTTCAACCATAGTTAGCTATCTAATCCTGGGGTTTTATATTTATAAACTTAAAGAACAGCCAAGCATTCTTTGGCCCATTATCAGTAGGTTGATAAGCTGCATACTGGCTGGTGCTACATCAGAAACCCAAGGTGCTCAGTGATAGTTGGAGTTTTTAGCGACCGACTGGGGCCATTTTGTTTTGTATTTGCCAGCTGGCATAGGTGACTCTATGAGAGCAAAGTTACTTGCTCTTTTGCTAGGCATTAAAATCTCAAGGTGAAGGGGATATAGGAAAATTGTGGTAAAGGGGGACTCATCTAGAGTTATTGTTGTATTCAATCCGATCCCACTTACTCGTGGTGACTATCACATCACTACAAGAGGCTAAGACCCTGGCTTCCCCTTTGAACAGTACTGGGGCCATTTTGTTTTGTATTTGAGGACTGATGGCATAGGTCCCTCTATTAGAGCTAAGTTAGTTGATCTTTTGCAAGGCATTAGAATCCCATGGTGAAGGGGATATTGGAGAATTGTGGTAAAGGGGGACTCATTTAGAGTTATTGGATGGATTCAATATGATCCCACTTACACTTGGTGACTATCACATCGTTACAAGAGGCTACGAACCCTTGGCTTCCACTTTGAACAGCTCATTCCAATTGGATGGATTCAATCTGATCCCACTTACACTTGGTGACTATCACATTGTTACAAGAGGCTACAAACCCTTGGCTTCCACTTTGAACAGCTCATTCCAATGGAGGCCTCAATCGGCCAATGATGTATCAGATATTTTGGCTAGAGTTGGGTACACAGGGATCAGTTGGATGAGGGTCTTATTTTGTCCACGTAGTCTATGACGTAGTGCTTGTTTTTCTGTTTGTTCCTCATGGGGAAGGTTATCTTGTGTACCTTTTGCTCCTAGCTTCAATAGTAAAATTCTGTTGTTAACAACCAATAAGAATAAGAAAATGGGGGTGTAGCTTCCTCATTTAGATTCCGCATTTTAGCTTTAGGACTTGGTAATCAAATTATTGCATATTTTCAATATAAAGCATTGGTCATTTTAGTAATGAATCACCAAAATAATCAACTATTAGACATTACTTATTATAAATCTTTAAGACAAATTATCACATATTTATAGTTGCTAAAATATTGATTATTTATTTGTATATCAATTAAGTAATTTATAAAATAGAATATTCAAAAAACCATACTAATCTATAGACATTGCAAACTTTCTCCAATTTCAATGTAGTATATGTGCCCAGTTGTGTATAATTTACCCCTTAAGCTTCTCAAGCATATTATACATTCTTTTATTGGTAGAATTTTGGGTTCTGAGTGTGTAATCCTATCAATTTTACTCTCCCATCTTAGTATTTCCCGTTGCCCTTCTCATTTTCGTGAGTTAATTTCTGGTTGGTGGATCTGTGATTTGGAGGGATTACCTTCAATCATTTGGTCTTACCTTTCGGGGGCCATTTGTTGGGGTATGTGCTAAGATCTTGAGGACAAGATGAAAAGCCATAAAGAGATTGCTCCTTTATTTTTATTTTTTATTTTTTATTTTTTGAGAAAAGTAAGGTAATTATCTTAAAGAAGGAAAGACAGAAACAAAAACAGCCACATAAGGAATGCTAGCTTGAACAGACAAGACCAAACATGTATAAAGCTTTATTTGACTGGATTTCCATTATGAGAGGAAAGGGTTTGGGATTTCATTTGGTGTGAGGAGTTGTAATGTGTGTGTTGCTTGCAGGGGTTGCCTTTCTTATTTTTTTCTTGTTGCTTTTCACTCCCTTGGTGATGGTCCTCTCTTGTATTTGCTTGCTTTGTTTCTTTTCAATAACGCTTTATCCCGTTTATCTCTCAAAAAAAAAAAAAAAAAAAAAAAAAAAATCCCATTACTTTTAGCATTTGTTGAAATCTTAGAGGAAAATTCTATGTTTCCTCATTTTTTACTCTACAACTATGAAATATTACACTTGATTAAAATTTCCCATGTGTTTTTTTCAAAGGTGTGCAATTGTCTGTATCAAGGTTTAAAATATCGTTATCGCATGTTGTATTGCACGCAGGGATATGAATACATATCGAATTTATCTCAAGGAAACTCTTAAAAAAAGGAAATGGTGGAAACACTAACCAAATAATGGATTTATTTTTTATTTTTTTATTTTTTATGAAGCTTCAAGATATGATAGAATTAACATTAGTACAAACTTAGAAATCATTACTTACAGAAAACAACCATCTGTGATGGTTGGGGGAACTGCCACCCTCATGACATACATTGTCACTTATGGAAACTATGGAAACACTATATAAACCTTGAAATTTTTTAATGAAACTTTGGAAACACTATATAAACCTTGAAATTTTGTAATGAAACATTAGGAAATGTTATAATAGGCATCATTACACACTCAAAGCGGATTTCCTGCAGCGCAAAAGCTTGCAGTGGCCCTGAAGCACCAGGGTGTTAGGTGACACGGGGTGATAAAAGTGAACCACCACATCTTGTGTGCCAGCGCTGGGTTTTTTTTCTTTTTCCAATTTTTTTGCCAGTTTCACCCTGCAACCTGGTGCTTCAGGGTTGCTGCAGGTTCTTGTGCTGCAGGAAATCTGTTTTGTTACACACTTAGAAACCATTACATGCACCCACTCAATCAATTAAACCAGTACAATGATACTTGATTCAATATTGGTGGTTTTACTTATTTAGCTGTCCATATCCAGATGCCATGCGACAAGGTAACAAAGTAGCATGTTTGTACTTGTACCCCAGAGAATGTGATTTTTGAAGATGTCTATAGTTCTTAAGAATGTTGTAATGATTGTCCTATTATTATCCTTTAAAGGTTAAGGCTGTATTCCTGGATGGTCTGCCTGGTGCATGGGATGAGGACCGGGTCAAAGAGCATCTCAAAAAGTTTGGGAAGATTGAAAAGGTTGAACTTGCCCGGAATATGCCAGCTGCTAAAAGAACAGATTTTGGTTTTATAACATTTGACACACATGATTCTGCAGTGGCTTGTGTTGAAGGTATTAATAATGATGAGCTTGGTGATGGTGATAAGAAGGTTGGTTGTTGATTCATTTCTATGTTTGTTAGAGGCTACAAGAGATGATTATTTTGCAAAACATTGTTGATGCAAATAACTTTGACCTTTACATTGAAATGCAAATTATTTACAGGTAAAGGTTAGGGCAAGGCTGTCAAGGCCACGCCAAAGAGGTAAGTCAGCAAAACATGCCCGAGGTGGTTATTTTGTTGGTCATGGTTCTGGTTGGGGTGGCAAGTCTCTCTGGGGGCCTGGTACATCCCGCACAGATTCTTGGAGGTTTGCAGGGCGCAGTGGGCGAGTTGTTCAAAGCCATAGCTCATATGGTGGTGGTTTTAAGCGGCCACTTGGTCCTAGGGATAGAGATACAGTTATGGATCAGGTCCCTGATAGAGTCGGGAGTAGAAGGAGATTGCCCTCTCCGGAGAGATCCTTCGATCGGAGATCTCCCAGTATGTAACTCTGATATTGAGTAGCAATGTTCATCTTGTGCTATTTTCTCTCAGCTTTCCCAATTGGCTTATGCTGCACTTTTGGTTCCTTTTGAACAGTTCCGGCTTATGGAAAGAGCAGCTCAAGGAGGGACTATGTTCGAGATGATGAACCTTTTCCAAGGTCATCTGATTTTAGTAGTGTTCATACTGAGAGGCGATTGTCCTATAGAGATACTTACCCTTCTCGTGGAACGGGATACCTAGACACTTCTCCACGGGGTGCTTCTCGTGGTGCTGCTCGTAGACCGCCTCCAATGTATGCTGAAGAAAGCTATGGGAGACAAATGGAGCGACCCTCGAGCTATCATGACAGTCGTAGCCGTGATTACAGTTCTATTTCTGGCTCTAAACGCCCTCGTTCTGCAATGGTTAGTGACTTCATGGGGTTTTGTGCAGTCATTCTATTCTAGTTTTTTGCTGCTTTATTATCACTAATGTACTGAGTATTTATCTTCTTGAATTTTCTTAGGAGGAACTTCATCCACGTTATGCTGAATCTACACTTAGGCAGTCCAGATCCCGCTATGATTATGGGGGGAGCAGTGCTGCCATGCCATATAATGACAGTGCTTATGGAAGCGAGTCTACAAGGTTTATTAGTTTCTTTGACTACATCGCATTTCATTGTCTATGGTGCTTTGGTTTGGTTTGTTTCCTCTCATAGGTTGATTTTTGTAGTTACCATGCTAGGGTGGGGCGTAGTTCTCATTATGAAGGAGGTAGTCGGAGTTCTGCAGGGCATTCTCATGGATTTTATGACACACGTACATCAAGTATGGGATATAGAAGAGGTAAACAAAAAAAAAAAAAAAAAGAAAGAGGAAGAGAAGTACAACATTTGTGTTGTTTTGGTTGATAATATTCATTTTGAACTTGGTTTCACCAATTCCGATTTTTGCAGATGACATGAGTAGAGGTGATGCTGGAGGGATGTCCTCAGGCTATGGCAGGGATTACACGTCTACTGGGGAAGATGTGGGTTCATTTATCTTTGTTTGCTGAAAATTATTCATTAACTTTATCATATACCTGATCTCTTGTCCCATTCTTTTTTATCTAATAAAGTGCTTAAAGATAAACTTTATCTTATACCTCCAGCTCCTCATTTAGCAGTTACACTCGTTCAGTTTCTTTCTTTTCTTCCTCTTCTTTTTATTTTATTTTATTTTTATATTTTTCTACATTTCCCCCTTCGTTTAGGTGGGTGCTGGTTCATACTCATCTCTCTACTCTAGTCGGCGCATGAGTGATGGCTACTTAAGTGGGAGAGGTTCAGGTTCATATTATTAAGGTGAGTTTGCTTCTGATTACTCCAATTCTTATCTCCAGGTTTACTACGGATAGCACATTGCAAACACTTAAGTTAGTCCGTCAAGTTCTAGAACAAATCCTTTGGAGGCTGATTAAGTGGAAAGTTTAGCTGGAGGAACTGTTTATCCATTCGTAAACATTTTCTTCTTTAATGATGGAATTTTACAATCAAATGTAGGGCTTGATTACTTGAAGACCACTTCAAAAGCTTATCGACCGATTCAGTTCATCTCCTGTACCCTTGAAAGACTGCTTCTGGGATTGATAGTCTAAGATACTTCAAGGATGAGACACTGTAGGGTTTAACTTCTTAGGGGAACTGAGAAAGAGGGCTTAGCCATTCAATTTAAATGGTGTTTGAAAGAGGAAGCTCATAATGTAAGAAATGTTGATGCTATTTATAGATTAGTTTGGTCCTATCTGGATGGATGGATAAACTGAAGTTTAATAAGTCGTGGACATTTAAGGGTTGGAGCTGTTCCATGGAACTCTGGTAAATGCTTCTTGGACTGTTTTTTACTGTAGCACTGCAGTATCATGATCTCAAGTCCATAAGACTATTGAAGTAGGTTATGATGAACATCTGAACTTGGTGTATTTTTATGATTGGAAGTGATTCTCATAAGGTATTTGATTATTTAATCTTCTGTCGACATTTCCACATTTCTGATGTACATTGGTTTGCTTATTTTGGATTGAAGAGGGCAATGAGTTCTCAACATTTCTACATTTATTATGTACATTGGTTTGCTCATTTGGATTGAAGAGGGTATTGAGTTCTTTTCCTTATGTTGAAGGGCTAATATGGTTTAAGATTCTTTCTTGAAAGGAGGGCTTTGTTTGACCAGCTAGCTTGTGTGGGAATTGGGATGTAGGGCTCCGAAAATGACCTGATTTTTAAGATCATAAAAGTCTACTGAAAGTGGGATGTAGGACTCGGTACAGAGCCTGATTTTTAAGATCTTAAAGTTTACATTCAGGATGAGCTGCAATGCTGGGTGACCAGTTAATGTTGGTACAAGTTTTTTTGAGTTGTACTTAAATAACCAACGAGGACTGTTTTTGGTGGACTTTGAGTGCCATTGTTGTTCCGTTCAGTAGCCTTCAACTAACTTAAATATACTCGATACCGTTTATTTTTTGTCCTGTATTATTGCCACAGCCCCATACTTGATTCGTTTTGATCTATTCCACTGTAAACCACTTACAAGAGATGACAGTAGTTGAATGACCGTAAGCTTTTTTTCTTTTTTTCCAAAATATTTGTGTGTTTCACATCAGATTCAAGGTTTAAAAAAAAAAAAGGGCAGTCCCAGTGCACGAGGCTCCTGGCACTGCGGGGTCTGGGGAGGGTCAGATGTACGCAGCCTTACCCCTGCAAGCAAAGAGGCTGTTTTTGTGACTCGAACCCATGACGCCCAGGTTACAATGGAACAACCTTACCGATGCGCAAAGGCCTGCCCTCTATCAGATTCAAGGTTAATGAACGAAAAATTCCAGTTACGTTCCTAAATCTAGATCTAGAAGACATAATTGATGGATTAAAAGAAAAAAGCTCTAGGCATAACCAAGAAATCACAATTTTCTAAATAGATTGGAAGCACAGGTAGCTGATTATGTGGAGCACAAGTATATGGATGGGGTGGAAAATGATCCGTTAGCTTTGTCGAGGTTTGTTTTTGCGTCCAAAGTTGGCAAAGACCAACTGATGATCCAAGTGCAATGGTGAGGTTGAAATTGTGTCATAGTTACAAGCTACCTGGTCATTTCAGCATCCGGTTTCTGCATCTCTACCATGTGTTGTGCACCATGAAGTACAAGTCCATAACTTGACCAGGAGAGTATTATGATTATTTTATCATGTGTGTGCTTACTGTGAATCTTTTCCTATTGTCATTCTACTGATCTAATTTGTAAAGTTATAGAAAGGAAGAAAATGTTCTGTGATGACGTGTTTATGGTGTGTTATAAGTTGACACATATTGTGTTTGGGGTTCCAAAAAGTGTTCAGGTGTAATGAAAGGAACACCAAATTCAAAAACATATAATGTGTCAATCAATGGAGAAATGATTGCATTACAGGTGGCTGTGAAACAAGCTATAACTGTTTACATTTTTTATAATTTTATTTATTTTTTCTCAATTTGTAATTTAACGGTAGATATGATCTTAAATAGAGTGGAATGGCTTCCAAACGCTTCGTGAGCAAAAAAAAAAAAAAAAAACTGCTCAGTTCAGGGGTCCTAATCGTACCAATTTTACTTTCTCAAATGGCACAAAAAATAATAAAACAACGGAAACATAGTGTGTGTGTTTTTTTTATCAAAGCAATGGAAGGCTTAATCATGGTCAACCATGATTTGATATCCCTAATCATCTGCTTGATTGTGTTTCTTCAGATGATCAGTACCCATTGAATGATCCCTTCGAAAATCATCTGCTTGGGATTACCTTGAAAAAGTCAATGTTATAAGCATATGTTAATACTATTAAACACTCAGAATTTCCTCCTGATCGCAAGACCGCTGTTGATGCACAAGTACCCCCACTTTTTTGGGGTTAGTCATTCTGCAGCTGATGCTGCACTTTAAGCTGCAGTAGATAATTTCAACTAGAATAAAAAGGGATTACTCCTTGACAGTTAGTTAATGACTGAGGTTGCAGCAGGCAGTTGAGATCAAGAGAAACCAATGGGGTTTTGTTCATTCAGGAAAAGGCCAAAGATAAGGCATGGGGAAAGACGAACGTAAAAGGAAATCAGAAGAGTTTGCCCCAAAGTCCAAGGTTTAAGAAGGATATTCTCAAGTCTAGTTCTAGTGGTGGCCCCAGGAAGTTCGAAGGCTTCAATTTCAATCCTTAAAGTTGGTAAAATAAAGAGAGATCATTATCTTTAAGGCCATTACGAGGAACTCATCTACAGGTATAGAACTAGCATAATGAAAAGTTGTTATAGAATCTAACTTTATGGATGGACCCACAAAGTCTTAGACTCTGGCATGATTCATTACAAATTATGAGGAGCCGTATCACCCGCGACAGGAATAAATGAGCCAAAAGTGAGAGAGGAACAGTGAGGCCATCCACTTTTTGGTGGGGCCCACCATCCCAGGCCCCCAAAAAATGCATGGGGTCCACCTTCCTCTTTCACGTAAAAAATTCGGCTCATTTCCTCAGTCGCAGGTGATACGAACCCTAACGGGTTTCAGTGGATTGGACAGCCACCAAGTGAAGAGGAGATCTCTTTATATGGGAATTGAAGTGTGCACTGAAGTAGTGGCTATTGGCTTGTAAGACTTAGAGGTCTTGCTTGCATTTTCACTTTTTAGAGTACGTGTGCACTGCAGGTGCACACAAGATGTCTTGCTACACAGAAGAGGATCCTGAGTGGATTATATGTCATCAGTTCCAAGGTGTGATTTACTTTCGGTCTCAACTTTTGAAGCAAGGTTGTTCAATTAACAAAGTAGTTAATAGACTTAACAAGCAAACTTGCTTTTGGCTCTCATTAATAATCTTTATGCTCTGTTTTCATTTGTTTGTTCAAATTTAAATGTTTGAATGCTTGTACCTCTTCCATCATTGTGTTCATACCTCTTTAAGAGTGTACAAAAGGAAGTCTACGTTTCTGTGGCATCATTGACTGGGGCGTATCGGTGTGGAAGGGCTTCACAGGCTTATTAAAGATGCGGCTCTCAAGAATTATCTACTAAGTCATTTCTGACTCATGAACCATGCCAATAAAAGAAAATTCAGAGTCAACTTTCCCTTCTAAAGCCAAGCCGGCCATTGAATTATTATAGTTGATCTACTCGATATTCATGATCCCTTAAATATTAGAGAATGGGGTCTTTTTGAATATGACTTTTGATGGCAAAGAATTCGGGCTCCAATCGACCAAGCTGATTGATCAAGTAAACCACTCCGGTTCAACCAATTCAATGAACAACCGGATAGTAATCCGTGTCCAACAATATGCATGTCGAGCGATCTACTGGTGACAGATCCAAATGACATGCATGCCGAGCAGTCTACCGGTGACATACCTGAATGACACGCATGTCGAGCGATCTACCAATGGTAGACCCGAATGACACTCATGCCGAGCGATGTGTCAACGATATACCCGATCGATCCGTGCGCCGAGTGACTCATCACTGATAGATCGAGGGTAACCTGACATCATACGTAATACTACAAGTGATGACCGTCTGACCTGCCGAAACAAGTCATTAAAGTATTCGGGTCGGCCTCGAACAAGATAAAATGGCTGTTACACGATGCAGAGTAAGGCAGACGGACAACCAATCTAACGCCGACATGTGCACCACGTCCCCATGTTCTCCCAACTCACTGAAAGAATATATATGGAAAAAAGGCCCGAAAAGGGAGGTAAGTGCAATCACTGCCAGGGGATAAAAAATAAGAAAACTCCTTGATCCTCGAGGGCTGACTTGGGCGTCGAAGGGGTGTTGGCCGACGCCACACCGACACTGTTTTGTGCTTGTGTGCAAGTAAGGTAAGCCCCAAAGATTCCAGATCGAAGGCCACCGAGAGACCATCGTGGTGATCCATTTCTTGGTATCATTAGTTGACGCCATCTGTGGGAAATGTTGAAAGAAGTTTTCGACAATACAAAGATCTTATGGTGGAGACTCGATTTGGGAGGATGGAAGCTTGCCGAAATGTATCGTCCACGAGTGATCTGGGAAGGAGAGAGATCGAGACAGCTCGAATTGCAGGCTTAGAGCAACAAATACAGGACCTCAGCCACAACATAGATGGCACAACAGAATCAAGAACTGGGTCGTAGACTTATGGAGTGGATGGAGCACCAAAGTTTTGGTAGATAAGAAATGCAAGAAACTATGCGTCTTAGGCCATATGTGGAAGAGGAGTTCCGGAGAGAGAAGCAAGGGGATAGACAAAGTCCGGGGGCTTCTACGTTACGACAGATCAGTGATGTAGGCGGAAGGACCAGCGCAAAATGAGAAAAGCGCATCCAGAAGATGCAGGATCAATTGAACACGGTTATAGAAACCCTCCAGGGAAAAACCCCTTCCACTGTTGAAGCACTGGTGCAAAGAACAGATCATCCCTTCTCCATGACGATCATGTCACACCCTCTCCACAAGAAGTTCGGAATTCCTCTAATGGAGCCGTTCGATGGAAACAATGATCCATTCGACCACCTTGAAACTTACAAGACTCTGATGCTTTTGCACGATTATTCAGATGGGGTCATGTGCAGGGCTTTCCTGGCCACTCTAAAGGGTTCAACACGAAAATGGTTTAGCAGCCTTCATCCCAACAGCGTCAACTCCTTTTTGGAATTGAGCTAGTTATTCGCTGGCCATTTCATAAGGGAAAGATGCTATCGTAGGCCGGCCACTTATCTACTCAATGTCAAGCAAGCGAGAGGAGAATCGCTGAGAGACTATGTCTCCCCTTTTCAACCAGGAAGTTATGCAGGTAGACGATGTCGACGAAAAAGTGGTGCTCACAGCCTTCATGGGAGGGTTGCTTCCTACCAAGTTCTTATTCTCCCTCTTTAAATCCCCTCTGAGCAACATGGCCTAGTTGATGTTGTGTGCCCAAAAGCATATGAACGCTAAGGATGCAATGGCAGCAAGAAGAGACTAGGGAAATGAACTTCGCGAGTCAGCGAAAAGAAAGAAGGATGAACGACAAAAAATAGTGGAGGGTGAAGCAAGGCCGAGAGACAATGCTAACCGAGGGTCCCGACCGGGAGAAACACGTACACCAACCCAGAGAGCACAAGTATATACCCCACTCAACTCAACCCTTGAGCAGGTGTTCATGTATGTACGAGATGACCCATCTTTGAAGTGGCTTGATAAGCTTAAAAGCCCCCCCAGAGAGGAAATCGCAAAAGAAGTACGGTCGATTTCATCGCGACCACGGCCACAATACGGAGGAATGCATTAACTTGAGAGTGCAGGTGGAAGCACTTATCCAACAAGGAAGATTGACGTGTTTCATGGCTGGTCGTCCCCAGACATCATCAAAAAGGGCGGAAAGATTGCCAAGCAAGAGGAATGCTGAGCCTGAGCCACTCTGAGAAATAAAAGTCATTGTGGGAGGATCTACAGGAGGTGGCGAGTCGGCATTAGCATGAAGGATGCATGCACGGGCCTTGAAGTCTTCAATGAATGAGGTCTATACAACCGATGGACCCTGAAAATATCTTCAAACTTGTCAAGAGAACATCACATTCATAGAGGAAGATTCTCAATGAGTCCAACACCTTCATGATGACACCCTAGCGGTCACACTAATCATAGCCAACCATCGAACGAGGAGGATACTTATCGATAATGATAGATATGCGGACATTCTATATTTATCCGCCTTTGAGCAGATGGGGATCGGGAAAGATAAGCTCTGACCAACCGCATCGCCACTTGTGGGATTCACAGGAGACAAGCTATATCCAATGGGGGTCATCACATTCCAAGTGACAGCCAGGAACAACCCTCGCCAGATAACAAAGGTGGTCGACTTCTTGGTTGTTGATTGTCCCTCGACATACAACACCATCCTTGGCAGGCCCACACTCAACAAAATGAAGGCTGTCACCTCCACCTATCACTTATTAATACGTTTCCCAACCGAGAAAGGTGTCCAGGAGGTCAAAGGCGATCAAACAGTGGCTTGAGAGTGTTATGTGGCATCTTTGAGGGGCAAAGAATCAAAAGAAGCTCTCATCATCGACGACATGGAAAATAGGGACAAGATTCAACTTGAGCAGACCAGGCCTGTAGAAGACTTGGAGGCACTTAGCATTGATCCTAGCCGTCCCAAACCTGTCGTGCATGTGGGAAAGGCACTCCTAGAAGAATTCAAGCTCCGTTTGAAGGAACTCCTGATGACATACAAAGATGTCTTTGCTTAGACTCATGCAGACATACCAGGTATCAACCCGAGGGTTATCACACATAGGCTAAGTGTCGACCCTTCTGCCAAACTGGTGAGACAGAAAAAAGGACATTTGCTGCTGAAAGAAATCAAGCTATAGCCGAGGAAGTGAATAAACTTTTGAATGCGAGATTTATACGAGAGGTCGCCTATCCTGACTGGATCGCCAATGTAGTACTGGTCAAGAAGGGCAACGGGAAATGAAGAATATGTGTAGACTTCACCGACCTGAAGAAGGCCTGCCCAAAGGACAGTTTTTCGCTACCAAGGATAGAAGCTTTGGTTGACAACTCCACTTCCAAACATGCTCTGCTTAGCTTCTTGGACGCATTCTCTAGTTATAACTAGGTACGAATGAAAATGGGTGATCGAGAAAAAACATCCTTCATCACCGACCGAGGCACATATTGCTACGAGGTTACGCCATACAGCCTAAAAAATGTTGGGGCAACATATCAGAGGTTGGTGAATAAAGTATTCGAAGCCTACATTGGGAGGAATGTCAAAGTTTACGTGGATGACATGCTGGTGAAAAGCATGGAAGTCGAAAGATACATCGACAACCTAGAAGAAACGCTCTGCACTCTAAGAAAATTTTGAATGAAGCTCAACCCAACAAAATGCACCTTCGGAGTGGCTACCAGAAAATTCTTAGGTTTCATGGTCTCTCATAGGGGAATTGAGGCCAACCCTGAGAAAGTTGAGGCGATCATAAACATGAAGTCACCACAAACCACAAAGGATGTCCAACGACTTGTAGGGAGAGTTGCAGCTCTTAGCCGTTTCATTTTGAGGCTGACAGACAAATGTTTTCCTTTCTTTCGACTCCTAAAGAAGGGTTTCAATGGACCGAGGAATCCAAACGATCATTTTAAGACCTCAAGCAACATTTAGCATGTTTACCAACGCTTGGCCGAACAACACAAGGAGAAGACCTATACCTGTATCTAGCAGTGTTTGAGGTTGCAGTGAGCTCGATTTTGGTCAGAGACAAGCATAATCAAATCCTTGTATATTATGTTAGCAGAGCACTTCATGGAGCGGAACTCAAATATCTGCCCCTGGAGAAGCTGGCCCTCGCCCTCGTGGTCACAGCAAGGAGGCTCAGACCATATTTTTAAGCCCATCCTATTATTGTATTGACAAACCAACCCTTGAGGGTAGTTCTACAAAAGCCGGAGGTGTTGGGCAGGATGGTAAAGTGGTCGATAGAGTTGGGCGAACATGATATCAGCTACCGACTGAGAACCGCTATCAAGGGACAAGCTTTACCAGATTTTTTGGCAGAGCTGACTCTAACTGAGATGATGAACAACGAAGTCGAATGGACCCTACATGTCGATGGGTCATCTACTGCCTCGTCTAGTGGTGCAGGACTCCTATTAACCACACCAGAGG
>JAOXJP010000001.1:12776425-12787197 GCA_025762735.1 Platanus orientalis
GTATCGGACATATAAGTGCCGAAAAGTAATAAGTGCCCCCCAAGAAGTGCAAATCTTTTTGGTACTGATGCATCCGCCCCCTATGGTGCCGTTTTCACGGTTCTCCCGAGATTCATTCTCACATAATCCAAGCCTTCTGACTGGTAGTAAAAAAGCACATGCATGTACTTGGGTCAAAATGCACACCAAAAATCCTTCCATCGTTAAGTAACCCAGAGTGTGGATTAGCTACAACAACTTAGAGAGTGGCTAAAGTTGGAATGACATCAGGGCTGGCACATCAGTGCCAAAAAGTGAAAAAATCCCCCGTTGGCACTGATGTGTCAGCCCTAATGTCATTCCAGCTTTAGCCGCTCTCTAAGTTGTTGTACCTAACCCCGTCCCAACCCAAAGAGGATTGTGTCGGCACCCCTTAACTACCGCTAATGTCCGCTCCCTGCTTAGGGCGGGCACATCAGCACCAAAAAGCATTGCAACTTTATGGACATTGATTTTATGTTGGCTTGTTAATGGAGTAGAGAAGCCTTTTCATGTTTTCGCATTATAGCGAAAAATTTAAAAAAAAAAAAAAAATCAATCTATTATGAAATGGAGCATGTTTTATGTAGTCCTTGCTGCATAACATTTAAGCTTGAAATATTTTGGTATTATCTTCTTTGTTTAATTAGTCAAGCAAGCTGGTAATACCTTTTAAATGATACCATCATGTGCAAGACTGTCAGACCCTGTGGGAAGTAAAATTTCTGCATGTGCCTCTGCTACCAACTAGTGATGGGATGACAAGACTTGCTTGTGACTCTGGTTTTAACGCCCCCTATATGTGCACGGAATGAAAAAGAGAAGAAAAAGACTGAAAAATAAGTTTTGATTCCTTTTAATTTTTTACCATATCCAATAAGCAAGGTCCAAGTAGGAAGAGAATGGTCATGGAATTCTAACGATGATTGATGCTGTGTGACGCGAGTGCAATAAGAAAGCAGGGCATCAACTGTTTGAGGAGAACCATGTATCCTGAATTGCTCACTCTTACTAAATCAAGAAGTTACTTACCCAAAAAAGAAACACCTAGTCTAAAGGTCAATGGGATCCAATGCTGAGTGCCTATAAGCAAGTGACTTTCATTTTCTCAATGGGTACTTTGCAATAATTCTCGTCAACCAATAAAGATATACTGTTTTTGTTTGCAATAGTCCTCGTCAACCAATGAACATATACCGGCACCAATTACTTTTTATAAACCATCAAATTTGGTAGGGCTACTTTGTTTGGTGGAATAGAACGAAGGCCCGCAGTTAAAGTCCTAGATTCCTTGCAATTTTGGAACCTTTTTTTTTTTTTAGAGTTGACAAATTGTTACTCTACATCCAAGATTGTAGACTTCTGCCCAATTTATATCAGTGTAAATGTGTCTCATTGGCAGCGGAGCCAGATTTTATTCCATCAACAACCCCATGAAAAAATAAAACAACCCCGTGAAAAAAGATTTCAAAATAATTCGGCGAAGGTTTTTTTTTGTACTGGCTGTGATCTTTGGCTTAATCTTGGCCGGTGAGAAATTGGCGAGAAGGGATCTGCAACACCCAAAAATTGTTTGTCATGATGTTTTCCCACGCATGGTCTATAAACAACTTGTCACTCTTTCATTTCAAATATCGGATTTTAGGCATCATAGAGGGTGTCTAAAATTAAGCATATAGAGAGCATTTTAGCGTGTTGTAAGAAAGAGAACATCACAGGTTTACAGATTACAGTGTTTTTTCTTATTGGAAACAATTTTGAAACACTTAGATTTTCTGTGCTCAGATTTGAAGGTAAACATCTTTGAACCAAAATAAAAGTGAGATCCACAAGTTTTTTGAGGTGTATCCACATGAATGGGTTCATGTTCACCTCAATGAGGAAAACAACGTTGTATATTTGGATGCTCAAAACTGTTAATGGGTAAATGAAGAATTGCCTCCAAAAGTGCCTAATTGATCATCGGTAAAATTGGTAAAAGTTTATCAAGATGAAGTCCCACATGGACTAGACCATAAAACTTTGTGTTCATATACACTAATGTTGAACATAAGTTTAGACTTCAAGGGGTACCGCTGTTTTGTAGATGGGGGAGGACCTAACCAACATGGGTTAGGCCTATATTTAAACACACGTGTATGTCGGGCTGGGTTGGGTCACTAAGAAAAAATAAAATAACATATATATTCTTTTTGCTTTCTCCTAGATTCAGTTATATCTGTACAATCATCTCCTTTGACACATGTATGTTCTATACGAACATGTAAACATATAGGTAACTATTAAATTGCAACTTTATGCATTCGTGTTTGTTTCCGAATACCATATTTCTATGTCTGTTTTGAACAGACATGGACAAGTCTATAAATAAATGTCATTCCTTTATTTTATTTACTTTATTTGATTACAAAATTCAGAATTTAGAATTTGTAATGTTCCTTTAGGCATCATAGAAGATGTCCAAATTAGGCATATAAAGAGCATGATAACGTATTCGTGTTCTAAGAGAGAGAATACAACACAAGTTTGATTCGTCAAACACACAAATTGTAGTGTTCATTCTGAGTGTATAGATCATTGTATCCTGAAAGACAAATATCCGTGATGATCGTAAGCATTAATGCGAGAAACGAAATCTATCTTAAGGACATAGTATCAAATACTAGCATTGATCAATTTCGAGTATGATTTATTGTAAAATCGCCCAATCAAGTAAGTAGCTCTTTTTATTTCATTTTAAGTATTTTATTTATATGAAATAAATAATAATTGCTTACAGAATAGTGAATACATAGAATATAAACCCAAGAATTTCTTTTATATGTATTAGATCATTGTATCATAGGAGGCAGACGTCCATGAAACTCGTAAGCAGCATTGCAATGGGTGAAATCTATCTTAAGGATATATTGTCAAACACTGGCCTTGATCAATTTTGGTCTGATTTTTGTCAATTCATCCAATCAAATAAGTCGTTCTTATCATTTTAGTTATATGAAATAAATATTTGTTGTTTCCAGAATAGTGCATATCATTTTTTACATAGAATATAAAACAACAACTAAAGCACCACGGTGCTGGGTGACATGTGGACAAAAAGAGTGAATAAAACCCAACACTGATTCACTTTTTACGATGATTCACTTTTTCCACTCACATGTCACCCAGTTCCCTGATTCTTTAATTTCACTCTAGTAAAAAGCACTCCAGGAAATCTGCTCTATTTTTAGTGGGTCAAAACCATAAAAAAGATGTCCAGATGATCATTTGCTCTCTATTTAAAAGAGGCACCAAATTAAAAAAAAAAACAAAGAAGCCAGCATGTTTCAGCCTGTAGTGTGAGGACATGGAAGAACTTACTGTTTTGAGTGTATCAGATCCTTTCCCAAAATAATACTACACTTTTGGCCCTATAACTATAGCACTGACCCACCCTATCTTTGTCTGCCAAAAAAATTTTAAGAGAGATTTTTAGACTTGAATGCTTGGCCGCCATACATGAGATGGATGGTGAGCAGTCTCGGTTGCTGATATCACAATGACCACTCAAAGCCAAAGGGTTACTATAATATCACAATACAACCAATTGTTTTTAGAGATTTTTCCATGAATACTGAGTGAACTTAACAATATATATATATTCTACTTTATTTATGCCTGTATCTGCCGTGAAATCATAAGCATTCATGTTTTTCATAACTACTTCAATGCAAGTCAATTTTTGGTATTTTCCTTGTCTTTTTGAATGCCTTTACTTGTACCATACCACTCCTGATTAGTTCTTCATTGTACATGACCTAGCCAACTTAATATCTTTCCCTCGGCTCGTCTCCTATTGGTGTTATCTCTTAAGTTTAAACAAATGTTGATTACCTCCACCCCCATCCCTCCACCGACAAAGAGAGCCTTTCTTTATGATTTTATCATTTTTAGTGTTAGTATTCATCTATCTCAACATTCTCATCTTAGATTAGATGTTGCCATGTCTTGTAGCAGATTAATAAATTTTTCCTTCAATTCTATATGGATCAAATATCACAGCATTCCAAACCACTTACCAATTTCTTTTACCTCGGTTCCTGCTGCTGATTGGAGAAAATGCTTTTAAACCGTTTGATTGGTGGTCAGTTAATGCTCATACCCCAAACTACCATGAATCCCTTATGACACCGTTCCGTGGTTAAAAATGTTGGATATAAAATCTCCTATATAATAGAGGGGACCCTCATGAAGGAGAGCTTTTAAACTGTCATTCATGCATGTAGAACGTGGGGCACAGATGTTCAGTGGAGTCCAATCTGAGGACGACGACAACAGCAAAAACAAAACAATAATAATGCCCCTTTATGTGAGAAAGCTCATTGAATCAACCATTCAAAATCCAATTATTTTTACTCTTTAACCCTCTTGAAAATTGCTCCACAGGAGTCCGTTTAGGATGATCAGTCCTCTTTGTGGGGTCATCCTTCTAAGAGAGATCGTATCCATCAAAGAATGATCATGGGCGTCCATCTGATTAGAACCTCCCTTTGTTTTATGATTATTTCACAGCAATAAGTTCCTCTTCAACAAGAAGTCCCTTTCAAATGTTCGATCTTTTGTCAAGATCGATGGTTAGGTAGGACATGTGATTTAACATGTCGCAAAACCAACAATAACCCATGTAACCTACCGCTGCCAACCAACTCAAACCTCTTGCACCGTTCATTTGGGTGGATGATACCCTCTGGTCGGTTAACGCCCATTCAATCTGGTCTATCTGGAGATAAGATTCATTTCCAAGTCATGTATTTGTTGTTATCAAAGTAGTCAAGCACGGTGATCATGAAACTAGGATATGTAATATATACTTTTCCCCGTCTCAGTTACTGGGTCTACCTAATATATAGTTCAGCCCCACCAAACACAACACCTTGGCATACTTTGTAGCTCAAATGCATGAAAATCCTTGCTTTATTCATCACTCTTAAAAGTCCAAAACCATCACTTCTTCCAGTATACATACATTAACTTCAGAACCCAATATAAAATATATTAAGAGGGTCACTAATTAATAAAACAACAAACAGATGGACCACTTAAACTCTCCTACAGCCCTAATGAGGCCAGCGAATGTTGTGATCCGATCCTCCTCTTTCTAAGCCGTTCTGCAATGATGAAGGCAAGCTCCAAAGACTGAGACGCGTTGAGCCTTGGGTCGCAGTGGGTGTGGTAGCGTGAGCTCAAGTCGTCAAAGGTTACAGTCCGTGACCCTCCGATGCACTCTGTCACGTTCTGCCCTGTCATCTCTAGATGCACACCTCCTGGATGGCTCCCTTCTTGCTCGTGCACATCGAAGAATGCTCGTACCTCCGCCTGCCAATGATTACAATGTTAAGCTAAACTTTTTTATTGTTATCAAACCGACAAGATAAGACTCCTTAATGCAAAGACAATTGGAAAAGGGGGTAGCTCGTTAGGTTCCAAATTGGCTGCCAGCCTAATCTAGAGAGATAAAAAAACATAACCACCAACCAAGCCAACAAAAAATGCCTACTTGCGTGCGCGATGAAGGAATCTCATTGACTATATATCTCACCTAAGCACACCTTTCATATTGGTCCCTCTCCCACCTACCACACCTTGTTTACTGTCTCCCTTGGATATTTTGCTTGACAATAAACTAATCTTTTTGTAGGTACATCCAGGGGCTGTAGCTCAAAATTGAAAGTGATGAAACGATTCAAAGCGTCCCATTCAATCAATCTTTAACAATTGATGATGTGATTTTCAGGCAATGGCAGGGAGTTAATTAAGGCACAAGATAACCCATATTAAGTTTCATGGTAAGAAGCTATGCTTAAAACTGTTGTATCACCCGGATGAAATTGATATCCCAAGCAACCTCTCTAAACTCCGAAAAGAGGAGGATACTTGGCTCATACTGTAAGGCCAAGATCTAACCCCGTCTGCCTAACCCCAGGCTACACGCCCCACCTACCTCCTCACAGAGAAGATAATACCAACAGCAATATTAATTGATAAGACACTGCTTACCAACCAGGACCACAAGCTACTTCCTTTATCTTGGAGAAAGAAAATGTCATCCAATAAAAAAAGAACAAAAAATATTTAAGTAAAATGCCGAGCGAGATTATACCCTGATGGCATCAAAGGGACGAGTTTTGAGACCACAAGGAGCCTTGATGGTGTTTCCGTGCATGGGGTCACTGACCCAGGTAACGATTTGCCCTGCTCTACGAACTGCCCTTATCAGATGGGGAAGCTTCACTCTCATGTTCTCAGCTCCCATCCTTGTGATCACTGTTATTCTCCCAGGCTTGTTCTGAGGATTAAGGATCTCAATGAGCTTAATTAGCTCGTTTGGATCCATTTTATCGCTCACCTGCGTAATAAGCACCAACCACTTTCTTTCAGCCACTCAATCTTTATCAACAAAACATATCTATAATTAAATAAAATGTCACAATCCTTGGGCCGCATATAGACAAGTAGATGTGCACTAGTATATAACTACCATGTGCAAGACAAATCAAACAATTCAGCAAAACATGGAGTGAAAAGATGTGCATAAATGTACAATTACCATAGCCAAGAAAAAAAATTCATCAAAGAGCTCATAAATACAGAATTTGGACAAAAACTTCGTTTTATTACTAATGCCTAGAAACGCAATCCACTCGAAACAGGGAAGAATTCAATCTTATTTGGATGCCATGTCAATCCAGGATTGCCCTTAGTAAACTAATATAGTGTTTCATTTATCCCTCCTCAAGTCTCAACCATGGAAGCTTCAATCTGAGATAAGTGAATGGATCAAAGTATAGAGAAAGGTTTAAAAAAAATTTACATGAAGAAGGCAAATATTTGTTAAATACCTTGATACCAAGGGGGTTGGCAACTCCCCTTAGGAACTCAACGTGGGCACCGTCCAACTGCCGGGTGCGTTCCCCAGCCCAAAGCATGTGTGCAGAGCAATCATAGAAAAGGCCGGAAGTTGAGTCCTCCCTAGTCAGGGACTGCTCGTAAGGCAAGAGCAAGCACTCGTGGGATGTCCAGAACTCGGTCGTGGTCATGATTGGGTGATCGACCGTGAGTCCAGCAGCAGCCATGAACCCTAGGGCCTCATCAACCCGATGAGCCAGTTCCCGGTACCTGTAGAATCAGTCAAACACCTAAAAAGTTACACATTGACTCAGTGTAGATGCCCAGACGAATCTGGCAACCCACAGCCCAACCAAAAGACCAGTCAACAAACAAAAAACCCACCCAAAAAAAAAAAAAAAAAGCCTACTGAAGATTACCAAGGAACGTCTGATGCAGCGATTGAACAGTAAAAGACTAAAAGAGATTGTTTTGTTATACGGTTTAGAAACCAAATCATCAAATCAAAGATCACACCTTGTTTTTTTGGAAAAGAAGAGATCAAAGATCACACACTTAAACAAGATGAAAACGACCCAAAATTCAACATTTCTGGCCGACATCTTTTCCTTATTTTCCAACAGGAAAGTTCCAAGCAAATCAATGAATAACCTTAGGCGAGTTGAACAAATACCTGTCTCCCTGCTCGCTATGTTCCGTGAAATCGAGATTCCACTGGGTGACTCTCTGCATGGCGGCGTAACCTCCGGTGGCGAAGGCCCTGAGGAGGTTCAGAGTTGCTGCGGATTGACAGTAGGCCCTTATCATCCTATTAGGGTCCGGGATTCTCGACTTTTCATTAAAAGCATCCCCGTTCACATTGTCCCCTCTGTAACTCGGGAGCTTAACTCCATCCTTATCCTCAAACGGATCTGATCTGGGCTTTGCAAATTGACCCGCCATTCTCCCAACCTAAGCAAATCTTAAATCTCAGTCTCACCTCACATAATCGTACCAAATCTGAAAAGAGAAATTGAAATCCAGAAGGTAATCTCACCTTGATAACAGGCATTTGTCCTCCGAACATGAGAACGACTCCCATCTGGAGAAGAATCCGGAAGGTGTCACGAATGTTATTGGCGTTAAACTCCTTGAAACTCTCCGCACAATCGCCGCCCTGGAGAAGGAAAGCCCTTCCCATGGCGGCTTCCGCTAGTCGCTCCTCCAAACTCCTCGCTTCTCCCGCGAACACGATCGGAGGGAAGGTTTCGATGGTACTGAGCACCGATTCCAGCTCCTTCTGATCTGGGTACTCCGGGAGCTGAAGCGCCTTCTTCGATTTCCAGCTATCAACGCTCCATTTCCCGGAGCCCGTCTTAGGGGCTACCGTGGCAGCCGGCGCCGCCGACTTGGAGGGCTTGTCAGTGACAACCGGGTTCTTGGCGGGCTCCGCCGCATGAACCGCTGAAATGGGTTTGATAGATCGGGATTTGGGTTTGGAGGGGAGGAGAGGGATGGAGGGTTGGTGGGTTTTGGAAGGAGATAGAAAGGATTGAGTTTGCAGAAGGGATTTGGTAGAGACAGCAGAACTACTTGTGAGAGCCATTATTTGTGAAAAAAAGGAGTTTCTGGTTCCGCTTCCACCAACCTTATTTTCTTTATCTTCTTCTAGTAACGAAATTGCTTTCTTTGGGTTTGAAGATAATAGGGAGAAAGAGAAAGTGGGCTCTGACTCCTGAGGGAAAGAGAGGAGAGAAGGGTAGGGTTTTATAAAGTTTGGAAATGTGAAGGAGACAATCAGTGGTGGTTTTGGTTGGTGGAGCGTGGAAAGAGGAAGGGAGGGGGCAGTTGGGGAAATTTCTGGAATGCATCAAAGTGGCAATTGCAAGACTCAGGGGTAGTATGGGAAATTAATAAATTGGTGTATTTATTCAGTAATAAAAACTAAAAATAGGAAGAAGAAGAAGAAGAAGAAAGAGTCGGTGAGTGGGGAGGAGATCTTCTATGATCAATATTGGCACGATGAATGTGTGACTATACTGTGTTTCAGCACGTGGTGTATAAGGTTAATAAGGTAAAAAAATAGTGTTCAAATAAGAAGGTAGGTGTCCAAAAATACACCAACTTTAGTGCAATTTCAGAAACACATTACATGTCAATTGAAACACGTCATAAATTAATCACCTCAGTTTTGGTCACATAAAATCAATTTTCCTTGTGGAGCTTTTCACCTACTATTTCTTGCAAATAAAATAACCACGGCGCGGCGGCGCTTCGAAGCCAAACTTTCTACTTTAGAAATTTGGATGATATTTCTTTTCTGTTATTTTAATAAGTTGGACGTACCTAAGACTTTTGGAAGAGGAATCTTTTAAAGTTATATAAACGCCGCCTGGTTATCCCTCACGTGGTGTGAAAAACAAAAAAGATAAGAAATTAAGGGCGGCAAGTAGGAGCTTATGCAGAATAAGCAAAACCTCCATCAACCCTGTGAGGACGAAACCTCAGTAAAACAAGCACTTAAAGCGTGCTTTGATGAGAAACATTTCCAAAGAATCTCACAAGGTAGGAATGACGTGAATGGATAAAAAATGCTCACCTTAACGAATGCTAACCACTGCCCCCTGTCATGCGACGGGCACATCAGCGCCGAAAAGTGAATATTCACCCCTCAAAAAAGTGAAAATCACTTTTCAACGCTGATGTATCTGCCCCTGACAAAGGAGCAGTGATGAGCGTTTGTTAAGGGAAGCGTTCATAAACCGATCCCAGGAATGACTCATGGGGTTGAAAAAGCCTAATGCATGGAAGGGATCTCTCCATGAAGGATGTTTATAGATGGTGAGGATGACAAAGACATTGAAATTTGGTTTAACCCATAGCTCCAAAGCCTTCCAAATGGCAAATTAAATTCCTCTTCTCCACAAAATTGTCAGGTCAAGCTCCAAAGAACTAATTGACCAGTCAAAAAACACGAGACCTAGCTTCAATTGAGAATATTAGCACTCCTACTGAAAAAAGGCGATTACACTCATCAACAACCTTCTACCTTCGGATCAGATCATTTAGAGGTATGAGCCTAAAGGAATTATCCCGGTTAAATTCGGCCTATACCTTATTAACCACCATGACTCACACCCACAAGCAGGGGCAGAATCAATATTTCAACGTAGGGGAGGGGAAGTCAAAGGATTATGTGTGTCCCCTTAACGGATGCTAATGGTGCGCCCACAATCAGATACATCACATCAAAAAAGTGAAAAAGCACCCCCAAAAAAGTGTAAATCACTATTTCAATGTGATGTGTCATCTACTGGTCGTGGGCACACTGTTGAAACTCATTAAGGGGTGCACCTTATCAAATTCTAGGCAGGGATTCTCTAGGATTTTAAATCATCTCCAGTCTCAATGAACATGTACCACTTCATTAGCAATCTATGCATGACATGTGGCCTGACAAATGGTGTTTGAGCCTATACACATGGATCAAGGGAGGGTATTATAGTAAATATATTTGTGTATTTATTAATTGAAATAGATGTTTTGTCTAGGATTTGAAGTCTAGTACCCCAAGTGACTTTACATAGAATAAAATGGGCATAGGTTAGATGAAATGTTAAATTTCTACTCATTTTATTCCAAATGAAGTCATTTGGCACCCCGAACACCATCTTGGGCCAAAAATTTGTACAATTTATTTTATTTCATTTAGTTTTGGTTCATTAATTTGTTTCTTTTATCAATGCACCCTTTGTTTGACATTGTGGGGGGACTTATTCTAATCATGGGGTACTCACACATTCATGGAGAGGGGGGGGGGAACTAATTCCAATTAAGCATAATATTTTGCCAGACCCATTATTATTACAAGGGTACTCACACATTGCCGC
>JAOXJP010000001.1:12808769-12836555 GCA_025762735.1 Platanus orientalis
ATTAACTCGCCCCCCCCCCCCCCCTACTACTCTTTGCTGTTTACTTTCATCGTGCCAGTGAATTTGTATCTTCTTGTTCTATTTCTTCGTTTTTCATTATGAATTAAATATTTACTATATATATATCAATCTTTGCTTTCCAGCTGAAATATTTATATTTTTTGTAACTCTCTTTGTACAATTGTTATTATTTATTGTAGGTTTCAGGAATTTCACTTCTTTTTTCTTTTATGAAATTCTTGCATGCCCTTTTATTGTGGGGTCAAGTAGGTGTGGCGGTGGTGTATCTGAATAAATTTTTTTTTGAACCACCTTTTTTTGGTAACTAAGTGTGGCATTTTATCTATGGAGATAAAAACAAGAGGATGAGTCCAGCTTGCTTCCTGGAAAGTCACAATGGAAAATATTTTGAATAGTTCAAGGTCTGAGAGTGATTGGTGTCTATGTGTTGCTTTAAAGAAGGGGAAAGGTCATCTATGGAGATAAAAATGAGGATAAGTCCAGCTCGCTTCCTGGAGAGTCACAATGGAAAATATTTTGAGTAGTTCAAGGTCTGAGAGTGATTGGTGTCTATGTGTTGCTTTAAAGAAGGGGAAAGGGTGTTATACATCTACTGCAAGTAGTACTCATTTTTATGGGTAGAGATTTTTACTCTATAAGCACACTATGTTACAATATTTTCCCTTTTAAGTGAATTTATGCTACTTAGAAATAAAGTGGTTAAACTTTTATATTATGTAGTTTGTTGATGAAAATTTCGATGACTGAAGAAAAGTTTAGAGAGAAGAAGAAAGATCATCACATGGTCTTTATTGTCTTAGAGAAAGCATATGATAAAGTACTTAGAGAGATCATTTGATGGATTTTGGAAGAAAAAAGGGGGGGGGGATCCGAGGTAGATATATTGACTTAGATTAATTGAGAAGTCGAGGGAAAAGAAGAAAGATCTTCACATGGTCCTTATTTACTTAGAAAAAGCATATGATAGAGTACTTAGGGAGATCATTTGAAGATTGAGTTTTGGAAAAGAAAGGAGTCCCAAGTAGATATTGTCTTAGTTAGGGATATGAATGATGAAATGATAATTGTTTGGATAAGTGAGTTTGCGATCACAGTAGGCTTACACCAAGGATCAACAATGAGCCTGTATCTCTTTGCCTTTGTTATTTTTTTTCGATAATTTCTTTGCCTTAGTTATGGATGAGTTGACTAGGCGTACACATAAGGAGGTCCCATTGTGTATGTTGTTTGCTTCTTCTTTTTTGATAAATTGTGTATGTTGTTTGCTTTTTTTTTTGGTAAATTGTGTACGCTGTTTGCTGATGATACTGAATTGATTGACGGGACTAGAGAGGAGGTTAATGTGAAGTTATAATTCTGGAGGGATGTATTGGAACTTTTTTTTTTTTTTTTTGTGGATAACCAAGGTTATCTAGGCCTCTTAGAGCACCTGACTATGTCCTCGGGGCATGTGGACTCTCTGCCTCTCCGACACACTGCGTAAATCAGGTTTTTTTATGTCCGGACAAGTGACCCAAAGGGAGTGTGCTTCGAACTCAGGACCTCCGCTTCATGATTCGTGATCCTGGCCAATTGCGCCACCCCTTGGGGTTGTATTGGAACGTTTTAAGATAAGCCGGATTAAAAATCAAACATATGGAATTGCAGTTCTAGTAAAAATAAGTATAGAAATGAGGGAGTAGTTAGGATTGATAGCTAAGAGATATCTAGAGTAACCATTTCATTTTCTCGGTTCAACCATTCATAAGGAGGGAGATATTGTAGAGGATGTGTAGCTCATAGAATAGAGTGGGGTGGTTGAAGTGGAGAGGTGCGTCTAGAGTGTTGTGTGATAAACGAATACCATTAAATTGAAGGAAAATCTCGTAAGGTGGCTATAAGACCATGCTTTATAGATCAGAATGTTAGGCAGCCAAGAAATAACACATACATGGAATGTGTGTGGCTGAGATGATGATATTGAAATGGATGAGTGGTAAGACTAGAAAGGGTATAATTTTTTTATTTTTTATTATTTTTTGTAAGTAAGAAAGTGTATTATAACAGAAAAAGCAGGCTTCAAGTACAAGCAGTACAAACGGCCTTAGGAGGCCACAGAAAGAAAAAAGAAGCTTAAGAAGAAAATATAATAGAATCCCAATCCACCATCCAGTTCTGAAATCTGATCCCATGGAAGAAAGGGAGGATCAAGACCCAGCTAAACAGCATAGACCACACCTTATCAAGCGGCCCGTGAGGCATGGTGGCCACATCCTCGAAGATCCTTGCATTCTGCTCCAAACAAATGCACCAACAGACCACCGAAGGGATACAACCCCAGCTTAGCTTTCTGAGGCTAAGGACACCATCCAATCTGTCCTCCCAAGCATGTATCACTTCCTCCACAGATGAGGGGAAGTGATGCGGAAGCAATTATGGAATATATGCAAAACACTTGCAATAGAATCCCAATAACATATAATAACCCCAAAATCAGTGTCTGAAAATTCTGTCCAGTGGCAATTTTGTAATTTTCCAGAAAAATGAAAAAATTATCAAAATACCTTTTTGACATGTCAGAAATTTTCGAGATTTTGGGAGCATTCCGGGCAGATTATAGGGGTTTTCTCCTCCAAATATCACCTGATTTGGATGTCTCTAGCTATGTGAACTAGAAAACGATGATTTATGTAAATGTGCTTTAATGGAAAATTCAGCAGAAAATCCTGGAAAAGTGAACACAACTCCGGCAGCGATTAAGATCTCAAAATACTTTGTTTACCTCTTGTAGGGAACTCCAAGGCCTCTTGAAAAGTGCTGAGATTTCCACCGGAGCAAGGTCCTACGCATTCAAAATTTGTCTAAAGTAGGACTGTTCAAAGAGGTGCCGCCTGCCCCTTACAATACCAGTCCCTATTTATTAGGGATAGGGCTAAAGTGAGAAAGGCTCTCTCTAGGGTGGTCGTACAAGGGGTATGGACTCCCTTTTGAAAGGGTTTGATCAAAAAATAAGGAGTAGGGAGTAGTGTTGAGAAGAAAGGTTGAAGGTGCTGCCACAAAAAATTCTGATGGTAGGAAAATAAAGAGAAGAAGAAGCAAATAGATAAGAGAGAATAAATGAAAGAAGATGAAAGAAGAGAGTAGTGATTACCTTGGAGAAAACGAAAGGAAGAAGAAGAAGAGGAAGTGCTCCATGCGTGGGCTAAAAAACACCAAAGTTCTTATTCAATCTCTCTGCCCAAAATTGTGTACAACAATAGGGTTTTAAACCCTTTAAAACTTTTGAACACAAACTCCCTAAAATACCCCCCTAAAGCTCCACACAACCAGCCTTATTTAAGCCTATGTTTGGCTAAATAAAAATAACATAAACTACCCAATTTGCCCCCTAAACATTAATAATAAAAATACTCTACTCTATGGCTGCAAAAAAGTCTTATTACATGCCTAATGCCTAAAACTTGAAATTAAAAACCCTAAAACACTCTTCTACCGTGGACATCTCCCCGTGGCCTTATTTCTTTGAGATTTCTTAATCTTTGGCTTCCAAATAGGGTAGGACTTCTCCAAAAATTTTAATGCTGCTATTTCAGGAAGACCCAACTCAAACCAAAGCAATATAACAGGGAGTTATAAATAAAGGCGGCCTCCTTGCTATGAATCAAAAGGTGGCTAACAGTCTCTTCTTTCTGGAAGCAAAGCACACTTTTATTCGACATCACAAGGCCACGAGAAACTAAAAAGTCCATTGTAGGAAGGCGATTTTTACAAGCCGTCCACATGAAGGACACTTTGGAAGGAATAAGCGGATTCCAAACAGCCTTGGCTAGAAAAGTTTCTAGCCCGGGAGAGTTCAACAGGGAGAAGAAAGACTTCATAGAAAAACAACTGTCCTTGCTATTCACCCAAACTCCTCCTCCTCACGGTTCCCAAGTTTTGCTCCATCAAGCATATCCATCAACCTACCACCCTCTTCACCTTCCCAGCCATTAATTTTTTTTTTCTAAAGTGGAGATTCCACGAACACATGCTTCTCGTTCAAATCATATGGTGCTTGACCATGCCTTCTTTATCATTAACAAGCATGAAGAGTAAAGGAAGCAAGCAACGAAGGGGGAGAGAACTCACCACAGATCAAGCTCAAGCCGCACCCTCTCTCCATTGTTGACTTTAAACGCGATGTGCTAGGAGAAAAGATATAATTATAATTGAATCTATTTGTGGGAGATTAGGTGTAACACCAATAGGTTGTAAGATGAGAAAAAATGAGATGGTTTGGTCATGTTCAATGAAGACCAATAACTACGCCATTGAAGAGTGAGATGATACTAGTTGAAGTCATGGAGAGGACAAGAGGAAGGCCAAAATTGACTTGGGTTGAAGTAGTAAGGAAAGACATGGGCACTTGCGAATGTCTAATAGACGGGCCTAGATAGAATGGGATGGCAAAACATGATGTTGTTGTTGTTGTTGTAGTTTGTTGGGAAATTTTAGGATTTTTGAAACATGCTTTTTTCTCTTTGTGTTCATAAGGTGGGAGAGATTGAAGATGATGTTGCCCATATATTTAGAGTGGGTTGAATGGAGGGGATAGTTGCTTCTAGAGTGCTGTGTGATTGATGCATACTAATAAAATTGAAGGGACATTTCATTAGGCTGCTATAAGACCAAGCATGCTTTATTGAGCAGAATGCTAGGCAATCAAGAAATAACATAGATTACTGAGATGGGTGGGTGGCAATTGGAAACACTAAAAATGATAGAATCAAAATAAATGCATGGGGAGAATCTAGGGGTAGCACTATAGGTGATGGTTTGTTTATGTGCAAAGAAGACCAATGACTGTATCAGCAAGACGAAGTGATTTGGTGCAACTTGAAGGCTCTGAAAGGACAAGGGGAAAGTGAAAAAAGATGTGGGTTAAGGTAGTGAGAAAATATTTGTGCCTTATGATTTAATGGAAGATATTGTGGAAGATATTGCCCTAGATAAGAGTGGAGTTGTTGAACATGTGCAAGACAACCTTTGGAAAGTAGTGATTCTTGTAGGTAATAGGCCTGATTCTAACTGGAAGTAGCCAAACTAAGATAGGTTGATCAACCTATACGTTTAGGACTAGTTTTCTTGAACATAAATCTATTATGGTCTCAGATTTTTACTGGACATTAGCCATAATTTTTTTCTTTTTAAGACATAGAAGGATAAACTTTATTGAAAAACAAAAGGGAACAAAGGGAGAAAACAAGAATATCCTCACCAAGAAGGTGAAGAAAAACAAATGAGCAAAAAACAAAGGACACCACCCAAAACACCCACAGAACAACTACTCACACCAAATGGAATCCCACTCCCTATCATCAAACTTGTTCCTAATAGAGATCTAGTCCAACAAGGTATTATGGATAAAAAGAAGGATCTCCTCATAGCTTCTTGATATCTCTTGAAAGATTGATTCTTAAGTTCCTTTCCTTCCACAACCCCCAGCAAATGATCCCCAGAAGATAAACCCAAATGATTGATGGTTAGCCATCCAAGTCTTGAGTCCACCAACCCGAGATTAGCTCATAGAAGTGAGAAGGAAAAGACTACCAAATATTAAGATGGGAAAAGAAAAAATTCCAAATTGCATGCCTCATAGCACAGTGAACAAAAAGATGATCCATTGATTCATCCTCCTTTAAGCACATAACACATTTATTTGTCAAATTCCAACCCCTACTTTGAAGATAGTCAAGGGAGAAAATCTTATCAAACTAGGTATTCTACATAAAGAAAGCCACTTTTGACGGGATACCTGGGATCTAAATGCCATTGAGAGGGAACGAGCGAACCCTAAAGCCACCCAATTCCAAGTAGAGAGATTTTGTGGTAAAGATGACTTTTTTTTTAAATGACATATTCCCAGCTATCCTCCATCGAAGGATTAAGCTTAATCCCTTCGAGCCTCTCCAACAACCTACCAAAATCCTCAATCTCCTAGTTGTTTAAATTTCGACACAACTTCAGCCTCCAAATGTTACTCTCCTCCTCGAAAACTTCAGACACCCTAATTGAGTGGTCCAGAGCCAAGGAATAAAGGTTTCTAGACCCCCAAGTGGGCTATCACCAATCTATCTATCTTCCCAAAATCTAATCTCCCTCCTAGAACCTACTTTGAAGCAAATGAACTTCCAAAAACACTCATTGACTTTTTGAATGGACTTTAAGATCCCGCAACCATGCCGGACCTGCACCTCCTTTGACTCCCACGAGGAAAGCACCCTAAATCTAGCCACAATTTTCTACTGGACAGTAGCAAAGATAAGCTAAAAAGTCGGATAAAGTTATTTATTGAATCTGAAATTTTGTAGGCTTCTGTACACTTAAGTGAGGGATGTCTCTACAAAGTTTCAATTCCATTGGATAAGTTTAGGGTGTTCAAGCTTTAAAAACTCAAGTTTTATGTTAGGATTATTAGAAACTTAACAACTCTGATAAATAACAAAATAACCCCTTGAATAACTATAAGTCACAATGATATTCTGATTGATTGGCAAGTAGGATATGATGTAGTGGATAAGAAATCAATAAAATAAACCAAATGCCTAGCACTTCCATAAAATAGAATAATGATGTGGACACGGAAGACCATGTAGGGTCCATACGCCTCTTGGTGGGGTCCACATGAGAAGACTCATGAACATCATTGGCACATACTTTGAAGTTAAAGTTGTTGATTAGAGTCTTTATTTAAGTTAAATTATGTTAGTAGTCCTACTGTCATTGAGAGTTTTAAGTTGTGAATTACAAACTCGTCACTTACTTCCAAGATTTTGAGAATCTGATGTGACTTGAAGAAGTTATGGCCAAAATACTAAGGGGATATCAGCAATGAAAATGAGTCTTAAAAGTCTTAGTTTTTAAAATTAAAAAGTTTTTTTTAGAAGTGTTTCTTTTTATGAATTAGCAAGTTTTTTTCTTATGTTTTAGAGAGTTCCTTTTTCATGTTTTTGGAATGTGAGTTGTAAGAAAATTAAAGGGTTGCACTTTGGCTATAAAAGGAGTCCCTCCTATTGTTTTAATTGCAATGATGAATTAATGAAGAAGTTTTGCTAGTTTTGGCTCTCACTAGTGATGTCTCTTCCTCTTTTTTAAGTTTTGTGCTTAGCTTGAAATTCAGGCAAGGATTACCTTGGATCGTGGGTAGGGATTACTCACAGGTAATTTTCTATATTCGTCTTATTCTTCTTCTTTATTATTATTATTATTTTTTTTTTTGTTTTGTTGTTTTCTCCATTAAAGAATCTTCAAAAATATGGAATATTTTCTTGACTTTGGAAAACATCAAAGTTGCCCTCCTATTTTCCCTATTTCCTTTTGACTTCTTTTAAGGGGGTTTTTCACCTAACTATCATGTATTAAATCCCTCAAACTATCATTTAGAATCTTCAATTTTCTACAGTTAGAGATTTTAAAATTATGCATTTTGGGTTTTTGGAGAAAAGTGTACCTGGGACTGAATTTTAAAGATTTGACTAATTAAATTAAGTCCAAATTTGAATGAAGGAACCTTTTGTAGTGTCCTACTTGCTTGTGAAATTTCGTAATTATCTGACACGTGATAGGGATATTTTGGTAATTTTACTAAATCTGTTAAAATCACCATGTTTCCCTTAATCCCAAAATTTATTATTTATATTTCTGAGTTTTTTTTTTTTTTTTTCTTTCAACTTTTCCTTTATTGTCCTGCATCAATTTTGGTATCAGAGTTAGGTTTTCAACTTGTTTCTACTTAGTTGGGATCCTTGGGGTTATGTATTCTATTAGGTTCCAAGTCCCCACCTAGTTAGATTCCTCTGGGAAATCACTTTTGTTTTAATGTTAGAGGAGAAATTTTGGAACTTTTGTTTTAATGTTGGAGGAGAAATTTTGGAAAAGTGCTTAAACTCTTAAATTTTTGGAAAATGGCTTAAATCCTGAAATTTTGAAAAGGACCCTAAACCCTAAAATTTTAGAAAGAGCTCTAACCCTGAAATTTTTGGAAAGCAGTCTTGAAAGGGTATGTTAAGGTTTTGAGAAAAAAATGTCTAGGGTGTTTATCCTTCTGATGTTCAAAAGGACCCCAAAACCCTACAATTTCTAAAATCTTGAAAGGGGCTAAACCTTGTTATTTCTGTAAAACCCTGGAATTGTTCAATGATTCTTGAAACTAGAATCAAGTTTATTTCCCCTCACGGAAAGGGTGTTTGGATCCTCATTAGTGATAAATATGAGGACAATTTTACTTCTTTCATTTAATTGTGAGAGACTCGTACAATTTCAAGGAACAAGATCATTTTGTTATTATACGGATTATGATTTTATTATTCAGTTTAACTAAAGAGAATACTGTGATGGTGATGAATGCTTCTTAGATGAAAGCCTCTTAAAGAATACTTAGGTGATTTTTGGCAAGAAATGGTTGGAAGAAAGGGAAGCTACTTATAATGAGAAGACTTATTTTGTGGCTCTACAACCATGATACGTATTATAACATTTGAATTACATGTCTTGATATGGGGCAAGAATTGGAAGACAATAAGCCAAATGGATCCAAGTTTGATCCTGAACCATTGCTTAAGGAGGAGGTGACCAAGAAAGAAGTAGAGGAATCTCTAGAATCAGCTTTGTTTGAGCCTATGGAGGAAGAGAAACCTAAGAGTGTAGCCCAGGAATTTGAAGAGAAGGTCGGAGTTGTCGAAGACTAGTCTAAAGATGAGAGTGATGATCTTGCTACAAAAGATTTTGATCAGATTAGTGATGAACCACTTGAGGAGCTATTATTGATCACAAATGAGTGCCAAATTATTGATCTAGTTTGTGACCAGCCATCTGATGAGAAGCAAGTTCTAAATTAGGACGAGATCCACACTAGTTTGATTGCTATACCAACCAATGATGATATTGTTGCACCAGTACACATGCTAGAAGTGGAAGACCAATTGCAAACATGTGCAGACTTACAGTTACTTACAATTCCATAACTATTTTAGGAGGCCTCATTCACTTATTTGATTATGCTTACGAGATCATTCTAATATGAGATGTTTGTAAGACGGCAGGATTACATCATAATTTGATTACTAGAGGATTTGGTTTATAGTTATGTGAATCGAGCTCCTTAATGTTGTTGATCATTTCTTTATACAAAACTAAAGGTTGAGGTTTTTTAACAAGGGGGGTTTGATGTGAATATGAAATACCACGTGGGTCGGACATGCCTCTTGGTGGGGTCCACATGAAAAGACACATGGAAGAACATCATTGGCACATTATTTGAAGTCAAACTCACTAATTAGAGTTTTTATTTGAGTTGGATTATGTTAGTAATCATATTATCATTAAGAGTTTTAAGTTGTAATCCCGTCACTCACTTTTAGCTCAAGTTTTTCTAAGGTCAAAACTTATTTTTTTTATTTGGTTTTGGTGTCATTCGAAAGGTCATTCAGTTACCTTTCCAATAAGATCAGGATTTTGAATCCGATGTGCTTTGGAGAAGTTATGGCCAAAATACTAGGGGAATATTAGCAAGTGACAAAAATGAGTCTTAGAAGTCTTAGTTTCTAAAATTAGAAATTTTTTTGTTAGAAATGTTTATTTTTTATTTTTATGGTTTAGCAAGTTTCTTTCTTATGTTTCAGAGTATGTTTTTGAAAGGTGAATTATAAGGAAACTAAAGGGCTGTTCTCAGGGTATAAAAGGAGGCCCCCTGATGCAACACAATGGAGATGATACCAAAGTTTATGTAGAATAATAGCCAAAAATCTCAATAAAACCCAAGATATGTAGCAAAAACAAGAATAAGGTTAAAAAAACTAAGAAATGAACTTTAAGCATACTTTAAGTAATCAAGTTTTAATGAAAATAAAAGAAGAAACTTGATTGGAGGGGTTTAGAAGAATTGAAACAACAAAAGACGGAGAAAATAGGAGAAAGAAACCTAAAAGAGAAATTTTGTAATTTCTAGGCAAAAACCTGAAATTAACAAAATACCCTTACCCATGCGTTAGAAAATTCTAAAATTTAATAGGATGATTCTGACGTATATAAGGAGGATGTATAGCAAATTTCAAGTTATTCTGAGATTTTTAGCTATGTGAAATTATATAAAAACTCAGGCTGCACACACTAAATTCAAAAAACCAGAAAAATGGAAAACAATAAAGAACAAGAGAGAAAAATAATAAAAAAGAAAAGAAATAGAACGAAGAAGAAGAATACCTACCCCATGATCCAAGTAATCCCTACAAGGATTTCAAGCCTTGAAGAAGAATGAAAAACATTACTTATGGGAGCAAAACCAACACAAAACTTTTATGAATTTTCAGCATACCGATACAAAAACATGCATCTCTATATATATAGGTTCACAAAATCAAGAAAATAACAAGAAATCAAATTATAAACTCCTAAATTACTAGCTTACTTGATACCCAAGACTTTCCTAAATTCAAAACTACTAAATATTTAACTTTCTAAAAACAAAAAGTGTCAAAATCAAGCCCCTCTAAAGGATTTTAACTAGTACTTTAAGAGGGCCCCACTTTGACTTGTTGATTCTCTAAAATTACTAAAATACCATTGATAATAATGTCTTATTACAAAAATACCTAAAAACAAACATTAAAATGCCACCTATGTCCTAAACTCTATTAACTCATAAAACATCAAGTAAAATAGTAAAATAACTCTAAAAGACTTAATTTTTTTCCCAAGATGCTCCTCCATGTGTTCCCATATGTCTTATATTATGATGAATTAATAAAGAAGTTTGTTAGTTTTAGCTCTCATGAGTTATGCTTCTTCCTCTCTTTTAAGTTCTGTGCCTAGCTTGAAATCTGGGTAGAGATTACCTTGGATCATGGGTAAGGATTACTCACAGATACTTTTATATTCATTTTCTTCTTTTTCTTCTTCTTCTTTATTTCTTTTGTTGTTTTATTGTTTTCTCCATTAAAGAATCTCCAAGAATACGACAATTTTTTGGACTTTGGAAAATATCAAAATTGCCTTCTTTTCTTTGACTTCTTTGAGGGGTTTTATTTACCTAACTATCCTCTATTAAATCTCTAAAAATACCATTGAAAATCTCTAATTTTCTGGAGTTAATTAGAGAATTTTGAAAATTCTAAGTTTTGGGTTTTTGGAGAAAATTGTACTTGGGACTGAATTATAAAGATTTGACCAATAAAATCAAGTTCAAATTTGATGAAAATTTGAACGAAGGATCCTTTTGTAGTGCCCTACTTGCTTGTAAAATTTTGAAATTTTATAACATGTGGTAGGGGTAATTTGGTAATTTTACCAAATTTGTCAAAATTATGATTTTTCCCTTAGTCTGAAAATTTATTATTTTTAATTCTGAGTTTTTTTTTTAAGGTGCAACTTTTCACCTATGATTGATGTTAAAACAAGTAATAAAAGAAGAGGAGAAGAAGAAGAAAACCAATTAACACCAACCAATTGGAGATAATTTTAAACCACTTTATTACAATATCACCACTTAAAAAAAATATCTGCCCTTATTTTTTCAGAAACTTCTTGGATTATTTAATTTCCTCTCGATGATCTTGGATGCTCTTGCATCAACAGGATTCATGTAGCTGGCCCAAGTAGTTGGGGTATGACTTTGTTGAGTTGAATTTATTTTTATTCTTGTTGAGTCCATGAGCATGTGGATCAAGGAGATAATTTTATGCTTAAAAGTATTGGTATAGGAGCATATTGGGTCACCAAGAAGCCGGATGATCATGGCTGTTCAAGGGAGTAGCAAAGCAGCCCAATCAAATGGATCTAAGTAGCCCAAGAGGGCAGTGGTAGATTAGGAATCCATCTCTTTGAGTCCTTTCTTTGTAATAAACACACACACACACACACAAAAAAAAAGGAAGAGTGGTGTTAGATGTGTAGTAGGATAGAATAAATACAGCTGACATGTGGGACCAATGAGAAGATTCTCGCGTACGAATGAAGGGAGAAAACTCCCTGATGCAGGAGAACCTTCAGAAAGCTGTGATTCCTGCAGATAATGTGCCCAAACTTGGCTAGAAGTGGCCTCAATCAGCCCTTGACAAGGCCACACGTGTAAGACTGGTTTTCTCCAACAGAAGTCAATTCTGGATGCAGGATTTTGCTTGACAGCAATACGAAATAGCCAATAACTCGAGCTAGAGTATTCAGATTGAGCTGAAATCTTGTAGATGTAAACCTTTAAGGGAACAACACTTCAAAGTTTCAATGAAAATGAAATAGCTTAAGGTATTCAAAAGTGGAAAACTCAGGCTTGCTGTCTGGGATTTCTAGAAGTCAGCAACCCGACAGAGTAATGAGGAGATTTCTTAAACCAATCTGATAGAACAGAAAGTGGAGATTAAGCACACACAGTAATAAGAAGGAAGAAAATGTTCCTATGATGAAAAGGTGTCTGTAGTGTGTATGGTGAATGATAGATTGACATGTGTTGTGGTCAGGGTTAAAAACGTCCAAAAAAGTGTTCAGATGAAAAAGTAGGTGTTCAAAAACAGACCCAAATTCAAAAACCCATCATGTGTCAATCAATGGCACACTTATAGAGGTTTGTGTCAACACAGACAATCATTCTCCTAATAAGAAAGGTGGAGAAGAGAACACAGCACTTATACTCCAACATAGGAGCAATGAGTAGACAAATTTCTTCCCAAAAAAAAACTAATCTATTTTATTCACTACTAAAAAAGTTGGGAGTTTGGCTCCTTTAAATAGATTACGATGCTTAGTTGTTTAGAAACTACCCTTTAAAAGAAACAGAAAATAACCTCTGAACTTACTTTTTAATTCCTAAAACTTGACTACCAAAGACTTTTTAAATCCTAAGACTATCCCTTAATAGTAACTATTAATTAGCAAAAACATAAAACTTGCTAAAACAGAAAATTACTTAAAACCTAAACTTGTAGAACAAACAATACTAAACTTTAAATTTTCCTAAAAACATATCAATTATAACTTTCTAAAAACTCTGTTCTCGTCA
Source organism: Platanus orientalis (assembly GCA_025762735.1). Lineage (NCBI taxonomy): Eukaryota > Viridiplantae > Streptophyta > Magnoliopsida > Proteales > Platanaceae > Platanus > Platanus orientalis. The sequence continues at coordinate 12,821,797 of JAOXJP010000001.1, forward strand.
CTTACTGTTATCCCTTTAGCATTTTGGTTATAACTTTTCCAAATCACATCGGATTTGTGAAATCTTGGTCTTTTTTGAAATGTAACTGAATAACCTTTCTATAGACACCATAATTAAGCCAAAAAGCAAGTTTTGACTTTAGAAAATTTGGAAAAGTTACGGGATTACAACTTAAAAAAATAAAACGTACTAGACTTAAAAACTAAACTCAAAGTAGACCCCACATGATCACCCATGATCATCTAACTTTTTCGTGTTGCTCATGGTTGCAGGTTGCTCTTGCATCACTCCCTTTCATACATATGGAATATTTAGGGATGGGTTGGCTGGTTTTATTTGGCATGTTTTAGGAAAGTAGGGTTTAGCAAAGTGTAGGGTTCTAAAAAATGTCCAAGGCAAGTTGTTTGATGTAATCCATTTAAACCCCTACCCCATACGGAAGAAACAGGGTGATTTATTTGAATTCAAATTGGATTTTGTTCATTCGGTTGAAGCTGGGCCTCCCAAATATCTCCATAAACTCCACCTCTTTCTCTTCTCTCTTCAACTCTCAATACTAATCTCTGGAAGAAACACTGCTGCTGTTTATTGCACCACCCATTGGTTTTAACTAGAGCAAAGTTCAAAATGTTGGTGTCATGAAAATGTCGGTTTAGCCAAAATAAGATATATTTCGTCGGAAATGTTGGAAATATCATAAATATATATTGTAAATATCGTGAAAACTTAGGAAGCATATTCTAATCTAACTACATATGCACAAGGGACCAAATAGATTCATTAGGAATGATAGCTTATTTTAATACACTTATATTTTAATATTCTTTGAAAGTACACATGCATACATAATGGTTGACAAATATATTATAATTTAACCTTATAAATGTAAGGGAAGAAGTAGATTTTCTTCCTTTTTTTCTTTTATCTCTTCTCATTCTTCTCCCTCCTTTTACTTTCTTTGGAATTTATCGTTTTTCATATAATTTTTTATCTCAACAACACAATGGCAATGCAATAATACACTGTGAAAAGGGAATATCCATTCAACACGTCGACATCATACATCATGTCGACCAAAACATGAATTTTTAAAATATACTTAATGTTTCATGTCAGTATAGGAATATGTCGTATCAGTCCTGGTAGACATGGACATATGTCAGAAGACATATAAGACATTTCGAGACATTTGGTACCATGGACTAGAGCACTTGAATTCTGCCCTATTCCTTCTGGCTGGGTGTTGCTACTGATCCCTCTCTTCTATTTACTGCTGCTACTACACAGACTACAAGAAGAACCCCTTCTCATCTGTACCACACACACAGCTGCGGATAAATATTTCTCTCTGGTTTATTAGTGGTTATTTGAGATAAGTTGTTGGATTTCTTCTTCTTATCGTTGTTGGGCCTGGTTATTGTGGGTAGGCTTAACCCATCGTAGGGTCATTCTTATTGATGAGTTTGGATTGCTACTCCTTGTGAAGATTTCTGTTGATTACATTCTGCTGGATTGATTTTGGTTTTTTTTTTTTTTTTAATATATTGCCGTAATTGTATACTGGTAATCCTAAGTATTGCTCCTAAACTCTAATATGAGTTGAGGGGTATTATTCAAATTCTGTACTGTGGTTTGGGGTCTTCTCATAGGAATACCGTTTCCAAAATTCCTTCTGTTTCTTTTATGAATGCTTAAGCTCTACTTTTTTTCGTTTGGAATTTATATTCTGTTCTGTTGGCCCGGAACTCTGGCATGAGTTTTGACTTTTCTATATACTTTTCTTTATCAGAATAACCTGAAACTTTATAGGTTTATTTATTCTATATAGACCTAATAGCCAAATTTCATCTTATTCAGATAAGCTAACTTGGTCTTCTCTACACTTAAAATTCTGCCTAGAATTTCCAGTAGAGAAGTGCTTTACAATTCTAATCTTCTAGACTTCATTAACTCCTGTGATTGAAGTCAAATTCTGTCCCATTATAGCATACAGTAGACCAATAACCTGCAGGTGGTTTTTATGCTCAAACCCATCCTGCATCAGGTACTCTCATGCTTTTTGGTTTTATTTAGTTTTTCTTTATTTTATTTTCTCAATGTGTACTGTGAAAGGAAAATATTTTTTATCACTCCATTTTCTCTTGGTCAATGCATGTTGAGCAATACAAGTTCAAATAATTCCCTTAATTTAGTTAGGAGATCAACCACCAATATTTCTTTAAATAGTTTTCTTGGTTTCCTCTTCTCCATGCAACTCTATTGCGGATGTTCACACGTAGAGTTCTATTGTACAATACCAAAGTTTTTTTGCCTCCACCGGCTGGTGTTTTCCCTTATCATTTGTGCTCATTGGGACACAAAATCCTTGGCTTTTCTTGTTTTTTGGTCCCTAGCCTTTCGATTTTGGTGTCATTGAATCATGATACAGGACAAAGCCTTTAAGAGTTGTAAGCATAAATGCTTTGCCCCATATGGCTTGGGCTCTTTCATGTTTGAGCACCTTGAGAGTGTCTGGTTACGGTTGACTGTGTAGCTCTTAGGGTAGGGCTTCAGTTGGCTTTCAATCCCACCTTAGTTTAAAAGAATGAGATCAGCTTCTTTTTTTTTTTTTTTTTTGGTAATCAAGAGGATCTAGAATCTCATCTGAGTTGACTGAAACCTGATTAAGTCATCGTGATGTTTGGGACTTTGATATGAGTTGCTTGTGTAAGGGACCTGCCTAATTCATAACAGACTTCATATGTTTATATAAATCTGGAAACAACTCAGTGAGCTAGATTATCTGCTTTGATTTTAGCCTGGTTGCTTGCCAGAATGAGATTTAGTTCCTTGTGGTTGATTTCATGCACTGGGTACACAACTGCTTTTGGCTGCATAAGCGTTTTAAGGCTCCTATAGACATTCCCATTTCACAGGTACATGTCACGCACACCTAGGCACATATGTGGATCAGTTACACAGATTACTGCTAGCTTAAAGTTTAATCTTTTCATGCTTTAGATTTACTTGGGAAAAAGGTTTACTTTAGATGGCATCATTAGTTGCTGCCCACTTTTTATCATTAATGTAATTATTTAAATGCTTGAGTAAAAGAGCCATTTCTTATCATATTGACAATGCAATGATGACAGTTTTGTTGGGCAGCAATTCTCATGTTTCATAGATTAACTAATGCTAAATAGGAAATACAACTTAGACTTCTACTTCATTTCCCTACTTTGCAACTTATGGTTCGTGATCTTTAGAATGAAACCCTTGTAATGACAATGTGAATTCTGTGTGTTATAATGCCAATTTGGGATGTTCCATCGCATTGTCTGTTGCAAAATTTGTCCTTTGAATTGTTTGTTCTTAATTTTGACTGACTTTACTTTAGATTCTGCATCTCACTGAATTGTATGCGACCCATGTGAACTGGAATTTGCAAAAACACGGTGGGATGAATGCTTTCTGGTTTGATATGTTCCATCTTGACAGAATTTTTTGAAAATTCACATAAGAATGTCTATAGTACACTGGTGGTAATTCGTGTTGGCGGGTTGGGTTCATGTTGTGTCGAGATAGGGTATATGACTATATGGCTCAATCCGAATCTGACCCATTTATCAATCATGTCAAAGTGACCCACTTTGACCTGAAACATGTTTGCAGTCAACTGTAACCCGCTTATTTCATGTTGGGTTTACGGGTTATGTGATAATTTGTGTTGGCAAATCAGGTTCATGATGTGTCAAGTTAAGGGTATATGACTATATGAGTCAACCGAACCCATGGGGCTTGAACCCCTACCTCTTCACTGTAGAGGACACATCATGCCATCTCTCTGGGAGAGGCACATATACATTGTAATTTTGTAACTATAGGATATGGAAATCAGTTATTTTCTATTGATGATCGAAATTTTAGAGCTTATGTTTTTTATCAAAAAAAAAACATAAATATACATGAAATAAGTACGCAATTAATTTAGCAAAACTTCCTTTCTAAGGCATTGTGTCACATGTTAAATTGACATGGTCAAAATGTTCATCCAATCGTCAGCCACCACCTGTCTCTCGTACTGAGGATCAGGTCCTATCATTTGAAGGACACCACCCAAGATAATGCATTCACCTAAGGCAACATAATCTACTGATTAAACACTATCTTCAATGTATTCGTTTGGACAATGAAAAAAGGTTTTGAAGGCTCCAAAATTGATATTCAATTCCATTCAATAAAGCTTTATCCCAATTACGTAGGTTCCACATTTTTCCTTTAATCATAGCACTTTTGTGTTTTCTCTCTTGGTTTATAACTCAAATCAATTAAATTTTAGGGACATTTGAGATTACCCGCTTCTATAAGAGTAAATACGCTAGAGATTGTCTCCAGATTTTTAAAGTTTAAAAGATTTTGGTGGTCAACACGTATCCAAAAAAACTCAACAAAATCAACTGCACATTTTCAATTTTGTTTATTATTTCACCACATGTCAACTATTGAAATCTTCTGAAAACTTTTAACATTCTGGAGAGAATCCCGGGGGTAATAATTAAGTAGGCCATGTGGCTAATCAATCATTGCTATGCATATTGTACGGAGCCCCTCACACATTATTCTCTATACAACCATTATTTATATTTTATGATTGCTGAGGTAGAGGTAAAAGGTTGTGAATGGTGGAGCCCCATGAACCCATAGTTTCAACGAGGGTTGTTTGGTGCAGCCGTGCAGGTCAGGTAGGATGAGAACGTAGGAATGGGGCAATATCCTCTGCGCCCCCCCCCCCCCCCCTCTCTCTGCGACACTTGGGAACCGAGACAGAGGGGGGGGAATCAATTCACTTTTTGGGGTTGTCACTACACTTTTTGGGGTTGTCACTTTTTGGGGTTGTCACTACACTTTTTGGGGTTGTCACTACAACCCCAAAAAGTGAATTGATTCCCCCTTCTGCCTGGGTCCTCGTGCATCACACAAGGGGGTGTTGCGGAGGATATCAGGCCAGAAAAAGGTTGTACAGGTCATAGGCCCCACCCCTTTTGTGTCTATGACTCTCCGTGATGCACCATAAAGTGGCGCAGAGTAGAGCTGCAAATGGATATGATATAAGCATATCCATCGCTAAATCCATTTAAAGAAATCAGATAGCCAGTTACATGATGAGTATATCCAAAAAATTACTTATTTTACTATATATTCACTTAATAAATATCCCAATATATGCCTGGATATCTTGAAATCCAAATTTCATAAAATGAAAACCCACAAAAACTATAACCTAACAAAATGAAATCTTACAAGGCAAAGTCACTATAATATATGTACATAGTATATGTATACTCTTAAATAGATATGAATATTATTTGGATCAGATATATGTTGATCTATATTTGCTTTAAACAGGATAAATACGAATTGGATATAAATGTTTAATTGCATAATTTGCTGCCTTAGCACAGAATATACAAAGGTAGTGGCTTGGATTTTATACACCAACCCTATCCTCCTTTAACCTCCATTAAGGGTCAAACGGGTGGAAACATCAGTGTTGAAAGTGATTTACACTTTTGGGGGGCATGTGTAAATCACTTCTGATGCTGATGTGGCAGCCCCTTGACCTCAGTGGAGGTTAGCATTGGCATAGAAAAGGTTGGGGTGTATAGAGTTAAAATCATAAAAATGTCTTAAAAAACATTACATGCCAGCCTGTGTTTGGGAGAATGATAATAGACAAATTTTGGGAAGATAACATTTTCTCCCTGGGAAAAACTCCCGTATTGAAACCTTTATCACGGGAGGAAATGTTATGTTCTTAAATTTTTCTGCTCCCGTGTTCTCACACAGAAAGGTTGGAATTTATTAGGGTTAAAACTATAAAAACGGTTTACCTAGAAAGGGGTGTCTAAGGTTAAAACTACGTGTTTAAATGAAAAGTACGTATCTAAACACATGTATCCCGTGGTATGGGAAGAAGGGGAGCTGACAAATTTGGGAACAGAACATTACTCCCTTTTCTCACTTAAAAGAACCATAGCATGGGGCTTGCAGAAATATGGAGAATGTGAGGATGGGATAGTTGAGCTTCGAATTCACATGAACCCATCCAAATCCAACTCGAGTGTTTTTTTTTTTTTTTTTTTGATGAAATACATTCGAGAAATGTATCCAACACATGAATCAAATATGGGGTGGGTTTAGACTTTGGATACCTACTAACCCACATTTTGTTATATCTTTTAGTTTTTGGGTCATCGGGATTTGGTATGAACTAGATATGAACGGACAAGATCCGAAAGACATAGAGGCAGACATGTTAGCATCAAAAAGTGAAAAATGTCCCAAAAAAGTATAAATCACTTTTTTGGTGCTGATGTGTCTTACCCTGCCACCATTTAGACCTTGTTCATACCTAATCCTAACAAGGGTGGATTGTATCCGCTCCTCTTCACCTCCGGTCGGTGGGTGGGCACATCAGCACCAACAAGTGATTTTCACTTTTTTTTTATTTTTTTTTTATGGTGGCTTTTTTTTTTGGGGGGGGGGGGGGGGCGCATATCATTAGTTGGCACTAATGTGCCCACCCCCTGATAGGGTGCAGTGCAAAGAGGAGCGGATCCAATCCACCCTCAAGCCCTAAAATAGATTCAGATAAGTGGATCTGACTAGCTCCGTTTTTATATCCTAAGCATCATTGCTTTTTGTAAGACTTTCTTCCATTATAAATAGGTTTATATCTTTTAGTTTTTGGGTTGTCAGGATTTGGTATGAACTAGATATGAACGGACAAGGTCTGAATGGCATAGAGGCAGACATGTTAGCATCAAAAAGTGAAAATTGTCCCCCAAAAAGTGTAAATCACTTTTTCGGCGCTGATGTGTCTACCTTTACACCATTCAGACCTTGTTCATATCTAATCCCAACAAGGGTGGATTGTATCTGCTCCTCTCCGCCCTGTCAATGGGTGGGCACATTAGTGCTGACAAGTGATTTTCACTTTTTTTATTTTTTTGGGGAGGGGGGGCGCATATCATTTGTCGGCAATGATGTGCCTATTCCCTGACAGGGTGCGGAGAGGAGCGGATACAATCCACCCTCAATCCCAACCGATTTTGGGGGGGGGGGAGAGGAAGGGGAGGGGGTAACATGGTTTAAAAAGTTGGAATTGGTCTTGGTAGATTCCCAATCTGTAATCAAACTTAAAAAATGTGTTGAAATTCAAAATTTGAAAAAAGAGAAAAAAAAAAGTTTATAAAATTCAAGACGATTCCTAACTTGGATTAGCCGATTTGTTACAGATCCTAAGTTGAAAGTATAAATTGGACTAGTCCCAACCGATTCTGAGTTAGATTGGCCAATCCGACTTAGAATCAGCCAAGTTTTAAAACCATGAAGGGTAGTGCATGACGTTTATTAGCATTTGATTCACCCAAAACCAAATCCAACCCGTATCTAATATTGAGATTCAAAATTGTAAAATGGATTCAGAAAAACAGATTTGACTAGCTCCGTTTTTATATCCTAAGCAGCATTGCTTTTTTGTAAGACTTTCTTCCACTATAAATAAAAATCTCCCCCCTTCTCATTACAGGGCTACAAATGGATCAAAACTTTATTGAGATCTGATCTATATTAGCCCACCATAAGGCAAATACGATTCAATTGGGTTTGTTCCAATTAAATATCCAATCCGTTTAAGATATATCTAAAACCGTATATATATTATTGAGTTACATGGTTTAAAAAGTCAGAATTGAAGTCGGAATCGGTCATGGCTGATTCTTGACCTAGATTGGCCGATCGGTAACAAACAAAAAAAAACTTTAAAAATATGTTGGGATTCAAAATTTGAAAAAAATAGAAAAATATATAAAATTCAAATTGATTCTTGACTCGGATAGGCTGATCCATTATAGATTTCGAATTGAAGGTATAAATCAGACCGGTCCCAGCCGATTCCAAGTTGAGTCGGCAAATCCGATAGTTTTGAAACCATGTTAAGCTAAGGTTTTTAAGGAGCTCTCAAATCCCTTCTCATAACAAAAAAAGTTACAGCATTCGTTGTTTTCGAATCCCAACCTCAATATTTTGTTGGGTAGAATTGTCGGTGGGAATGTAATACTGTAATAAATGAGAAGCTGATTGTGTAATCTGATATCCGGATAGGTATATATCCAATATACAAACAAACGGATCCTTTTTTTTTTTAAGTCCCATGGGATTGTTGACTGCCCACCTAGTATGGGACCTCCACTGCTAATTATCGGGCGGTTTCAAACAATAAGAAAGATAAAAGCCCGAGAGCCACAAGGCCCACAACTGCCTACAATCAAAAGTTAATGCACAACACAGTGGGCAAACCTGTTGGGTACATCGTCAAAATTTCTGTCACGACTCTCCGCTACCCAAACTGAGGAGCAGCGATTCGTCGCTTTCACCTTCTAATGCGTTTCAATCAAGCCCTAACAATGTCAGTTGCAGCTCATAACCTGTTTACGAATTCAAGCTCTCATCGCTGCTTCTATCCTATTAACATTTATAGCCATCGTCTGAAAAATCCAACCTTCACACTCCCAATCTCGTCCATCCATGGCGGAAAACCCCTGCGTTTCGAAATTGTAGGTTACAGAGCTTCGCAGCGTAAACTCGAATTTTTCGAGACTGGTCGATGGCGTCTCAGAGTCCTTGAATCCGACGGGACCGTGGATAGAGAAGGCCTTGATAAGCTTAATTTTGACGCCTTCCTGTCGATTGTTGAAGTGCTGTGTCTCGCTCTGTCGGCTGCTATTTCGATCGGATGTGCTGTTAATTGGGCGTTTTTGAGCTCGCAGAAGTCGTTTCAGTTGTCCTTGGGGAATCGGGTTTTTGTTTGGCAGTTTCTTCTGTTGGTGGGTGCTGTTGCGACCGGTGCCCTGATTCGGAGAAGGCAGTGGTTGAGGATCTGTAGGGATTCGTTCAAGTCGGGTGGTGCGAGTTTTAATCTCATTGAGAGAATTGAGAAGCTGGAGGAGGATATTCGGAGCACAGCAACAATTGTACGAGTGCTGTCGAGGCAGCTTGAAAAGTTGGGAATTAGGTTCAGAGTTACTAGGAAGGCTTTGAAAGAGCCCGTTGCTCAGGTAAGTTTATTTTGCCTCGAAGTTATATACATTTTTCCTTCTTTTTTTTTTTTCAACTGTTTTTGAATTTATTTTTTGCTACGCTATGATAATGTATAAGAAAAAAAAGAAAAAGAAAAATGAAACTGAGACTGTGTAATGAATCCTATAAGAGTCTATTGTGTGTGTGTGTGTATGTGTGTGTGTGTGTGAGAGAGAGAGAGAGAGAGAGAGAGATGAATAAATAAATAAAATTTCAAGGAGTGCGCAATGAAAATGAAAAAAAAAAAAAAAAAAGAATTTTGAAGATACATTACACAGATTTTTGTTAAAATTTTATCAAATCAATGGTTACAGTGTATTAGTGACTTAATAGTGGTGAGTTGCCTGATGGCATATCTGTTTATGTATGAAGTTTGAACAGTTTGGTATGTACATCTGTGATTCGGATGCCCCATCAAGTCTTCGAAGGGTCTTCATGTTAAGAGTCATGCTCAGGTCAAATATTTTAATTTAAAAGAATTTGGGTTATGTTGCTTTCCAGGAGAAACACAAGGGTGTGGCTTCTCAAATGAAACCCAAATTGGTTTCGATGCCAAAATTCTCTAAAACATGCAAGTATCACAACAATCACAATGTAACTTAGCAACGAAAATCATATCTTTCTTGTTTTGAACCAAATTAGTGAGGTCAACAAGTAAGTCAAGAGGCTATTTTTCATTTTGTTAGTGAAGAGATTTGCAAAACAAAGAGGGGTATGTTGGTATTCTCTTTAGTTTTTCATGTGTTTGGTGATGGTTTTCTTTTTTCATTTTGTTTGTGAAGAGATTTGCACAAGAAAGAGGGGTACTAAGATATCCTCTTTAGTTCTTTGTGTGTTTGATGACAGTGTGCTTTTTCATTTTGTTAGTGAAAATATTTGCAAAATAAAGAGGGTTACTAAGACATCCTCTTTAGTTTTCTTGCCTTTGGTGACATTGTGTGTTTCATGATCTTGAATCAACCATGAAAGATTTCTTTGAAGGTAATTGGGTTTGTATTCTATAGTTTAACTGGATGCATTTAAAACTTAACAACTAGGATTACTACTTCAGTTGTATTCTTGAAGGGGTAAGCACATGAATTTGCAGGATGAATTTATGCAACGTGTCTCTTCCACTTAAATATCTTGCTTCTCCCACTGTGGGACTTAAACCTCCCTCCACCAGCTATCACTACCATGTCTGTCTTTTTTTTTTTTTTCCATTTGTTATTATTATTTTTTGGGTACTGTCACTGCCATGTTTGTCTGATTTCCATCACATATGCCAATGATTTACACCTTTGTTAGCTTTTAAACATAGTTTAATTAGAAATATTATTTTAAATCTAAGATGTTTTACAAATTCTAAATATTATACGACGTGGAGACTTCCTAGCCTGTTCCCTCTACTTGACCTAGTTTGAGCTTTCTTAGTTGCATTATTTACAGAATCACTTTTTTGGTGATTGGCACCAAGTACCCATGGATAACTACAAGCTAAGGAACCATCCAATTAATGCTAAATCATATACAAAAGCAGTCTTTAAAATTTTTCAACAATTTCCCTTAGCAAACTCTAATAATAAATTGAGTAGCCATGTGTAAACCTCGGAAGGTTAAAAAATAGCCTGTAACTTATGAATTTCTGGCATGTGTCTCGCACTTGTAGTACCACTACAAAAAGTCAGTCAGCTTATTATTCAAGAGATCTTACTTATTTACTGCTATTAATTGTTAGTGTTTGCAGACTGCAGCTTTGGCTCAGAAGAATTCTGAGGCCACTCGGGCTCTGGCAGTGCAAGAAGACATTCTCGAAAAGGAGCTGGGTGAAATCCAAAAGGTCTTGTTGGCAATGCAGGTGTGTCTCACATCACCATTCAACTGCTTAAGTATGATCTTCTAATAATTCGAGCTATTTGAAAATCTGTGATATTGTGGTGCTGCTTAGCACTATCTGAAATGGATGGTGTCATATGTTCAGGACAAACATAAATAATCTTGGGTAAAGGGTAGTGAGTTACTAAAAAATTTTAACTTCTAAATTTCCTTTTTATTTGAATGTGAAGAATTCATCTACTCTGAAGCTTGATCAATTGCATAATTATTGTTTTTGATTCGTGATTGCTTCTTAGAAGCTAGTGTTGATTGTTTTAGTGTCATTGAGAAACAGTGATACTTTTATATTAACTTAGCTGATAAGGAAATTCTGTCACTTTTGGCACTTGAAGTGAAAATAATTACTTCCACCTTTGGTAGCTTATATCTGCTGGGTAGTAGTGGCCTCTTCTATTTCAGTTATGGATCATCTATGTTCAATAAGCCAATAGAATTGCATAGGTTGTGACACAACACTGATACTTTAGCTAATGGTTTAGCCAGCAGCCTCAAGTTTTCTTGCTAATAAATAATATGATGTCAGTTTGCCACTCATTAATATGAAACGTCACATACCTTTGACAAGGAACTGAATATTAAAGTTAAAGTACTTTCATCTAGTGGCTTAGCTTAGCATATGAGAGGCTGGCCATAAAAGAAAAGGAAATGTATCATGTTTTAGGGATATTTTGTAGTTGGTGAAACATGCTCTAGTTTCCCATTTCTGGTTGGCTGCAAACTTACTCGTCCCTTTGGACATTTAGAAAATGCATGGTGAGATCTCATTTCATGCACTCAAAATGGAAGGCATGAAACCGTACCTTTTGGGCTCATTGAACAGGAGACTTTGGGTAGAAATCATCAATCTTCTCACACCTTTTAGGCCCTTCCTTTGTGCTGTACATTGCCTTCTAAAATCTAGCATTCAATAAAAGCTTGGGTCACAGCATATCAAGTCATTGATAAAGCCTATGTTGTTGAGGGCACAGACTGGGATGCAAACACCATCCACATCACATTTATCCAAAGGAGGTGCTTTTAGGGTCATTTAAAGGTGGGTTGCTGATAACCTGAAGAACAATGGGTTTAGCTAGTGGAAACACAAAAATCTAAGGGCTTGGGAATGTAACTCAAATGGTTTATGTACTAGACCTCGATCATGAGGTTGCATGTCCATTCTAGCTTATATCAGACCCCTAACTATGGGCATGGTGTTGACAGTAAATTAACCAACTCTCCCAAAACCTTATGGTGTTAAGAGATACACAAATTAATATACTTCAACACCCCTCTTAGGAGGAACACTGTTCTCTCATGGGAATACACTTGGGGAGCTAGGCACGGGTCCATACAACACATACACATGTACACAACACTATATCTGGGAAAATACTTCCACCGGGATTTGAACTCACGACCAAACCTACTCTAATACCATGTTGACAGTAAATTAACCAACTCTCCCAAAACCTTAATGTGGTACGAGATGCACAAATTAATATACTTGAACACATGGTCCACGCATGGGGTGGCCTAAGAGTTGATACTCATTTGCTCCCGTAGTGCTTAGTTAGTAGATAGATTGGGACAGTGATGCTGGACACAGGAAGGTATGGGAACCTACAGTATAACCACTAGCTTTGTTGCATGGTCACACAGGTTGGCACAGAGCTTGCTGGTTGGTGCTTGAGGACAGCCACAGGTGATTGAGTGGTTTGGCAGGGTTGGTTTCTGACCCCCAAACGGTTATGCAACTGTGCGCATGACACATGGATGAGGTTTGGAGATGATTACTCTTGGTTTGGTAGCAACCACTTGAAGAATGTGATACACTTCTTCAGGGACACATGCTCTGGGTGGTTGGAAACGCCCAGACTGGCAAAGGGTGCTCCAAGGCTTATGGTTTAGGGCCATGCATCAGCATTTGAGGTCTTACACTTGTAACATCGTAAGCCCAGAATGTGGGTGATATAGGTGACCCTATGAGGCTCCAAGGTAGTTATGTACACCGGCTATTTAAGGCCAGGCCCTGGTGGTTGGGAGGTGCATGGGGTTGAGAAGAATATTCAAGTGTGATGCAATAACGTGATCTATGGGATTTTGCATATGCTAGGCATTGTTTGTGTTGTGTGTGCCTATATGTATTCTTGTACTTAACCTCTGTGTTTGTTGTCTGGTGGCCAAAAAAGGTAGGAAGTCTGGTCCTAGCCATGTGCCGCACAAGTGTTCAAGATGATAAATTGATGCGGTGACAACTAGTATTAGAGAAAACTTAAATCAGTCACAGTGTGCTGATTTTGCTGCTTGATGGATTCTGTTGTTCCACTTGAAATCGGCAGAGTTGGCAGAGAGGAGAAATTGCAAGACTTGAGGAGCGAGCAGTTGATTGTCTTGGTGGAGCAGTCAACCACACATGAGAAACGCCTCAATGCATTCAGCAAACAGGTGGATGATTTGACTTAGTCAGCAAAGGGATGTGTTGCTGGCTGGGAAAGCTGGAATGAGGAATTCAGGGTCAATGAACAGGCCCTTACAGACCTCTTCAAAAGGGATTCTTGAACCTCTTTTGATAACATGGCCACCTTGAAGCGCCTTTGATGAAAGTACTGTTGGTGCAGGACCAAAAAGGGTGAAAGTGACAGAACCAAGGCCTTTTGCCTGTGTTTGTGTTGCGAAAGCATTGGAGAATTTCTATTAATACTTGGAACAGTATTACAAGGCTGCTCATATTGCCTTGCCTTGCCAAGATGCAAAGCTTCAGTGGAGGAACTGGCTGGTAGAAGCAGATAATGCTACTGGTTGTCTGAGAGTATGTACATTGAATACTCTGAAAGGGGAACTGAGGGAGCAGTTCCTTACGAGTAATATTAGGTGGCTTGCATTGGAATCGTTGTGAGATTTAAACAAATGGGTTCTGTTTGAGAGTGTCAAGCATCTTTCTTCATTGATGCTCATGCCAGAGGATGATTGACTGTATAACTTAATTACAGGGATACAATCTTGGTATCAAGCAGAGCTTAGGCACCAAGGGGTGAAAGAAGTTTAATCAATGTTGGTGGTGGCTGAAAGCCTTGTGGACACTTGCGCAAGAATGGTGGTGGAGAGAAAGTGACAGGTGGATCATGAGCAGATATTGAGATAAACTCGGTCAGGGAAAATGATATGGTGGGAGCTAGAGGGAGAAGGCTTGATCACCAGGATGTTCCATTTGCATAGGATCACATTGGGCTAAGAAGTGCTCAAAGTTTCTGAAGTTAAACAACCTTCAGATAGAGGAGGAAAAGGACGAGGATTTGTCCCTCAACCCTCTGCAGATTGTTTGGGATTGTGGAATCTCAAGTGAGTGGTTTCTTAAAGGTGGAATAGGTGCTTCATCTTTTTGGTAGTCAGTGCTGCTCAATCTTCACTCTGGAGCATGCAGCAGTGAAGATGGGTCCTGTAGGTGGTGCTGCAGGAGGATTTTTATGGTATTTTGGTGGTGGTGTTGGAACTTGCAACTTCATCTTCATGGATGGTTACCATAGATCAAAAACTCGGGATCAGGATTGGACCCGGGCGATCCCGGCGATCCCGATCCGATCCACTCATGAATCGGCCGATCCAATTACGGATCGGCCAGCAGCCGGATCGCCCTAAAAAAAAAAAAAATCAAAAAAATTGGAAAAAATTTTAAAAACTTTATTATGTTAGTTAGAGCCTATCCAACTGATTTCTAGTCCAAAAAATTATAATTTTTAACATGTTTTATGAATAAAAGTCCAAAGATAAGAATAAGATTCATAAAA
>JAOXJP010000001.1:12855298-12872887 GCA_025762735.1 Platanus orientalis
GATCCAGGAGGCACTAGGTATGCAAAAACCTCATCTAAGGATGGTAGAGGATCTTTTCCTAAAATTAGAACATGGATGGGCATATATTCTATGTGTAAGCCCACAAGAAACTCAAATATTTTGGTTTCTTCGACCTCTTGATTATAAAGAGTTACATCCTTGGTGCATTGAGCCTGAAAATTCTTATAGTAGTCAATTTCTTCCCACAAACTACGTAGAGTGGAATAGTAATTGGCTAGAGACAGGTCACTTTGTCTTAGTTTGGAGACTATCTGATATAGATCATACATGTGGGCTTTATTCCTTCTCTTGGAGTAAGTCTTAGTTATAAAATCCTAGATTGCCTTCGGCGTAAGGAAAAAATAAATGATTATTAGAATTATTAGGTTATTTAGAATGAAGAAGCCACAACATCATCATAGCATTCTCTACTTCCCACTTTGCAAACGTCGACTTTGTTAGTTAAGGCATTAATGCAAGAGTATATTTTGTAAAGAAAAAAAAAAAAAAAGGACCATGGATAGCCTCTACGTGTGGTCCAATATAATAGATTTGAATTTTCTATTTTAGGGGTCCTTGTAATAAGGCAAGGTTGCCGAGGGGTAGAATAAGATTTTATTTTATATGGTATTTTTGTATTTTTATGGGCTGCCACCTGAGTTTATTGGACCCGCAATATGAGTTGTAAGGTATCTCCAATATTCTCTAAGATTTTAGAGAATATTTAGAGATTTTTTCTCCAAGATTGTGGAGATTATTTTGGGAGATTTTTTAAGAATCTTGTAAGGCCCAAAATATCTTGTTTGTCAAGAAAGTAAAGTCCCTTTAGTTAAGTATTTTAATTTAGTAAGATTCTCTTAATTTTTTTATAGAAATTTTAGGAATTAATGTCCTAGATTGTATGAATTTTATTTTATTTTATTTTATTGTAAGCCTATTTAAGGAGGCACCCACATCTGAAATAAATCAGTTGAAGATGGATATTTGAAAAGCAGACGCATGTGTGTTGAAGTGGGTGTGGTATCCCAAGTTTTCTCTCAATCCCTCATATGAGGTGAGCATTCCACCTTATTTTTCTCTTTCCTACCCTCTTCTTTCTCTTTCTTTCTTATGTTTTCTGGTTTTTTGGTTTTCTTAACCAAACAAAAAACAACAACCTTTTTTTATATAATTTCACAAACCAAATCTATTCCAAATTCTTTGAAATTTGCTACAGTGGTGCATTTTAGACCCAAGATTCACCTTATTTGAATGTAGAATTTTCTTATGCATGGCTAGGGGTATTTGGTAATATTACTTCACTGCCCAGAATTTTTTTGAATTTGAATTTTGGCTTTCTTTCTTTTATCCATTTTTTGTTTTTTCTAGACCTATCCTACATCAGACATCATTGTTCACTTGTCAAATACGTTGCTTTGCCCTTGCTAGTATCATAAAGTTTGGCTAACTAAGACCAAGCAAGAAAATTGGTTCCTTTTAGGCACATTATTGTGATAAGTGAATTTGGGGATTCATTCATGACCCCACCAAGGATGTTAACATTAGGGCCCACTGATGTAACAGTACTCTGACCTTTGACATAAGGTGGTTAAACATGACAACAAAAAATGGGGATTATTACTCTAAAAAATACTCAGAAAGTCTCCACAGACCCTAGTCAACTACACAACACAAGGCTACACTGCTTTTCACACACCTTACTACACAACCACGTAGAGTTCTCCATAGCCTTTGTTCCACAGATTCACCTCTCCCATAGGCCTACACAGGCTCTATGTTGGGTCTGACAACACCAAAAGCATTCCTCATCCTCGGTCCTGGGCATACAAGCTCATAGCTCGATCAAGTACATTAATTAAAACCTTTTTTATGTCAACCACAACCATGGAATGCTGTTGGAAAACTTTTATAAAGAAATCAACCCACAATAAAAGAAATCCTAAACCATCGGAAGCGTCGAGGAAGAAAAATGATCACCACACCCTCAAATCTCAACCAAATAACGAGCACCCACTTCTTATAGACTCATAAGCCAAAAAATGACCCATCCATTAGTGAACAATCAATAGAAAAACTTTTCACCTGATCGGATCGAGCAGATTGATGAGAAAAAGAGGGTTTTGGTTTCCGACAAAGAACCCTTCGAAAAACACCTCATAAGTGATAAAAAAAATTCCCCAAAAAAAATGGTTGCAATTCATGATAAAACAAAACAGACCAACCCCTAGAAGCTATGACATCTGACACATGTACGGGCCTGCTAACTGTTACATCACCCTTGGTATGTGGACCCTATCAAGATGTCAACAATGCCGATTGGATCTTGGGGCTCTGATACCAATTTTTTTTTTGTATAATATTGAGTAAATATCAAGGAAAAAGAGAAAGGAGATTTGAGGTTGAATGTTGTGTGTGATTAGAGAGATCTCTATACACGTATTATTGTATTTATATATATGGTATAAAGATAAATACCCTAGACATACACAACCATATATACCCTTACAAATATACCCCTTATTTCAGAAATACCGCTTTATTAGATTAATATACCCATACTGTTTAACATTATTCTTTTTAAGAGCTCTCATCTCCTCCATTGCAGCTTTCCACTAAAGTTGTGAAATGACCTCTAATACACTATGAGGTATAAACAGAAGATAAAGCACAAGAAAAAATACAAAAGGAGGGAAACAAATGGCAATATGAAACAGACTTAGAATTAGGGATTTAAGCATAAAATCTTACACCTTTACGAATAGCTATAGGAACATTTGTTTCATCCAAAGAAACAACAAAAGAGGGTACAAAAGATAGATCAATACATGTATCGGGAGATGGATACTTGGAAGCCTCTTGACAAAGAGGATGAGAATAAGTAGCCTGATCCTTATCTTTGTTCCTTCTTGAGTATGCTTGTAATTCTTTCTCCCCCTTAGCATCAATGTCAACAGATTTAGAACCACCACTATTAAAAACAGAAAACAGAACAGGTAATGGAGATACAAAAGACATCTCATCTGTACCAACACTCTTTCCTTGAAGAGAAGTCTTTTGCGAAGGAAATATGGGAATGGACTCAAAAAAAAGTTACATCCCATGAAACAAAACATTTGTAAGAAGTATGATGGTAACACTTATAACCTTAATGATTTGCAACATAATTAAAGAAAATGCATTTAAGTACTTTAGGATCCAAACTTGGATATATGGACAAAACAGATACAACCAAATGTTTTTGGTGGAAAGAAAAACAGATTGGAAGAAGAGGAAAGAAGATCAAGAGGGGTTTGAAATTTTAGCCAAAAGAGAAGGTAAATGATTCATTAAAAAAAAAAAAAAAAAAAATTGTAATCAATAACAACTTGAACCAAAGTCTTAAGAACATTTATGGTTACCATGAGTACCCTAATCATTCCAAGTAAGTGATGATTCTTGCATTCAACAGTACCATTTTGTTCAGGTGTGCTAAGATTAGTGGTTTGGTGAATAATGTCAGACCCATCAAGAAAGGAAGAAAGACCCCTAATAAATACTCATCCACATTATCAAAACGAAAAATACACACTTTATTGTCAAACTGAGTGGAAAACATACGAATAAAGGATTTAATTGTAGAAAACACATCACTTTTTGCCTTTAACAGATATATCCAAATAGTTCTAGAGTATTCATCAACAAAAGTAACAAAATAACAAAATCCAAATTAATGCATCGTTAGGGTAGGCCCCCACCCATCAGAATACACAAGATAAAAATTAACTAAGCTTCTGTTATTACTAATAGGATAAATAGAGTATTAATGATTTGCAAGTTCATAAGGTTCACAATGAAACTTAGATAAAGAAAAAGACAACTTAGGAAACATCTTATATAATAAAGTAAAGGAAGGATGGCCTAATTTATTATGCCATTGCATCAAATCTTCATAATTGCTTTTATTGGTACTCTGCTGCAACAATAGAGACTTGCTGGACATGAGATGCCACTGGTGATGTGTCCAACAAGTACAATCCATCTTTTTCAAACCCCCTTCCAATCATCCTCATTATCTCTAAATCCTGAAAGACACAATGAGAAGGAAAAAATATAACATTATAATAAAGAGAATTAGTGATTGAACTAATGGACAAAAGGTTGAAAGAAGACTTAGGGACATGAAAAAAAGAGTAAATGTGTATAGAAGGACTTGCAATTATAACACCTTTACCAACAATAAAGCAATAAGAACCATTAGCTATACAGATCTTATACCTACCAAAACACACATTATACAAAGAAAATAAAGATGACATACCCATAATATGTTGGGAGGCACTAGAATCAATAGTCTAGGAACTAGGAGGAGCAGAGAGGGATGCATTAAGCACATGCGTAGATGTACTTAAGTGTGCAAAGGTATATGTGAAAGTTGTTCTTGTAGGAGGCTATAGATGAGCCATAAACGACAAAATGCCCCAACCTCCTCATGTGTCAAGATACCCTCTGGTGCAAGGGTGCTAGTAGGAGCAAGAGTTGGATTAGAAGATCGAGTGGAGGTGACTGAATGTTCATTGGGTCTACTACCACCAAAATGACCACGGGGAAAAGAATGAGGCTAAGAATATGAAGTATGTCCATGAAGATCCTAGCAACTTTCCTTAGTGTGTCTCATATGACCACAGTGCTCACACTTTGATTTATCTTGCTCATCAAATGTACCACCAAACTTGTTGCCCCCATGACCACGCATGCCACTGCCTCCTCTACCACCCCTTTGATAAGTGGAAACTAAGGCAGATACCCCAATAGGAGTTGACAGACTCATAGTGCTATGCCTTTTTTCCTCATGGTGTAAGTAAGCATAGACCTCATTAAGAGAGGGAAATGGTTCCTAGCCAATAATATGTACTTGAACATGTTCTAAATCAGGATGTAAGCCAGCCAAAAGCTTATAAATCCGAAACTCCTTAGTATGTTGAGCATGCAAAACATTGTTCTCATACTTGAGATGAAATATGAGGTAGTGATCCATCTCTTCCCACGTCTTCTTTAGAGTAGAATAGGACACTGCCAAAGGAAGATCTCCTTGTTTCAACTATAAAATAACGTAACTGGTATACTTTTGTTGTAGTTCTCACTTCAGAATAGGTCTGACCCATGGAATCCCAAATTTGTTTTGTTGTCTTGAGAAGTGATAATGACTACTAATTTCAGGCTTCATGGAATGAAGAAGCTAGGACATCATAATGGCATTGTTTGTCTTCTACTTATGATACTTCGGATTAGTAGTATTTGGAATAGTCATATCCTCAAGAATATATCCTTACTTTTACCACTAATGTAAAGAAGAGTTAACGGAGTCCAGGCCAAATAATTTGTACCATCAAACTTTATAGTTTTGACTTGGGCATTGGGAAGCTTAGAAGGGTTGCTGCCCGCACTAATATCAGCATTCCCAAGAGGATAGGAAGTCTCACTCACATCAGACATGATGATATAGCCGAAAAAGGAGAGAACTTAACAAACAAGCACTACCCCATGAAATCAACAACATTGTAGGCTACACAGCCCTTGCTACTACTTGCCCTCTGGCTTTCACACCTTCTATGATGGGTATAAAAAACCGAAACAAGCATAAAGAAGCCTCAAAAGCACCAACATCAACACACCTGAACAACCAAATCCACAATCCCACGCATGCTCCATCATATTCAAAACAGGTCAAGCAGTAATATAGAAGGGGAAAAATTAACACCGAAGCTTCGATACTCAACCAAATCACACGAAACAAAAAACCAGGTGTTCTCCATTTTAAAACGGTCCATCCATTACCAATCAAATGCTACAAAAAATCCCAACTTGATTGGATCAATCAGTTGTCTTAGATATGGGATTTTCGATTTTTTGGAAAAAAAAAAATTTTCTTCCAATCATCCTGAAAAAATACTCACAATTAAGGATAAATCATCCTTCAACGAACCCTAGAATTTCCGTGTTCTAACACTGGATGGCTCTGCTAACGTCAACATACAGCTGGCTGACGTTAGCACTGATTTTCGCCCTCTTCATTGTGCTTAAACTTCAAGTTCCAATTAGTTCCTTAGTGGGCTCTGATACCAACTTGATTTATTAAAGATGCTTTAATGGAGATTCAGATTGATAGAAAGAGAAAAAAGAAGAAAGAAGAAAAGAAGAGGGATGGAGAAATAGTGTGAGAGAGCATATTCCCTTCACAGCAGAAAATTTATATTATGTGGTATGGTATACCCTATACAAACATATATACAGCTTATGTACGAAAGTCATAATAAAGACTGAAATACCCTTGTACTATGATACAACCAATATATCATACTTCAACACCTGAATCAATGATCCAAGAATGATTGAGCAAGACACTGTGAGAGGAAGCAAAATGACCAGAGCAAGCAAAGGATGAGTTAGATGCAATAAATTTGGGTGAAGAACAATAGATATTTTCGTATGTAAATTTGAGAGACTTGAGAAAGAGATGGAGTAATTTGATTAGTAGGAATTGATTTTGTGTAGTGCGGGGAGCTTGTCTTGTGTGTCTTTTATGCTTTGACATGGTTATGTTTTTAAATGTTCATGAAATCGGAAGAAAAGGAAACAAACCTTCATATGAGTATAAATCTTGTGCAGGAAATGGATATTTGCTATATATATCTACATACATATGTGTGAGTCATGTTATTTTTAAAAATTTACGTCTCTTAGATTTTAATGGAAAATATTGTTTCTTTAAGTTAACGTATTGTGGGAAACCTAAGACTAGATATTTAATATTTTATCAAAAAAATATAAGGGAAATTTCCATTTGATTTGAATATCTTTGCATACTTTCTATTATTATTTGCCAAATACATGAATTTCATATAGTCTATGAATTTAACAGATGAACTAAATTATGGTCTTCTAGGAATTGCCTTGGAGTTTCTCAAGGGCCTTTGATGGCCTCGATTTTTATACTTGGAATCCAAGACATTTCGAAAATTTTCTCTGTTGTATTTTGGGATGTCTTTTTCATGCTGTGTTTTATTTTAACATGTAGTGAGCTCAATGATACCATTGTTGAAGCTCAACTAAGGACGAGACAAGTTCCACCTTCACTTCCCAAAGGAATCGCAATGGAACGTTACTTGCAGTCCCAGAACCGATTACTCATACTGGTACGCTCTTTTTCTGGCTCTTTTTCATTGTTGAGACTAGCAAATAGTAATGTTACTCTACTATAGTTTAGTCAAAAAGTGAAAATTTCTTAGAACTCCTCATGGGTATTTGAGCCTGTTATGGATGACCTGATGTAAATAATCAAAGCTACATGATTTACTGGTGCATGGCATTGATATGCCTAGATTGTTGAAAATTTCAATCATCTAAGATCTATTTTTGAGAATATAAATATCTTCTATCTGATCCTCAAATCTAACAAACAGGGTGAAACTCTCCCTGAATATCACTTTCACCTTAAATTGGTGATAACCTTGACATTGTTAGTCCTTTCATTGGCCTTTACATTTATACTGATAAATGAGATTATCACAGTGC
Source organism: Platanus orientalis (assembly GCA_025762735.1). Classification (NCBI taxonomy): domain Eukaryota; kingdom Viridiplantae; phylum Streptophyta; class Magnoliopsida; order Proteales; family Platanaceae; genus Platanus; species Platanus orientalis. The sequence continues at coordinate 12,862,850 of JAOXJP010000001.1, forward strand.
TGTTCTATTTTTCATTAAATTTTGAAACCCAATTCCTCCAGAGGTTTCATCCATATTAACTAATGTTCTCTAGTTAGTTGTTACAGCATGATACTGTTCCAGTTTGTCCTGTGCCAGCCTGATACTGAACATCTGCACTGGCTGATACAGCTAGGGCTTACTTTCTCTTCCATGTGATCTTGCTGCCACCAAATGTGAAATAACTAAACTTTGATGATCATTCTTCATGTGCATTTCTAGCACACATTTAGATGACCATGCCTTGAGTACGTTATCTGTTTCTTGGAAATCTTCTGATTCCTCAGAATCACATCTAGTTGTTTTGCAGGGTGGTTTACTAGTCTTGGTCATATTCTGTTGTCAATTTCACCTATGCCCCTTTGGACATGAGTGAGCTCGCATAACTGATATTAAGGGATTCATTTGTTGCCTCAGTATACAACTAGAGCACTGTGTCATGCCCTGCATGGTAATGAGAGGCTTTGGGGACCCTCACCAATAGATTCAGTGCATTATATATAACTAGGGACAATGTATCTAGAAGAATCTAGAATAATTCGGAATAATCTAGAAGGTCCTAGAATATTCTAGAAGGTTCTAGAACAATGTAGATGATTCTAGAAGATTCTAGAACATTGTGGATGGTTCAAGAAGAGTCTAGATGTCTCTGGAAGACTTTAGATGCTAAGAGAAGATTATGGAAATGTGGAGAAAGTTGTAGAGCTGTTTAAAAGGCTCTATAATGTAAGGAGACCTCTAGATGGTTTCTAGAGAGTTCTATGGGAGGAGGTGAAGGAGTCTTCTAGAATGGGTCTAGAGAACTCCACCAAAGGAGGTGGAGGAGAGTTCTAGAAAGTGTAAAAGGTTCTTAACCCTTGGATGGTTGCCACTTGTAAAGATCCTAGGCACCAAGGGAGAACCATGGGGGCTATAAAAGGGGGATGACTCCTCATTTGTAAACAACCAAGAACTAAGAAATATTACAATTCTTATATCCTCTTGAGTAATAGTAAAATGCTATTCTTTGATAAATTACTTGTGTTCTCTTTTAGCATAGTGACTAAGTGTGGGTGTAGGCTAGGCTGACTCGTCTATAAACAGGCATAGCACGAGTGCCGCACAGTCTCTGCAGCTTGGAGAAGCTGAGTCCGTGACAACTGGCTCACATGAATGGATCAGTCTTGCAAAGCTGATGACCATTATTTTCCAACTGTAGAGTCAAGGTTTTCCTTAGTTTTAATGTCATGCCTAGTCAATCCCTATTTCCCTAACTACATGACAAGGTCATCACACCCAAATAGTGGGGCTGTAAAACTAGAATTTTGCATACACAAAGTGGTATGTGGATGATACCAAAGTTTGCTTTTATGATTAAATCTTGTTAACTATTTCTTGCTTCATAGTTCATACAAATTCGACTGAATGTAGTATGATAGTAGTTGCAATAAGATTGATAAATATTATTGTTGTTTGTTCCTTCTTAAATTTTGTATTACCATGTCTTATTTCTGGCTTATCATGCAAGCTCTTAAAATTGCTTCTTTAACACTGAATGTTATTTGGTGATGCAAAGCTTCACATCCTGGAAACAAATAAATAAGCCATCATAACTACAGATGCTTGAGTTGAGAACTAAAAATTGTTTGCTGAGGCTTCTCCTAAACAACAAATGTAAGTTTGGTTCTTTAAAATATTTGAGAAGTTGTTAAACTGAAGTGCTAATATTCATTAACTGTGAGAGAAAAATATTTGCCTGTAAAGTAGGATTTTACCTTGTTTCACTACTGTTTGATGGAAACCATGAAAAGAAACCTGAATTTTTTTTCATTTATTTTTGTTTTTGGTTATTTCTGCTGATGAGCTTGGGAGATTTATTCATAAAATATTTCCGTACTTTGCTTAGATTGGCAATGGTTTAAGGGATTTGTTGGTAAAAACCATGGCTCTAAAGATCGGCCAATCTGGCCAAGGATCGAACCAAGCCAATTTGGTGTCCCAGGTGGGATTGGCCCTAACATAGGATCGGCCTATCCTTTCAAAGGATCGTTTGATCCTTGGAACCTATTAACATGCTCCAAAACATGTGTTTTTCTTTTAAATTAAAGTACGAACCTATTAGGAAGTCATGGGATATAATTAGAACTTCTTTTTTTAGTTTTTAGTTTTTTTTTTTTGGATAAATTCACATTAGATCACCCATCCTTTTAAGGATCACTCGATCCAAAATGGATCGGTTCGATCCTAAATCCAATCCCGATTTTTTGATCTATGGTAGAAACAGGTTGGGTCAAGGTGCTTGATACAGAGCTATTACTCTGAACTGGGCCCAATTATTGATCAGGTTGAGTATGCTAACTTGTTCCTAGAAATACTGGGCGGTTAGTCTTGTTCTCTAAAAAAAGTTCTAGGATGGCCGAGTCCTGAACAGGAAATTCAACATGATAAGTGCCAACACAAACCCAACCCATTTATTAATCAGGTTAGGATATGTTAACCCAAAACTGTTGGGGTAGGGACATGGGAAGGTTTTGGCAGGTTGATGAGTTGGATCATTATCATGAATTTCCACTTGTAGATACACATGTTTCTAGAATTATTCTTGTGGGAGCTTAGGTGGTGACCCAAAAGGGCTCATTTATTAATTGCATGGCCCTCTCCTTAATCCTTATGAGTCAAGCTTCAACCCAATTTCCCTTTGGCTTGACCTCTTTGCCCCCATTATTTTAGGGTGTGTATGACGTGCGGTGAAAACAAGCACAGGCTAGGTAACAGGGACATTGCTACGGGTCCCAATGCTGAAGAAGGATATGCAGTGCCCACCACAACACCTGCTATTGAAATTATGTAGGCTTGTATAGAAAACAAAAGTGTTATTGTAGTTGTTTGTCTTGATAATGGAGAAATAAGAAGAAAAAGAGAGAGGAAGGAGAAGAAGAAAAGGAATATGGAAAAATGAATGTCGTGGGAGAGTGATCTCTACCCATATGACTTGTATAATTTATGTATAATGTCTAAAAGACATAAATACCCCATATACCAATTGTGTAGCATATATACCCTTGTATGCCTATACTTTATTACATATACTCCTACTTACTAACACTCCCCCTCAAACTGGCATGTACACATTTTGCATGTCAAGCTTGGATATAATAGAACAAAATTGAGGAGTAGACAATCCTTTGGTAAAAACATCAGCAAATTGGTCGCCTGTTCGAACATACGGTGTGCAAATAAGTCTGAACTGAATCTTCTCCTTAATAAAATGGCAATCAACTTCAACATGTTTGGTCCTGTCATGTTGAATCGGGTCATGAGCTATGCTGATAGTAGCTTTATTATCACAATAGTCGCATAGGTGCTCAAATGTTGAGCCTCAAGTCGCAAAGTATGCCTTGAATCCACAATAACTCACAAATGCCATTAGCCATTGAGCGAAACTCTGCCTCCGCACTCGATCGTGCCACTATTGGTTGTTTTTTGCTTCTCCATGTAACAAGATTGCCCCTAACAAAGGTGCAATACCCTGAGGTTGACCTTATATCTATGATGGATCTAGCCCAGTCAGCATCAGTATAACCCTCCATTAGCAATGTATCATCAGTGTATGCTTCAACTCGAAGAGTATCATTTTTCTTATATAGCAAACCTATACCCGGACTCCTTTTTAGGTATCTTAGAGTTCTATACGTTACCTCAAGATGAATAGTAGTAGGTGCATACATGAATTGACTAACAAGTCCCACTGCATATGCAATATTTGGTCTGGTTAAGGAGAGATATATCAACTTCCCAACTAATCTCTGATATCTTCCAACATCAAGAAGATGCTCCCCATCGGTTTCTCCCAACTTACAGTTAGGGTCTACAAGTGTATCACATGGTCTACATCCCAACAGAATCCCAACAGACTAGCTTCCTCAAGTAGATCTAGCACATATTTCCTTGAGACAGAGAAAATCATTTCTTTGATCGCAATACCTTTATCCCAAGGAAATAGTGTAGTTGACCTAGATCTTTTATCTCAAATTGTTGGCATAGATACTTCTTTAACTGTCCCATCTCATCATAGTCATCTCCTGTCACACCAATGTTATCGACATACACTATGAAGATAGTGAGACTGCTTTGCTGATGTTTGATGAAAAGAGTATGATTCGCTTAGCTTTGAATATACCATCTTCCTCTCATTACACCACTAAACCTTTCGAACCATGTTCGTGGTGATTGTTTTAGCCCATAGAGTGCCTTTTTCAATTTACACACCTTGCCTTTAACCATGGGATGTTGAAAACCTGGGGGAGACTTCATGTAAACTTCCTCCTGTAACTCACCATGCAGGAATGCATTTTTTACATCCAACTGTAAAAGCGGTCACCCTTTGTTTACTGCCACATATATCAATACTCTTACTAAGTTCATTTTTGCAACAAGAGCAAAGGTATCCTGGTAGTCTATCTTGAAGGTTTGAGTATACCCCTTTGCAACCAGCCTTGCCTTGTATCCATCAACAATTCCATTTGGCTTGAGCTTCGTTGTGAAGACCCACCTAAAACCAATAGTAAGTTTTCCTCATGGAAGATCCAACTCCTAGGTACCATTATTTTCTAATGTAATCATCTCTTCAATCATAGCCTCTCTCCATGGCTTTTGTGTAAGGGCTCCAGACACTACAAGGGATAGAAATAAAATACAAGGACAAAGCAAACACCTTGGTCTTAAAGGAAAGATGATCAAAAGATACAAAGTTAGAAATAGGGCGTTAGGTACATGAATGCACACCTTTCTATGAGCAATAGAAAAATGTAGATCAGATGAAGGTAAGTTACCTCGATCAGGAAGTGGTAGCGAAGAGTCCAACTGAGGAACATGAGGAGTAGAGACTTTCCCTTTTCTTCTTTCATACACCTGTAATTCTTTTGACCCTTCTCCTCTGGTTTCCCCCGAGATGGAACGAGAACTTGTTCTTGAACATGTAACGTGTCATCTGCGATCTCCTCCTTACCACCATGTTCTCCTAGTCTACTTCCACCATAATCAAACACATGGTGGAACTAGATGTGGAGACTCATCATCACCACCATTAATAGTGCCATAACTCTTGCCCCCGTAAGGATGAGTCGGACTAGAAGAGAAAAAAGGAGCAGACTCAAAGAATGTCACATTTAGAGACACAAGCAGCTTTCGAGATGCAGGGTCATGGCATTTGTACCCTTTTTTATCAATGACATATCCCAAGAAGAGACACCGTGCCGCTCTTGGGTCTAGTTTCAACTGATCCACTTTAGGAACATGTACAAAGCAAACACACCCGAATATCTTTGGAGGAAGATGAAATTGAAGTGCATGAGGAGACAAGCCTTGAAGTGGGCAGTTAAAAGCAAGAATGCGAGTAAGAAGTCTATTGATAAGGTAAACAGTAGGTAAAAGTGCATCAACCCAAAAAACTTTTAGAACCTGCATTTGGAAGAAGAGAGCACGAGTAACTTCCAGAAGGTGACATTTTTTTCCTCTCTGCAATGTCATTTTGTTCTGGAGTGTGGGGGCGGGTAGTATGGTGTAGGTCAAGTAGGAAGAGAAGGCACCAGACATATACTCACCACCATTATCAGAATGAAGGATTTTTACCTTAATATCAAATTGTCTCCACCATCTTATGAAAAACTTGAAAAACAGAGAATACTTCACTCTTTGACTTGAGTAAGTAGACTCAAGTAATCCTGAAAAAATCATCAACAAAGGTAACAAAATAGCGAAAACCAAACAAAGAAGTAACAAGGGCAGGGCCCCTAACATCAGAATGCACCACAGAAAAAGGAGACACATTTATTATCATTACTCAAGACATAAGAACTACAACAATGTTTAGCCAACTTGCAAACAGTGTAAGAGAGGTCCTTAGAGGAAAAAGGCGAAAACAAATGAAAAAGTTTCTTCAAGGTAAACAAAGAAGGATGTCCAAGTCTGTGATGCCACTATAATAGATGAGACCGATTGCCACGAACTGAAACTAGTGCTGGTGACTCTAGCTGTTGCACAGGGGGTATAGTAGAAAGATCCATATCCAAGCGGTACAATACCCCTTCCTTATGTCCTCTACCAAGAATCTACTTCGTCACCAAGTCTTGAAACAAGCAAAATGAAAGAAAAAATGTGACACTGCAGTTAAGAGAATTGGTAATATGACTAACAGATAACAATTTTAGTGCAAGGTTAAGGACATAAAGGACTGACAACAAACTCGTGGTGGCTGTAGCAATGATGGACCCTTTTTCGGCAATGAAGGATAAGGATCCATCCCCAGTGTGAACTTTTTATTGACCAAAACAAACTCTATAGGATGAAAACAGTGTGGAATTACCTGTCATGTGGTCTGAAGCTCCTAAATCAATGATCCAGGAGGAGCTAGATGTAGAGAGTGATGCACTTAGAGCAGAAGCATGTGTACCTAACTGAGCAAAGTATGATGTGGGTGTAGTAGACGTAGAGACATCTAAGCTAGCCATAAACTGACGAAGAGCATCAGCACAGTCTTTGGTGAAAGCAATATTATCTGGATTGGATTCTACTGTAGTATCTGGATATGTGGATGAAGTAACCGAGTGTGCACTTGATCGGATCTAAGGTCGAAAGCCACCTCTACTATTCAAACCACCACGTTGTGATCTCCCTTGGTTATCTTGTTAAGGGCGACCATGAAGATCCCAACATGTGTCTTTGGTGTGCCTCCACTTACCATAATGTTCACTTGTCTCTGTCATCCATGAAGGTACTCCCACAGCCTCCACCACCATAGCCTCCGATAAATCCCCATCCCCTAATCACTAGAGCGGAGCAATCAACAATTGACTGTGGTGCAGAAGGCATGATGTGATGTCGGTCCTCCTAGGACAGATAGGAAAAAACTTCATTAAGTGAAGGGAGCGGATCTTTGCCTAAGATCAAAACACAATAGGCTCATAGTCTGGGAGCAAACTAACTAGAAACTCAAAGATTTGAGTCTATTCCACCTCTTTGTTGTGTAAAGCTGCATCTTCAGTGCACTTAGCTCTGAAGTTTTTGTAGAAATCAATTTCTTCCCATAGGGAACAAAGAGTGGAGTAATATTTTGCAAGAACCTAATCACCCTATCTCAACTTTGTCACCTTCTGATGAAGATCATACATACGAAATTTATTCCCACATTTAGAATAGGTCTTAGTCACAGAATCCCAGATGGCTTTGACTGTACGCAATATAAATAATTGTTGAAAATATGAGATTGCATAGAGTGGAGGAGCCAAGACATCACCAGAGCATTTTTGGCCTCCCATTTTTCAAATGTTGATTTAGTGGGTGTAAGCATCTTCGCGGCAACTGATAAGTGCTCCTTTGCCTTCTCCTGTGATGTAGAGTTTGGTGGATTGGGACCAAGCAAGAAAGTTTGTGTCATCTAGCCGAACTGTAGTAATAAGTGAGTTGGGAAATTCATTTACTATCCCACGGCTGCCCCCATCAGTGCTCGGAGAGGTGGCGGAATTCTGACTTATTTCCAACATCTTAGAATAGATTACAACACTCGAAGAACAATACGAGTTCTGTAAACAATATCTAAAGACCTACATAGGTCTTAATCAAGAACACAAATGTTGGAGATATCCATTTACAGGTCTAACACACACTGTACGGCTTCAGAAAGAGGTCTAATAGCTTGAAAACTTCTAAAAAACATAAGAGATAAATTATTTGAATCCAATAAATTAACCAAGTGGGATGAGAGCAACCAGCTTGCTGCCAAATACAGGGCACCAAAAAAATTTTTGAATAAAAAAAATTTCCTTCCCAAGCAGATTTCACGTCCGAGCGTGATGTAGGAAACCCCAAAAACATCACAATTTTCTCAAATCCAAAACAGACCTCTCTAAACCACTTCCTATTGGTTGGAAACCCAAAAACAACCCATTATGTTGTATTTAATCAAGCAAACAACTCTCCAATCAGCTGGATCGAGCAGATTTGCCGAAAAAGAGGGTTTTCGACCTCAACCACAAAACCCTTTGAAAATACCTTCAAACATGCTAAAACAATTCTGAAAAAATTTGCACAAATCATAGGAGACCACCACGATTCGACTGGCATCAATCCCTAGGTTTGACACTATAAGGATGTTGACGTCATCCGTACGGGCTGCAATGAGCCCCTCTTCAATCCTAGATGTTTTCTTGGCTTTGATACCAAGTTGTTTGTCTTGATTATGGAGAAACAAGAAGAAAAAGAGAGAGGACAGAGAAGAAGAAGAAGAGGAAGATGGAAGAATGAATGTCGTGGGAGAGTAGTCTCTACCTGTACGACTTATACTATTTATGTATAATGTCCAAAAGACATAAATACCCCATATACAAGTTGTGTAACATATATACCCTTGTACACCTACACTTTATTACATATACTCCTAATTGGTAACAGTTAGGAGATACACAAATTAATATACTTTGACATATTGGTAGTTCATCTGCACCACCTACTCAACCAATACTTGTAATTTTTCCCAAACTCAGTTGTAGCAACCAATACATATGCATATCACAAAACTACTAATTATAAGAAAAGGAAAAGTAATAAGAAAAACATATTTACTTACCTATTGAGAGCATAATCAACACCACCAGAATCAGCCCCATCAAAATTGAATCCATTTGGTTCAAGACCTTGTGCACGAGCTCGCTCTTTATCATGGTCAACATCAAATACAGTATCGTAGAGGCCTGTGGGAGGTAACAGTGTAAAGGTGACTGTCATCAACTATCCCTAACTGATATCAGAAAAAAAAAATCATACAAGAGTTTACAACAAGCCCCCAGAGGATTTACATTTCTAACTTGAAAATTTAAAATGCATGACATAAAATGGGATTCTATTATAAATGAAAGAAAATTGAAGATATCTACCTAGCTATAAAAGAGGTTGATAATGGTTGATGATTTACAATTTTTTTGGCCTAAATTACTAAAACCTATAAACAGGAAGAACCCTCAATGACTCATTGTGACTGTAATTCCCATTCAACCACCACAGGTCCGGTCCTAATGTCTTACTAAAATGCATTATCTCATGGCAGGTGAGACCAAAGATCCAGGCAAGTCAAGAAATAGCCCAAAAGAGCATCTGTTCCTGCACAAAGCATACAATGGTAACAAACCCTGGCCGTTTAGCTTTCATTCTATCCCATTACTTGGTTTTGACGAATTTTAGAGTAAGGAAAAAAGTGAAAATCTAATTGCTTCAAAGGTATCATACCGAGCAGAAGATCATTCACATGATAAAATGCCTCACCAATCATGATAGAGCGGGTTTATTCTGTAATAGGTTTTGTTAGTAATATTAGAGAAGGAAAAAACATAAAAAATCAACACACCTCCTGTTTTGCGAACAACAGGTATTGAACCATATCGCATTGCTGTAAGTTGTGTCAGTCCACATGGCTCAAAAAGTGAGGGGACTAGAATGAAATCTGCACCTGCGTATATCTATAAGAATCCACATGGATTAGTAATGACTGGTTTTTCTTTCTTTTCTTTTTTTATAATTATTAGTAATTACTGGTGTGTGTTCATGCATTTTAGAGTACATCTGCATCTATAAACATAAAGGATTCAAGTTAACCAGTAAGAGCATACCAAGTGTGAAAGAGGTTCATCATAGGTCAAACAAAGGCGTGCACGATCACCATGCGCAGAGTGCAATTGATTTGCCAGGTTAACAAAATCATTTTGTATGCGAGGATCTGGAGCTGAACCAAGCAATACAACCTGCCATCAACATTAGTTTGCATCAGTGTAAACAATCAGATATCAATGCATCATTCACTTCTTAGCAAGCATCCATCAACAATACCAGAATCAAGATAATTAAATATGAACTAAATGTATGCATCCATGACAGATAGGTTGATGTAGTACAACCCCACAAGGTACCCAAATTGATGCAACACCACCAAAAGAATATCCTAAAGCTTCAGCTCAGCTTAAGAGCACTCAAACAACCAATAATTTAATGCTG
>JAOXJP010000001.1:12890912-12907114 GCA_025762735.1 Platanus orientalis
GCTTATGTACTTTCTTTTCCTTTTGTAAGACTTTCTTTTTTATATAACTTATAAATTTCTTCTTACTTATGAAACTTAAATGTTTCTATTTCCTTATCTTAATATTTTTCTTATTTTATTTGACTTATAACTTTACTTTGTTTTTAAAACTTATGTATTTTTTTGTTCTCTTACTAACATTTTTTCTTTCTAATAAAATTTTCTATTATTTTTATAATAGTTTCACTCTTTTTATGTGTCTTATTAAAGTTTCATTCTTTCTTAATATAATTTTATTATCAATAATAGGGTCTTTAAGGTCATTTATTCATGTTTACTTGGTATCATTTTCTTATACTTACTTTTTATTATTTTACATTTTTCTTTTACTTACTTTATACTTTTGACATATTGTATTATTTATAATCATAAAAATCATCATCATACCATTGTTTATACCTCAATGAAAAGACCATCATACCATTGCATTATTACCCCAATGTGAGGACTATCTTATCATTGCATTCTTACCTTAATGGGAGGGCCATCATACTATTATATTATTATTCCAAATGGGAGGGTTACCATACCTTTGCATTATTACCCTAATTAGAGGACTGTCATACCATTACATTATTACTCAATAAGAGGGCTATCACAATTAAGACACTTATTTTTACTTTCCTTATTTATCTTATTTCATTCTTTATTTATTTTTAATAATAAGACTTACATTTTGACATTCTTACTTATCTTCTTTTACGTTTCCTTAATTTTTTTATCAATTTCACTTCTCATTGGTTTATGACCAATTTACTTTATCACATGAAGTATTATTTGATTACAATATAAGATTTTATATCATTCACATGTTACATTCAATAATATAGTGATAGATTTTTTCTCTATCATAATATGGTAAAATCTTATCACAAATCACCAAAAAAGGCATCCAACCTTATACCATACATTTGCTAACATGATTAAAAGCATATGCAACACCAATGAATCATTTTTTAACTTATTTAATTAGACATCATGAGATTTTTCATATTATTATATTTCACAAACATTATATAATCAGTATACATAACCTAAATGAGAGTTTCAATAATAATCATATTACACATGCTTTCCAATCAACTACAATTCCAACTCATAACTCATCGAATCATTCTATAACAATCCCTATGCAATATATATATGCTACGATTAACTAATTTCATTCTAGTAGGAGTTAACTTGCATCATAATCAATTTCTACATAAGTAATCAAATCAATTTCTTTATTCTTACAATAATATGTTAAGAGATATTCAACTCTAATTCTAGTATTCATGCTTTTCATGAAAAATCAAGTTTTTCATGCATTAATGATTATCATAAAGACTATAGATTCATAGATTCTTAACTTATATGCTTTCAAAACTCATAAAATCCGATATCTCAAGAAAATACATATACATATGATATAAAACCATTTTTTCTTACAAATTAAATTGAAATTTTTAAGATCTTAGCATAATATGACAAGATCTCAATACAAATCATCACAAGAATTAGGGTTTCTAAAGCCCTAATAAAAAACTTTACAAACATATGAGAAAACATTTATAGAATCAAGATTTTACCATTACAAAACTTCTAAGAACCTAAAACAAATAAAAATGAAATAACTTTTGTATAACTACTTACCCAAATACTTCTACTTCTTTATTCTAAAGAAATCATCAAGCAAAAACTTTTTTTCTTTGTGGTTTCCTTCTTTCTCTATAACACACAAGGTATAGACTACTAGACACTATGAAATTTCAAATAAAACTAAGAGGGAATGCTAAAGCTCAAGAAAATGTTGCATAAAGGGAAGTCTTTCAACTTATCTTGTCCAATGGGGTTTTTCTTCCCCTTCTTCCCAAAGTTCTCTTCTCCCTCTTTTCTTTTTTCCTTTTTTTTGGGGTAAATGGGCTCATTAGGGTTTATTTATCTTATTTATAAGGTTTTGGGTTAAAGCAGAACCTTAATTGAGTTAAAATTAGAAGTTTTTAGACCTTAAAATTCATTTCTTGCGAAGCTGGATCGATCCAGGTGGAAATCAGATCGATTTGGCATGTTTTAGGATACTTTTCTATAAAAAATAGTGAAACCGGATTGATCCAATAAGTATCGAATCGATCTACTAAGTTTGGATCCATCAAACAAGATCGGATCGATTTGAGTTGGATTAATCCGATAGACTTTTTTAGATTCGACCCCTTTAGATTAAAATGCACATAACTCTCTCTAGAAAACTCTGACTCAATCTTCGTTTGTTGGGTTGGAAACTAAACTTCAAGAGATTTCCAAGGATATATGGCTTGAACTCTAATTTTTTGAGGATTGGTGTCAGTGGACATGAGAAGTTACCCCAAATTTATGGGTATGTCAACATAGACACCTTATAGGAAAACATGCATAACTTTCTCTAGGAAACTTTTATTCATACCATTTATTTTGTTGTAGACTCCAAGATTTTTTCAAATGTGTGGCTTGTCCCCTAATTAACTTGGGGTTTGTACAGATTTTTCTTACAAAGTTAACCTAAATACGCTCTTGAGACAACTTTTAGACTTAACGAGTTCAAGGTTAGACTTGAGTTCTATAATTCTAACTTGATCTATAGGGTTCATAAATCAACATAAGGTTTGTCTAGAATATTGAAGATAACAATTTTACCCTTACAATGGTAAAATTACAGTTTTGTCTTTTAAGTGAAACGCGGGGCATTACATTTAAAGGGGTTAAAAAGATTGATTTTTCCTTTATAAATAAATGGCTTAATCCCCATTAAAATATAAGAATCATTAAAAAATAAAAGAGAAAAGTATTGAAGGGATTAAGACATTCTTATGGGTGATTAAAGTTTGAAGAAGCTTTCTCTATGCTGAGATATTGATATATCTATATGTGAAAGATAACCACACAACTTAGAGTTGCTCATATTGGTAAATCCATATTACCAAGTTTTGTTGGAGATGAATAGACTATTGTTTTGAGTCTAATTGAGAGCAATCTTGCTTCTATGTATACTCTTGTTTGAGAAGCTCTCATAATTGAACCAAATAATCATACTAGCCTATCAAGAGGCCTGAACACTATACTTAATCAATATTCTATAAGAGACATCGAAAGAAAAATTCCACTGGAGACACTGGATTAGAGCACTCGTTGGAGACATCGGGTGTGGTATCTGAAGAAGTCCACATGAGACACTAGACTAGAGCATTTTTTGAAGACACTAGAGCCATTAGACAGTGAACATAGGCCAGAGTGCCGAACCACTATAAATCTCAATGTCTTTGTGTTGTTTGTATCTTTCTTATCTTGTGCTTTCATGTTTACATTGTTTATACAAGTTGTTCAACACATTAATTGAAGATATCTAAGATTAAAAATGAAAGAATCAATTAAAAAACCTTAGGGAATTTATTAGCCCATCTCCCGCTCTACTATAGGTAACACTATAGTGCATGACGAAGAATAATGGTTTATGATAAGTTCATAGATACTAGATTTACTTGTGTGATATTCTGTTGCATATTAAAAGATACATCTAAGTAAATATGAAAGTGAACTTAAAATAGATAAAGAATTTTTAATAAGTTTAGAAATCCTATTCACCCCTCCCCCTTCTAGGATTACTTGGGACTGGAATTTCAGCTTATCTATGTATATGAGCCCTCAAATAACATGTGTTGTCTCCCAATAAATAACTGACATTTATTTTCATAGAGTGAGCTGTAAGAGAAAACTCACTTGACTACTCTTTTAAAGGTATGTGGACTACTCATTTGGACTTGAATAAGTGAACTTACCTGAAGTATAAGAGATAACATTAATGATTTATTATTATAAACATTTTATGGGCTGCCCAAATACACCCCTAAAGGATAATGGATTTATGGCTCAAGCAATTGTATCCAAGAATATATATGGGCATCATATAATGCCACACCATACACGTGTAACATAAGGCTTCTCTTAATCCTTAAGAGTTGTCCAAAATCTCATCACATCCATTCAGTTGTATCATGAGGGTCCAAAGGGCATATGAAATGATGCAACCCTAAGTCATAATCATGTAAAGAAAGGCATAAAATAATATAACTTTTATCTCGAATCTCATTGCATTGAGCTGCTTACATATAGTGTACCTAGAGGATGATCTCTCATCCTCACTCATACATGTTTGTAATGCCTCGCATTCAACTTAAAGGATAAAACTATAATTTTAGTCTTATAAGGGTAAAATTGTCATCTCACATATTCTAGACAGACCTTAAGTTAGTTTATGAATCCTTTGGATCAAGTTAGAATTGTAGAACCCAAGTCCGACCTTGAGCTTGCCAAGTACGAAAGTTGTCCTAAGAGTGTATTTAGGGTAACTTTGTAGAAAAATATGTACAAACCCCGAGTTAATTAGGGAACAAACCATACATATTCGGAACAAACCATACATATTTGGAAAGTTCTTGGAGTCTACTTTCTAACAAAATGAACGGTTCCTAAATAGGAGTTTTCTAGTGAAATTATGCTCATTTTTCCATAAGGCGTCTATACTAATAAGACCCAGATTTGGGGTTACTTCCTAGGTCTACCGACACCAATCTCGAGTGAATTAGAGTCCAAGTTATGTATCCCTGAATCTCTCTTGAAGTTTGGTTTCCAACCTAACAAACAACAATCGAATCAGAGTTTTCTAGAGATAGTTGTGTGTTTTAGTTCGAAGGGGTTAAATTTAGAAAAGTCTGCAAGATTGATCAGCCTAGATTGAACCACTACCGTTAGATAGTGGGTCTTTAAGTACAATGTGGGGCGTTGCAAACATGTATGAGTGAGGATGAGAGATCAAACTCCAGGTACACTATATATAAACAGCTCAATGCAGAGATTTGAGATAAAAGTTGTATTATTTTATGCCCTTCTTTGCATGATTATGACCTAGGGTTGCATCATTTCATATACCCTTTGGATGCTCATGATATAATTGAATGGATGTGATGAGATTTTGGACAACTCTTAAGGATTAAGAGAAGCCTTATGTTACACGTGTATTATGTGACATTATGTACTGTCCACATACATTCTTAGATACAATTGCTTGGACCCTAAATCCATGATTCTTTGGGGGTGTATTTGGGTAGCCCATAAAATTTTTGTAATAATAAATCACTAATGTTATCTCTTGTAGCTCAAGGAAGTTCACTTATTCAAGTCCAAATGAGTAGTCCACATACCTTTGAGAGAGTAGCCAAGTAAGTTTTTTCTTAAGGCCCACTCTATGAAGATAAATGCCAGTTATTTATTGGGAGACAACACATGTTACTTGAGGGTCCTTATAGATGGATAAGCTGAAATTCCAGTCCCAAGTAATCCTAAAAGCGGTGGGGGGGTGAATAGGATTTATAAACTTATTAAAAATCTTTTATTAAACCCACTTTCAGATTTGCTTAGATTTATCTTTTAATATGTAGTGGAATATCACACAAGTAAATCTAATATCTATGAGTTTATCTTAAACTACTATTCTTCGTCATGCACTATAGTGTTACCTATAGTAGAGCGGGAGATGGGTTAATAAATTCCCTAAGGTTGTTTGATTGATTCTTTTATTTTTAATCATAGATATCTTTAATTAATGTGTTGAACAACTTGTAGAAATAACGTAAACATGAAAGCACAAGATAAGAAAGATACAAACAATACAAAGACATTGAGATTTATATTGGTTCGGCACTCTGGTTTATGTCTATTTTCTAACGGCTTTGGTGTCTTCGGCCAGTACTTTAGTCTAGTGTTTCATGTGGACCTTTTCAAATACCACACCCGGTGTCTCCAACGAGTGTTCTAGTCCAGTGTTTCCGGTGGAATTTTTCTTCTGATGTCTCCGATGAAAGATCGATTGATATAGTGTTTAAGCCTCTTGATAGGCTAGTATGATTATTTGGTTAAGTTATGAGAGCTTCTCAAACAAAAGTATACGTAGAAGCAAGATTTCTCTTAATTAAACTCAAGACAATAGTCAATTCATCTCCAACAAAACTTGGTAATATGAATTTACCAATATGAATAGCTCTAAGTTGTGTGGTTATCTTTCACATATAGATATATCAATATCTCAGCATAGAGAAAACTTATTTAAACATCAATCACCCCTAAAAATGCCTTAACCCCTTCAATACTTTTCTCTTTTGATTCACATTAATTCTTATATTTTAATGGGGATTAGGCCCCCTAACAACTCTATTACAACTGTTCAAATAACCAAGTCATTCAAATGCTAAAATATCCATCTTTGAGTACTTGAAGGAAAATGTTTTCTGGTGGTTTTCCCAAGACAAATTTGAGCGCTCAAACATTTCAAGTCCTATTTTCTTTAGTATTTTGAGTTCTTGTTTTTTGGGAAGACTTGGGCATAGGTTCGAGATTAATCTTAGAATCATAATTTGGTCTTTTAGATTTTCTTAGGTCTCACTATGGTTTAAATGAAGTATTTTGAGCATAACATGATTTTAGGCAATTCCAATTTGTCCTTTTACCAGTTAACCACTGAGTACATGTAAGGTATATCTTTACACATACGCCTAACGTCAATTCAATTCTTGTCATTGGATACTGATGGACCTTTGAGCCTTCGCTGGAGTGGTATTCCGGTTAAGCCTCTTTTTTGCCGTTCGAAGTCATAATTTTGTGGTTTCCTCCACCTCAGGACGCATCATGTCTTATCATGGTCGTGTGGCTCCAAATAAAGTTAAAATTGTCTATTGCACTCTCAAGATGGTATCATTAGCAGTGTGATACTAAACCCTTTTATGGGTCATTTTCACTTCTCGGTTGGTGATTTCATTTATTGGAGTACATGTCACACTGCAAACAATGCCATACTTTACTACACTTCAAGCTGCTGTAGAAGATTTGACCTACTAGTGATAGTGATTACAGGGTGATTGCCTTAGATGGAATGAGATATCTTTTTGCCCTTCGATGCCAAAAGGATGTCTCCTGTGATTCGGTGAGGCTTTTGTACGCTCGGCGTATGAAAACTCCTAAGTCAAAGGGGGCCACATCAGCATCAGAAGTGATTTACACTTACCCTCAAAAAGTGAAAATCACTTTCGACGCTAATGTTTGTGTTGGCTTGACCATCAGCAGAGGCGGGCAGAGGTTAGGGGTCAGCGTATAAAATCCTCACCGCCTATGAATGGGATGGTCTTATTACAGTCCCAAATGCACACACTCTCCCCCTAACCCCCCTCCCCCCACCCGCTCCGAAAAACCAAAAAAAAAAAAAAGGGAAAAATGAAAGTGTTTTGTCACACTATTATGGTTTTGTCACTTTTTACGGTACATGTACGGTTGGGACTATCACACTCGTAGGAGATAATACTAACTCCTTTTGATGCTGAGACAAGGGCATCAGTACAGACAGATCCCGGATTTTGTGCGCACAAAAGACATGTGCAAGTTGTGCACATGGACCAGGGCAGACACATGACCATCAAAAAGTGATTTACACTTTTAGGGGGTGCACTTACCATTTTTCGGTGCTGATGTGTCCACCCCCTGGTCCGTGCACACAACTTGTGCATGTCTTTTGTGTGCACAAAATCGTGGGGGGTGAAGGGGGTGCAGACTGGGCTTAAAGTTGGCGACAAGTGGGCCGTGAATCAGTAAGTATATGGTCTGTTTGGTGATTCTCAGTTTATATATGGTTCATATGTATGACCCTTTTGTCTCTCCTTGGTGCTAGTCATGTGAGAAAGGATCTCCTACACCTAAATTTTTCCATCCCTGTGTCCCCACACTACAGGCTGATGACACTTGATGTCTTTTTATTCATTTTTTTTTATTACAGTCTTAACCTTAAACAACCCTTATTTTGAATACCTACTCTTTCACAATTCTAACCCTATACACCTCACCTTTTGTGTTTGGGGACATACAGGGACAAAATTTGAGTGTAGGGGATCCTCTCTCATTGTTACGTCACCCCATCCATTGGTACCGGTTAAGGGTGGCAATGAGCCAAGCTAGCTAGGAACTTGGCTCGTCATGAACCGAGCTTGAGCCTCATTTTACACTCACCAAGCCGACCTTAGCCTGGATTTGAGCTCGTTTCTAAGTGAGTTTTGAGCTGAGTTTCACTAATTAAGCTATAGCTTTCTAAAAGCTCAGTGTGTGCGTGTGAATATTAATGTTCAAAAAAGACTAATTAGATTAATAGACCATTAGATTATTAGACTTGTGTTTTTTTTGCTGGCGAGTTGAGCTTACTTTTACGAGCCTGAGCCAAGAGGCTTTGCCTTCACATGAAGAGCATGAGCTGAGCTGGGCAAAGCTGGGCTCGTTGCCACCCCTAGACTAGTGGTGTTAGGCTTCCTTTCCTCCCCAGCTTGGCTTGGTGATCGCTTGCTTTGCTGAAGCATGGAGGCAATGGAGAAAAGGGTTTCACCTACTTATTAGGGTTTGGAGTTAATTAAACGATACCTTTCTGTTTCGTTAAGTACTTCTTGTTGCTGTTAGTTGTACGAAGTTTTAGAGCTAGAACCACCGGTTTAAATTTCAAAAGGTCATCTTTTTGACTTTTTTCCTCGGCTCTTATCCTTGCTTTCTTCCACAAAAACAAGGTTTCGGCTCAACTAAACTAGGTTTCTTACAGGCAAATTACTTTGGATCACTAAATGAAGGACAGCTGGGGAAAACTGCCCTGGATTAAATAGGCCTAAGAAATTAAAATGTCAAAGAGAGATAACAGAAGAAGGGTGTATAAATTCAAAGGAGGCAAACTTGACTTTGCCTAACTCATCCACTGATCTCTGCACTTTAATCTTTTCCAATTTCTTGATCCATAAGAATCCCTTTGCCATAAATGTCATGTAGCAATCCCTCACCCAAAAATTTATTACCCGTCAAAGGGGTGATAAAGTTGCACATAATGTTTGGTCACCAGCATGGAAACTAACATATTACTACCGCCTCTCCAGGAGAGATGGACACGATTTCACCTCTCCAAATAGAGGAGGCGTGTGTTCAAGATTTACAGGTATACTGCAGGGCCACCTATAATGCTCTGGGGACCAAAGTAGAACTATAACAACAACAACAGCAACCAAGAAAAAAAAAAAAATGGAATTGGAAGAAAAAATGGAGCATTCAGCGAGAACCACATCATAAGCATAAGGATATGTTGCATTACCATAATCATAGTTACTATGAAACTTGTTTATCACATTAGTAGATCATAGTTACTATGAAATCATAGTTACTATGAAACTTATTTATCATATTAGTAGAATTTTCTCATGAACCATTTCTGTTCGGGGGTCTTTCCCTCCCAAAATAAGCTTAATCATCCATTTAAGGAGTGTTTTTTTCCCTTCCTGGTAACTGACCCAGGGATACAAATAAACTGAATATAAACTGGATATTGGAATATCCGAATGGTTTATTTATTTTTCATACATATTTGAATTTGATTATAAATTTGTCTTATTCATTAAGTTAGTCAAATATCCGATATCCAATTACAAAAAAAAAAAATAAATAAATAAATAAAAAATCCTAATATATTTATTCGGAATATCCGTTATATATCTAGATTTCTGGTTAACGAATATTTATGTGTCTAATTAATGAATACCTGCATATTTGATAACCAGCTGACAAAAATTCTGAACCTTCCATTAACATCATATTAATTTCTCAAATTTAACTCTACAATCTCTCATAAAGACACTTGCATATACTTTATTATCTGTACGGGTTTGGTGCACCCCCTTAAAAAATGACTAAGGTCCTCCTTGCATTGGGGATGACATATCAGCGCCGAAAAGTGATTTACACTTATTGGGGGGAGGGGGGCTTTTTACTTTTCAGTACCTATGTGTCTGCCCTTGACGCAGGGTGGACCTTAAACATCCTTTAAGGGGGTACACCAAATCCTGGGGGCTTTATTATATATAACAAAACATGCAGTATTATAGTATGACTACTACTTTAAAACTAGTATATATATATATATAGCCGAAGCAGATCTATATAGATCCGTATTCAGTTTGTTTACAATCAGACTTTTTTTTTTAAATGAACAAATTTTTAATGACCCTGCCATTCCCTTTTAATAACATAGGCTTCTACCATAGATTGGTCAGTATAAATACCTAATTCCATTAACTGATTTTAACCACTCGATTAATTGTATTCTTTATGGTAATCAAAAATAAGGGTGAAATGATTAATAAAAAATTATATTTATTATTTGAAAATCTTAAAATCATTTGAAATCATCCTCCACGACTGACTACATTATGATTTCAAACCACTTAATGCTACAATTCTATGCATTATTCTTTTTCTTGTTTTCAATGTTTCGAAGAAAATTAGTTTTTATTTTATTCTTTATTTTATTGTATACATTTATTTTGTTTGTTGAAAAGAGGGATTGATTCAATGAGGGTGATGTTGCAAACTTTTGTGTTGGGTTTGAGTCCATTTTACACTCATGCCCCACCTTGTACTGGCATGAATTCTTCTCACACTAATCCTCTGATATGAATTCTAAAAAGCACTCCTCACATGTACAAAAAGTCTGCTCGGGGGTTTCTCAAGATCACTGTTCAGACCGATGTCAGTCTGGTCTCGCTTCAAGCAGTTACGAGCAGTTAAAAGACCCATGTGGTCGAGTACCAAAAAAAAAAAAAAACCCCCACTCCTTGAATCTATTTCTAATAGATAACCTTCTGAGGAGAACATTTCCTAGCCATTTAGTGATTAGTGTTTAGCAGGTCAGAGGAGGGTAGTGCATATTTCCTTGTCAAAGATGAGCTGTGTTTAGTATTTAGTAGGTTAGAGGAAGGTAAGGTGCGCATTACCTTCTTAAAGCTTATCTAAAAGGACCTAATATTTTCTTCTGTTGAATATTTGATGTTTTGATAGTACCTGATATAGTCTCTTGTATCTGTCATCTATTAGAGAATTTCCTAACAACCAAAGGGAAAAATTGAATACAGATCCTCTATTGCCTGTCTCCATAGGCGTGAAGAGAGCCTCTTTGGAGGTAAGCATTTCTGTAGTAAAAAACGCTTGATTGGAACATTTAAACTTGGGGATTGATAAGATGCACCCAGCCTCTACAGCCAAGAGTGTAACCATTACGCATTGAAATAAAATATTCCAAACGAACGATTTTTATCTAGGGTATACATTTGTCAATATATTGCACGACTAACGGTTCTTTTGCTAAATACCAGTCTGGCCTAACAGGTCGACAAGTCATCAAACAGAGGCGGTTTCGATCCTCTTCAACGTCTTTTTCTGATGATGTGTTAACCTGTTCGGCCAGACAGGTCCTAAGGGCATAAGGAGGCCAGACAGGATCCAAACCCTACACCAGTGTAGTAAAATGCACTTGGGACTATTAAAATGTGTACTAACTGGTGGGGATGGATTTTTTGGATCCGTTTTCCTTGACCTGTCTGGTTGCCTTGAATTGAAAGGATAGAAAAGAAAATCTCACAAGAAAAGAAAAAAAAGAAAAGAAAAGAATCATGAGAAAATCATGGGATTTCTTTATTCTTGGATCTTGGAATTGGAAGCTGTGGGTGCTTAAGATAGATAAAGAATTTACTCAAGTGATTTTAAATGTGCTTATTTATTTAGCTTTCAAACCATAGTTATCAGAAAGACAAATAAGTGTGAAGAAGGATACAAGAAAGAAACGGCAATAGCCCTCTTCAATTGGTGTGTAAAGCCTGCCTCCTAACGAAATCGGAAACACACTTAAAACAGGTTTGTCAAGAAACGTCTACCTATGGGAGAAATGGGCTTCCTGTTTACTATTTTAAAATCTCACCTACGTAGAGGAAGAGGAAGGCCTAATTTTCTAACTGTGGCTGGAGTTGAATGAGGAGAGAAAGTGGATAATTTCATATATGCAAAGACAAATTGGTTTGGAACCCAAATTTGGTAGGGAGCAAATTATCTGTGATCGAAATTGTTGTGATTACTGTGTGACATTTTGTGCCTCTTTTTGCACACTTATATTTTTATTTAAATACTTTTTGACGCTTTTAACACTTATACCCCATATGTCAACCTGTGGTGTAGTCACAAAGTGGCCACAGAGATTATTTGCTCCCAATTTGGCAATACATGTGGCCCAAGACTCCAAAAATGGATCCTATACATCTGATAATTAAGGTTTACCAAACCCTACTGGTGTATGTGGATTGATTCTTCTCTTTCTACGCATCCTCATGCATTTGGTGGCAAAGAGATGGATTTTAGAACTGTTCTAACCTTATATTATCCAATCCAATGTGTCATTTGTTTCTTCATTAAAGAAAGAGCAGTGTTACAATTCCAGTCGGCGTAACAGGTCGCCTACATCAAAAATAATTTTGATTAGATAAATTTCAACCATCTGATCATCACCGAAATTGATACATTAACGAAAATTAACCCAGCAAATGTTCTGTGATGAAGAAGTCTCAGTAGTGTCTATATGGTAAATTATAAACTGACACGTGTTGTTTTGTGGTAAAAACGTTCAAAAAGTGTTCAATTGAAAAAGTGGGTGGTAAAAAAAAAGACCAAATTCAACAAACACATGTTGCGTCAACCAATGGAACTCCTACAGAGGTCTGTGTCAACACATACATGCAATTAAATGTGGAAACGCTCCCAAGAGAGGTGCTATTCTGATCTTACACTGCAGCGTTTCTTGGAATTACCAACTATCATTTAAGGGCTGACGATAGAAGAAAAAAACTGCAAAGCTGTCAGTTTGGGTAGAGCGGGAGCTGGTGGGGGCAACCCACACCAACCCAGCACGGGTCAACATTCAGTTCACCTGAAAAGCATGCATGGCAACCTCTTTTCTTTACCTTTGAAACTTTCCAAGCTCCAAATGAAAGAACAAAAACTAAACCAAGTCAAGCTAACGTCCTTATGCATGCAATTATCATAGCCTTGTAGTTGGCAAATATAGAAACGGCCAGTTTGGTGTGTTAGCTCATCCCCTCCTCACCTCTCTTCAAATTTCCCAAACCCCCCCTTTTCTCTCTCTCTCTCTCTCTCTCTCTCTCTCTCTCTAGCCAACCCATCTTTCTCTGAATGGAATTACCAGTAAAGACAGCGGATTCCGGTGGCCGGAGGACTAAGTATAGAATAGAAACCGAGAAACTCTCTTACCACTTATGTCAAAAGATCAACATGTTCAACTGGTCATACTGTGGGGGTACATCTAATACCATTAAGAGGCACATTCTAAAGAATGTAAATTGTGTAGCCAATCCAGGTGAGATTACTGCCATTGCTGGTCCTAGTGGAGCTGGCAAGACCACACTATTGGAAATTCTCGCTGGCATGATTCCACCGAGCAAAGTTTCCGGCCGGGTTCTCGTCAATGGTCGGCCGATGGACGCTTGCAGTTTTCGGAGAATTTCCGGGTATGTCACCCAAGATGATGCCCTCTTCCCATTGCTAACAGTCGAAGAAACACTCATGTACAGTGCTCGTCTAAGGACATGCGGTGGGCCTAGTGTGGCTGTGGCAAGAGTGAAAGAACTGTTGAAGGAGCTTGGGTTGGAACATGTTTCAAGTTCAAGGATTGGTGGATATTCCACTCGTGGCATCTCGGGTGGTGAGAAGCGAAGAGTCTCGATTGGAGTTGATCTAGTCCATGACCCAGCTGTTCTTTTGATCGACGAGCCAACATCAGGATTGGACTCGGCCTCGGCCTTTCATGTGGTCTCATTGCTTAAATCAATGGTGGTGAACCAAGGTATGACAATTGTCTTGACCATCCATCAACCTGGGTTCAGAATTCTTGAGCTGTTTAATCAAGTCGTGTTACTTTCAAATGGAACTGTTCTTCATCATGGGTCATTGAGTCTTCTAGAGGAGAGGCTTAAGGTTGCAGGCCATTGCATTCCTAGGCATGTTAATGTGCTTGAGTTTGCTATTGATGTAACAGAAACCCTGGTTATACAGACCTGCGAGATTAATGATCAATTTGAGGGAAAATATGAAGACACCAAAGAAGAAGAAGTAGAAGTAAAGCAGTTGGTGATGATTATGAACACAAATTATGCTAAAGAAAAGCAATTCTTCTACCCAAACTCTCGATTTGGGGAGGTCTTAATTCTAAGCCAAAGGTTCTGTAGCAACATTTTTAGAACCAAACAACTTTTTGCTGCGAGGATGATTCAAGCTCTAGTGGCTGGGATTGTGCTTGGGACCATATTCATGAATGTTAGTAATAACAGCAACAGGATCACTTTACAAACCCGATTGGGGTTCTTTGCCTTCACTCTTACATTCTTGCTCTCCACCACTACAGAAGGTCTACCGATTTTCTTAGAAGAGAGGAGGATTTTAATGAAAGAGACTTCGAGAGGAGCATATAGAGTCTCTTCTTATGTCATAGGAAACACCCTTGTCTTTCTTCCTTTCCTTTTGACAGTGGCTCTTCTTTACACCACCCCAGTGTACTGGTTAGTGGGTTTGAGGAGGGACATTGATGGGTTTCTCTACTTCTCTCTGGTGGTTTGGATGGTTGTCTTGATGTCCAATTCTTTTGTTGCATGCTTCAGTGCTCTAGTGCCGAATTTCATTATGGGGAGCTCCTTGATTGCTGGGTTTATGGGGTCTTTCTTTCTCTTCTCCGGGTATTTTATATCTAATAAGAACATACCCAGGTACTGGATTTTCATGCACCATCTTAGTTTGTTCAAGTACCCATTTGAGTGTTTTATGATTAATGAGTATGGGGGAGAGAAGGGGAGGATGAAGTGTGTGGAGAGTGAGGGAGGAATTTGTATTTTTTATGGGGATGGGTTCATGAAACAGCAAGGAGTGAATGAGTCACAGAAATGGAGCAATTTAGGTGTGATGTTGGGTTTCATCTTTGGGTACAGAGTGCTTTGTTTTTTGATTTTGTGGTACAGATGCTACAGGACCAGAAATTAGAGGGTTTTCCTTGCCCATCAATATTATAAAAAGAAGGAAAAGAAAACGAGTATATCTGTTTCACAATTTTCTTTATGATCAATAAAGTTGTTCACGATTTATAATTGTAAAAGATACTTGTCAAATTTGTGTTTTTGTTTAGTTGCTTTAAATTTCAGATGAGAGATTTTATTTTTAATGTCAAATGGTGTATGAAGATGAAATTGAATGTGGCTCAACCCAATCATGATGCTAGTCTGAGCAAAACTGACCCAAAGCCAAATGAGTTCCAACGGTTCAACCCAATGATCCAGAATGTCCCGAAAACAGTCATAGGTTCAGTCACTCAATGAGACTTAAATGTGGGGTTACGGAAGGGGCAGAGATCAACAAAGCTCGTCAGGTGAGACCACTAGTCTCCGGCTCTGAGATCTGTATTAAATGGTTATGCGTTTCCCAACGTGATCTCCATGTTCAGTGTTGAAGTTGTCAGCAATACGTAACATCAAAGAGATTTTTTGGTAATAGAAAACAAAATAACATTAGCTAAATTAGGAAATAATTTGAGTCTATTAAGCCGCCGAACAGTTGAGATAATAGATAGTTTTGAGAACCGAACCTGCAGTTTTGAGAACCGACTC
The DNA here is from genome assembly GCA_025762735.1 of Platanus orientalis. NCBI lineage: Eukaryota > Viridiplantae > Streptophyta > Magnoliopsida > Proteales > Platanaceae > Platanus > Platanus orientalis. The sequence continues at coordinate 12,906,518 of JAOXJP010000001.1, forward strand.
GCCATCAACCGGTAAGATGGACGGTTCAGGTCCAACCAGGTTCGACGGGCTATTTACATGATCTTACTGTGGTTTACATAAGTAAAATGTAATAAAATACCAACAATAATAATAATAATAATAATAATAATAATAATGTGTTACAAGGCTTATGATCGGGTTTTTAATTTTTAGACATACCAACAAATCTAATAAAATACAAAAAAATAAAACAATTCATAGAAAGTGGAATTGGAATTTGGAAAGACACATTTATAATTATTTTTTCTTCTTAATTTGCTAAAAAAATAAAAGCCGGTTGGTTATATTTGAACTAGGTTTGTAAAAACTAGCAGGTTTTTCTTCAGTTATATGTGGCTTTTGGAAAATCATAGTTTTAAGCTTCTACAAAACCGTTTAGGGTGCCAGATCAGGTTCAATTGGATTGGACCACTAGGTCTGGTTTTCAAAACTGTGGTTGAGATTCATAAGGGTGGCAATGAGTCGATCCTTAGCCTTATTTTAAACTCGTTTTCCAAATGAGTCTGACAAAGCTCAGCCCGTTAAAAGCTCGCTTTGGTTTATATATATATATATATATATATATATATATATATA
>JAOXJP010000001.1:12929880-12949305 GCA_025762735.1 Platanus orientalis
ACTATTATTCCTACCCCATTTTTGTTATTAGCTTCTCCTGTGTACCAAAGTTTAAAACCATCAATATCTTTAGCCTTCTTTCCTTTCCATTTAGTCTCTTGTAGACAAGCAATATTAACTCTCCTTCTTTTCATAGTGTCCACTAATTAACATAAATTGAAGCTAAAACATGAGATGAGTAAGCAAGCTCCGGGTTGGTCCTGGATTGTTCCCACGCCCAAACAAGTTCCAATGGAGGCTTTCTACATTTTGGGGGTTGTTCCACAACCCCCATTACTCTTTCTTCTTTTCTTCTCTTCTCCTCTTTTGATTGCACAAAACCCCCATTCGTTTCAGGTTTGTTTGTTTGACCGAATGAGGGAAAACCCTCTTTTATGTAATTTATTTATTTTTATTATTATTTTTTTCTAAAATACCCTTGGGTATATCGGAGTTTTACAGTTATGGTTGTGAGTCATACCCTACATGATTGCTTCTTTAAAATCTTTCACTTGAAATTCACAATCAAGCCATAGATTCATGCTTGTATTTTAAACTACAACACTAACAATCTTTTTCCGTTACAAAGATTCCAACATTCAAATAAGAAGAAAAATAGGAGAATTAAAAAATTAATATCACTTAAGGGAGACCTCTAAAATCATTCAAGATAGTTTCATACTTCTTGCACCTCACAATTGAGACCTGTGAATATTCTTGATTGATTGATTTCAAAAGATCCAATCACATCCTTATCAACCAATTTAATACCACAATCTTTATTGATAAATTACATAATGGCCCCCTGAACTATCTGACAATATATAGTCTCTCCTCTCGACTATCAATATGACATTACCATTTGAAGAATGCATGTTATGAAACTACTCATTTTCAACACTTGTGTTAGGGTGGCTGTGACACTTATATCTCTTGTTTAAGACTAGGATGGAAAAAAAATTAAGTGCAAATGAATTTTGTGCAAACAACGCCAGGATGCCGACACATCAGCGCTGAAAAGTGATAAGTGCACCCCCAAAAAGTGTAAATCACTTTTCAGGGCTGATGCATGAACCCCTGGTGCTGTTTGCACCTGTTTGCACAAAATTCATTTGTACGTAATCCTAGCCCAGACTAGGGGGGGTCGAATCCCTTGATAAATATAGTGCACTGTAGAGTTGCCTGTTTTGTTCTCCCCAACTTGGTCCAGGTCCTGCAAGTGACCAAACCAAAAAATATATGATGTATATAAAAAAATTTATAAGAATCATACACACATTGATCACATTGATGTGGTACAAGTCAAATTGAAAAGATATAACTGTAGCATAACCCAAATTGGAACAGAAAAAGAGTGAGATAGAACAAAGAATATGGATAGAGCACACTATCCTATCCATCCACTTGGATTAGAGTCTCATCCATCCAAAGAGGAAGACGAGGGAGATATAATATAGGAGGAAAGAACTTTACTTGTCAACACTCCAGTAGTCCAAATTGCTGTATTTTTCTGTATGTTTGATTATTTTTACAAAAAAAAAAAAATACAAGCTTTATTAAAAGATAAAATGATACAGGCTCTTTACGACGGAGAAAGAGGAGCGTTAGTTAAGAGGCACAGACACAATCCTCCCTCGCTCTTTATAGGGAAACGAACCCTAACTTGCAAAACAACAAAGCCAGTTAAACTTACAAATAAATTTATAGAAAATATTTTCGAAATCTTTAGAGATCCTATATGGGTTGTCATCCTTAACTCTGATAAATCAGCCTACTTTAGTGGGCCTCACTTAAGACTTTAAATAAAGGCTTCTTAGACATAGGCTTGTAAAGAAGATGAGGGCTCATTGAGGCATGGCTGGGAAGGCCCATAGCACCTGGGCCTATCCTAATTCTGTCACATGTAACAGAGGATGTAACATAAACAAACTGAGGTATTAAATAGTGTGCAATTGAATAATGTTAAAACCCTCTATAGATTAACCACCTGAATCTAATGATTTAACAGTCAACTGGGCTTCGATTACGTACGAATGAAGTTTGTACTGATGTGTTCAAACATCACCAAAGTGCTGACGCATCAGTGTCAAAAAGTGACTTACACTTTTTGGGAGAATCTTATCACTTTTCAGCATTGATGTGTCGGCCCCCTGGTGCCATTCTGATGCATCAGTACAAATATCATTCATACCTAATCTTTTGTGATTGATTTCAGTTGTGCCTGACCACATAAGTGGAGGTCATAATTTTATCTGGTTCAACCATATAAGGCCAATATTGTTATTATTATTATTATTTGGTATAAAAGGCCGATGTGGGTTTAACGACTACATTTTGCTCCAAGTTTCACAAAAAATGGGCCTTGAACCATACCTAGTCTCGGCTAACATGGGCCATGAAAAAGTAGGCCCATTTTCTAGTCCCCTTCACCAATAACTCTCCTTGCCTCCTCTTTTTCTTCCCTCACAAATTCTACCCACTGAAAGTGGTTTAAAGCTTTTTAGGGTTAGGTTTTCTTAAGCGGATAGATTTTTCCTTCGCTCTTCTCTGTAACAATTGGAGCCTCTGAGATCTTCTCCTTCGAAACCTCCACCTTCCCGCCATGGATCCCGCCGCCAAGAAGCGAAAGGCCGACGAGAACGGCAACGTCATCGCCGACGCAGCCTCAGCTCCGATGCTAACACCAGAGGACGCTCGCAAGATCATCGAGCCCTTCACTCAAGAGCAACTCCTCGAAATCCTCCAGAACGCCGCCGTCCGTCACTTGGACGTCCTCGACGCCGTCCGAGCGATCGCCGACCGTGACCCGGCGCAGCGGAAGCTCTTCATCCGCGGCCTCGGCTGGGAAACCAACACCGAGGGTTTACGCACTCTCTTCTCGTCCTACGGCGAGCTCGAAGAAGCCATAGTCATCCTCGACAAGGTCACCGGAAAGAGCAAGGGTTATGGCTTCGTTACCTTCAAGCATATCGACGGTGCTTTGCTCTCCTTGAAGGAGCCTAGTAAGAAGATCGATGGTCGGATGACCGTCACTCAGCTTGCCGCTGCTGGGACTTCCGGCCCCACTGCAAATCCCCCGGCGGTAGATGCCTCAATGCGGAAAATTTATGTGGGGAATGTGCCGTTCGATATGCCGGCAGACCGGCTCTTGGCGCATTTCTCGTCTTATGGAGAAATAGAGGAGGGACCATTAGGGTTTGATAAGCAGACCGGGAAGTCGAGAGGGTTTGCTTTGTTTGTGTACAAGACTGCTGAGGCGGCAAATGCTTCGCTTGTTGATCCCACCAAGACCATCGACGGGCATCAATTGGTCTGTAAATTGGCGATTGAAGGGAAGAAGATGAAGCCCGGTGTGCCCGGTGTTGGAGCAGGAGGAATTCAAGCTCCTACTGGTGTTCCAGGAGACATTTCTGGTAATGGGTTTGGCATGCCGCCACCGTCTTCCATGCCGAGCACTCTGACCTCTCAGTATGGTGGTGCGCCGGCTGGTCTTTCTAGCTACGGGGGCTTCTCCGGAGGCCATCAGGGTCCACCGCCACTGGGTCATCACCAACACCACAATCTGAACTCGTCAATGCAGTCATCAATTGGTGCTCCAGGGCTTTCGTCTGTTGGGAGTCAGGTACCATCTTCGTTGGGTGGCACCGGTGGATATGGTGCAGGCTTGGATGGTCCCTATGGTACTTCACAGTATGGTGGACCTACTTCAGGTGGGTATGGTGGAGTTGGCGGTGGCGAGTCTTCCTTGTATCGATTGCCTCCGAGTTCAGTAGGAATGCCTTCTGGAGGTTATCAGGAGAGTGGACATTATGGGTTGTCCTCGGTTTCGGCGCATCCAAGTCAGCAGCACCAGCCCTCGGGGACATCACCTGCACCTAGGCTTCCGCCAGGGAGGGTGTACCCCAACATGCCGACTTATTACTAAGGTACTATTACTTCATCTCCTTATCTTCCTGGGTGATATATATGTTGTGGTAGTTAGTGTTGCTTTGTTGGATGGATCTTAAAATAAAATTTTGATTGAGTCTGCTTTACCTATATGGATGTTGGGAAATATCTATCTGTTCACATTATTGGTTGCCTCTATGATGTTTTCTAGTAAGATTGACTAAAACGAAAATACAGAGATTAACAAAGACAAACATCAAGCAGGATATCTATTATCTACAACCCAGTTCAGGCTTTGTTGAATTAATAGCAAAATTGTGCCACAACATACTTATGAAGAACCTTGGTTCTAACCCAATATAATCATCAGCATCCCCGATGTAATCGTGAGTAGTTATAAGCCCACTTGTAAATATTTGAGGAGTGGAAATATTATCTTGGGTTTCAACCGGAGAAGACTCTTGATAAGACAGTTGTTTTTTTAAGGGACTTGTACTTGGATTGCATATGATTAATGTCTTGTTGAACATCTTTTCCAATTCTTCTTCTTCTTCTTTTTTCCTTTAGTAACTGGTCCATTCTCTTATTCCTTCTTTGTTTCTTCCTTTTCTTTTCTATGGGGTTAGTGCCTTCTCTTATTCTGTGGGATTATTCATGTTTTGGTTTGATTATAGTTTTTTTCTCCCTTGCAAAAGCATTTGAGTTGGACTTATGATTGTAGCTTTATTCCTTTGGCCTTTTGTATTTTCTTTTGGTTCTTCAAGGTTTCCAGACTTTATATAATGATTTGTTTGCTTAATATTGGCGCAATTATACTAGCAACAAATAAGTGTTGTTGAACTTGGGGGAAGTGATTAAATTATTATTTAATTTTTTTCACTGTTTGTCTGAGTTTTTCTTTCTTTCTTTTCCTTAGTTAAGTTGGGTTCCTTTCATTCTTGGTCTTGGCCTAGTGATTTTTCTACCAATTTGTCATGAATTTTCAACTTAGAATTTTTCTAGATGTGTGAAGTTGGCTTCTCCTTGGGTGATGGTTCAGTACTCCTCTTTATGCCCTGCTGTGTACTCTTTTTTTATTGCATTAGTTTGCTGAGAATGCTGCTGTTCTTTCAGTAAGTTGTGCAATTTGTATAAGGCTGTGTTTTATGATGGTTGTGTATGTAACTAGGTACACTATGTTGACTTGCTTCTTGTAGCAAATATTGTTTTAACTGTTATGCCTCTTGTGGTTTACTTGGTGACTTTTAGAATGGGTTTTTGGATGAACGTTCTGTTTAGTATGAGTGGTTTCCCTTTGTACATGTCATCCATCTTTTGCTTCTTTTTTTTTTTTTTTGTCTCAAAATTAGTGAATTTAAGTTTGAAGTTTGTTTTCAACATGGGAGCTAGAATGTGCTTATATGAATTCATGAGAGTTGTAGCCTGAATGTGATGATGTATGTGAGAGGTGTTATACACATGTAACCCTTGCCTCAGCAAAACCATGTACTGTTTATTTTGTATTTATCTTGTATTTGTTATTACTGTCTTGGTTGTTGATGTCATACACATGATGCCATGTTTCCAAGTACTAAGAATAATCATGGACTCGTAGATGTTTTGTTCATTTTGTCTTCTATTTTTTTTTATAAGTGAAAAAAATTTATTAAGAAAAAAGAGATTGCAAGAATGTACAAAGCCTGGGATAAGCAATCTCCCTAAAAATACAATAGAAACCCCCCCCTCCAATGAGATAGGTCGTGACCCACCCACCACTTTACACCATCTTATCAACCTATGGCATTTCCCATTTTCTAACTAGGGCCCCATTATCCAGAAACTCATAACTTTTACATTTCTTAGCCCAAAAAATAACTTTCTCCTTCACTCTCTACTAGTTCCTATAGAATGATTCAGCATGGCCATTAAACACCTGGTTCTTTTGCTCTAACCAATTTGCCCAACACACTGCTGGGACCAAACATCAAATCTGTTTGCTCATCTTGCACAGTGCAGTCATTCTACTCCATATCTCTCAAGAAAGCAGACAATGAATTAGTGGATGAATCAGCAACTCAACGCTCTTGTAGAATAGAAGACACTTGTGAGTTTGAACCCCTTCTTCCTCAACATATCCAATGTTGAAATCTCTTCTCCAATACTGCTGTCCACATGAATAATTTAACCTTTAATGGCACCACCTTATAACACACTTCCTACCATGGACCCATTACAGCTTGGGAATCTTCCAAGAAATTGTAGCAAGATTTAATGGTAAATCGCCCAATCGGACCCTTCACCCAAACTCTCTTACCCAACTGCTTAAATGTGATTTGAAGTGTACCCAACCTTTTTAGCAAGTGCACAATCCTCGGAATCTCCCAAATGTTGTTGTCCTTAGGACTGGCTGCCACACAATCCCATCCTCCCTTCTTGTTGCATATAATGCCACTAACTTTGGGATCCATTGCCATAGCATATGCTGTTAGAGCAAAATATATGGTAATTGTCAATTCCATTCCATGTATAAAAAATACATGTGTAATGGTCCTACTCCTAAGGCGTAGATTCTATAGACTACATGTCTGTATGTATTATTGTATATGTGATTGAATCATGTAAGCCTAATCTGGGAAGAGCTTTAGAAGGCAAATGATGTAAGATCGGAAGAGAGAAAGGACCACGGTATTAAGAGGTAAGAGACATGAAGTCACAAAGTAAAATATGCAAGAAGTCTCAAGCCAAGTCACAACACATCTCAAGGAGCCAACCATAGAGCTTCAAAGGTAAATTCACATGCAAAGGTTGGTAAATGGTATACATTTTTTTGATCAACCCAATTGATCATAAGTGGTACCTAGTAAGACTTGCCGATGGCCTTACAAGTGAGTGCCTCACATAAACACATCTCAGGGAGCCAACCACAGAGCTTCAAAGGTAAATTTGCATACAAAGTTGGTAAATGGTATACATGGGTAAGATTGAGCCAATTGATCATAAGTGGTACCTAGTAAGACTTGTTGATGGCCTTACAAGTGAGTGCCTCACATAAAATGGAATTAATAAGTAAAAAATGTAAAGAATAGAGAAGTTGGATCGATTGAGGGTCTCAATCAATTGAGAATCTAGTTGGATTGATCGAGCAAAATGCATTTTTTGTAGAGTCTCGGCTGTGGTGATTCAATTGATCGAACTATCATCACTCAATTGATTGAAGCTCGATCGATCAAGCTGTTTTTGGATCGATTGAGTGACCTAGAAACGGAAAGATTGCATTCTTGCACGAATCTGCAGCGGGATGATTTTCTATTGTTGAGAGGCTTCCAAAACTAGGGCTTTTCACCCTCTATAAAAAGAGAAGCCTTCTCTAGAAAAGAAAAGAAAAAAAAAAGGTCTTTGAATGCTTTTGAACGATGTTGATCGATTGTGAATGAGAAGGAAGTGTGATATGCTCTAAGAAGTTATTTTTCTTTTTGTTTTTTATTGGCAAATATATATTCTTTTTGAGAGGCATTAACACACACCACCCAAAGCTCTTGTACTCTAGTAAATCCTTATTGGTGTCTAGGTGATTTCAAACCCTAGAAATCCTTGGAAAGCTTGGAGAGTTAAGCCTCAATTGGAAAATCCTTGATTTCCTTCAACTAGAAGGACTCTTCGAAGGAAACGTTCGAGATTGATACATCAGCCTAAGAAGAGGCATCATTACAACATAAGAAAACTCTATTCTATGATTTGAGGCTTCCATTGGAGTCACTGGAAGTGATTTTAGTGTCACTAGACGTGTGCATACTCACTAGAGTCAGTGGGTGTGGAGCTTTAAGGCTAGTGGATTCTCGTGGTACTTGTAAGTTAATTCGAAGTTGTTGATTTCTCATGTTGTAATGGATTAGGGCTATAATCTAGTAATAAAATCAACCAAACTCAAGGATGAGGTTTCCAGAGTGGAGTACCGGAAGGGTCACCAAACCACTATAAACCTTGTAATTTATTGTGTGCGATTGCGATTGCGATCATGTGCTTATGATTTGCATGATTATCTTGATTGCTGTATGCTATTGAATTGTGCAATCATTATATTGTTGCCGCAGTCTAGCTAACGTTGAAATAATTATCTTAATGAATGAATTCAAAGTTGATAATTAAAAAAAGAGAAATTATTAAACTTCTTAACTCTACTTGTAAAGGGAGAGCAATAATTGTATTTGATTGTCCAATTTATAATTGATTACGTGTATGTATATTTATATATACCTTGCAAATTGATTCACTAAGTAGCAACAACTAAATGTTTTAAATTGCCCAAGGTTGTTTGGATATTTGTTGCAATTGGATTCACCTAATTAGCATGAAATTAGGGTTATAAGAATAATTGGAATAATTAATCGGAAAGATGCTATTCACCCCTCTCTAAGATCATTTGGGTATAGACCTAGGAATTTCATACACCTCCGGGTAGTCAAACATCAAAGGTTGCTCTCCACCCCATATGTCTTCCCAAAATTGAGTTCTCCCATCTTCCATTGATGGACAAGTCCTTTCTTTAAAGTTTGAAAATGCATCATGATTCTTTTTCCATATGCCCCCTTGTTTCTCTAGGGTCTCAACCTTCTTGAGTTCTATACTTGGTGACCCCCACTCTCCTCCATGGGCTGTCTTCCTCAACCCAAATCTCCAAAACCATTTGCATAACAAAGAATGTTCATCTCCAAAATTCTTCACATGCGTGCCCCCTCCCTTGAGTTTTGAGGTGAAAACTTTATCCCAACCCACTGGTGAGCATTTCATGTTTTGGGTAGAGCTACTATGATTATCCTAGACTTGCACAACAGGGTGGGATGAAAGAAGCGGGGGTTTATTTGGCCAAAGCTTCTGTCTAGTTGCCCTTCTTTCTTTTAAATTTTACATTGTAAAGCCACTATGTGTAACACCACGTAGCAGAGAAATAAGTTACCCTACTTTATTTGATTTAAGTGCATAACATTGTTTGCTGACATGCTAACCTTCGCCATTCATTTTAATTTGGTTCCTCATATCTTCAACCAAGCTATTTAGGCCACTTGAATAATTTTGGACTGCTCTTGGGTAAAAATGCTTTTGTATGCTTTATAAAGTGGACAATCTGACAAAATTATGATTTTTAAAGAGCACAAAGAGGAAGAAATATTCGACAAACCCAGTGAAATTTTGTCAATTTGATGTGGTTGTCAAAATCATGTACTTTGAGATGTACCTTATGTTACCTATGTTATGTGGATGTAAGAAAGTATATTGGGAATCTTTTTATAATTATCAATAGGAAATATTGAATTATTTAAGAAAAAACTAGGAAAGAGGTGTTGGTGCTTAACTCCTTTTTGACCTTGTAAGATGTTCCAATACTAAAGGTCAAATAAGTAATCACATTTGAATCAATGTAACTTCAATGTATTAGACATTTTACTGAAAACTGGCATTATGATGTAATAATAACATCCATGGTAAGATTTATTTTCTTTCTAAAAATAATTCGGTTATCCTGTTTATCGTGGCTGAATTAGGGGTTATTGAAGATGCTCGACATAGAACTCAGCATATGACAAACTTGGAGACATATGGCATACTCAAAGATATTTCGTACAACATTCATAATAGTTAGGAACGGCAATGTCTAATGTTTCAGTTCAGGGTCTAGGTAAATTCTCCCAGTATGGTCTACGCAGTTCCTAATGAGGTGGCTAGAAAAAAGAGCTTTGTTTGGATGTCTAAAAGAGGATGCAATTGTGGAATGGTTTTGATGTAGGATGCATTAGGAGATGTGTACATGTTGAGATAGCGGCTAACTTGCTCAAACTAATGAAGGGATATAACCTAGATTCCTACTCTTTCATGTTCATATCAATTCAAACAGTCACATCCCCACAATTATAGAACCCAATAGAGTAGTTTAAACAGACTTTTATCAATAATACATGCAATACCTACGGATATTGAAAATCAGCATCAACATTCTATATTAGAATCTTTAGAAAAGAAAAATATGTAATTCAACAGCTAATATGATAACAGAAGATAGAGAGAAACTAAGAATATCCAACAACCAATATGATGACGGAAAAATATAAAGAAAGGGTCTAAGAATTTCCAGCAGCGTATGTGATAACATAAAACTAAAGAACAGGTTGAAGACTTTCGGTCAGCAGTGAATACTGAATAGGAGCTCTAATCAGCCTATTCGAATGCTCAGAACTAAAGAATACCATTGATTGGCTATCAATTAGATAAAGGAAATCAGATCTGTCCAATTGACTCATGAACTCAAATGAGCAATCAGATCAGGGTGAGGCTATTTGCAGTCATGGGTAACCCCAAACAGGAGATTACGAACTTAGATATATAAACAACAAGGTTGCACGATTTCCAATATGGATCATGGTGCGGACATCAGAGATCGTTACACACCTTCTAAGGTGTACAAGTGTAGGAGGAACCTTGGGATTTTGTTTGATTAGAGCAGTTGCGTGGTGCCTGCTTACATCAGCGATGTGGGGCCCACTGGAGTATTCTTTGGTTTGGGTTGTGAGACATGTTAGGAACATTGTTATTTTTTAATTGATATTTTTTGTATTTTTTATGGTTTATTTTATGTTTTTTGAGTGTAGGACATAGGAGGGATTATAGTTTTTAATTTTGGTCATTATTGGAATAAACTTGTAATAGGACTTATAGGGCATTTGAGTTTTTGTTATTGGGTACTGTTGGATGAGTCTTTAAAAATAGAGTTTTTAGAAGGGAGAAGCAACCAAGTTGACAAGCCAAACTTTTTAGAAAGTGGGCTGTCGACAAGAGGGTTTAGAAAGCATGTTTTCTTATTTAAAAGAGGGGGACTCTATTGTATTCACTTCACTTGACTACTGAATAAGATTTCTAGGTTTTCCTACTCACGGATGAGCACTTGAGACTGGTGTTCTTCAATCTAGGTGAGACTCCTAGGTGGATTTGAGGTGAGACTCCTCAAGCCAGGTTAGTATCATCTTCTTCATCTTCTTGTCTTATTCTGTGGTGTTTGGTGGATTTATTGATCCCGATGAACTACTACGCCTCCAACCTGATTCCTCCTTTCTATTTCACCTTTAAAATTTAAGGATTCTCTAACCTAGAACCGGCAGTATACCTAAAACTAGGAACAATTGCTGATCTGTTTTCTAGGAATAAAATCCATATTGTACTCCGGCCACAACTGCTGAAGGTCTGTTAACCTATCAACTGTAGTGTAAACCCATTTATTGGAGCACCTTATTAACTGTTACACTTCACAACCCTGCCCAAATACAAACCCTCCTTGGTTGTGGCCATCACTTAAACTCCCACACATATAGCCCCTTCCAACGGCAGCCCTATTACTCATCCTTGCTGTTTTCATTCATTCACATACCAATCCAATTACCTGAGTGACCTCTTAACCTCTTTGTACTGTTATAACCTTCAATTTTCTCCAACTTAATCTCAGTCCCATATATATGTCATAACTCAGTCCTGGAATTCTGATCTGGGGACTTCTTTGGTACCTTATCCTAACCAGATTCAGTCCCTTTTATTAACATCGACTAAAGTTGGACCAGATTTTTATTCAGGTGTGTTTACTACTTGTTTCAGAAAGTACACCTTGCTGTTTGATCATTTTTACTGTTGTGGAATGCTGCTGCTCTATGATATTAACTATTCCATTCTGTTGCCTATACACTTTAGCCATTAAGGACTCTTTGTTGAACTATGGTAATGTATTCTTTGGTCTAAATACAACAGAGTGCACTTGGTTAAATTTTAATTAACTCTTTATTAAGTTAATGAATGTGGCATTATTCAGTCTAACATAATTTAATCTCAACTTGGAATTTGATGTGAGCATGATTGATGAGTAGGAATTTGGTTTATGCTAATTTATTGCTTTGAAGAATCTTCTTATGATTTCTATGTGCTTTATGTTTCATGCATATTGCACTTCTTACATGCATCCTACATCAGATCATAATATTTTCTAACCCAAAATCAGAGCATACAAGTGCTGTTTTGGGATCAAGAAAGTCTCTGATCTATAAAAAAAACAAAAACAAAAAGTGGTAGGAGAACATGGGTCAGTGTCCAAATTTAGGAGTAAAGGTTTTAAAGGATGCAATTTTCCAGCTTATACAATCAATCTACCACCATTAAACAAAGAAAAGAGAGAGATTCTACCTACATGGATCACCAAGGCTTCTCACCAATGATTCAGCTCAAGATCACTAAGGTTTGTCACCTAGAATCAATAGAATCAAGGTTTCACATCCAATATTTGAATCCTTTCATAGGAATCAAGGCAGCTATCAGTAGCATTTCATAAAATATTCATTTAGTTCAATCCTAGTTGATTACAACTTTATAGAGGATGCCCTAATAAAAAAATACAATAGAAGTACCAAAATACCCCTCATTAACAAAAGCAATAATGCCTATCATGTCCCACATTGGGACATCCACCAATAATAGAAAATAAAAGACAAAAACAACAAGTGTGATGTCTCCTCTACTCAATGTGCTAAGTGTTATCCTTCCATGGTTGCATGTGTGGGCCGCACATGGGCTATAGCTAATCGAACCACAATTAAATAGGCGCAGTCCTCCTACGCTTCTGGTACACTCTGAAAAGGTGTGGTACTGATGTCCACATCAACTCCCCTTAGCTAAGAAGAATTCGCCTCTTATGAAACAAAACTGCGGTATCACTTTAGTAAGTTCGGGTCCAGCCACAGTAGGTCCTCATACGGTATCTGAGTGCAGTATGTGTTAGTTGGTCTTTCCACTTGACGAGGTACTTCTAGTACTCACCTTGTCTCATGGAAACTGCTTGTTCATCAAGGATATCTTTTATCATCCCTTTTCTGTAAGCTAATGGTGGAGTTGGAGGTGGAGGTGTAGGCTGAGGAAACTGGGTGGGTGGGGATTGTTGGTCAAAGAAGGGGAGAAGTTGGACCATGAAAAGGAATAAGATCATCAACATTGAACGTTGAGTTGATGGAAAGTGATGCGGACATCAGTACTACTGCACCCTTCAGAGTGTATATTTTTGTGGTTCAATCAGCTATAACCCCATGTGGGGCCCACACATATAGCCTATGTGGGACCCACACATGCTTCCATGGAGAGAGACTTATTAGAGACGTGTTACTTGCTGTTTTCCTTCTTTTATTTTCTGTTATTGGGGATGTCCTAATAGCAGGGGACATGCGTGGCATTTTGTTTTGTTAAATTGGCTGATAGGGGGTATGTTAGTCCTTTGCTTGTATTTTATTTTTAGGGCATCTTGTATTATGATGTAAACAACTTCTATGGGGTTTAATGAACATCTTCCCCTCCTAAACCCCTTGTTCTCTGCGTAAGGGTTTGGATTTTTCGTGTGAAACTTTCAGATTTTCGGATCCTAGGTGAGTAGCCTTGAAGATCTCAAGCTAATTTAGCATTGATGAGAAACCTTGTTAATCCAAGTGTGTCTAGACCCTCTCTTTTACTTCTTTTCTTTGCTTAATGGTAGTAGGATTGATTGTAGAGGCTGGAAACCCTTTTTTTTTTTAATCCAAACAATGAATGCATGAATTCTTTAAAAGGGTCCTTCATTCAAATTTTCATCGAATTTCTTAAAATTTTAGAAATTTGAAGCTCTTTAATGGAGGTTCTCAAAACCAGAATTGGAATTTTGTCTGATTAAAGAGAGAACAAGGGGTTTAGGAGGGGAAGATGGGGGCTTTATTAGGTCTCTATTAGGGGAATAAAACCCTTCAATTAGAATAAAAAGAAAGGAATTTTAAGAGGGGTCAATTTCAGAAATAAGCTAACCCAGAATATTCTGGTTTTCAGAAAGAGGATGAAATAACACAGATTTCAGCATAGAAATCAGACTACGGTGTGTATAAAATCAGGACCAAAGTGAGTTGATCAATACCTGGACTAATTTCCCAAATCAGCTCTAAGTTGAACCTAATTTTCTGCTCAGAATATGAACTCAGCTTTGGGTCTCTGGGTCTTCTAATAACTTGTGCACACAGCTCCCTTAGATGTCCTTGCAAGCTAGGAATAAAAGGAGGGAAAGAAGGAGAAGAGAAGAATAGTAGAAGATGAAGGAGAAGAAGACGATGATGGTGATAAAAAGAAGTATAAGGAGAAGAGGGATTAAAGGAGGAGGAAGAAGAACGAACTTGTCATGGAGGAAGAGGAGAGATATAGAAAGAGAAGCCCACTCAAGGGAAAGTTTCAACACTAATTTTATTCCAAAATTTCTGCCATACATGTCAACAAGACCCTCTTTTAAAGACATAAGGGTTTAAAATGATGATGATGAAGAAGAAGTTGATGGTGATAAAAGGACGAAGTATAAGGAGAAGAGGGACTAACGAAGGAGGAAGGAGAACGAACTTGTCGTGGAGGAAGAGAATGAGAGATGTAGAAAGAGAAACCCACTCATGGGAAAGTTTCAACACTAATTTTATTCCAAAATATCTGCCATACATGTCGACAAGACCCTCTTTTAAAGACATAAGAGTTTAAAATTATGGAAGTTCTGAAATTCAGAAACTTTGGAACTTTCCCTGGCAATTGCTAATACCTAAGACTTTAAAATTTGGAGTCTTCTTGGCGCTGTCAACAAGTACATGAAGGGCACCCCACATGAATAATAAAAAAAGACCAAAACACCCTACTATGACATTTGCTAAACTACCATTGGCCCTTGGACCTTATTACATTAGAGTACCCCAAACATAAGAACCCGTTAAAACTTAGCACAAAAGGCCTTATTATGTGGACTAACACATAAAAAAATATGGCTAGACCCTCCTAGGCTCATTGTTCTTGGGCAGATGCCCTAATTTGTTATATGTTGGAACTTCTTTCCTGGTGTGGTTAGCTGGGTGGTTTGAAAGGAGTGGGACTCGCCAATTTTTTATGGCAAGTCCTCTCATGCCCGTCTTGTGGTTCAGGTTTATGAGCTGCACTCGGATTGGGTCTCCATTTCCAAGGATTATGACGAAGGGAGTTGGGAGGCTTTATGAGGGATCATTGTTTAGCTGTTTCTGGTTTTTGTTTTTGGTGCTGCTTGTTTGATGCCTCATTTGTTGTTGCCTGCTTTCTTTGCTGATTCACCATCCTGGTGAATGCTTTGTGCCCTGTTTGTCTTCTTTTTGAATATCCTTTCTCAAACCCTGAGGATTTGGTGAGACCATAAGGTAAGACCGACATCAGGGGCCAACACGTCAGCGCCAAAATGTGAAAAGTATCCCCCAAAAAGTGTAAGCCACTTTTTCGGTGCTGATGTGTTGGCCCCTAATGTGAGTATCACCTTAGGGTGACTTTAGTGGTCTCACCAAATCCAAGGCGTTTCTCAAAATATATACACATGCATCTTTTTTCTTAATATTCTGAAGTACTATGATTTGTTGCTTATCTTCTGTTTTTATGCTTAATATGCTATTCATTAGTTTCGTACATATGGTTGACTTTTTTTGGGATAGTAACTGCAGTTGTTTTATACTGAAGCAAAGACGGAAATGTTAGGATAGTTGAATATGTTGTTGGGTCTACTCTGACAATTGTGCTTTCTCTTCAAAACATGTATGAACTTGCAATTGCAAACGTGATTACATTTGAGAGTGTTTAATGCCATCAATTTAGTTGTTTCTCAAACAGTGAGTAATATAAGGATCCAGTTTTTACATCAATACTTTACACCGTTAATGTTATGTGACAGGGATATTTCATTACCTATTAACCTTCTGGCTGTGATGCTTATCTTTCTAGTTGTTGTACTGATATTTCAGGTTGCTCTGCTTTCTCCTGTTTGCTTGTGATTCTCTTTGTATTTTACCATGTCAAATGGGAGCATTTTGTTTTTTGACAGTGTTTTGTATTATGACATCCATTACAATTGGTTGGTTGGACATCTTGATCTGTTTGTTCAGTCACTAAAGGGTGTTACAACGTGATTCAGTACTTGTTTAGCAGTTGGTTGTTTCTGCCTTTATGTAGCATCTGTTCTGTTCATTAGCTGTGGAATTATGTATTGAGTTCTAAATGGGTGTTTGATTCAGGTGTATGACAGCATCTTGGGCGCAAAATGCTTTAAATGGTTGTGGTGAATGCAGACAATGTAATCTCTGGTTTGATGAAATGGTTTGCTGTACTTTGTGTCGTCACTTCTCCACTTGCTGTGCCCTTTTAAGATGTGGTTTGTTTTGATGGCTGTTAGTCAAAGTTGATGGAGCTAGATTAGTTTTAATAATCAGAAATATCTCTACCTAGCGCAGGATCCATCATCTGCCACATTTTTTTCTTCTTCTAAATGTTTACTGATAAATGAGGCTTTGTGATGTTTGTTGGTAGTTAATAAGATAATATTTACTTATTGCATGTCTGTGTTTGCTTTTCAAATGAGTGCACACATGTATTCTGTTAGCTTGATGGTTGATTGGGTGCTACCTTGATTTATGATGAGCTTTTTCATTGGATGCCGAGATGAGCTATCAATGTTCTATTTAGTGGTTTCTATATGATAATTGTTATTTTGTCAGAGTTTTCTATAATTAGGTTATAATATTACTAAGAGATGATACCTCCTTTTACTTGTTAAAATAATAATAATAATAATAATAAGATATGGGTAGTCAAAGAACTCATGCAGATGTCAATACTCAATGGTAACAATATTCAGTCAAAACGTCATGTGTTATAATATATTTTTCTTGTGTGTTTGCATTGATTAGTTTAGTGATCTTAATGCATGGGTTTATTTTGTGTAGGCAAATGATCAGCTCAAGCACAGTATGCTACTGCATGGACAAAAAAAAACATGAATTTTTTGTCCTTTGTGAGTGGTTTTTGTCTTTGTTTGGTTTTTTTGTTCAGGCAGTTGCATGCTGTGCTTAGCCGATCATTTGTCTTCTGTATCTTGTGTGTCCATGCTTGTACTGGATGGTTTCTGATTATCTATGAGTCTACCTTTTGGTTTGGAGCTTCTTAATCTGAATTCATGTTATTACTAATTGTTTGGAAAATTCTTACTGGCATATGCCTTTTGGGGATAGATATATTTGGATTTTTGTTCTGTTTTTCTTTCTTTTTGTTGAATGTTGTACCTATATGTGGATGAAAACTTGACCTAGGTTTTGGTACAGTGCACCAAATTCTCTGCTATGAGGTTACACCTTTTGTTCTTTCTTTTTTTTTTTTACTTTTATTTGGTAAAGTTTTGTTCTTTCAAGAGTGTTGGAAATATTTGCATTCATGATGGTTGTACGGACAGGGAAAGAGTATTTGGTAGTACTGTTAATGGTTGTATCTGACACTGACTAGATTTTGAGCATAATGTAGGAGAAATTCGTAGTCGTTGAGGTTTTTATAATTTTGTTGCAACCACAAGATTTTTGCTTCACATACCAACAAAAGATGTTGAAATTTATATTTTTATACCAAAGTAGATTTAGCGAACAACTTAAGGTCATGCTAAAAGAATGAATTTGGCTAGGAAGGGTACAAACTGTGGTAATATAAGAAACCGCTTTGTAAAGATGTTGGCCTACTTTCTTTATGTGATTCTTGAACTAATAAAGCTGGAGTAGGTCATACAATTGTTGATGCTTGTAGTGTGAGTGTACTGGGTTTGTATTGCCTCTGGAATATACATGTTTCTGGTTGCAACGTAGCGATATAATTTCAAACTTGCTACTCTCCGATGGCTATGGAAATTGTTTGCGGATATACAACTGTAGGTTGATTTGATGGGTTTAGCTACCAAAGTATAAACATTAAATGTGGCTTATAAACATGTATTGGTTTGCTTAATTCTTTTTACTGCATACCAAATCATTTAAAGAGATGGATTGTGACTCGTTAGTGTGGGCTATAGATTAATCAATTTTACCTCTTACCACCTTTGTTCTCCAAATTATGTTAGTGCCCAAGTTATAATAACGCGGTTGGACTGTTTACAATTGAGTCTTGTTTATTCTTGGATGGAAATTCATTTGGTTGCTTGGTAAAAAAATTGTGGTTTCCTTTGGAACTTTGTATGTATGTCTCTAGAGGTGTAGATATGATCTGCCTGCTACATAAAGTTTGAGTTCGAATAAATTTCATGTCTGCAGCTGCTAATGGTTGATTTGTTTCCAAAACCGTTGGTTTGGAGTATTTTTCCTTGGTAGCCGATAGAACGAAGTTAGGCTCTACATCCATGCAACCAAAATAAAAGATCTCAATTGAACAACTTTTGCACAATTTACCTTTGATTTATGTCCTCAAACTACTTTGTCAATCCTCTGGGGAGTAGTGCTTTTTCTATGGTTTTACAGCTCAATGGACGTTGTTTGTTCCATCATGTCACATAAAGAAGCTTCAATGTTCTTCCACGTCCAGGAGAAGCTCTATGGATCTTTTCCTCACAAACAAAAGCTCGCTCCCAAAATGGGTTTTATAAGTACGATTCACAGAGAAGCTCTAGAGTTCTTCCGCACACAAAAGTTCCCAAGATCATCTCGAAAGCCTTGGGCTTTGGCAGTGCGATAGATCACGCACTCAGCCCTTGATCGCCCCCTTTTTAGGGAGTTTAGCCTAAAAGCCTAATATTGGAAGACTTGTACAGACCCTTTGGATAATTATTCACTTGAAGAAGAAAAGGTTTTGATGACCCCGCCCTATGAGATAAACAAAAGAGCATGGCTCTCTCAACGCCCGAAGACAGTACCTGGAAAAATTGGAGTTACATTAACTGGTATCATTCAAGCTTCTTATGCAGCAGTGCCGAAATATAAAAGGGCTTCTTAGTCCAGATCATTCTTCACCTTGAAGTTCGGGTAACATGCCTCCCTGTCGTGGACTTCATTTTTCATCAATAGACAATCAGAATTATATGCTTTATACGAGGGGGTATAAAGCGAAGGGATTATTTGTTCTGTAAATTTTATCAAAGAGTTCTTTAATTCGATTTACATACACAACTTGTTTTGACAATAATAAACATCTTTAAGCTCAGCTTTGGTTGGGTTGCCCGAGGCTACAACGCGGCCTTTGTTATGATGTGATTGATTTTCTAGCCTAGTTTGGTTAGATACCATTGTAATCTTCTTCTTCTTTTATTTTTTTTTCCCGGTTACATTTCACCGTGACTTGGTTACACAAGTCCATACACCACCCACCCAAGCAGGCAACTCTACAGTGCACTGCATGTCAAGGGAATCAACCCTGTATCTTTCATATGGTAGGTATTAGGTAGATGCCACAACCACCCTAGCACAGGCGCACTTGCATACCATTTAGGGGTGGGCATGGGCTGGGCCAGCCCGAGCCAGGCCCTCAAATTGGCCTGAAAAAGCCTGGCCTGAGTTAGGCCCGAACTTTTATTGAGGGCCAGGTTTGGTCTAACCTCAGCCCGGCCTGAGGCTCGAACTTTTACATACATAATGTATATGTATTATATATAATATACTAATTATTTTAAAATTATTTAGTTGATAAAAATTGTTTTTTACAATAAGTATTGGGTTAAGTCTTAGTGAAATCAATGATTTTTTAAAATAAACA
>JAOXJP010000001.1:12949405-12978027 GCA_025762735.1 Platanus orientalis
GAACCCAATTTTTTCCATCGTAGAGCTGACCATCTCTCATTCCATCTGATCGTATGCTTTGCTCATATCGAGCTTAATAGCCACGTGATGATTGCAAGATTT
Organism: Platanus orientalis; assembly: GCA_025762735.1. Taxonomy (NCBI): domain Eukaryota; kingdom Viridiplantae; phylum Streptophyta; class Magnoliopsida; order Proteales; family Platanaceae; genus Platanus; species Platanus orientalis. The sequence continues at coordinate 12,949,508 of JAOXJP010000001.1, forward strand.
ATCCTTTTTAAGAAAATGAATGACTTCATGAGCTATTAGAATGTTATCAGAAATTTGTCTTCCTTTAATGAAAACACTTTGGTGAGGGAAAATAATTTTGGGAAAAACATATTCATTCTGTTTGCCAGTGATTTATAGATGATCTTATAGAAAGCATTACACAAACTTATGGATTTGAAGTCGGCCATAGCTGTGGGAGATTTGAGCTTAGGTATCAAAGCAATAAAGGTGTGATTAATATATGTTGGGGAGGATGAGTGATTTAAAAATTTTGCACATCCGCAATGACATCCTCCTCAACAATCTTCCAATATTCTTGAAAGAATCCCGCTTGGAATCCATCCGGCCCCGGAGCCTTAAGTTTGCCCATTTGGAAAACGACTATTTATTTTCTCACTACTGAAATCCCTGTTAAGAATATCCTTTAACTCATCCAAAAGGATAAGATAAGCATTATTAGTAATTTTGGAAATCTGATATACCAAAGGACCTTTGGATTCAAATAACGAAGAAAAATAGTCCTTAGAAACAGTTTGAATGTTTTCCTGACCTCTAACCTAATCCCCATCAAGTTTCTTATTGGTCACAATTCTATTTCTAGCCCTTCTAACCATAGTAGTAAGGTAAAGGAATTTTGAGTTCCTATCCCCCCACTTTAGCCAATTGACTTTAGATTTCTGGGCCTAGAGAATCTCATTTTTATGGATCCGATCATCAAGATTTACTTTTTCCTTTTTAATGACCTTTAGAATGTCCTCATCCGAGTGAAGCTTATGGGATTTTTCAAATTAGCTTAGGCTCCCTTTATCTTTGTATCAATATTCCCAAAAACAGATTTATTCCAAAAACCTATTAAATTAAATGTCATGTAACCAAATACACCCTTTAACTGTTTCCATTAGTGAAAACAGTGTAGTGTTAATGTTAATGGTAAACCAACCAACTCTCCCAAAACCTCAAGGCATTAAGAGATACAAGAGTTAATATACTTCCCCAGGAGAAACACTGTTCTCTCCTGAGAAGACTTGGGGAACTAGGTGCGAGTCCACTACTTGTGCACCCACGTGCAATACACGTTCGGGAGAATACGTTTACTTCCATGGAGATTTGAACTTTTGACCTGGTCTGGATCAGATACCATGTTAATGGTAAACTAACTAATTCTTCCAAAACCTTAAGGTTTTAAGAGATATAGGAATTAATATACTTCAACAGTTAGGACTTGTAGAGTTGTCACTTTATTTTTTTGTGATTGTTTCCTTTCACTGAGTGTTTCTTAACATGCCTGAAATTGTTTTTCAAAGTCAAGACACCTGTCATGATTTTATTTTGATCCAGTTCTGAATATTCTTTTGGACCGACCTTGTAACACCCCTAACACTCCTAAATGGTAAAAATGTAATGTGATGGGGAAAACTATATTAAGGGCCCTATTAGCCAGTCTCGACTAACCAGCACAACTTCAACCCTAGATGGACTGACCCAAAAATTTCAGAGGGGGGCCGGCCCTGGACCCCCGACCTGCCAGACACTGAAACCCTCGACTAAAAGATGGAATCATCTCTCGATACTTAACCCCAAGCATCCTATTAATAACCCTGACTGTCACTCAAAGTATCCGATGCCCCAAAAGACCGCTTAGACCCCTGAGGCCCCCGTGGACTTGAAGACCTCCCAAACCGTGGAATGTGATAAACCCGACTGACTTAGCTCAAGGATAAGTGTGATCCAAAATCCGTTATTTGAATAAGATATTCTCTGTAGCAGACCTGCCAATTCTGAGAAAAGGACAAAGAGACCAGGGGGAGACGTGGCCAAGAACGTGGGGGAAAGCGACATTCGAGAACATGGGAGAAAAGCGACATGTGAGATTTGCCTTGATACACCACTACTAGAGCCTATAAATATGGGTACCAATTTATCCGCCAAGTATGAGACATCAGAAACCCTAACAAAAGAGAGCTCTATTTTCTACAGTCCCCTTGTTTTCTAACTTGATTGTTGGAGAGCTAGAAGCCGGCACCCCACCGGTGCTAGCTTCTTGACCCTCTTTCGTTTCTTGTGTGCAGAGCCCGCCCTGTTGAGGACCTGGGATGACCATGGGACCATCTGATTGGCATAAAGGAGACGGTGAAACCGATACGCTATCAGTTGGAGCCGTCTGTGAGAACTTCATTTCCAGCAGAACCTAAGGTTTGCATGGTCGAAACCAGATCGATGGCGGCTCAACACGACCAGGGTGCTGGAGTCAACGGACTGGAAACTTCCATCTCTGATAAAGCACGTTCTGAAACCCCAAGGATGGATGTGCTTGAGCAAAAGATTCAGGGGTTAACGGCGAACATGCAACTATTGATAGAGCAGAACTAGGAAATTACACAAGAACTGAGAGGCTGGAGGAGCGCACCAAGCGGCCGTGACACAGGACAACTAGGGTCTCACTTCCCTCCAGCCCGAAGCTATGACCAAGGATGTGAAAACGAAGTAGTAAGCACCACGGCCTCCCAGTTTTAAGAGGCAAGTCACCATGGAGAAAATGGTCACATCCCAGGCTCCTAGGAGGAGAAAATGGAGGATGTGAGGAGGAAGAAGATGGTGACAATGAAGGAAGCCTTGAAAGGAAAATCCTCGGCCACCGTCGACGAGTTGATCCAGAGGATGGACCACCCATTCGCCCCAGAGGTTATGGCTCGACCCCTCCCTGACAAATTTAAAACACCGCAAATGGAGATGTTGGAGGCGGCAGGGACCCCTGGGATCGTTTAGAGGCCTACAAGACGCACATGAACCTCCAGGCGGCCCCTAACGAAATTATGTGCCGAGCATTCTCAACTACAATCAAGGGCTCTGCCAGGGTTTAGTTCAGTCGGTTAAAGCCTGGCAGCATATTAAACTTCACAGAACTAAGTCAGCAGTTCATCGACTATTTCATTGGCGGGTAGAGGCACTGAAAGCTGGCAACTTATCTCTTAAATATCAAGCAGAGCAAAGGGGAATCCTCGCGGGACTATATGTCCTGATTTAACATAGAAACGCTGCAAGTTGATGATGCCGATGATAAAATGATCATTGCTGCTCTAATGGCCAGGTTACTGCCCTCTAAACTCTTGTTTTCTCTCTCCAAGAATCTCCCGACCTGCATGGCCGACCTCATGGTGAAGGCATACAACACATGAATGCTGAGGATACCCTCAACGCTAGGCGAGAATGGGACGACGGACCCAATTCGCAACCCAACAAGAGAAAACAAGGGAACAACAGCCAACACCTCAAGAAGATAGGGGCGGTCGGGTGAGAGGTAGAGAAATTATTGAAGGCTGGCATTGTGAGGGAAGTCCACTACTCTGACTGGTTGGCCAATGTGGTTATGGTGTAAAAACCGAATTGGAAATGGCGTATGTGTGTTGACTTCACCGACCTCAACAAAGCCTGCTCGAAGGATAGCTTCCCGCTCCCGAGGATTGATACGTTGGTAGACTCCACGGTTGGTCACCAAACCCTTAGCCTTATGAATGCCTTCTCGGGGTATAACCAAATAAAGATGCACGAGTCTGATCAAGAAAAAATCGCCTTTATCATCGGTCGGAGACTCTACTATTACCGGGTCATGCCCTTTGGGCTGAAGAATGTAGGGGCGACTTACCAGAGACTAGTCAACGAAATGTTTAAAGGCTAGATCAGAAGGAACGTCGAGGTATATGTAGACAACATGCTGGTGAAGAGCCTTCAAACTGAACAACACCTCTCAGATTTAAGCGAGACCTTCCAGACCTTGAGGAGGTATAAGATGAAGCTCAATCCCAATAAATGTGTCTTTGGGGTGTCAGCCAGAAAATTCCTTTGATTCATGGTGTCCCAACGGGTAATAGAGGCCAATCCTGAGAAGGTAAAGGCCATACCCGCCATGTAAGCTCCCAGAAATACAAAGGAGGTACAATGCTTGGCCGAGAGGGTTGCAGCATTAAGCATATTCATCTCCCGGGCTACAGACAAGTGTTGTCCCTTTTTTCGCCTGTTAAAGAAAGCTTTCTGTTGGGATGAGGAGTGCGACAGGGTCGTCCAGGAGCTTAAGGACCACCTCGGACACATACCACTGATCAATCAACCAAAGCAAGACGAGGCACTCTACCTATGCCTATCAATGTCAGAGACGATAATGAGCTCAGTACTGGTAAGAGAAGCTGGGGTGCAAGCACCAGTATACTACACCAACAGAGCCTTTAGGGGGGGCAGATGAAAGGTATTCGAGGGCGGAGAAAATGGTGTTTGCACTGGTCGTGACGGCTAGACGGCGAATGCCCTATTTTCAGGCTCACACCGTTCGGGTGTTAACAGACCTACCACTCCAGACCGTATTGCACCAGCCCGAGACCTCGAGGAGACTGGTCAAGTGGTCGGTAGAATTAAACGAGTTCGATATTGAGTACCATCCCCGTGGATCCATCAAGGGCCAAACAGTTGTGGATTTTATCGCTGAGTACACTTATACACCTGGCACAAAAGCTAAAATGCATGAAGAGCAACAAGAAGAAGAGGTCGACTGGGTGGAATGGATTGTGCATGTTGATGGTTCCTCCACCAATAGCGCAGCCGGGGGAGGAGTCGTCATAATCACGCTAGAAAAAAGTAAACTAGAGTATGCTATCAGGTTCGGGTTCAAGGCAACCAACAATGAGGCAAAGTACAAGTCAATGATGACAGGGCTACGCCTTGCCCATGTACTAGGGGTCAGAAGGGTAAAGGTCAAAAGCGACTTCCAGCTGTTGGTTGGACAAATACAAGGGGAGTATGGGGCGAATGATGGCCAAATGAAGTAGTACCTCGCCATAGTTGAGAAAGAGAAGTCCCGGTTCGGGCATTTTAGCATACAGCAGGTTCCGCGACGGGATAGCGAAGAAACAGACAAGTTAGCCAGACTTGCATCATCCACCACCGAGAACCTAGGCCCCGGGATCCTCGTGGAGCACCTACCCAAGCCAAGTATTAAGATAAAGGGTCACAGAGAAGTTAACATGGCAAATCCAGAACTAGAATGGGTCAGTCAAATCATAGGGTATTTGAAGAACGGCAAGTTGCCTGAGGACAAGGAGGAGGCGAGAAAAGTAAAAACGTAGGGTAGTCGATATCTATTTTTTGGCGATACTCTCTACAAGAGAAGCTTCACTCTCCCTCTGCTCATATGCCTGTCCGCGGAAGAAGCCGACTATGCTCTCCAAGAAATACACAAAGGAATATGCGGGAGCCACACGGGGGATAGGTCGATGGCCCATAAAGCAATCAGGCCTGGATACTGTTGACCTTCCATGCAAAAGGATGTTACTATCCTTGCCGAGAGGTACGACAAGTGTCAGAGATTTGCTAATGTCCCTAAGATACCAGCGAAAGATTTGGTCCCAATAGTAGGGCTTTGGCCCTTTGCACAATGGGAAATCGATATATTTGGACCACTCCCTATGGAGAAAGGACAAATGAGGTTCTTGGTGATAACCATCGACTACTTCACCAAGTGGGTGAAAGCTAAACCCTTGGTAAAGATCATCGAGAAAAACATCCGCGACTTCACATGGAGGTCCATCGTTTGTCGGTTTGGGATTCCCCGAGTCATTATCAGTGATAATGGCAAGCAGTTCGACAATATCCGGTATCGGGAATTCTGTGTAGAGCTCGGTATTAAGAATCACTTTTCTTCCCTGGCTTCTCTTCAGTACAACGGCCAAGTGGAGGTCACAAATAAAATGCTCCTGGACATAATCAAGAAGAGGCTCGACATCTCTAAAGGCTTTTGGCCTGAGGAACTCCCAATTGTCCTTTGGGCATACCGCACCACGGTGAAGACTCTCACGGGGTAAACGCTATTCTCGCTAGCGTTTGGTACTAAGGCAGTAATACCTATCGAGATTGGAATGACCACGTATAGAGAAGCAAACTTTGATTAAGAGAAGAATAAAGAAGGCCTTAGAATCAACCTTGACTTGTTAGCATAGATAAGAAATGAAGCCGCACTTTGGATAGCCGCATATAAGCAAAAAATGATCAAGTATTATAATTCCTGAGTCAAGACAAGGAGATTTGCAGTCGGGGATTTAGTACTGAGGAAAGTGACCCTAGCAACACAAGACCTAATAGAGGAAAAACTGAAACCTAATTAGGAATGGCCTTATCGGGTAACACGCTTTAATATATCTGGGACCTACCACCTTGAGACGATACAAGGGGAGCCTTTACTACGACCCTGGAATATAGAACATTTGAGAAAGTATTATCAATAAAACTGATGCTATCATTCTAACTGTTGAAATGATCTAACTATGTAGGATCGACAACGTTTCAGGCCATTGTGCCCAAGCTACAAGATAGCCCTTGGGTTATAAGATTAACCCTTTGGTTACAATTCTAACTCCAGGCCACAAGACTGGCCCATCTTTCCACATCAGGCTACAAGATTAGTCTCGGGTTACAAGATTAACCCTTAGGTCACAAGACTGACTCCAGGCCATTAGATTGACCCATCCTTCCGTATCAAGCTATAAGACTAGCCCCCAGGCTATGAAGTAACCCTCTAGTTACGAGGATGACCTCGAGTTTCAAAATCAAGCAACTTTCTAGCCGAAAAAATGCAAGGCAAAGGAGGATCTCACGAGTCAACAAAAAGAGTCCGAATCATGTAGAGGAAAGTGCATCGCTTCCTTACCAAGTACAACTACACCCCCTTGCAAACAAGATAAATAAATTAGAAGAACATTTGAGAGTACCCGGTGACACCACACAAGGAATCCCCCTGCTCGGGGAAATGGCTTAAGCCCTGAAGGGGTGCTACTGAGTACCCTCTATTTTGTAAAAAAAATACGAGGAGAAGCTTGAAAGGCAATGAGCTAGTTGGTTAAGGAGGTTTAGGCCTCGGCATACATCTACACTTAGGAAATTTAGGTTGATTTTAACTAAATATTTACTCCTACTCATTTATAAGGTGTTAACCCCAAGGGATCCCAACATTTAGAAAAATTTGACACTGCTCACCCCTACTAGGGAGAAAAGTTAATCACCCCGAGACACACTCATACTTAGAAAATTTTCCTTTTAACACTCTCAACATTGCATATCTTGGCAGACCCAGATACGCATAAAAAGTACGAGAGGGAATTGCCATGATACACACCAACGCTTAAAAAGAAAATAATAAATAAATAAAATAAAAAATATTAAAAAGAGAGACTAAGAATTGTAAACTAGAGACAATACACACATACGGGGGCAAAATAAGATTTCATTCATAAAGAAGTTTTACAAGAGTCCAAAAGATATACAAAAAAAAGAAGGAAAGTATACAACTACTCTTGGGGGGTCCCATCCCCCATTGCCACCTCTCTAGGGGCAATTTCCTCTCGGCTAACCTCCTAGGGTGTAGCCGCCACTAGCTTTTCGACCGCCCCCTCAGTCACTGCACTATGTCCTCCTTCGACAACCCCTTCGTCGACTATGATACCTCATTGGCCGACCTCTTCTTCTTGCTCGTCCTCGGCCTCGGCTTTGTTGGGCTTAATGGACAAGAAGTCCAAGTCGGGATACAGCTCGGTTGCTATGTCCCGAAACTCCTCAAAACCCTCCTAGAAGCAATCGGCTTTGACAATGCCGAAAGCATCCGAGGCCAAATATTGGGCTTCAGTTGCCCTGAGGGCCTCCTCCATCATCTCTTGCTTTTTTTTTTTTTTCTCTTTCAGCCTCAGCTTCAAGGTACGCCCGCTCTAAGGCATCGGTTACGGCCTTTTTCACCAAACTCTCGACGGCTACATTGAGGTCATTCTAGGCACGGATGCAGCGGTTCCTCTCATTCCCCAACTCATCCTTGACACGACAGACATCCCTCTTAGAGTCTTGTAAGAGAGTACCCAAGCCCTCGATGTGGTTTTCCTGCTCAGCGGCCTTTGCCGCCATGCTGTTGCGGGAATCCTCAGACCATTTTAGTTTTTTCTCGAGGTCGCTGATTATGCCCTTCGCCTCCTCCTTGAGGGCCTTGTTCTCGTTCCTTGCTTGGGTAAGGTGGTCTAGATGGTTGACTCTAACCTGCTCGTGGAATTTTAACCTGCTCGTGGAATTTGTATCTCTGGATGGAAGCGGTCATTAAGGTCACGGTCTGCAAAAATAAAACCAAGTCAGCACCAAGTGTACATACAAAAAAAGAAAGAGGGGAAAGAAAAGAAAGAAAGCGCTAAGGGGACAAGGAGCTTTACTTTGGCCATGTAGTGCATCATGTCTTTGTGTATGCCGGCTGGAAAGAGGTGCTTTTTCAGGTACTTAAGGTCAGTCGGAGGGACACCCCCTAGGAGGTAGTCTCCCCCAAGACTTGGCCTTAGTAACTAAGAATCGGGCCCCAGCGGTGACTCTTCTTGTGCCGGGGCAGGAGTGGAAGAAGACCCCCTCGGGTTAAAGTCGTCATTGCCACGGTTGGAGGGGTGGGGGCCTCAGGGGTGACGGTAGAGGCCTCAATGACAAGGGCCTTGGAGGCAATTGATGGAGTAGCCGTCTAAGTGGCCACGGCTGCAGGAGTTGGGGAAGAACCCTCAACGTCCCCATCCAATTCAACGATCATGATAGTGATAGGAGCCGGGGGGAGGCACTGAAACCGCCTCGAGGGCCTGGGACCCAGAGGGACCACTAGAGACGACATGGCGTTTTCTCTTCTTGGAGGTCGTGGCCACCTTCGCTTGGGTAGCCGCTAGCTGACTAGCCTTTTTGGCCCCTGGGGCTTTATCTCTGATTTCCTTGGCTCGGGAAAGATACTTTCTATCTGTCTTCATCGCTGCACAAGAAACGAGCCCGAGGTTAGAAATTAACAAGATGAAAATGAATAGTTAGGAAAAAAAGAAGAAAAGAAGACGAATGTAATAAAGACTGGTGAGTTACCCGGGTTTGGACGGAACCCACACTGATAGAGTCGGTCGGGTGTAACGAGGTCTACGTAGGTGTGGGAAGGGTAATTTATTACCTCCCGGATACGAGTCTCCTCCTCGACGGACAGCTTGTTTACTTCGTTAGCTAAAACAAAAGGGTAAAAAATGGAACAAGAAAAGAAAAATACGAAAATACATGCAACAGACAACGATAGATCGACAGCTTACCTATTGGGCTGATGACTGATGCCCATGCCCGGTTAAACTTCATTTCAGGGTCCTTATCCTGGAGACATTCCCAACCTTCACCCGAGACAAAGAAATACCGGGTCCTCTACCCATTGTTTGAGCGCGGGAGCGCCGTCACCAAAGTAAGCGTCGGGTCTCGGCTAGCGAAATAGAGCCACCCCGGTTCTTGCTCCTTGGCGTAGTAACAACGAAAAAACTCATTGAGGGTGAGGTGAGGCTCCCCTTTGAAGGTCAGCTCCCATAGGATCATACACCTATGGCTATTCGCTAGGTGTTGGGCATTAACTGCTCGGGTGCCAGCTTAAGGTAGAATAACAGTTCCCTGAGAAATCAAGGAACCGGAAACTTGAGGCTCGCCATGAGGGCCTGCTCGTACAGTGCCACACTGTCGACAGGGGCTTCAAAAGTCTGGGTATCCCCGAGTGCTGTAAAAACTATACCCTTGGGAATGAGGTAGTTAGAATAATACCGAGTGAGGGTTTTCACCCCTAACTTAGAACCGTATTGAACGACTTTGAAGTCCTCTTTGAGAGCAATTTCCCCGAACGCCCCTTGGGTGTTAGTTAGAGCCGGCTCAGTAGCTTGCTCCGGGGGATTTTGCCAGACCTCAGAAAAGTCATCGGCCCCATCGACCATTCAATCGACAGTATCCCCAGACACCATCTATATAGCACTAAAAGAGTTGAAAAATAAGGGAAGACAAAAAACAAAACAAGAAACTAAGGCAAATATGCCGAGGGAGGGGAAAACTAAGGAACAACAATAACAAAAAATAGAGAAAAAATGAATGAAAGGACTCAGTAAAACAAAATGGAGGTTGTAAAAAACTAGAGGACAAACTACGGTATAAAAGAATACTTGAGGAAGGAGCAGACTCAAGTAGGAGGCCGGAATCTTTGAAAGATGGTTGCCTAGGAGGGAGAAGGTCGCTGGAGACGAGTAAGAAGGGAGCCTAGAACTGGGGTTAATGACTGAGAGTAGAGACGACAGCCCCCCGGGATGTAGGAGGTTTGTAGGAAATCGCTTAAAATGGACGAAGAAGACGCAAGTGTCAATTAGCGAAGATAAAATAAAGCCAGAACTACTTAGAAGGGGGAATTTATAGTCTATCTTGAGGATTCTTGACCTTACGCATGTCGTGCATCCAAGGGTCGACGAAATAAACCCGGAAAACAAAGCGATGTGCGGATCCCTAAATATTAAAGAAGTTCAAACGTAGCCGTTAAATAACCTAGAGATCCGAGATGACACGACGCTTGATATGACCCATAACAGGCGCTGGCACGTCCCTTCGGTTATTGAGACCCATTAAATGCTAGACCATCATTAGCGCCCATCCCTAACTGGTACTACATCAATAGTTGAAACGACATGCCGCTAACGCCCAAAACAATAAGTGACAAACGCAAACAGTTCGTATTCCTAGGCCACGTAACCCTAGACCCGGGAATATGATGGGCAACTGATGGGAAAAACTATATTGAGGGCCTGATTAGCTGGTCCCGACTAACCAACACAACCCCGACCCTAGATGGACTGACCTAGAAAGTTCTGAGGGGGGCCGGCCCTAGACCCCCCAACTCGCCAGACACCGAAACCCTGGACCAAAAGATGGAATCATCCCTTGATACTCAACCCTGAGCATCCCGCTAATAACCCCGACTGTCACTCAAGGTACCCGACGCCCTAAAAGACCATTCGGACCCCTGAGGCCCCCAGGGACTTGGAGACCTCACAAACCATGGAATGTGATAACCCTGACTGACTCAGCCTAAGGATAAGCGTGATGCAAAAACTGTTACTCGAATAGGATATTTTTTATAGCAGACCTACCAATTATGAGAAAATGACAGAGAGGGCAGGGGGAGACGCGACCAAGAACGTGTGCAATAGTGCCACGCTAGAACGTGGGGGAAAGCGACATTCAAGAACGTGGGAGGAAAACGACATGTGAGATTCGCCTTGATATGCCACTACTCGAGCCTATAAATATGGGTACCAATTCATTCGTCAGGTATGAGACATCAGAAACCCTAACAAAAGAGAGCTTTACTTTCTACAGTCCCCCTGTTTTCTAACTTGATCATCGGAGAGCTAGAAGTTGGCACCCCGTCAGCGCTAGCTTCCTGACTCTCTTTCATTTCTTGCGTGCAGGGCCTGCCCCGGTGAGGACTTGGGATGACTGTGAGACCATTTGATTGGCATAAAGGAGACGGCGAAACCGATACGCCATCATAATGAAACATATTTAAGGGTAAAATTTGTCATTAAACATTTATAGAAAGACCATGGTGGTGTTTGAGACCCAATATAATCCCCTTATGTTTTCATCCTATTCTTTACCCAAGAAATCCTTACTGTTTTATGTTTTTTTTTTTAAAGAACACTGCTGACTGGTAAATCATCGATTTCCTTTACTTTTATTTGTTATAATGACTTCAAATTTATCATGGTGATCACTCTTAAACCTATCTAGACACCCGTAAATTTTCATAAAATTCTAATGTATTGGTAGGGGTATTTTGGTAATTTTGTGGTTTTGCCGAGAGATTTCAAAAACCTAAAATAGCCCTCTCCCACTTATTTTCTCTCTTTCTTTCTATTCTAACTTAATTTCTTATAATTGATCATATCTTCTTTCCCTCCTATTCTCTTAAGTTTTTGATTACTTGGGTGTGTTTCAATTTAGTTTCCTGGTTTATTTAAATCTGTTTGAACTTCCACAACTTTTATTGGGGCTTACATTGGCAAAATACATAAGTCCAGATTGCCCCACATCAGTTTGGCATCTAAACTTGTCATATCCTACATCTATATATATGAGAAAAAATACAGAGTAAAAGATAATTAGAGGCATGGGTATAATCAGCGAGAGTAAGAACTAAAAAGTCAAGGTAAACTTATGCATTCCCAAGAAAACCTAACAGACATGGGTCTAACAAATAATTCATGGTATAACACAATAGATGAAATACAAAGTATTTCTGTAAACCAGAATCCACTCCTAAACAGAAGAAACAAGAGAAAAAGATGATCTAGAGTAGGTACCAATCTTTACAATGAAGGAAAAACATCAAAACCCCTCAAAACAACCAATTTTAGTCCCCAAAACTGATTGACCTAATCCAACATAGTTAGAATGGAGGCATAAGAAAAGAAAAAAAAAGACGAAGAAGAAGAATAAGATTGTGAAGAACATTGAACCAACAAGATGTTAGATGCAGGGAGTATCCCCAGGCACTAAAACAGGAATTAGACAAAAGATTAGATGAGAATATTTAACTAGGCTGAGGAAAATATTGGCGGGGAGAGATCGGTCAGTGGAGGTGATCAGTGTGACCTCTCTATATTCCGTGGAGTTTTTTGTATTTTGAAACTAACAATTAAATGGCCAAACCATAAATCACATATGTAGAGAGTGGAAGAGAGATGGATCGAAGGAGGCAATAGGGAGAGTTGAGTCGATTTACAACTTGTCTTCAAAGGGGTTCTCATATGAATGAATCACCAAGCCCAAGCAAATGATTCTTGGGGATGATATGAGATGAAGGTTGGGGTTTTTCCCCCTTTTGGACCACATATACATTTGGAACCATAGCTCAAAATTTCATCCAATTGATTTTCCGCACAATCATGTTTTAGAATTGATAATGAGTGCTGTGCTGTTTCCTAGGGCTGTCAACTATCCAATTATTATTCGTATTGGATTTGTGTTCGATCCATTAATATTCAATTCAAATGCATCTATATCCGATTCGATTATTCAACTAAATATCCGAATCCGTTGAAATTAATATATAATCAATAGTTATATTATAATGTTGTCGGACATGTTATGTAGAATACAACATAAGAATACCATAACCTTAACCTTAACCCAATTCTCATTTCCCATTCCCAATCTGAATAAAAGAAAGCTCCCAGTAGCGCAGTTCCCCATTCTCTCGTTGTTCTATCAATCGTCTTCTATCTCAATAATTCCTAGGTCCTTATTGTTTTTGTAAGTATCTGAATAATATTCGAATTCAATCCGATATTCAATTAAACAAGCAAATACAAATACGGTATTCCTAAATCCGATTTGTATTCAATCCGTTGACAACCCTACTGTTTCCAACTTTTGTTGATTTTTGTTTCTGCTTCGGATTATGCAATAAACGATTCTTAGAATCTCAACCAGACAACTGTTTAAAACCTGACATTCAATCCTAGGATGTAGTTGTTACTAATGATACGAACCAAATGCCCCCTTAGTCTTGGTGTAACACCCCCGAACCTGGTCTCGGATATGGACCCGTATTGTTCTAGATTCGGATTCCTTACTGTTCAAAAATCCAATAATTCACACACAAATTTGCCTAAATCCTGGGATCACAAGTAAGATCCAATATAGTGCACATGTTCTCATTTGAATTTTCTTAGGTCCACTTAATCCAATAATCATATTTTAATAGTTTACAGAACCGTATTCAATATCCACTAAGATCATAGTAGTCCAATAGTATTGGATCAAAAGAGAGATCACTAGGGTGCCCTCTCACCCAAAATATACAAAGGGAAACATTTATTAGTTTGAAAATATGATCCCAACACAAAAAAGGGGGATCCCAAAATTTATCCAAAATAAGGATAAAAAAGATAAAAGACAGCTGTGGATGCTATAGCAAGTCCCCTGAATGGAGGATCTATAACAATAGTTAGTCTGAAAAAAATAAACGGTCGGGTTAGTCCTAACCTGTAAGAAATCTATCAGACTATAAATAATCTGAAGTAAAACACATATCTGAATACTAGCATGTCCAAAGGTCAATACAAAGCTAAACAGCTATCGAAGTAGTAATCACAATCATGCTAGTAAAGAAATATCAATAGTCATATGTTACACAGAAATCAATGGTTTAATACAAATATCTAAGTTCAAATAATAATTCAATGTGGAGGTCAAAACTCACAAATTCGATGACATATAGTCTCGAGGGATCCAATGTTTTATGATTTCAGAGTGTTCAAAGTTCGATGTTCAAAGTGTTCGGAATCTACATGGTTCACAACATTCAGATATTCAATATTCTGAGTTCAAAGATTCAAAGTGTTCTGAGTTTGATGTTCAAAGTATTCGAAGTGCACAAGGTTCAATATTCGAAGTAGTTCAAAGTTTAATATCTGAAAGGTCAAAAGGACACACTTAGCCCGGTGTCAAGGCCCACATGATCAAAAGTCTCAAAGTCCAAAAGGGTTCACATCAATAAGTTTGAAAGTCCACATAGTTTCACATATCTCCTAGTGTTTGCATATAGTCTTGCGAGTAGAGCTCAATATCTCCAAATCCTCGCATACAACCCTATGACTGGGTCTCACATATCTTCGAGTGCTTGCATATAACCTTACGAGTGGGGCTCACATATCTCCAAGTGCTCGCATAACGCCTACGAGTGGGACTCACATATTTCCGAGTGCTCGTATATAGCCCTACGAGTGGGGCTCACATATCTCTAAGTGCTCGCATACCGCCCTACGAGTGGGGCCCACATTGTTTATATATTCGAAGTCCAAAAATAGGTTCACATCAATAAATCCAAAGGTCCACATGGTTTCAATAATCAGACTATTTCTATAATGTGTAAAACATTTGTAAATATCACATTTCCATAAATTAATCATTTCAAGGACACATGGTTCACTTAGATTCAATGTTAGAGTACAATTCGATATTCATAAGTTCAAAGTCACGATGATTCACTAAGTGTCTCATAGAGTCAATGATTCAAAAATGTAATGGGACTCGAAGGTTCACATAATTCAAAATTTCGCATGTATTCCAATAAATCAAATCATAGAGATCAACCAATGTTACTTCTGGTATTCCAAACAAAAGGAAAGACATGATTACCTTTCAACTTAATCACAAATATAATAGCTCTTGAAAGATTTACAACTTCACATAGATTTTCAAAGATTTACATGAGAAAAGTTTAGATTTCACATGTTCTAAAGGATTCCTTGAAGGAGATCAGTCCACACAATGTCTAGAATCAATAATCTTTCAAAAAATAAGTGTAGATTTAAAGAACAAACAAGATCCTATGGTCTCAAGCATAGGTCTATAGAATTTTTAGAGATTCCAATTAGGAAAAAGTCATCCCAAGCATAAGGAACATGTAAACTTACTAAACAAGGTGAAAACCATAGATCTAACATGATTTGAGGAATTGAATTCAAATAATTCCAACAATCTTAGAGAATTCTATATATAACATCATATAATCTAAAATCACAATAGAGATTTACTTCAAATCACCCATAGAAAGCAAGATATACTTAGTAGAGAAGCTTAGATCCTAGGGCTCACAAGGTTCAATGGCTTAGAGCATGGGTTTTCATATACTTTTAAAGATTCGAAAGAGATTCTTACATCATCAAATCCTTAGTAAGCAAGTTTTCTTACCAAAGAACTTCAGTCCAAAGTCCAAAGGGTTGGATCAAGACTTTCAAGCATTTTAAAGATTTCAAAAGATTCACATATAAACTCCAAAGATCAAAGAGAGATTTAAATCACATCATCCATAATATGCAAGATATTCTTATTAAAAAGCTTAATCCAATGAACAAACCATATCCAAAGGTTCAACCAATGATTTTCCAAAGATTCCAAAGGGTTTCGAATACAAACTCCAAAGATTAAAGAATGATTTACATCACATCATCCATAGTAAGCTAGATGCTCTTCCCAAAACTCATATCCAAGGTTTCTAAGAAAGAAACCTTCTTTCAACCCCTATTCACAACTTGTTCTGTAAAATAATTATGGTTCTAGCATTAGAAGAATGAAACTATGAAGTTCTAGTAAAGAAGCAAGCTAATCTAGAAGAATTTCCATGGTTGGGAGTGAAACTTACTTAATTGGGGAAGAACTTCTTTCTCTTCCAAAACTTCAAAAGTCTCTCTAACTCTTTCTATTTTGATACAAAAGAGGTTATTAGGGTTTCTTTAACTTATATTTAGGGTTTTGGGTCGAGTTGGAAGGACTCCATACTCTTTAAAATGAAGAAAAGTCAATTTTGTATCAAAAAATCACAATTTGGATCGATCATTGATCGATCCAACACACTTTTGTACAGTTCTCTGAGACTAGAGAGGTTCTACTTCGATCCTGGATCGATCCAACTTATTTGGATCAATCCAAAACAGAGTTTTACAGCTTATACCCCCTCTCATGAAAATGCTCATAACTTTTTCTAGACAACTCGGAATCGATCGTCATTTGTTGGATTAGAAACTAGACTTCAAGATCTTTCCAAAAAGGTATAAATCACATTTTAATTCTCTCAGGATTGGTGTCAGTGGACCTGGGATAGCAGCACTGACTCCTTATGAGAGAATTGTCAAAAATTTTTGTAGGAGACTCATAATTGCACAAAGTTTGATGGATTGAAAAGTAGACTCATATATCTTTCCAAGGATGTATGGTTTGTATTCTAATTCACTCGGTATTGGTGTCAGTGGGTCTGCAAAGTTACCCTGAATGCGAATTCAAGATAACTTTCAAACTTAATAGGTTCGCAGCCCAACTTGGGTTTACATTTCTAACTTCATCTAATGGGTTCCTAAACCACTCTATAGTTTGTTTAAACATGTGAAAGGACAATTTTACTCTTATGGAGATAAAATTACAGTTTTGCCCTTTTTGTACGAAGCGGGCATTACACTTGGTCTATCTACAAGGTGATGGGAATCTGCTTTGTGTCACTATGGATTGCGTCTTATTGTTAAGGCCTTCCTTAAGCATATGTAATGCTCCTAAATGATTTTTATAATTTAAATCAGTTCCAAAAAGCTCTGGAAATCTACATATCTACCTCATTAGTTTTTACACAGGGGTTTCTTGGACGGCCTGTCCATCAAAGAAGTTTGAATGATTGTTTTTCTTATGTATTCACCACCTTAGCCTCTGTGGTGTGGCAAAATGAAATCCCCTTCTCACCAATTTCTTGTCAAAAAAATGAGTATCATTCATAAGGGAAAAGTGCAAAACATGGTGTGAGGCTGACAAGGGGAAGTTGAACACATCATCAGTCCTATCAGCTGGATGATATAGATTGGTGATTTCAGTCCATCACAAGGGGAATTGTCCAAAGAAGAAATCTGAATGGGTTATTTTTAGAAGACCATTTCTCTTGCATACTCTTACCCAAGTTGGTACCTGTCTGTGTCCATGCAGATCTGTATGATACTAGTTCTTGATACTTTTATGGTTTTGTTATTTTGAGGTTCATTGACTGATTCCAGTCATCTATTACAGGAAGATCAGATGGTTACAATTCAGAGGGAATGTCTAGCAATTTGATGTGGAGACATCGATACAGGAATTGACGAACTAAGACTGGAAGTTTTCATGCTGTCCAACGTCCCGAGGGACTTGGACTCAAAGAAACTACCAATTCATGATTTCTGCGAGTCTGAGCGGGAGCTTCTGTAGATGAAATGGGAAGTGTTCTGTAAATAACCATGCAATGCAACAGGCTTTGCAGCCCTACCTGTCTAGATGAAGGTGATGAAGATGATGCTGCTCATCAATAATGGTGGCCAAAGTGCTATCTTTAAAAATAATTTAGGTAGTTTAAATGAGATGGGAAAAGAAATCAGACATTGAAATCCATCAGTTTTAGTGCTGTAATAGGGGAACAAATCTTCTATAAAATTGCAACAACCCCATATGATTGGGTTTTACCACTGGTCGTATGAAATAGCATAGAGGATGATGCTTCTTCAACCTTATCCACCGTTTATTATTACTTTTGCTTATGTTGTTGATCTGATTCTTCATAGGTGGTTGTTTGTTCTGGACCAATACTATGTCTGCTGCAATGCTGTTCTTGCTGGTTGATGATATGTACTGTGAAATCTTCTCATTTTTTGGTATTTGTTCTCAACATTGACTGATTTTAGCAGATGTACATTGTCTGTAACAAGGGAAACTTCTATTCTCTTGCATTACGGAGAATGAAACTGATTTAGTGAGACCCATGAATTTATGCTTCCATCTAGGTTATATGTGCCATATTAGTATTCGAGCTGTTGCACCTTTGGCTGAAGTCTGAAGAGACTGGTTGCCACCTGCATTGACAGAAATTCTTAAAATTTCTTTAGGAAGATATGGTGCAAATTACTGTTCAACAATCGGTTTTTATGAACTTGTACTCTAATATGGGTCATGTAATAAAATATATAGCTTATTTGCAAAAACATATGGGAATTTTTTTTGGTAGGGCCATTCAGGCAACTACTGCATCATGGGTGCCCCAGCTTTAGTGTTAGACATCAATGCAACTACTTGCAGAATGCTGACAGGAAAATGTATCTTCAATGGTGTTTTGATGCCAGTCTGTTTGGGGCATCCCCTTTTAGCCATGTGAAGGGATGATGTGAGCAATCTAGAGCTACCAGTGGTGGCAATTTTGGACCGGATCAGCCAATCTGCCTAGTTTTCCATGCTAATTTGAACATCTGAATAAAGGAAAAGAGTTGCCAAATTCGATTTGGATTTAGTTACTGTGGATCTGGGTTGGCTCTTCTTCTTTTATATTATTTTTTTGGCATTCGAAATGAAAGTCATTTCTATTTCTTTATTGACGTTCAGACAATGACTTCATTCTAGGTTATGAACTTATGCACTCAAAATACTTTGCAAACCAAAATAAAAACATTTCATTTCATGTGGTTTCCTAACATAGCCTAAGTTGTTATGGATATAAAAAAGGGTTCAATTGAGTGTCCTCTAGTCTTTTAACTTTTACTAAATCTTGAAATGCAGCAGTTAAGTGTGTGTTTGGTAACCTCCCAAAGTATCCATTCTCCTTTTTTTTTTTTTTTTTTTACTCTATAAAAGAATGAGAAAAGAAGAAGTGGATAATGCGTTCTTTAGAAGGTTACCAAACACACATTAAGTCCTTCAAAGTTTAAAAATGTTGGATGCCAATTCCTTTATGAGTCAGCTGCCTTTCAGCCACTACTGTTCGTCTCGATCCTCTATACACCTCAATTGGGGCTGTCAATGAGCCGAGCTAACTGGTCTCGGAGCTTAACTTGTCCTAAGATGAGATAAAGCCTTGTCTGAAGCTGGTAGAGATGACTTCAATATTCTAATTGAGCTTGTTTAGCTAATGAGCCCTCACTAGGTTCAGCTTGCTAAAAGTTCGGTTCCTTAAGGGCCTGTTATCCAAAATTCAAATGGATTTTTTGACAACTTAATTATCTCACTTAAGAATATTAATTTTTTAAAGAGTGATGGATGGCTTAAATTTATGGGCTGTTGTTGTGCCTGTTTCAACTATATATATTTTTAGCCTGGACAAAAATCTGATTTTTTGTTCATGCAACAAAAAGTTATGACAAAATTTAACAAAGTATTATCAGGTATTGTAGCGTGTTGGGTCGGTACTGGCATGGTATCTCTTTATTGAAACATCGTGTGTCACATGTTGATAGGGCCTGGTGTGCTATCCCTCCACTTTACACTAAAAATGATTCGAGCCACTTAAAAAGGAGACCGGCCTACTTAATTATGAAAATTGGGGCGTTTTTCTCGTTTTAGATCTTGGGTTCTAATCATCTCCAGGCTAAACAGAGCGATATCACGCCAGTACCTACCCGGCACACCACAATACTATGGGTGGCAATGTTTGACATGACCTATGAACCCAACATGTACCCAAAACTAAATAACCAGTTTTGGGTCAAAGCAGGATGACCTACTTTGACACGGTTAATAAAAGGGTCTGGTTGGGGTTGAGCCATATAGTTGTATATCCTTAACTTGATACAACACGAATATGACCTATCAACATGAATTACCACATAACTCGTGAATTCAACACAAACCCAACATGAAATAAATGGGTTAGGGTTGACTGTAAACTTGTTTCGGTTAGGGTTGAGCCATAGTTGTATAACCTTATCTCGACATGACACCAACTTGACCACCAACACGAATTGCCACCCGTACTGACAATATCGGATAAAGAATATTTTTATAAATGCACAATACTTGTTTTCTATGTAATTACTATAAAACCCTCCTCTATATCAAGGTTCAAGCATCGTATCACATTATTACCAGTGTGATATCTCTCCAGTTAGACCGGAGGCCATTCAAACCCTGTATATTTTATCGGTTTTATTTCGGTAAACTATGGCTGAGGCTTTAATGGGGGATAAGAGATTTCGCGGGAGTTTCGCGGGAGAATGGCGGACGGTTGTTTGGGTCAGGCGGTATGTAAGGCGCTAACGTTCTCCCCTCCCTTTCGCTTCAAGCCTTGCTCCAGATCATCATCATCCCCTTCCATGGCTACCCACCAAGCTCACTCCTCTTCTTCATACCCTACCCAGCCTTCCTTGCTTGTCTTCTCAGGTCTGTGCTTCCCATCTTTTACTCTCTCATTTTCCATTATCTTCAACTTTTTTCTTTGGGTTCTGGGTGGGCAATTGATAAGGGTTTGAGTGCAGAAGGAACTTGAAGACTCTGCGTAGATTAATTTACTGTTTTTCCAATGTCTGATCGTGTTCTTCATCATGGAAGGATTCAAATCCAGTCAGAGTTTTGATAATAAGCCTGATGTAGTTCAATGCATATGCAATAAATATGATCTTCTTCAATGAGGATCTCCGAGCTCTTCTTCTCTTGGATTTTCAACAAATGATTTAGTCTATGATGTTTATTTAAGTTACATGGAGCTGATTGGTGACCATTTTGCACATCTAATGATGCGTTGGTATTGCTTCACTACTATTCGTACATTTCCCCAATTATGTGAATTTGAAATAGGGATCTCAGAATCTAACTGATAACCATCCACATTATAAATGCCATGTTCTAGCTTCTGTGCTAAGTGAGCTCACATGCAGAAATCTTGTGGAAGAATTAATTACATGACTGGGATCTTAGTTATTAGCTGATATGAATAAATAATTGATAATAATAAAAAGAAACTAGAGTTATTAAAGGTTTGAAGCTTTTTTTTGAAAATGATTAAGCTTGATTAAGAAAGAAACAAAGAACATGGAGAAAGAACCTGAGTGAGCGGCCACCACGTGTCATTTTCTCTCTTTCACCACCTTATCCTTAATCCCCTTTCTTTTTCAACTTGAAAGCTTCTAATTAATGTTCATGAGGTGTTCCTTTTAAGAATTCCCTAGGGAACTGTTTACTGTATTCCTTTTGTTTTGTTTTTTTTCTTTTCTTTATGATAGTTGATCCTGTATCAGTATCTTTTGAATTTGAACTAGGATATTCGAATTCTAATTTTGTGTCAATTAGTATTATGAATAATACCCAAGCATTATAAGTAGCTTGATTTGTTTCAGGTGGAACTGCATTTAATGGTGTTGTGGAGGAGTTGAAGAAGTTAACTACTCGTGTTGCACATGTACTTCCTGTTTCTGATGATGGAGGAAGTACAGCTGAGATTGTTCGTGTGCTTGGTATGTGAGAAAGTTTACCATTGTCATAGCTCTTTATATTTTAGTTCAATAAGGCTGTCTCAGTTCATTTGTATCTCATGAAGAAGAGATCATTTTCCTCATGGCAAGTAGAAGGTAATTGGAGAGGTATGTTATAGGTGGTCCAGCCGTTGGGGACATAAGGTCGAGATGTTTGAGGTTGTCAGATGAAAGTACTTCTGAAGCTCTAGCAGTGAGAAGATTGCTTGGTCACCGTTTGCCTCTTGATGCACTACAAGCCAAATCAGAATGGTACTACAACCGATCGTTCTATATTAGTGTTCCTTTCCTAGTCTATATAAACTGATATTTCATTAACATTATTAACTATGTTACCAGTTATGTCTTCTTGAATGTGATGTGGAACTAAATGTGGAACAACTTCAAATTAAATAAAAGTAACTTAGGAAATAAAATCTGGAATTTTCGGGCAAGGGGCAAATATGTAATTCCAGAAAGTTGGTAAAATTATGAAACTACCGCTGGCAGATGTTTGAAAATTCCAAAACTTTAGGGTTATGTTCTACAGGTATTCAGGGTTCTCTAGTAAAAATTTCACAATTTTTTTTAGTCCTCTAGCCATTTTTCTAGAAAACCCCCAAAGAATCAACCATGGATTTGTATGCAGTCAAGCTTTCAATGGGATGTTGTTACCTCTTGAAGAAGCTTCGAGTATCTTCGCAAAAGTGTTGGACTCCTTCCAATATCAAGCTCCCAATTGAAAAAAAAAATCAACAAAATTCTGCTATACCAAGGTGTGCCGCCAACTCCTCTTTAAATCTGTCCCTACTTAATATGGATAGGTTTTTAGAGAGAGGAATTCTCTCTAGGTGGGTCACCCAAGGGGTATTGATGCCCTTGTGGAAGGATGAGATCAATGGTGAAGTGGTTATGGAATGGTGAAGAAGAGAATCAATGGAGATTATGGAAAATTGCAAAAAAATTATGTAGAAGAAGAAGATGATGATGATGGAAGATAAAGGAATGAATATATGGAGAATAGAAGAAGGAGAAATGGAAGATTAGAAAATATGATGGAAGAGAAAGAGATGAAAGAGATTGAAGAAGGAAGGGATTTTCTCACCTGGAGAAATCGTGTGGAAGAGGAATACCAGCCCACGTGTGGGTTTCAAAAAACACAATTTCTTATCATTCAAAATTGCCTGAGTCGTTACATCCTTAGGGTTATAAACCCTCTTAATAAAATTAAACCCAAAGTATCCAAAATACCCCCTAAAGGACTCACACGAACGGCACTAGTTAATTCCCTTATTTTAACTTTAAAACATAACATAAAGTACTTAAAATGCCCTCTAACACTTAATAACTCCCTACTCTATGGTTGTTAAAAGCCTTATTACATGATAAAATTTACAATAAAAAGACCCTTAAACATTCTCTACCATGGACACTTGTCCACTTTCTTGCTTAGTAGAACTTAGGCTTAAGCTTTCAAAAAGGGTACTTCTTCTCCAAATAGTGAAAGGCTACTGCATCAAGAACTAAAGTAACAACTTTACTTAAGAGCCAAAGGTAGATAAAAGGTAGTCATAAGTAATATTACATAGATACTTAGATCTATACAATAACACCTTAGCCATAAATGTTGGAAATGTGTCCTGACAAAACTATTCACATAAAATATAGGCATGATTAATTATTTATTTATATAATAAAACTTTTTATTATTTCATCACATGTGTTTGTTACTTAATATGGGTAATTATTTCATCTCATGAGATGAGATAGGTGGTCCTCAAGTAACATAATAGGATGTTAGACACATTGGAATGTGTGGAGAGATTTGATAATTCAGTTCTTGTAGACCTGAAATTTTACAATTATGGGTGATATTGGGCACATCACTTATAAGGCTACTATATGTAGAGCTTCCATATGATGGAGTGATGTAATCTCAATCACCAGAGTAAGACTCTAAGCTTACATGTAGATGCATATAGAAATGCATTAAAGGGATCCGTTATTAACACACTTGGTAAAACATCACTGTCAGAATAATTGCAGTTCATATTTATAAAGTCGTCCTTAGACTTGAGGGGTTTGTATTTCTCTAAGTTGTCATGTTAGTTATTTTGAGCTACCAACCAGTGATGCCTAATTGAAGGCTATATCATGGGTAGTTTAAATAGCCTACATGATACTTAAGAGGATTCAAATGTCCAACAAAGAATCCACTACCCTTAAATGGGAAAATATTCAGTTTAGGAAATATGTGATTTAATTGGAAATGAAAATTTGGCGCCAGTAGTTCTTGATAAAGTGTTTGTCAAATGCTTTCAAAATTATATTATAATAGATATATTTAATTTTAAAAAGAATTTTATTAAATAAATGTTTTTAAATGTCCAATTTTGATTCATTAAGTTTCTAATGATCATAGGGGTTAGACAATGATTATTTAATCATCCTGAAGATCATTAAGGAATATTGTATAATAGAATGACATATTTGTAAAATATCTGTAAGGAAATACCTCATTATTATTTTTTTATCTTTGGGAGTTGTTACAATATGTAGCACGGATTATTACAATTAATGGTATAGCAGTTTATAATTAATAAAAGATAGAGTGTCATTAATACAGTTTGACTTAATTAATGATACTGGGCCTCACAGCCTAAGGATAAGAATCTCATAAGGATTCCACACCCCCTAGGGATACTTTGGCTTCTCAAATACTCTATAAATAAAGATACCCACATTCAGAATGGGTCCTGTAATTTTTTTGAAGTTGGGAGAAACACAGAGAATTCTAGAGTAGATGTAGATGCTTTGGAGACTAGGTTGGATCATTGTCTTGTGTCCGGTTTAGCCATTGAGGTATTCTTTTTAATCTTCTTTGATTAAATCTTAGGATTTCATATGGTGATCATGGGAGAAACAATATTCATGATATAAATTTTTATGAAAATTAATCAAAAAGTAAAGTTTTTAAAAAATTAAAACAACAATAAAGACATCAACTTTCAATAAGATCTTACATCATGTCTCATCTTTAGTTAGCAGATTACATTTTATCACAATATGCATCGCTCAAGAACAATTCATCTAGAGTGATCATTAGATTCTTTAAGAGGGTACCCAGGATTTAAAGTCAAATCTTAATAAGAACAAAATTGCAGAGCAACTTACAAGGAGATGAAGTGGAAAATTGAGCTCGGATTTTGGAATGTGAGGTGCAGGATTGGCTGTTATGCTTCCTAGGTATGGCCTTTAGGGGAAATCCTATCTAGCAATTTTAGGAACCCATAGTAGAGAGATTTAAGAAGAAACTACCTACTTGGAAAAAAAGTGATCACTTTCATTAAAATCAACCTTTTCCAATCTGACAATATACTTTATCTTTGTTTTCTAGGCCCCAATCAAAGTGGTAAATAGATTGGAACAGATGCAAAGAAACTTTTCTTGGAATCCTAGAGGCACAAAGAAAAACCGCTTAATCAATGGGAAGATATTGTAGTTTGGGATTTGGGAGAATTCGTGTGAAGAATGCAGCCTTGCTGAAAAAGCAGCTTTAGTTCAACCTCAAAATCTATGGCATACAGCCAATAAGAAGAAGTATGGAGTTAGCCTGTTGGGTGGGATTACCACATCCCCCCAATGTCACATATTTCTGTCATTGGAAAGCTATTAGCAGACCGTCCTTATTTCCTTAAATTCATTAAGTAAGAGGTGGCCAACTTGTTAAGAATACGTTCTGGAAAAACCTATGTTGGGACTTGGGCAAACATCACTGTGTTCTAGGCTCCCCTATGTCTCTTCAGTCTTCACTCACACATTATAAGGGCAAGGTAGACTGTCCGTGTGTCACACATTCTCCTAATGGTCTAGTATGGGACAGTGGTTTCTAGAAAGGATTGAAAGAAGCCAAGTTAAAAGTATGCCCTTGAACTATTAGAGTCATTCAAACATGTGTTCACACACCTGCTGACCCTGACAATAAAGTATGGACCTTTGAACTGCATTACATACATCTTTTCCTCAAAATTCTTCCTTCTTAGTGGTATGAGGCAAAGATCAAGGGTGGACCAAATTTCCTTTCAAAACCATACGGAAATCCAAAGCATCACCAAAATTAAGGCATTCCATTGGGAATTCACATGCAAGAAAGTCAACACCAGGGATTTAATGCAAAAGAAAAGTAAGGAGCGGTATCTATCCCCACACATCTGTCTAATGTGCCTGGCAGGTGGGGAAATGGTAATTCTCTTGTTTACTCACTGCGACTTTGTTGCCTCCAATTGGACTCACTTCTCTATATTGGAAGTTCTTTGAGTAATAACAAGTGACATGTTAGACTTCATGAGATCTTTGAGTCTTGCCCATATATGTTAGTGGTGAAAATTTCTTGCTGAGATGTTTATTTGAAGCTGTATTATAGAGCTTGTGGGATGAAAGAAATCCAAGACTTTTCAGGGGTATCTTCCACTCCAGGCAAGACATCATTGACCTAATCACCACCAGGGTAGCAAATAGGCAGCTACAGAATTCTGGGCATACCTCGCAGAAACTATATTAATATTGGAGTAATATTGCTCACTCTAGTATCTTTATACTCACATCCCTGTGCTCCTGGACCTCCCTCCTCAAGGTACCATCAAATTAAATCTTAATGGGTGCTCAGTGGTAAACCTAGGCCCCTAAGGTATAAACAGTAATTAGAAACTAGACCAGGCACATTGTGTATGTGTTCTAAAGGCCTGCTGGTATTGAAGATTCTGTCAAAGCTGGGCGGCATACCATGCTCCAAGGACTTAAAATCTCCTAAGCAAGGGGTGTGAGCATATTGTAATAGAAGGGTATTCATTGACAGCTGCTGGTTGGGTGCCGTCCAAGACTGCTTACTCTATGCATCTTTCACACTAATATATAGAGAGGCTAAGGCCTTGGCTTCCACCTTTAACATCTCATTTCACTAGAGGCCATGATCTGCCAATAATACCACAGACATTTAGGCTAAGAATGGGGTGACTAGAGTTCAGTTGTACTAGGGTCTTGTACCACTCATGGTTAAATATTGGGATCAGGATCACCGAGATAGGGATGGATCAGCCACCAGCCCGATACTGATCCACACCGGAAGCAGCTTTTTGCATGGTCCACTCATCTGAATGATTTTGAGTTGTCCTTCTTCCCACAATGTGTGTGTGGGGGGGGGGGGGAAGATTGGGAGGTTTCATAATGTGTCGTGACTTTTCATATAGAATCCCCAATCCCAGGTTTCTCCCTCTTTGTTTGTAATGTAAATTCACACTTATCAGAGAATAAAGAAAAGAATAGGAAAAAAATTTGAACATTAGTATAATCTTATTAATTAAAATTATATACAAGACACTGATTAAAATAGGAGTTCCATAATGAATAAGCCATTCCCTTGGAGTGTGGAGCCCAGCAACCGGATTGTCAAACTCATGCTATGGAAAAAGAATCTTGGAGCCTACATATCTACATATTATTTCAGTAACAAACATTAAACATGCCAAAATCCACCCACAGGAAAGAGACTCAAATCTATGCCTTAACATATGAGTGATGTGTCAAACAAGCAAGGACATGAAACACCTATGAGAAGATTGGTAACAAATAATTTCCCAGCAAATAGTCAACTTCTGGACTTCTACCATAAAGGTGGTTCAGAGGACAAGAACAATACTTTTATCATGCTTCAGAATATGCCCTTTCATATGGCAGCAGCAGCCGTTTCCTATTGTATAAACTCATCAACTAAACAATTGGTGTAAGCATGATTCTGACCATTAATTGGTAAAAGAACACCCCTAAAACACAAGACCGTCAGACAATAGTAAGAAGAAGGAAAAACACCTGTATTTCGTAAACTGTGAGTTTCAAGAACCAACATTAGCAACGCAAAGAACTCGTCATCATAATCTAACACCTTGTGTAGGATTGGTCTTCTTAGAGCCAAAACCTACAAGATCACACATTACATTAAATCTTGAAGTAAGTTAAAGAAAGCAACAATTAGGCTGAAAAGAAGGGAGAGGGGTGAACAGTATCTAATTAATAAAATTTGAACTAAATCAGTGCAAGAAGGAAAAAAAAAAGACCATCCTAGCAATTTAATTCTAAATCAAAAATTCTTGTCAATGAGAAATGGTTCTAAATTTGTTTCTCTCAAATTCAGCAACACTAACCAACCATTAACAACAGTAACAGCAGAAGTAGAAAAAGTCTCAAAATTTCCAGAAATTTCCAATTTTGTGACATTGCAGTTACTTCTTTGTCTCTCCATCAACAGAAATTATAGGAACTTAAGTAATTAACCTAAAAAAAAACATCTGCAATGTTTGATGTAAGTTGAGAAAACGAAAATGGTCGAAAACCCTGATAAGAAGAATAAGGAAGAGAAGCATGAGGGGATGGAAAGTTACACCGATAGAATAGGTAAGAGCAGCCCTGAGACTGGCCGGGAGCTGCTGAGCCGCGGCCATCTCGAAGAAAGTGGGCCGCGTTCCTTGCCCTCCCACCTGAAACAACATCTTTCCCCACTTTCGCTGCTCTCCCTCTCTCTCGCGCGCGCGCGCTTTCTCTCTCCTGAAGCTTTCCGGCGCAAAAGGAAGAACAGTTGGTGGTTCGTAATTCTGTATTGAGGAATGTGCCCGGCGAAGGTGGTGGAATGGAGTGATGATAGATGGGCTTGTTTGTCCTGCTTGACCCTAACCGTCAGAGACAAAAATAAATAAATTTTTTACCAATAAAAGAGCTAAAATCTCGTGCCAAAGTTCTAACTTTTAATTTGGCGGAAAAGATTGTGAGTGGATTGTATCCGCTTGTCTTACCAGGGGCCCTGCGCCGACCCTCTTTGTGAGACAAGACAGAGGGGAAGTATCATTTCACTTTTTGGGG
>JAOXJP010000001.1:12980333-12997928 GCA_025762735.1 Platanus orientalis
GTGTGCCAGTTTGTAATTAACAAAAGATAGGGTGTCCTTATTCTAGTTTGACTTAAATAAGGATACTAGGCCCCACAACCTAAGGATAAGAATCCCAGAAGGATCCCACACCCCCGAGGGTTACTTTGGCTTCTCAAATACTTCATATATGGAGGTACCCATGTTCAGGTAATGTCTTATAACTTTTCTGGAAGTGGGAGAAGCGCAAAAAATTCTAAAGCAGGTGTGGATACTTTAGAGACCGGATCGGATTGGATTCTTATGTCCGGTTTAGCCATTGAGGTATTCTTCTTAAACTTCCTTTAGGATTAGATCTCAGAGATTCATATGATAATCATGGGAAAGCATATGAAGATATGTGGTTGTTTAGAAGAATTTTACTAATTTCTTTGTTTAAGAACGGTAAACTTCCTTCATGTAAGTCCAAGTCAACTCTTGAGTCATATGAAGAACTACATTGAAGATTGGAAGATTGACATACTAACCAAGAGACAAGAAGCACAAGCATATCAAGAACAGTCTCGAAAACTACGTCAAAGAAATAATAAGCTTCAATACCACATCCTTCAAAGACACACAAGTTCATACAGGTAAAAAATCACAAGTAAAGTTTGTGTGATGCGAAAGAGTTAACCAGCCAAGCCTAGGTGAGTTTAGAAAACCACCCATGAACTTAAAATGGTAGACTCATTTATAAAATGGTTCTAGTATACTATATCATGCTAAATTAACTTAAGAACCATAATGTAAAGAAAAATGAGCATTTGGGCAAGTCCCACGGGTATTGGAATGATCCTAGAGCTTCTAGGAGCATTTGGGCAAGTCCCACACTACAATGAAATTTGTGAAAATCTGGAAGTCTAGGATTGATCTCAAGATCAATCCCAGAATCAAAAAGTTCTGGAAATTGTTGGGAAGCACCCAAGATCGATCCCAGGTGTTTTTAAGATCGATCCTATGTTGGGGATTACGAATTTTTGAGTTTGTTATGCATCTAAAACCTTCCAAATTTGTGGGATCATGTTACCATTGTGAATCCAATCATTTAGGATTCTCAAATCTCTATAAATAGGGTGTAAACCCATGACTTTGATAAAGAACTCTCATCATTCAAAGCGAAAATAATTATATTGGCATATTCTTTAAGAATAAGCTAGGGTTTGGAGTGTTGTGCTTAAAGAGACCAAGTTATCTCATCTTCTGCACTTGGGTGATTCTACCCACGTTCTTCAAAGTTTGATTGGTATATCCTATCATTTCAAGATCATGTCTTAGGGCTTCAAATCTACAAGCTACCAAAAGCTCCAAGATTTAGAGCCTGAAAGGATTAAATCGTAAAACCTTGCTTTACATTTGATTATATTAAAGCTTGGGTGGGAACTTGATCATTTGAGAGCTTCAAGTATTTATGATTAACTTTGGTACATTGGCTTAGATAGAGGTAACACCATTTATCCACCATTGACTTCTTTAAAGTAAAACTTGAAGAGTAAAAATCTCTAAGACCTAAGTACAAATCAACAAAGATTTACTTACTGAGATTAAATTTGAACGTTAGCCTTCAAGAGGCATTCAATTTAAAACTTGTTCCTTATAAAATAAGGAATTAATTCATTGAACCATATAGTTAAATTTGCCTCCATAAAGAGGCCTTTTGCTAAAGAGTTAATATTCAGATTAAAAGTATATTGTGAAGTATTAATCATTAAGAAAATTGTATATTTTCCTACTAAGAAGCATTGAATACTAGGAATTTATTCCTATCTTTACTACTTTCATTGTTAAGTCTTCACCAGAGCCACTGGAGACTTGGAACCTTCACCGGAGCCACTGAAGGTTTGATTGGCACTTGTCTGAGTCACCAAGTGCGATTGTTAGTAACTGGAGTTCACTAAGTTTGAGGATTTATTAATTTTGCTTGGAATAGCTGGAGTCTATTAATAAAAATTAAAGTAGCTTAGTGGAGCTTTTAGACAGTGGACGTAGGCCTGGATTGGCCGAACCACTATAAATTGTGTTTTTCGATTGCTTTTGTGCCTATCTTTCTACTTCACTTTACAACTTGTATGCTCTACTTATATTGTTTGATGCACTATTAATTTATCTTACACACACAAGGAAAACAAATTCAAGTGAACTATAATCTAGAAGGGTAATCAGTTTAAAAAAAAAATCTCAAAGAAATCCTATTCACCCCTTCCCTTTAGGATTCTAAAACATTCAACTCAAAATTTTAGGGTGGAGCTTGAACTGTGGGCGTATTATCATAAAATACATCTAGGTTTTCTTAAGGCTCATTTGGATTTATCATCTTCGCATCAGTTTTTCCCTTCCATGCATGTGAAAACACACTTTACCATGCCAAAGTTTGGTACATGTGAATGAAGACAATGAATGGATTAGTAACACATTCCATTTTTCACAGAGTAGTGCAATAATACATTTAGGCTTTAATAATGCTAAAAAAAATAATTTCTTATTCAAGAAGATAAATATATTATTATAAATCTTTGTATTCCAACACCAATTTTGTAAAGCATTCCATAGATTGGCTCAGCAAAAACCAATTTTTTGAGTTTTCAACTATGGCTTTCATAAAAACAAAGGATGGTCATTGATAAATCTATGCATCACCTTTAAAAGGCACTTGGTGCAATGACATATTTCTTCTATTGTATAAAATATATGTTTCTTTATTATCTCCGTATAGCCTTGCAATATCTTTGATCTTCAGACATGGTGATAATATAAAACCAAAACCATCAAAACAATCTTTCTTAGTACTGTTGATGCAAAAACACTTTTTCACTGCACACCCATGCAGACATGGGACGATATTGTTTGATTTTTCATGTATTTCATATATTTAATAATATATTTATATAAAGTATATAATAGATGAGTTTGTGATTTTGAGATTGCATGCTAAAGACAAAATTTTTATTTTAATTTAAAAATTGTGTTCTAAAAACATTGTAGCCAAACGACTGCCATAATCTAATCTCATGACCAGCTTGATTGCAATTTATTGATTTTAGATAGAGATCACAATCACAGGATTCAAGATTGCATGCTAAAGATAGCCTAAGTCCAACTCAATGATATCAACATTTTCAAGAAGAATAGAGGTGAATCCACCAAGACAACTTATTCTCAACATATCTAAGAACTTTGGAAAGGATAGTGTGCATAAATTGCATATCTACTCAAACACAATTCTATAGAAATTGAAATCAACAATCATTGAAACATAAGGTAGAAATCACACATCTATGATTCTAAGAATGGAAAAGTAAGCATAAACTGAATATCCACTCACTAATAGCTCAAATCTTTAATGCTCCAAGGAATCCGCTCCCAAGGCTCCTTTGCCTTTGTGGTTTATTCCTTCTTCTATGAGCAAACAAGACAGTCCATGGTTAGAAACCATAAACTAAGGTAGAAAATAGTAAATCACACATAGTTTGGGCTAGGTCAAAGTTCTAGCAACTTACCAATACTTGAAGAAGATGAATCATCTCTCCCTTCTCTGAAGCCTCTCACTTCTCTCTCTCTCTCTCTCTCTCTCTCTCTCTCTTTATGTTCTATATGGTTTAATGGACCCAAATTAGGTCTAAAAGGGCTTATAATTTGTCTAAGGTGAGATCCCACATGTGTGAGGGTCAAATAAGGGCCTAACATGTTATTTTGCACGTGTTTATAAATCTTCCTTAAAATTCAAATCCTAGTTGATCATGAGATTTGTGATCGATCATGACTGATTGGTCAGGGATCTCCTGATCAGTCACACCTGTGATTGATCGGGGATCTCCTGATTGGTCACGGATCCTGTAAAGTGCCATCTTTCTTGCTTAAAACAAAATTCCCGAGGGCTGTGACCTGTGCCTGTGATCTGTCACACTCGTGATTAGTCTAGGATCCTGTGATCTGTCATGCTTGGGATTTTTAGAAATTTTGGTTTTTCTCCATTCTAGGTTTCCAAAGTTATGTCTAGGTCTCTCGAGCATTAAGGGTGACCCTCTTACTCACAAATACCAAGGGTTTAATTTAGAAACATGGTGTCAAGTTCGGATCCTCTAAACTTACTTGATTTGGGTATGAGGTATGACATCCTGGACCACTCCAAGGCCCTCTAGTATGCTAACTCACTCTCTTGACCCTATAATGATAGTGATAGACTTAGATTTAGATGATGACCAAAATCTAACCGTTATACTGAGCCCCTTACTTGTCACAATTGAGTTGAGCTCTCTAAGTCCAATCTCTACACCAAGGGCCTTAGAGACTGATCAAGATAACTATAGTTCATTATTTTCTCTTGAATATACCTTTCTCATCATAAGTTGATCTCTGCCATTCTTTTCAAAGGGGTATAACCTTTGTTTGCAGATGTGGTAATCGAACCAGATGTCTCCCTTAGTGAAGGCGATAGATTAAATTTACAACTTGAGATTGATCATGTTTGTGACAGTTGCACCATACTCCTTCACAATCTTAGCACCATTGGACCCACAAGTGCAACCCTCCCATCTACTCAAGCACGGTTTCTCTGTGATTTGGATGACACCAAAGTCTCTATAAAGAATGAGGGTTTTAAATCATAATCCAATCTTATTTTGACTCATTAATTGAAGTAGTGGTTTCTTATATATCCTTGACATTGCCCAACTAAACTTTGTCCTTGAATCCTTCTTGACAAAGGCAGTGGCTAAAGAAGCTAATCTTAAAGAACAAAGCAAAGAGGCCTAACATATGTCTAATCTGGTGGAGGTACCAATTGGTTTTGAGGCAAAAGTGGAGGTATTCTTAATTCAAACACCATTACAAACATGAAATCAAAGCTCACCTAATTATTGTCATGATTCTTGCAGCCTTCTTGGTTGATCTTGATGAATTCTTGAAGTTGTTGAGGTTGGAAAAATGTGTACCCTTCTTGAGATCTTGGGTCTTAGAAGCTTAAATGCTTGGATGTTGGTTGCTTGAGAGCTAAATGCTTGACAACTTTGGTTGAATGTGTGCCCTTTATCCAACTTTATGCAAGATTAATGGTTAAGAATGACTCCTTGACCGCGTGGGACTTGACTATTGCTCTTATTTGATCCTAACTTTGTTGTTTTTTAATAAGATTTGATTAAATAGAGGAGACTAATTGCAGATTGTGTCCTTGTTGGCAGGGAAATGCTCTTTTTGATGACCTATATGAATTGGCTGAATTGTATATGCTTTGGGCTGTCCCATTACACTTTTGGGTGCTTTAGGAGTTTAAAACAACTTCAATCTCACAATCCCCTAATGTTTACATAGAATTTCATATCAAATTTGGTTTTTCCTACCTTTGTCAATCACAAATTGCTTCTAGTATTCACAGTTAGACATGGTAGTTATGATTGAGCTTGTCCAATCACGAATAATGAAATTTTGAGAAAATCACAAATGAAATATTTATTTATGATTTTTCATATGTCAATGTAACAATCCTCATAAAGTCTTGTTTGACTTTCTCAAACAAATTCAGGAGATAATTTTTCCCCTGGTCCTTATGAAGGCCCCTAGCTTGATGCAAAGTGAGTCTTGGCGTTTCCTCCAAGGAACGCCATCAAGATCAATTTTGATGGAGGAATTTGCAAATCTCAAGGAAGAAGATGTAGGTTAGGTGCCCTATTAAGGAACTCATATATGGAAATTTGATTTTGGCATAGGCTTCCTTGGAGGATTTATCTTCCCCTCTTGCAGCTAAGCCCCTAGCTGCGAGAGTTGGTACAATCTCACATGCATTGGGCATCTCTCAGGTGCAGCTGGACAAGAACTCTTTAGAAGCTATTTCGATCCTACAAAACGACATGATACCTGTCCTATCCTTTTGTGTTGTGTTGTGCTTCATTGTAAACATCTTATGATCCTTTTTGGTTTATGCTGTTTTTAGCTCTATAAAGCGGGGTGTTAATTTGTCTTCCCATTTGTTAGCCTCTTTTGGAGGTGAACTTGTTTCTCCATCCAAGTGTGTGATTTCTCCCCCTTCTTGGCTGCCAGGAGCTTTGTTGGCTGATAACAGGGTTCTTTTGAATCCTTAGTAATGATATATTTTTTATTTACCATAAAAAAAGGAAGATGAAGAAAAGACAACACCCCCATGCTCGGATGGTTAAGGCATCTCCCTCTATCCTTGGAGGTTAAGGGGTCGATTCCCCAAGTGATAGGAACCTAACAATACACCAAAATCCCTAGGACTAATGGAAATGTGTTAGGCTAGGCTCTTAATCTTTGGGATTGTAACATTCCACCACGCTCCGCAGCCGATGTCCCAACTGCCCCACTCTATGAGGGCACTTACTCTGGCCTCTCATTTAGGTAACAATTTTCACTGGTTGTGATTTTCACTTTGGTCAAATAGCATTTTCCACCTTTTTATGATGGTTCACTGTAACTTAGGTAGTCCTTAATTTTTACAAGTACTGTAGCAACTCTCACTCTAGTCCAGGTTGCCCTCTCCACTGGTCGCCTCTTTCGTGACTCGAACTCAGAACGTGGTATTAGCTCTGGTACCACTTATCAGAATGTAAACCCCTAGTCTACCTAAAACCAATTGGTGTTAGAAGAAGAAAAATTCAAATCTTTTATAGCATTTGACATCGCATCCATGGGTCTGTTTCTAGAGCGGTTGCAAGGGCAACATTGTGGAACCCACAAACAATCTCCCCCTCACGATGATGCTTCGGCAATTGAAACCCATAATCTCCTAGCTTTGATACCAATTGATAGGAACCTAATCAATACGCCAAAAGCCCTAGGACGGATGGAAAATCAATCGACTAGGCTCTTAACCTTTAGGATTGTAACACCAAGATATGCAAGAGTGCATGGGCACCTGTGTGGAAAAGTTAATATAAAATGTAAGAGAGATGTGCCCAAAGAAAACCTAAAGTAAAAATTATATATAAAAAAAAAGACCCGAAACTAAGGAAAAAAATTAGGTGAAAACAAATCTCGTGAGAACTATGAAAATGCGCGGCATCAAGGTGCAGACACATCAGCACCAAAAAGTGATAAGTGCCCCCCAAAAAGTATAAATTACTTTTCAGTACTGATGTGCCAGCCCCTCTAGTGCTGTTTGCACAGTTCTCACGAGATTCGTTTGCACATAATCTGAGCCCCTAAACTTATATGCAAGAGTGAAGCAATCAAACGAAAATAGACCCTCGTCGGCGCAACTAATAATGAGTAGCAACTTGCAAGTAACAGCTTCTTTATATTTTATTTTTTAGGGAAAATATGACTTTAGAGGAAAGACCTCGTGGGCTTGAAGGTGTTTGGTGAAAGTACAAGAAAGCCTTTTTCACAAATCTTCAAGATTAAGAAATGGTCGTTGCCTTACCTGGCAATTGCAACAAATCCAATCCCAGGAAATATACTTAAATCCAGGTCAATACTTGGGTTATGTCCTCGATCGTGCCCCTACACACTGCACGTGAATGGACCCACCAATTGAATAATCTAGAGATGATGTATTAGTAGGTCATGTGTGTGCGCGCGCGGCATGGGTTGAAAGGCACGGCAACTTGCTGATTTCTTGTAGGTCTCTTAAGCATAGATAGTACATTACTCCATCCTTTGTAATAGACCTTACTCGAAAATGTAAAGGAATACGATAACAAGATACGGAAAAGGAGGCTTGGATTATGTGAGAACGAATCTCGTGAGAACCGTGAAAACAGCACCAGAGGAGCTAACACATCAGTACTGAAAAGTGACTTGCACTTTTTTTTTTGGGGGGGGGGCATTTATCACTTTTCGGTTCTGATGTGTCCGTACCCTGATGCCGTTTTCACAGTTCTCATAATATTCGTTCTCACCTAATTTTTAGTGGGAGGGAGAAGGTCGGTGCATAGGGGGTCTTCTTCTCTGCGTGACGCAAAAGGAAACTTATTGATTTGGATGTTGAAGAGACGGCACAACCCAAACTGCTCAATTCTGCGTGTCGCTCAACCCAAGCTGCTCAATTCTTACGACAAATGGGTTTGGTCCGTATGGGTATTACGAGCTCCAACTCATAAAGGATGAGAATTTTGTAACGGGAACAGAATGGTTGAAATTGCAAGAAACATGGAATACTAGGTTGACCCCCAAGACAATGCAACCTACCTAGCTACATGATTACTCAAAGAAGCATAATAAGAAAACAAAGAGCCTCACCGGCAGTCTTCCCCTACACACACGACATGTGGAGAAGGTAACCCCATAAAGGGTATAACCAGCCGGTAACTACCAATGACAGTTTCACCACCTTATTCTATCTTTAGAGGGCAATTAGTGCGAGGTTAGTGTACAAGTTTTTTTTTTTTTTTTTTTTTTGGGGGTTAATCATTAGTGTATAAGTTGGTGAACACAACTTATGACTTCGAGAGAGTTCGAACAGTTACAAGCATGGGTGTGATTTGACTGAAGTTTGATATTTAAATCTCAATAAAAATAAAAATAAAACCACTCACGTTTGTAACCATGATAGGCCCGTTTGTGACTGTAGAGGATTTCACAATTGTAAATAATCAACTCTCTATGAATTTAGTTCTTTATATCAGCATCAACACATTAAAACTGTTAATTCTCAAACCACACCAGAATGGTTCAACTTGATTGCATTTCGGATGTATTTGGACCTTGGTTGAATGGGCTTGGATCCTGTCCGGCCTCCTTATGGCCTGTTAGGACTTGTCTCGCCTAGGTCAACACGTGGCCGAAAAAAGGAGATACTGAAACAACCAATTTTGCTGGCCTTGGTTTTTTCAGTGATGTTTTGACCTATTAGGCCAAACAGGTCCTAGCAGGCCACAAGGAAGCTGAACAAGATCCAAACCATGGTTGAACTGTTTGATTGACATGTTGAAGTATATTAATTTTTATATTTTCTAACACCTTAATTAAGATTTTGGGAGAATTGCTTAATTCACTCTTAATATAATAGTAGAGCCCTGTGAAAACAAAAGTATTCTTGTAGATGTTGATAGTACATGTTTGTGCATGCTTTGTGGACTCACACTTGGTTCTTCAAATATTCTGAATCTTCATGAAAGTAAAAGTATTCTCCTGGATGTTGGCAGTATACATACACATTGTGGATTTACACCTGATCCAAGTACTCTTAGGAGAGAAAATGTTTATTCATGAAGGGTGTTGAAGTATATTAATTCCTGTATCTCCAATTACTTTAAGGTTTTAGGAGAATTGGTCAATTTACTGATCTTAAAAAGTTCAAACAACCTGATTAGTTAAACCACAAAAATTAAACAAACGTACAATCATATTTCTTAATATTTATCTTGGTGAAAGATCACTCAAGCAAGGTTTCCACAAGCAATCTTGCTTGAGCTGCCACATAGAACCCAAAAAAAATATCAAACCCAAGATATAGCTTGGGTTTTTGCGTTCCTTTTCTTTACTATGTGACAGCTTGAGCAAGATGCTTACACATGCTTGTGAAAACCTTGCTTGAGCTGATCTTTTGCCTTTATCTTATTATATTGAGGTCAACTTACATCATTGGTCTTTGGGTACACTGATGGTTAACCTGTCATTCCAACTGGGTTAGAGTGGCTGGTTGCACATGGGTTGATGACCCCTCAAAGGCAAGGCTTATAAATCATTGATCCAACGTTGACAGGCTTTACCAAACTTTGCAAACAAGCACCTTCATGTATATATATACATATAGGTGTGATAGGCACACCAAGAGCAAAGCTCAACAACATTCCTTCATCAACTTCCGTTTGGTTTGAAGTTGGAACCAATGATAGGTAACATAGCCAAGAAATGGAGGCAGCTCAGCGGCCAGGATATGTGGAAGAACCTCTTGGACCCCCTCGACATTGATCTCCGGCGAAACATAATTCACTATGGCGAAATGGCTCAGGCAACCTATGACACTTTCAACACCGAGAAAGCGTCGAAGTATGCCGGAAGTAGCCGATATGGGAGGGCAGATTTCTTCTCTAAGGTGGCTCTTGCAAAAGCCAATCCAGACAAGTACCGTGTGACTAAGTTCCTACATGCAACGTCTAGAGTTGATGTCCCTGAAGCGTTTATCATTAAGTCATTGTCTAGGGAGGCATGGAGCAGGGAATCCAATTGGATGGGTTATGTTGCAGTTGCCACAGATGAAGGGAAGGCTGCACTAGGGAGGAGGGACATTGTGATTGCATGGAGGGGTAGTGTACAGGCCTTGGAATGGATTGACGATTTCAGCTTCAACTTGGTTTCAGCTTCAGACATACTTGGGGGCACCGGCGAGCCCAAGGTGCATCAGGGTTGGTATTCTATCTACACCTCCGATGATCCACGGTCGCCGTTCAATAAGACCAGTGCCAGAAACCAGGTGAATTTCGTATAGATCTCTCATCTACCATTCATGGTTTTGGCTATCGTTTTAAGCTAGAATTAAAAAATAATAGGGTCAATATTACAGCTAAGTCAGATACAAAAACACATAATAAACTATAGTTTAAAATCAATATATATATAAAAGATAAAAGGCTAAGATTGTTTATACTTTAGTGACTGCATAAGCAAGACGTAAGGTATCAAGTGAAGAAGGCGTAAGGCATCAACTCAAGAAGCCTTAAGGTATCAACTATTATTTAACTAATGCCGGCGTGTTGGGATATTATATGATTTGTCCCAATTTTCCGATCGCTAGCCATCATCAATGGCCACAAATTCGCCTTCAAAAAAATTTGGATGTTTACTAGTCAAACGATCCTCTCTCAATTCATGGATTTCTTAGATGATAGTTGGCCACTCTTGGCACTGAGAATGTCTGACTGGTTCAATAGTTAGGCCTTCTCATCTTTTGGGAATGGTGATGAGATGAGATGGATAAATTCTTAGCAAATTCATTTTTGGTGAATTAAAACAGAATTTCATCGGATTCGATCGTTGGTGAGGTAATGCACCATGATATTTTTTTAAACCTTTTTTAGGGTCACATCTAATGAGCTCTAGATCTCTGTGTGGTTTATTTGGATTAAGGGTTATATTCATACTTGACATAGGTGAGCTTTGCCTGATGAGCCTGAGGTATGCTTGGCTCAACATTATGAAAAGGGTCCATTTAGAATGAGGACATAAGATTGAAATTCTATAGCAAACATAAAGTTAATTAGAATAAGGTAGTTTTAGGGATTTTTAAGAAATGAAATAACTTCTATTTTGATAACATTTTATTTCAATAATTTAGTACCCAAAAAAAAAACTGGAGGAGTGTCCACGAGAAGTCAGACATTGCATAGAGTATTGCAAAAAACTTTGCATTAAATTTATTATTTCAGTAGAAAGTTGACTATAAGACAGCACATGCTCTAACAAAGTTTGGAATTAGTCGTCCAAATATGTCATCTTAGATAAATAAACCACATACATTGTAAAAAATTATGGATGAAGACGTCACACATTGTAACCTTTCAATGAACCCTAAAAGTGTTACCTTATAATTTAGATTTTAGAGAAAAGTGCTGATGCCATGATACCACCCAAATTTTTACCCCCCCCCCCCAAAAAAAAAATAATAATAAATAAATAAAATACACCACAAAAGTAATTAACAATAAAACAAGAATGCAATTAATTTAGATTTATGGCACATATACTAATAGTGATGATGATTATGATTGTAGTCTATTGTTGTTGTTATTGTTATTATTGATAATGATGATTATGGTGATATATCATTATTACGTTCAAAATTTTGCTAATTTTCCACTTGGGGGGGGTGGGGGGTGGAGAAATAAGATATGATCAGAGAAATACAAAATTTAATAGAAACTTTGGATTTTTTTTTATTTATCAAAATAGATGAAAATTTTCCACTATATATACTATAAATATCCATTCTTTTCTTATAAATTTTTGTTTGGTTGATTCTAAAGTAATAATAACAATTCCACTCCTAAGTAGTAAATATTACTATTAAATTTTCATTTATGTAGGCCGTGTTTGGCAGCCACCAATAATTAAATCATTTCATTTTCTAATTCCCAAGGCATTTGAAGTCATAATATGATGGTTGAAAATAAACTCATTCAAATTTAATGGATTGATTTTATTATTATTTTTTTCTATCACCAACATATGAATGATAACATAAATAATTTCTTTTTCTTTTTCTTTTTTATAAAAAGAACCTAAGATGACTCCATTCCTAATTTTAGTTAGCACACCAATATAAATCTGAATGAGTTCATTTTGAACCATCAACTTATGGCTACAAATGCCTTGAGAAATTAAAATGAAATGATTACATTACAGGTGGCTGCCAAACACGCCCTTAACAGTAAAAAAAAAGTATAGATTATTAATATGTGCCAGGTCAACTTTTACAATTTTGTTATATAAAGTTATTTACATATAAAAAAACTATTTTAGATGAAATATAGGTAAAGTAATCATGCAATTTGACATGTTTGGTAGCCTTTAAGAGCATGACCAAAATCTAAGGCCAGCCTGAGCTTCTGAAGGAACTAGACTACTATAACCCAGCCCATGGTAGCAACCTGACGGTCGATTACATGATTTGTTGAGTGGGAAAGATATAGATTGATATCTAGTTTGAATCTTCAGGTTCTAAGCGAGGTGAGGAGACTTGTGGAAGAATTCAAGGACGAGGAAATAAGCATTACTTCAACAGGCCATAGCTTGGGTGCAGCACTTGCAACACTAAACGCAGCTGACATCGTTGCCAATGGATTAAACAGGCCCAAAGACCAGCCAAACAGGACCTGCCCAGTCACGGCCTTCGTCTTCGCCAGCCCCCGTGTCGGAGACTCAAATTTCCGGCAGATCTTCACCGGATTGGTAAATCTTCGACTGTTACGAGTTCGTAACGCCCCAGACATCGTGCCCAATTATCCACTACTAGGCTACTCGGACGTCGGAGAAGAACTAGTGATCGACACCGGAAAGTCCAATTTCTTGAAGAGCCCAGGCAATGTGTCAAGTTGGCATAACTTGGAGGGCTATCTGCATGGTGTTGCAGGCTCACAAGGGACGAAAGGAGGGTTCAAGTTGGAAGTTGATCGTGATATCGCACTTGTGAACAAGTCAATTGATGCATTGAAGGATGAAAATCTTGTACCTGTTTCATGGTGGTGTGAGAAGAACAAGGGAATGGTTCAAGGGGACAATGGTTCTTGGAAGTTGATGGACCATGAGAAGGATGGTGTTGATCCCTGAGTGGCTTTTTTTAGTGCAGTCCGTGATCATATTCATGTTTTGTAGGAATTGGAGCAGAGACCTAAATGCATGCAAAGCTGCTAGAATCCCTGCCTACGTACGTTTCCATATGGGCTCTCAAGCAATATTACTATGGCTCTCAAGCAATATCCCTGCCTACTCTTCCCTTTTCCTTCTTTTTTCTTTTTGAGATTTCTCTTATTTCTGGTTTAAAATTTAGGGTTCAGTGTAATAGTAACAGTGAATGAGTGCAGTCATCCAAGGAAGCATATCCGTAGGAATGTCATACTTTAAAATCCCATATTATCTTTACAACAATAAGATAATTTAATGTGTCCATGTAGATTTTGCTACTGTTTCTTTGTGCTTTTTTTTTTTTTTTTTCATTTTTAAGGTGGATAAGCTTGTTTTGTGTCCATTAAATGCATTCAATCCGATAGTTCTAGGCTTATTGTCATTCAACGGCTGGGATTAGGTACAAATGAATTTCATACAAAAAGGTGCAAATGGAGCACCAGGGGGCTGACGCATCAGCACTGAAAAGTGATTTACACTTTTTTGGGGAGCTTATCACTTTTTGTCGCTGATGTGTCCGAACCCTGGTGCCG
The DNA here is from genome assembly GCA_025762735.1 of Platanus orientalis. Classification (NCBI taxonomy): domain Eukaryota; kingdom Viridiplantae; phylum Streptophyta; class Magnoliopsida; order Proteales; family Platanaceae; genus Platanus; species Platanus orientalis. The sequence goes on from JAOXJP010000001.1 coordinate 12,994,160, forward strand.
TTTGCACCATTTATATGAAATTCATTTGTACCTAATCTTCTAGGGTCATTCGATCGTGCTAGTTTGGAATGATAAAAAAGATAGGAAGTTTACTTGGAAAGCAAAGGCCTTCAAATCAATTGGTAAAGAGTCAATAGATGTCCCAAATTAATGGAAGTCAACCCATTACATGATTCGAAGTTGGAACAATTACAGGCTATAGCCATACATTCTTTGGAGTGGCCAGATTATAAAGAAATTTAAAGCATTTGACGGCCAAATAAGAGTCATCTGATGTGATAAATGCTCTTGACTCTCGAGAGAAAATATGAGAAATGGTCCAAAGGAATTAGGGATACAATCTAGGTCAATAAAATCCAAAATCTGCCCAGTTCGAGCCCCCTGATGATTTGGTAAGACCCACCTAAGGTCAGCTTAAGGTGAGACTGACATCAGGGGCTGACACATCAGCACCAAAGTGAAAAGCAGCCCCTTTTGGGTGCTGATGTGTCAGTCCCTAATGTCAGTATCACCTTAGGCTCACTTTAGGAGTTGCACCAAATCCGAGGTGAGTCTAGCCCAATTCGAGGGTGGGCTACCCCAGAGACCAAGTCTTAGCAGGCTGGTCTGGTCCTACGCTTAATTTTAGGCTCGAACTTGAGGTTGATGGTAAGTGTTCAACAAGATATCTACCACATAAACTAAGAAGATTAGTTGGACAATTAAATTCAGATCCAGTAATCTTAAATAAATGATTTATTATTTTTTTAATATTTATAAATTGTTACAATTATTTTTGGTAAAAGTATTTAGGGAAATGGAATTTTCTAGTGTCCAATTAATTAAATAAATTCTGTACCATTAAAAATGATAATAGCCAATAATTAATTATTGATAGAATATTCACCTGGGAACTATTATGGGACATTGCGTGATCGAAGGATAAACTCATTTGTAAACAAGTCAGATTTGAGAATGACTTTGCTTTTTTGTTTTTTGTTTTGGTGAATGATATGATTTTGTTTTCATAGACTAAAATTAGAGTTAAAATGCCCAATTCTAAGGGAATGATCAACTGTAGCAAATTTTTCTGTAGTTTTTTGTAGTACAGCCAAAAAACATGGGTATTTTGTCTTTTAACATGGGTTGTTTTGGTCAAACCATCCAGCTTAATGCCTTTAAAAAGGGAATGCTTTAAAGAGGTACATGATGTTGTTAGATAACATTTTTGGTCTCCAATCACTTATTTCCTTCATAATCTGGTGTCCAGGACGTCATTTGGAATAAAATTGATGGGTGATGCATTTTTTGAATATGGAATATGGATTTTATTCCATATGACATCCCCTGGTGTCCTGGACACCATCCTAGACAACATCTTTCCACAAAGGATACATGAATTTGGTCTAACATGTATCTTGAATTTTTTCCTTTTTCATATTTCAATATTTTTTACCAAAAAAAAAAAAAAAAGTATTTCAATAATGCAAAACTATCTAAAGGGTTGAATCCATTAAAGGAAGAGTTCTTACTCAAAGTTGCATGTCCAAATACGCCTACCCATACCAACATGACGCCTGTACCAACTGATGCCTCGTTGACGTTCGAATTGAGAGAACTTACCTTAAAAGGAAAGTAAATAGATTATTTCTTTAAGAAACTCTTGAGAATAACTAGTGGAGAATTATAGATTATTGAATAGGTGAGAACAAAAGTGGTGTTTGGTTTGGATTCTAAAATTCAATGCTGGGCCACATTAAGGCTTTGTGAAATCTCATATACATAACATACACATGTCCTAACCACTCACCCAAAGCAAAGTTTGTTGGTAATAGTTTTAAATTTATTTAATTTATTCTAACAACCCAATCTTTTTATAGTTTTAATAGCAATTTTTTCTTCACACCTAAGTTAATCCTATTAAAAACATAAATACAAAAAAAAAAAAAAAAATCATTTTTTAGGGGCTTCAGCCTGGTTTCATGTTTTATTCACTTTGGCTTGTCACTTTGGCCCAGGTCAAGTCAAGCTTTGGGTTGAAATAACTTGAGCTAGAGCCTAACACAAAATTCAACTTGCTTAGTCCATCCAAATTTTGGGCCAGCCAAGTTGAGATTTGGGCTAACCCGGCCCAATTGACAACCCTTATTAGAAAAGAAACACAATAATCCAAAAAGTGTAAGGATTATAATTAAAATAGAAAATTATAGGCATATTTCATTAGCCATTTGTTTACCAAGATTTGGATTTAGAATCCAACTAATCCATACATCTAGCTACTAGTATTAAAAATGGATTTGATTCAAAAAGGGAGAGCATAGAAAATGAAAATGATTCACAAGAGACAATCCGTCAGATTTGGAATCTTTTGAGATGGAAAAGGAAAGCCCATCTCTCAAGCTTAAATCTTTTCCACCGGATTCACACATTTCTTGAAGGATTCTAATCCCAAGCAACTAAATGACTCGAAGACATCCCATCATTGAAATTCAAAGGTGGAATCCGACGGATTTGGCCGACAAGACGAACATACATAGTCTAATAGTGCTCTTTTTTACTATAGAATCCAATTGTACATAACCTAAATCAGAATCATGGCAAAATCAAAAATACCCTTCACACAAATTCAATGTTGTGACAAGACGAACAAAAACAGAAGGGTCTTACCATAAAAGAATTCTTCACAAAACACACATAATATTCATGGAATCTAATGGTTGACATACTTGGTGAAAACAACTTCCAAAACACAGGTAACCAAATGGGATTTTGTATTCTTATAATCTGATTATGAGAATCCATGATTAGAATCAATAATTGGATTCTAAAATCTGAACCAAACACTGTCTTTAATTATTGGAGTAGACCAAAAATGCTTTTAATTGAGGGTGGGTTTAAACAATTTGTTTTGTCATTGTATATGAAAAGATGTCATTCATAATGGAATACAATGTCTACCTTGGGAGTGTTACACCACCTCTTTATACTTGTATGTATTAGTGCACATTAAATTAAAGGAGAATGATTGACTCTGATGAGAAAACTTTTGTAGGCTTGTCAAAGATTGACACATGATGTATTTTCAAATCTGGTGTTTCTTTTTGGACACCTACTTTTTCAATTAAGCACTTTTGGGGCATTTTTAACCCCTAACACATCACATGTCAACTTATAGTTCATCACAGAGACTAACATACACTTTTCCATTACAAAAACATTTGTTGTGTACGTTGTATTGCCATTTAATAGATGTTTTCACAAACTATTGGACACACTTTGAAGAACTCATTTAGATTTGTGGTGATTTGTACTTGATAACTTAAATCATTTCATTTTATAGAAAAACCTAAGATAACTTCATTTCTAATTCTAGATCAGTGCAAATTTGAATGAATTCATTACAAACAATCACCTCATGGCTATAGATGCCTTGAGAATTTAAAATGAAATGGTTACTTTACAGGTGGCTGCCAAACATATTATAAGATAATTGAATATCCGTTGGATTTTTTAAATAATACATATATTTTGCAATAGGTTTTTGTACTTGTATCTCTTTATTTATCTGGATATTTGATATGGATTCTATACCCAATTACATGAACATCTCATTTATTACAATATCATGCTTGCATCAATGCTTTTTCCATCAGGCTTCCTATTGCTTAGTGTTTAGCTTGTTATTTATATAGAGTATTCTATTTCGTAAGACCTATATATATATATATATATATATATATATATATATATAGAGAGAGAGAGAGAGAGAGAGAGAGAGAGAGAGAGAGAG
>JAOXJP010000001.1:13003568-13023375 GCA_025762735.1 Platanus orientalis
GTGATTTGCACTTTTTGGGGGGCATTTATCACTTTTCGGCGCTGATGTGTACGTACCCTGATGCCGTTTTCACAGTTCTCACAAGATTTGTTCTCACCTAATTTTTAGTGCAAAAAGGAGGCATGTAGAATATAAGATACCGGTCGAACCATACCGAACATGTACACATAAAAAAGGATATCGTGATGAAATAGGCCCTGGGAACAGTGAAGGTCATAGATCCCATGCACCAACTACTATTCTTGAATCTCTTTATGGGAATCCGTTAAGACAGTCAAATGAAGGATGACATACCTCCACACGAAGGTCATCGGATTGGAATCTTTAAATTTTATTGTGTAGTTGTATGATTTGGCTATACGGCCTCACCCTATTTTATCATTATCCCAAGAAAAATTTCATGTGTAATTTCGTTCTACGGATTTGGATGGGTCTATTTCATTACGACCCTCTAGCAAGCAAGAACCCTCCGTTTATTTATCCATGATCAATCCCGCCAACATGTGTAATGCAATTGCATCCATTACTTCTGGTGCCAAAGAACATGACCGTTACTCACACTTCCTAAAGAAAGTCTTTTGGTGGCCTATGACCATGTAGAGTGAAGTCTTTAATGGTTCTGATGTAGTATGATACATGGAAACATGTGATTTCAATGTGGATATTTTTTAGAGAAAAATCAAGATAGAAAACAGTTACTAATAGGATTTAATTTGATTTCTATTTTATTTAGAAATGTTTTTTTGTTAAGTTTTTTGGGTTTTATTAGAAACTTTTTTATTTGTTAAGTTTTGGTTTTAATATGAGAGACTTTTTTAGAAGATTAGGATTTTATTTGGGTTCAAAAAGGGAAATTCGTACAAATTCATAATTTGAATGGTTTTGTACAGTATTTCTTTCAAATGACATAACTTTTTGTACACATGTTCGTTTGATGAGATTTTTGATGTGTTAGAAAGAAAACTTCAAGTGTTACAACAATTATTTCATGTTAAAAAGTCAAATTCGACCGGTTTCAATGCGAAAATATCATTTTAAGATGATATACGTGATTTGAATCTTTCCATACGAATTTTTTGATAAATTTCTTTAGATTTTTTTAGAGATTTTCTATATTTTGGGTCTTAGAGGCTTAGCCCTATAGATTATTCATTGTAATTGAGTTGTGACATTGTTATTAAATTATTGAACAAATTTTTAGTTATTGAGATTTGTTCTCTACCCCAAATTCTTTGTATTTTTCCTCTGACAAAAATTAACAAGTCCTTTGTTCTTAGTATATATATTTTCATATTTGAAAATCAACATATTTGTAGAAAGCTGTTCTCAATCAATTTACTAACTTCATCCTCAAATCTCGAGTGCATTAGGCTCTTATTCCCAAAATTGAAGTACTCCAAATTTGGAATTTGTTTTTACTAAGCATGACAATGTAAGATTTGAACTATCTCCAATTGAAATTGAGAGATCACACTGATACGAATCAACACGCGACACAATCCTAATAAAGGGTGTTTGGTAATTTGGTAATACATAATGGATAGGAGAGGGTGTTAAGTAAATACATAAGATAAATACCAATACCATGTGTACTCACCAAAATAACCTGTTAGCTATTGTGTTGTGTGCTGATTTGGGACTAGTTGAACTTCTCTCTATTTCAATTGGAGATGATTTTTAAGATTGGATAGATAGCCAAAGAAATCTTCAATGATGGCCACCCATTTTGTAGATGAGAAGGGCACTCCATCCTCTCACTATTATTATTATTGTTGTTGTTGTTGTGTGATACTTGACAAAGATGAATAATAAGAAAACAAAGATCTTGACCTTCAAGTCTTTAGAAACAATACGATGAGGGGTTGGACCATTAAACCCCCAATCAAGGGCAACCTGGTTTTTGGATGAACTAGCCGAGAATTCCTCAACTCTATTATTAATGGTAGAATTATTAATTTCATGAAGAAACTAAAGGTAGCCAATGCTCCCTTGCCAGGGTGGTTGGGGTAATCTCTTCTTGTGTGAGGTCATGGGTTCAACCCGAAGGCATGTAGGTGGTCACAGGTGTGTCTCCTAGATAGGGGTGTCAACGAGTCGAGCTGAACCAAACTTTACCCAGTTCAGCTCAAGCTCTACACATAATGGTCAAGCTCAGGCTCTGCTCAGCTCACCAAGACATTAAGCAAATAACAGGCTGACATGCTTATGGTATAGGATTAAAAACAATTTACACTGTCAATATCTTGTGGTATTAAATGTTGTCATGAGTTTACTGATAAATGTTTAATAAAATAATTATGTTGTTTTATTTATATATTAAAGTATTTTTTAATCCCAAAATGGGTGTGACAATTAATTGATAAATATCAGTGAGGGTTTTGGTGGGACCAGAAGCAGGAGGAAAAAAAGAATCAATTGGATAAATTGAAAAACCCTAAGATGTCCAAAATCAGGAGGAGGGATGGGATTTAGGGATCTACACCTTGCAAACTTGGCTCTACTAGCTAAGCAAGGCTGGAAATTAATAACCAACCCAAACTCGTTCTGGGTTAAGTTGATGAAATCAATCTACTTTTCAAACCATCATTTCCTACAGTGCCCTATAAGAAACTCAGGATCATGGGGTTGGAAAATCTTGTTGAAAGGAAGATAAATTATTCTCCAAGGTTGTCTTTGGTTGGTAGGGATGGGTTCTGAGATTGACATTTGGATAGACTCGTGGGTTCAGGATCTCCCAACTGGAAAATTAAATTCCACTCCTCTTGACTGTGGGGTCTGAAAAGTCAATGAGCTTATTAACCAACCATCAAATACAAGGGACCCTTCAACAATTGAACGTTTTCTACAACTGTCTGAAAACAATGCAATTTTGCAGACCCCAATAAACCATCTTCTTGAAATGGATCAAGTAATATGGGCCTAGGAGACAAAAGGGCAATTAACAGCTAAATCTACATATGCAATGCTTGCAAGCCCAGATCAACAATATATACCTTTCCTAACAATGGGATATGAAAGCTAATTTGGTCCCTCGAAATTCCAAGGAAAGTTCAAAACTTCTCATGAGAGCCTGTCATGATACTATAGCTGTAGCCAAGGGTTGAATCGTAGAATCAAAGATATCTCTCCTTCTTGCCCTCTTTGTCATCATGAGGAGGAGTCGGTCTTTCATTGTCTTGTTTCTTGTCCAATGGCGATTAACATTTGGAATCATTGCGTGCCTACCATAAGAGATCACTGTATGACCCTTATTCTCTCTCGTATCCCAGCAGTTAATTCATTCAAAGATTGGCTTACAGCCTGTTGTCAAATATCCTGGGAATCTAAAGAGGACAGACGGCTTAATCTAAATCATATGGCAATTCTTTGTTGGGTTATATGGTTAAACAAAAACAATATGGTATTTAATCAGGCCTCCCCTAATCCAATGAGAGTCAACTGCATATTTTGCTTTGCTTTGTAGGGACCTAGAGTGGAGTTGCAAGAAGAATGAGCCCATTTCAATGCCTCTTTTTTTTTTATCCGAAATGGGTTTTTTTTTTTTTTTTTGGGAATTTTCCCAAACTGGTTCCAAGTTTTGGCATAATTGCCAAATAATGAGGTAAAAAAAACTATTTCCAAAATCGGTTTTTATTGAATTGTAATTACTTCTTTTAGCCCTAAATCTATTATCTGATATATTAGGCAATCGAATCTCTCATTCCAGGACTTTGCCGAAGAGCAAGAGATTGTTTCCAGATTTTTAGAGATGATGATGATTTCATCAACTTGCTGAAATCCCCAATTAAAATAAGACACGTGGTTAACTAATTTCCTAATTTTTTGATTAGCTAATTGAACCATTTATGACATTCACATTATTATTTTTCTTGTTTACTTGCACAAGCTCAGCCACAGTCCAATCTTTGTATCTGTAATTCATCTACCTCTACACCACAATAGGCTTCATTTTCTGGTATGAAACATTCTCTACTACTAAGAGGCATAGTGGAAGGTGCCCTCAACTGCAAAGATCAACCGGTGATAACTCTTTAGATTCTAAATCTAAGAAAATGGTTTTTTTTCAAAGATTAGAAAAATGGGTTTCAATAAACCAAATAATGGAGTTGAGTTTTAGTTTCAACAATCATAAAGGAAATCAGTTAGTTTTAGAATTAAGAAGAAATGCCCATTAATCCGGCTTTGGTAGAGCTTGTACAACACATTAATGGAGGCAAGAGCAAAATGATACCGTAAAAAAAGGAGTCACAAATGGAAACAATAAAAATATTTGGAAATTAGTTAAGTGACATTAATGGTTCAATTAAGAAATTAAAATATTTGAGAATCAATTAGCCACAAGTCCTATTTTAATTGGGGATTTCAACAAGTCCCAACAAATCCGAACTCGTTCAAGTGGCTCATGAAGAGAGAGAGAGAGAGAGAGAGAGAGAGAGAGAATCCAAAAATCTCATAATTTGGTGGGAGAGATATTAGGAGTGTTGATGATGGAATACGAAAGAGATTGAGTTGCCAAATTTGGTTGGTTAAAGGTATAAAAGGAATAATAAAAACAGCTTAACCGTTGACTACCAATTTATTTCCAAATTTATCCTAAAAAACCAGTTTCAGAAATAAAATTTTTTTTACCCCGTTATTTGGCAATTATGCCAAAACTTTGAACCATTTTGGAAAAAAAAATCCCTTCTTTTTATTCAACAACTAGAGCCCATCTCTATACAACAAACAAGCGCCATAATAATGTCAAAATCACTCTAATGACGCAAGTAAGAGAGATTTACAAGTTCTCAAATCCAAAGTTAACACATTGAACCATCTCAAAACCGATCGAACTTTCACATTCTACTGGGGATTAGGAGGGCGACTGTTTGCAGCAGATACTCGGGATCCCCACTCCAACAGCTCCTTGCTAGTGTCATCCTTGTGCACAAATACCTCAATGAAACATAAGGAATCCTTTTGTGCTCCTGTGGCGGTTTCAATTGCCTCAATTAGTTCATCCTCCGTTCGGACCTGCATATAATCCAATCTATCAACATGCTCTACACTCATTAATGATTTATGAAAAAAAAATGAATATGAAATATGATGCACATAGGTGTTTTCAAGAATGGATTTTTCTCCTATAATGTACATGCTGTTCACCTATCCACGAATCTCTCCAGTCATTCAGTTACAGGCATGGCTCAGAAACCAGAGCAACCAGACAAATCCAAAGGCAATATGGTATTTTCATCCTATAGCCCATCAAAGATGTGGTTCACCGATTGATTGGTTCAGATCATAGAGACAATGGGCCACATATACGGTATGAAACAAGAATTGCATCATCTGATGCATGCATCCTTTTAGTGGAAAAATGAAAGACATTTGTTTTGCATTCTGACCTTGGCAGTCCAACATTTGCCTTCGCCATTGTGGATCGCATCAACAAGTCGAGTGTAGTCCCAGTTTTTAATCACATTGTATGGGCCATCATGGATCTCCACTTCAATTGTGTATCCTCCATTATTGATGAGGAATATGATGGTCCTTTGACCACATCGGATCATTGTCGAAATATCTTGGGCTGTTACCTAAAGAAAGAAAAATAATAATAAATTAGAATTACCAGGATTTCCATCTATTAAGCAAACAGACCAGAGGATAGTTATTTCTTTTCCCCCTTGTTGCTTCTCAAATCTTGCAGATCAGGGTCATTTTGGATATAGTATGAGCACAAGGTAATCATTGCAACTGACCTGGAAACTTCCATCACCAATGCAGGCAATTACACGCTTATCTTTGACAGCTTGAGCATATCCCAGAGTAGCACCAACAGACCACCCGATTGATCCATACTGCATCTGGAATTCATATCTGCATGAAGTTACTGTCAGTCTTGTCTTTGGAAGAGGACTGTTTAGATAAATATTCAGGCAGTGTAGGTATTGAAAAATAATATGAGGAACCCCCTTATGGATTACCCGCAATTTTCTGGGAGACGGAGCTTCTGACAGTTAAACCATGAGTCTCCTGTCTCTGAAATAACCGCAGTGTCTCCACCCAGCATTTCCTGTTCAAGAAAGACATGATATAGATGAAATATCTAAATAAAAAATAAAAAAGCTAGAAAGGATGAATCCAGTGACATGTCCTGGGCCTGTGTGACTGTGTTCCAATTTAGAAATTTATTTGGGGCAGATATATATATATATATATATATATATATAATGTGTGTGTGTGTGTGCAACTGTTTCCACAACCTTGTAGACATCCTTCACGAAAAATTAACCCAATTGGATGAAAGTGGCTGTCTAATGGATCACATTTGGAAAGATGGTCCAAAATGAATTCTAGATCAGATAGTTAAATCATCCAATCATATAGTATTTTCAACTAGGAGAACTACTACATGGGCCCAGTGAATGATGCATTCTGTTCCCTGCATGCATGCCATGCATATGACCATGCCACTCATAACTTTAGTTATGGTCTAAGAGACCTCAGGAGATATACTCCCATTACTTCAGCTAGAAAAAGCATCTTATAAGCCTTACATAAATGAAGGGGGAAATTTTCTATATCGTGCTTCTTATGCCTTACTTGAATGTGCTTGAAGAGGATGTTTACTCTCAAAGGCTCATTCTTCTCACGCTTGAGAGCGATGCCAGGAGGAACAAAGATGCGGCGGTAATTCTCTACAGCTGTGGTGTTCTTCTTCAACCTCTGGGCCAATGCACTCAAGAAGTCAGCCATGAAAACCCAACCGAAGGAAGGTCCATTACCAATAGTCACACGGTTGGGCTGCACTATCACTGCTCTCTCTTTCTTGATCAGCAAGGAATAGCCCACTGAGCTGTAGTCATTGAAGATGGGGCCAACGAAAACATATGCATCAGCAGATTCCACTATCTCACCACAGAAACCAGTGCTGACAGCACCCCAGTATGTCCCAATGAAGTGGGGGTGGTTCTCTGGAACCAACCCCTTGCCTGATGGCATAACAGCTATTGGATACCCACATGCATCTGCCAGCTCAATAAAGGCCTTTTGTGCATTTGCCACCCTTAGCTTGGGCCCACCCACAATAACAGGCTTCACAGCATTATTCAGAAAATTGGCTGTCGCTTCTACTGCAGCTTCTAATCCCATGTGATTGCTCACCCTGCATGCAAGTGAGTTTGATGTGATCGTTACGAAGTTAAAAGGGCCCTGTTTAATGGTATGAGAAATTACAATGAACTGATGATTCCAAGAAAAGATGAGGATTCTATTTAAAAGCCTAGACCCACCATAATAACTCCACATCTTTCCGTCAAGACACAAGATATCTTTCAAAGACAAGGTTAATCATAAAAACAAACATAACAAAGACCTACACAGAACAGTGCAATGTCAAGAAACCAAACATAGATGAAACCCCTCATACAATCTTTAATATCTCCACTTGGTACTCATTATGCAACAACTTAGAATATCTCCAGCACCTAATAAAGCAGCAATCAATATGAACTGGACATGCATGGTGCCCCAAATGATTCAAAAGCTTAAATTTCTTGGCTAAAGCAAACTCTAGAAAATATTAATAACCTTCCTGTTCAGAACTTATCTAAGTTACTAATTAAGCTCAATTCAACTCATCCGACCTATAATGGGACATCAAAAGGCATAAAGATTAATGTCTGCCCGTAAGAGGAAAAACTAAATGTGAACAGATAAGAGCTTATATAGACCAATTTTCCTGAAAGGTTGCAGATTTCTAACCAATGGGTTATAGAGACATGGACAAGAGCTTGGCAAGAGGTGGACGTGATTGTCTTTGAAACAAACTTCCCATGCACCAATTAGGTATCTTGGACTGCCTAGGGACTTAGAGAAGTATGAGAAATCAAGCACCATTTATATACCAGACCAGAAGTTGTAGTTGAATCTATTAGCTCAATACTGCAAATTCTTTCAAAGAATTAAGGAAAAAAAGGAAAAGGATTATCCAAGATAACGAGTGAATTAGAAGGAAACAAATTCCAATCCCCTGGTAGCTTGGGAGGGAAGACAGCACCCCTCCCACATGGGAGAGTTCTCATGATCGGGTCTAGAAGGGATTTACAATGCAACAGCTAAAACTCCTGCATAAACCAATCTTACCTACCAAAAATGGATTAGAAAGAACTAACTTTCCACTTAAGAAAAACTTTATCGCTTTTCCTTTTTCCTAATCCACAATGAACTACCCTAATTGTCCTCTCTAGAAACCCACTTCAGTCCCTCAACCGCAGAACCAAAATATCACTCTACTCTTGTTATCACCCTATCTAATTGTATCTCGCTTAGGCATGAAAAATATTTATTTCAACACAGATAAACTAAATCAACTTAGCAAGCTTAAGGGTTAATCATAACTAATAAAGTAACCCAACCATGAAGAAAAAATAAAGCAACCCCACCTTAGAAGTTTTTTTTTTTCATAATCATAATAAACATCTAAATGTTGCCCATCACAACGCCATGAGTGCAACTGAGCAAAACTCAACTGCAAGTAAGTCACTTGCGTCATTGCCTGTAAAAGAACTGAAAAAAACGCTCATGGAATCTGCAATTTAATTCTACCATTATTCTCTTTCAGGGAAACCAATGGCAAGCACAATAGTTTCTGAAATCACACAGGTTCTCCAAGAAAATGCCAGTAAAACTTCTATTAAACTAGCAAAGGTTGTTTCTTTCCTTGTATCTTTTTCTTTAATTATTCTTTTTTATCCCTTTATTTCCCTTTCCACTTTCATATATACTCACAAAGGGGCACAACCCTGACAAGTTAAAGCATCAGAAGGGGCTACCTTTATTCCCCTTTCAATTCAACTTGTGAAAGGCCTTCCCATTTAGAGCAAAATCTGTAAAAGAGATTTAGAGAGAGAGAGAGAGAGAGAGAGAGAGAGAGAGAGAGGCCAAACCTAGGTGCAAGGAAGAAAGGGACAGGCTCCCTAGCGAAGGTCGGATGAGGAATTGCGGACAAGTTGCAACTAATACTGATATAAACGGGCTTGCACTCCTTTAATGCAGTCGAAATTGCGGTGTCGATCAGCTCATGTGCATCATCCAAGTTGTTCACCACTGCCTGTTCCAATACAGCCACCACCATTACAACTACATCATTTAAACAACAGTACCTATGCTTTGCTTTTGTTTTCTTCAATTGGAAGGAACACTAAAGCAAATGAAAAACAATAATTCCATGATCAATTTTCAGTCTTCCTATGTCAATTTATCATTACAGTCATTAGATTCCCAATTGAATTCCCAATTCAAAACTACTAAATAAACAAACTTTCATCAGTTAGACATACAAAATCTACTAACAGAAATTCAGAAATCCAGGGAGCAAAGAATCATGACTTGCCTGAGCACATGTAACCGTCTTAAAGCACTGAAGCTCCTGGCTGAAATCCGGCAATCCGATTGTGTGGTGTAGAATCCGGTTCGTGCCGTAATCATTCGAGTTGGGTCCACCGACAATACAGATAACAGGGAGGTTTTCACTGTAGGCACCGGCGATGGCGTTGAGAACGCTAAGCCCGCCGACGGTGAAGGTAACAACGCAGGCGCCAACGCCCCGCGCACGGGCGTACCCATCGGCAGCGTACCCAGCATTGAGTTCGTTGCAGCAGCCCACGAGGTTGAGCTCAGGCTCGGCGATCAGGTGGTCCAGCAGCGTCAGATTGAAGTCACCCGGTACAGAGAAGACGTCTCGCACGCCCACTTGTACCAGCCTCCGAGCGATGTGTCGGCCAAGGGTGCCACTCGAAGCGCAAGCCGGCACAGGGGTAAGGGACGTACTAGGGTGGGCGATGGCACCGATTTGGTTCTGGGCTTCCATAATTCTTTGAGGGTTTTCAAGATTGTGATTTGATGAGGAGATGATGACTTGGGGGGTCTCTTATACACCTACAGGTTTGGTCACTGGAACAGATAAAAAAGTGGATTTTGAAAACCATGGGCGGCTTGGAGAAATAAAGGGAGCACATAGCAAAGGTGGGAAAGAAACAGTGAAATGAAGGGTGAGAGAGGATTGGTGATCTGTTGGTGCCAATAGGTTTGAACTTTGGATGTGGAAAAGTAGAGGGTTTGGTTTTGATTCTGGTTTTGCTTAACAGGGTCTCGGTTTTGATTATTCTATGGTTTCTTGGGTGTGCGGAAGGTTGGACTTATTTGAAATTTAGAAGGGGGACCATACAAAGAAAGATTAAACTAAGCTTTAAAGTTGTCTCATCAACCTCAAACCTCCTCAAGCCAATCTCAATGCTCGCAATCATGGTGCGAAAAAATTCAATCCAACTACTACTAGCCTGAGCCTAGATTAACCTCCAGTTTGAGTTTGGGTGGGGGACGTATATCATACTAGTACTGATTAAGTCTTGATAACCGGTAGAAGAGTATTTCCATTATGTTCTGTGACCAAATTGTCCGTGACCCTCTGTGACCATGTCACTGACTACCAGGTGATGTGGTTATGAATTTGGTGCCTTTTTTCGGGCATTTTTTTTATTTGAACACCCTTTTTAAAGCTTATACACCCTTTGTGTCAGAGTGGTGCAATCACAGACAACTTTGGTCGCAAAGGATTTAATAACGTCCATAAATACCTTGAAACTTCTTTAACATGGGTTCAAATCTCGCCAGCATGAATCGAGAGATGCCAATACCATGCAAGTACCTACCCAGCCCGCAACACAACGCCGGGCCAAGAAATGATACCATGACAAGTATGCTTTGACCAGGTGTATTTTTGCCCAGACGCCTTTGTTAGTTACCGTACAAGCACCAGAGACGTATCCTTTGCGCCACCTTACGAGGTGCACAGTGAGTCACAAGCACAGAGGGGATGGGATCATGCAAAAAGTGTTAGCGTCTTATCCCCTTTTGTGGGACTCATATCCTCAGCATTGGATATTGTGCGCCACCATGAGCTGAGAAACAAAGGGGGATGGGGTCCATACATTCTAATGGGGTGTAATACTCGGGACCAATCAATCTTCTATTGGTCGAGTTTAATTGAACCGTCAGGAGATACCTTGTCCTAAGACATGCCTGGATAGAAAAAAAATGCGAAACAGTGTATGCAAGTAAATGTATTGGTGTCTTGGGAATATTCCGAGACTTAAGTATCCGGGTCCAAGATTAGTCTAAACAGCCGGATGCAATCCCTTTGGTAAAGGTAGAATCGATGGATGGGCATCAAGGCCTGATCGAATGCCGGAAGATTACCCACCCCAGCGAGAATCGCGGGATTGACTAACTAGAGTGACAGGTATGACATGCGTTATAAAACAAGGCTTGCACCCGAAAGAAGGTAAGAACAAGTTATTGACTGAAATCCAACACTCTCCCCATTTGATATGTTTCTTACTTGATCGTCGGAGGACAACTAGGAGGCTCCTGGCTAGCGTTCCCTTTGTTTCCTTCTTGCAGGGTCATCATATCCAGGGACCATCACGCACTCATCTAAGGACGTTTGGGTCAGTTGGATCCCGACTTCATTAGTTGGCACCATCTATGGGAATTAAGCTGAGATAACCCCCTTTTTAGACCAAGAATATATGGTGGAGACTAGATCTATGGACGTCAAGAGGAACAATCCCTGGAATACCGCAACAGACAATGATCAACAGGACCAACAATAGGAGGAGGTTGGTGGATCCAACCTAGAGCAACGGGTCCAAGACCTCACGCGAACCATGCAGGAGATCGCTTGGCAAAACGAGCAGATCCTCCAGAGACTCTTCGCTTAGAACAACCATGAGACTCAAGAGGGATGGTAGAGTGAGGCTCCTGCCCCATCCAGAGGACCACGCGAAAAAAGAATGGGGTAAACAGAGGCTGTCGGGTCAGAAAGGTGTAACGGCGACGAGCCTAGTTTCGAAAACCAGGAAAGTGAGTAGAGGCCCTCCATTGGGAGACCAACTAAAGGAGGTCTAGGACCAACTACAGAATGTCATACAAGCGGTAAAAGGGAAATGGCACGCCACCGTAGATGATTTGGTCAAAAGGACTGAGTTACCTTTCTCGGCTAGAATAATGAGTTGCCTGCTTCCCCACAAATTATGGGCCTCCCAGATGGAAATGTTCGAGGGCACTGAGGATCCACTCGACAACCTAAAGGCTTACAAGACACTCATACATTTCTAGGCTTTACCTGATGATATCATGTGTAGGGCCTTTCCATTGACCTTAAAAGGTCTTGCTCGGGCTTGGTTCGGGAGACTGAGACTAGACTCGATTGATAGCTTCATGGACCTTAGTAAATAGTTCATAAGCCACTTTATCAGTGCACATAGATGTCGGAAGCTTGTTACATACCTCTTAAACATCAGAAAGGAGTGAAAGGAGTCATTGAGAGACTACATCACCCGGTTTAACAAGGAGACGTTACAGTAGATGATGCTAATGAGAAAGTGGTGCTCACCGCACTCATGGGAGGACTACAACCCTCCATATTCTTGTTCTCTCTGTCCAAGTCCCCCCCCAAACAGTTTGAAAGAGTTGATGGTAAAGGTGTAAACACATGAATGTTGAGGACGCAATGGGCTGAGGAAGGCCGCAGACAAAGAATTCCAACCAGAGAAGGAAAAGAGAAAGAGGGTGGATGGGCAACTAGAGTTAAACTCGAGATGATGGTGCAAAGGCTCGTCACAGGAGCTAAAGAGAAGAGCAAAGGCATTGTATCCCGATTCCCAAGATATACCCCACTCAACACTCCATAGGACCGAGCCCTCATGGAGATACAAGATAATCTCACTCTTAAATGGCCATGAAAGCTAAAGTCCCCACCGGTAAAGAGGGTAAAAGATAAATACTATCAGTTCCATAAAGACCATGGACCATGGACATAACACCAACGAATGCTTCGACCTTAAGGAGCAAATAGTGGACTTGATCCAATAGGGAAGGCTCTAACGATTTGTTACTATGAAGTGGCCTGAAGGGCAAGACCAAGGGCTGTAATGCTCGGTAAACGAGGGGACAAACGAACCCTGACATCTGGGGGAGATTCGGGTGATCTCTGAAGGACTCACTGGAGAGGGTGAATCCGCCTAGGTCAGAAAAGCATATGCCCGGAGGTCCAAGTACATGGATGAGAAGAGCGTCTACATGACTGGGAGGGTAGCTAAGCAGTCTTGAAGAGCTAACCCCTCGATCATCTTTACCAAGGAAGACTCCTCCCAACTGCAACACCCATAAGATGATGCACTCAACGTCACCTTCATGATCATAGGGTATAGAACCCGGAGGGTGTTGATCAATAATGGGAGTTTTGCCGACATCCTATACTTATCGGGCCTTTCGGTAAATGAGAATCGTAGAAGACAGGTTCAACCCATAGGGGCCCTCCTTGTCAGCTTTATTGGGGACAAATTATGTCCCCTAAGATTGATAACCCTATCTGTGATAGTAGGCATAGGCTCAAGGTAAGTCACCAAGGAGGTTAATTTCCTGGTGGTAAATTGTCCTTTAGCCTATAATGCAATCCTTGGGCGCCCCTCTCTCAACCAATTAAGGGCGGTCACATCCACCTATCACCTAATGATGAGATTCCCCACCAACCATGGGGTAGGGGAAGTCAAGGGCGACCAGACTATCGCACGAGAATGTTACGATGCCTCCTTGGCAGATGGACCATGGAAAAAGGCCCTAGTGATTGGAGAGGGCGAAGTGAAAGAAAAGAAAAAGCCTCTAGTAGTCAAATATGTGGAGGACATACTCAAACTCGATTTAGATGACTCCTCCCTTGAGCAAGTCATTCGGATTGGTAGCACGCTTCTAGGTGACCATCGAAAGTAGCTGTTGGACCTACTAACAAGACATAGAGATGTCTTAACATGGACCCATAATGATATGCCTAGGATAGATCCCAAAGTCATGGTGCACAAGTTGAATGTTAGATCTTCCGCAAGACTCGTGAGACAAAAAAAAGAGCTTCACCATTGATAGTAATTCGACTGTCGCCAAAGAAGTGGACAAACTCGAGGAGGCGGGGTTTGTCCGAGAAGTAAACTACCCCGAATGGCTATCCAACGTGGTGCTTGTCAAAAAGTCAAATGGGAGGTGGAGAATATGTGTATACTTTACTAAATTAAATAAAACTTGCTTGATAGATAGTGTCCCACTACCCCGAATAGACATCCTAGTCGATTTAACCGCCGGACACAAGCTGCTCAGCTTCATGGATGCCTTCTTAGGTTATAATCATATTAGAATGTACGAGCCCGACCAAGAAAAAAAGGTCTTTCATCACTAATTGGGGGTTATATTGCTATCAGGTTATGTCGTTCGGGCTAAAGAATGCAGGGGCTACTATTAAATATTGGTTAATGTGATGTTCAAAGAGCATATTGGCAAGAACATGGAAGTGTACTTCGACAACATGTTGGTCAAAATTCCAAAAGCCGACAAACACTTCCAAGACCTTGAGGAGACCTTCAGAACTCCGAGGAAATACTAGATGAGATTGAACCCCGCAAAATGTGTCTTCACGGTATCTATGGGAAAATTCCTAGGGTTTATGGTCTAGCTAAGAGGGATTGAAGCTAACCTAAAAAAGGTGAAGGCCATCCTAGACATGTGGCCCTTGTGCAACATGAAGGAAGTACAGAGACTGCCTGGTAGCAACATTAAACCAATTCATCTTAAAGGTGACCGACATGTACCTTCCTTTCTCCGTCCTGCTTAAGAAAGAAATTGAATGGATAGAGGAATACGAGACGACATTCTAAAAACTTAAGGAGCACCTCGCAAGATTACCCCTTCTTTGTCGAACCAGGCCAGAGGAACCTCTGCTCCTGTACATGGCAATCTCGGAATCGGTAGTAAGTTTAGTGTTAGTCAAAGAAGAAGGAGCGCAAAAACCTGTGTATTATGTAAGTCGAGCTTTAAACTGGGAAAAGAGAAACTACCCGACCATCGAGAAAACTGTGTTTATTGTAGTGGTTATCGCTCAGAAATTGAGACCCTATTTTCAGGCCCACACCATCACTGTTCTGACGAACCAACCTTTGAGGTTTGCCTTGCAGTGGCCCGACACCTCAGGCCACCTCGTTAAATGGTCAGTCGAATTAAAGGAATTCAACATCGAGTATAAGTTGAGAGGAGTTGTGAAAGGGCAGGCCGTGATAGATTTTGTGGCAGAGCTAACCATCGTACTAGACGAGGAGATACTCGAGGGGCCTACTACCTCGGATGGGGCTTGCTGAATGCTTAATGTTGATGAGTAAACCATGCTAGCGAAGCAGGGATCATACTCGTAACCCTTGAAGGGGTGGAGCTGGAGTACACTATTAGATTCGGTTTCAAAGCAACAAACAATGAGGCTGAATACAAAGCACTGGTGAGCACTCTCAAGATACCAAGGAACTTGGTGTAAGACATATAACTGTAAGAAGTGAAGTTGGTGGTGGACCAAGTTTTGGGTGAGTACGGGGCAAAGGAGGACCAAATGGTTGAATACCTTAAGACGGTCAAAGCACTAGTAGAAAGGTTCGAGGTGTTCACCATCGAACACGTCGCCCTAGAATAGAACGAACGGGTTAACTGATTAGCTTGATTGGCTTTCACTCTTGACGATAATGAAGGTGTAATGATTAAACTTTTGTTGATACCTAGTACATTAACCTAGGAGATAGTCAAAGTCATTAGAAATGAGACATCCTGGATGACCCTTATAGTGAATTACCTTGAGGAGGGAAAACTTTCCGACCATAAAATAGAAGCTAGAAGGCTCAAACTATGAGCCTCCTAGTACAGCCTATAAGCACCTAATTTTGGCACGATCCCCAATTCTTAGCGTTTCTCTTTAAGTCAGCAGACAGACAGAACAATCCCCGACATTCCTTCATAATCTAGCCAATTCCAATCGATCAGAATCAACCCCTGTCCCCATCGTCATCTTTATTTGTCCATTTATTTGTTTATTTATATAAAAAAATAGTATTTTATTTTTCAAAGTGTTATTTTATTATCAAATATATTTTTTATTTTTATGCATTTATCTTTTTTTATATTCTCTTCTTTTTTATATATAGTTAATTTAATTTAATTTTTATTGCACCCAATTTGTTTGTCCCATCGTATCCTCAAAGAAGTAAAGATCATAAAACCACCTTGTGTCGCCTTGTGGTGTGGGGACACCGAGGAATATTATTTCAGGTGTAGCTTACCCCCTTTTTCTCTCTTATTATTATTATTATTATATATATATATATATTTTTTCTTTTCTTTTCTTCCTTTCTTTTCCTTTCTTTTCTTTTCTTTCCCTCTTTCTTTTTTTTTTTTTTTTCTTCCTTTCCTTTTCCTTTTCCTTTTCCTCTTTTTCCTTTTCCTCTTGGCCGGCTCCCCAGCATAGCGGGGGAGGCAAAAGGCAAACCCTCCTCCTCTTCTCTCTCTCTCTCCCTGCTGTCCCCGATTTTTCTCTCTCCTCGCTCTCTCCGACGACCGTCTCTCCCCCTCGGCGACCATCTCTCCCTACTGCTCCCTCCCTGTGCCATCTCTCTCTCTCTCTCTCTCTCTCTCTCTCTTTCTACCTCTCTCCAGCCCGACCCCCTCTCTCTCTTTCTTTGCTACTCTCTCTTTGCCTCTTTTTCTCTCTCTGCTGCCCCCTGCGCCCTCTCTCTCTCTCTCTCTCTAGACCTACAGCCCACAAACCCTAACCCATCATGACCTTGTGCAGCACCCTGGATACACCCTGAGACATGCCTCTCCCCCCATTCATCCCAAAATCTCTCATAGGTCCCTCTCCCTCCTCATGAGCAACCTAACACCCCCAGTTGGCTGCCTGATCAACACCGCCCTTGGGGACCACCCCCAATTTTTTGAACCCAACGGTCATTAAATCCTTTTTCTATAAAGAGCCGCCAACGAACCAAAACAAGAGGAGGCTGGAAGGGGAATCATATGAGGAGTTCGTTTTAGCCCCCATTCAAGCCCTAGATTGACAATAGAGTCTGATTTCACCCCTTTCACAAAAAACCCCTAAATTCTTGCTATTCCTCACTTCGTAGTTGTGCCAATAAAACTATACAAACCCGAGCAACGGCTAGAAATTAGGAGGAGAAGAACCCTGCTGACGCTCCCTAAAAGCTCCCATTAAACTCGGAGCTCAGAGAGATTCTAGAAAAAATAAACCCAGCAGCCTTGCTCTCTCTAATGGCAAAACCCTAAGCAATCTCTTCACTCATTCTCCCTTATCTCTAAAGCTCTTGTATCTGTCAAACTCAAACACCCAAAAACCACAGTTCCCTTCTGTCGTTCCTGGCATCCCCATCTCACCTCAACATCTTTCCCTCTACACTGTCATTCTAGCAAAGTTAAGTTCTTCAAAGAAGTGCTGTAAGGAAGCCCAAATTTCATCAAACCTGTGCAACATATCGGGTGAATATACATAAGTAAATCATTTCTTCATTTTTTTTTGTATTTACTAGTAATGTTCCTGCCATCGATGATCTCAGCACCCTATATTATTATTATTATTATTACTATTATTTTTATAGCAATTTGGGTAGTATGTGTTTGTTTGTTTAAAAAATTTATTTGTTTATTATTGAATGATATGAATCTAATGGTTTCAGCCAACTGCACAGAGGGTTTATTATTGAATGATATGAATTTAGGTTGAAGATTTTTTGGATGCTTTACATAGCTGAAATTACTGGGTTAAGGTTAAGCAAGGAATGCAGAAGACATCTTTGCCATGTCTGACTGAATACTTATGTCAGTACTGCACCCAAACAAATGTGGATGAACTTTTTAGTGGGTTGATACCTCTCAGTTCAACTTTATAATCTTTGGATAGAAGAATTTAATCCTAAGTTCTAGTCTAATATAAAGTAGTGGGTTGGCAAGCTTACTCTATTGGTCATGTCCTTCTTGCATGGGCTTGAAGGGAGGAATTGCCAATAAAAAAAAAAAATGGTTTTTACCATTTTTTTGCTGGTCTGAGCCATATTGATGGAATTTGTAGGCTCTTTTGGGTTAATGTTTGACTGCAATAGATTTTTGAACTTGTGGATTAAGGTAAGTGCATGTTGAGGTGTTACCGGGTGCACAGAGCAATAAATGAGGCAAGAAATAATATGAAAATATGGAACAGTGGAAGTCATGTTACAAGATCATGGCTTGTGAAACATATAAGCATAACTTAAATCTTACCTCCAAATTCCATGGATTCTTAGAAAATTGTCTTTTGCAAACTTCTTGCATTGCTCTCTATACCTTGTTTTTTTTTTTCTTTCACTTTGGAACTAAGGTAAATTACAAGGAAAGGAAAACTACTTTAAAACAAGAGAATATATGGATTTATTAACATGGAAGTTTTCCACCATTCCATTGCTCTATATTTATCATGTTTTTTGGCATTCTTCGGCCAGCTTGTTACAAGAGTTGGAATGAGCCCTCATATTAGTGCACAATTTAATTGCATAACGAGCAATTGGAGATGGGTCTTATGTAAGGATGTAGATTTGGCCTATGGCATGGTTGACTTTCTCTCCTGTGTCAACAAGAATGTTTTATTACCAGCTAGAACTATTATCTTTATCCAGTTATGGGACTTTTTTTATAAGAGCTTCCAAATAACCATTTGATCTCTTTAAACTTCCCAAGTTAACTCCCCCTTTTCTGAATGTTCTATGTCTTAGAAACTTTTTGGAGAGAATGATAAGTTAATGCCATCTTGGTTTTATTCATACACTACTGGCTTGCTTGCTGAATTCTGAAATATATACATTCTATTCAGCATTCTAATTGCTTGTAGCATCATTCTGTTTAACATCGCCTATTTATATAAATTATATAGATGTTGGTTACCATATAAAATGTTGATGATATTGACTTGAATGAACATCACTTAGCATTGTAGCTATCTGTAATTTCATTGCTTGCACCTCAATGTTTTTTGTTGCTTGTTTATATAAGGCTATATGATGGTCACCATATAACCATGTTGATGATATTAACTTGCATGAACTTTGCTTAGCATCAAAGCTATTTTGTAATCTCATTGCTTGCACCCTCATTTGATCGAAGGTTATATATTGGTCAACATTTTACTATGTTGGCAAGGGATAAACCTTGTATTACCATTGTCATGAGTTTTGTACTTCCATGAGTCCTTATGGATTCAATGTGAGCCATAACATCTCCTCTAGATGACAATAGGTCAACATGAGTTGCACCTTTAGTAAATGATTACTGGCTATGGTAGGTGTGTGCCTACATGTAGAAGGGAGAGAGGAAATGTTAGCAATACCATAATTTTAGGAGAGTGAGAAGTTAATGCTAATATATTACTAAATAATAGTCCTAGAAATATAATTCTCAAGGTTATGTAGTGGTATAACTTTGTCTATAAATTTTTACATTTTTTAATAAGAGAAACACTCTAGAGACGAATGGACAAATACTTCATTTGCCAAAGAAAATGCATAAAAATTATAACTTAATAGCAGATATAACAACAAAATATAATAAGTTGCTATAGGACTCTAGTTTTCATTGTGTGGTAGAAACAAATTCTGGTGAAGAAGTCATAAGGTGAGAACTTTTCCAGTAGCTTAATACTAATGTTTTAGCTAGGTTATGAGCTTTAACCTCATGAAATGTAAACTTATTTGCTTTGTAATATGTAATAGTTGAATAAAATTCAACATGTGAGTCGTTTCAAGACTGAAAAATGAAAATAGCTTTTAACATGAATGAAGCTGGTGTAGTATACTACACAGTCATGTTATAAAGGAGTCAAACCCAATGGCAAACCTTTGTGAGTCTTTAACCTTAGTATGAT
>JAOXJP010000001.1:13023475-13037586 GCA_025762735.1 Platanus orientalis
GTACCCCCCCCCCAAGAGCGAGAGAGAGAGAGAGAGATAAGTTACCCATAGATATCTTAGAGTGATCATTTTCATTTTCTCAATTCTATCATTCAAAAGGAGAGATAGATTGAAGAGGAATTTTCTTAGGCTCTGCTGGGTTGTTAGTAGAATGCAAGAAAGTGAAGTGAAGTTAATTGTATGAAAGTGAGTAAAGTGAAGTAAAGTAGACTGAAATTGTGTTTTCCAACAATTGTTTGGTTGATTTAGAATACAATAAGAAAATATAAGCAAATATTGCTTACTTTCATAATGTGCAGAGTATTTCGTTCCAAAATCCGACCAATTGGGTCGGATTTTCACAAAGGAAATCAAGGTATTAGGAAAACCTTAAATGGAAAGCCAATATTCCGATGAATATTTTCCTATTTCAACCAAACGGACAATTTATTTGGATTCTTTGAAGATCCGTACTATCTTCCATTACTTACTAGAAACCAAACACAACTTTATAGATTTACAAAATGATAAATAAAGTAGAGATGTGCTTTTGGGATGTTGTGTAATAGATAAATACCATTAAATTGAGAGGTATATTTTATAAGATAGTTAATAAACCAACCATACTTTATGAAGTAGAATTTTGGGTGGCCAAGAGAACACATATAATGAATAAGTATAATTGAGATCTCTATAGAAAAAAAAAAGTATTACTGAGATAGACAAGTAGCAAGACTAGAAATGAATGTATTTATAAGAACTTAAAGATAACAATTTTTTATATATATATAATTAGAATCTATTAAACTAATGAGGAGAGGGCTACCTAAGGGCAACAAAATTCAACAAGAGTTTTGGTTCCAACCAAGAAGGGAGAACTGAGAACCAACAATCCAACAATTAGAAACTCTGCCCCTAGCTAACTAACCGATGAGCCACCGAGTTGGCATAACGACTAACATGAACACAAATTACCTTATCAAAAGTGCTAAGAAAAGAGATACAAGCATAGATAAGGACACTAATGACCTATGGCCAATCCTTATTATGATATGAGAGGAAGGTAAGGACTTCCAATGAATCACCCTCCAAGATCAACCTACTGAGCCCCAACTCGTGGGCTGTAGAAAGAGCTAAATGCACAGCCATGCATTCCGTAACAAGAGCATTATCAACAACACTTCCCTCCTAACTTGGCATGCAAAAAAGATCTTGAAAAATCTCACACAACTCCCATATCAGCGTTGTGGATGTAGCACAAAAAGCAGCATCAAAATTCACTTTATTGAAAATCAACTTCTGGGGGTCTCCAACATAAATGATCTTTTAGACAATCTGACACAAAAAAGGAACACTTCTCATCAGGCTTCATTTAACATCCTGAAACCAATACAGGAAGAGTTAAACATATTGAAGCTCATCTTTTCAAATACTGTCTTATTTTGAGCTTTCCATATGTTCCAAGCAAAAATAGCAATAACATTCAAAATATCAATACGTTCATGATTATGAAAGATCCTCATATCACATCAATACTTGATCCAATCTGACAAGTAAATTACGTTTTTATAATATGTTTTAAGAGAAAGATGGAAAGCATACCAAATTGTGACTATGACTTTACACTTAACAAGGCAGTGCAGGGTAAACTCTTTAGCCTCTTTACATAAATGGTAGAGATCTATGACAAAGAATTTTCTTTTCAATAAGTTTTTCTTTATAGGTAAGGCCTCTTGACATGCACACCATAAGTAGTGCTTAGCTTGAGGGGGTGCTTTGAGACCCTAGATTTTACTCTAGGGAAAGGGACTTGGGGTAGGTTGGGAATAAAGGGGTAGGGCAAGTAGAGAGAGTAGACAAACTTAACAAAAAGGAAGCCGTTCTTATCAAAATTCCAAATCAACTTGTCATTTATATTAGTTAAAGGCAGATGAATTCCCAAAATAAGACACTCCTCCTTCAGGGAGATCAAATTTTTAATGGTTCTTAGATTCCATTGCTTAGACAAAGGATTAATAAGCTGATGAACCCAATGAACTTGAGGAGGTTATTGGGAGACAGGGTGGAGACTGAAGTTAGGGGCATTTGGGATCTAAGGATCATTCTAGATATCGATGTCATTTCCATTTCCCACTTTCCAAATAAAGCCTTTTGAGAGAAGCACTCTACCCCTTAAGATGTTCTTCCAAGCCCAAGAACTATTATTTTAAATTTAGTAGATAGAATTGAATTTTTGGGATGGTATAGAGATTTAAAAATTCAAACCTATAAAGCATTTGGGTTTTAAAGAATTCTCCAGGCATGATTGACAAACAAAGCAATGTCAAAATTGTGCAGATCGTGAAAACCCAAACCAACATTCCTTTTAATCTTTTGGATTTTATCGCACCTTAGTCAATTAATTTTTTTTATCACTGTCTCACTTCCCCACTAAAACTGTAACACCCCTCACATAATTTGCACATATATGGCACATGTGTTTCACAGACAGTGTGAGTTAAATCACATGTAATGACCTATAAACTTATGAAACTTTAGAGATAAATTTGTACAAACCAACAAATAATTTGTGATCAAGCTATGCACCCTTAGAAATATCTTAAAGTCTATTTTCCAATTCCATAAAACGGTGAGTGAATATGAGTCTCTTAGAGGAATTTATAATCATTTTCCCACAAGGTATCTATGTTGACAGGCCAAATAATTTGATGTAACTTTAAAAATACACTAATAAAAATGTAGAAATAATTAGAGTGCAAACTTTATGCCCTTGAAAAGGTCTTGAAGTCTAATTTTCAGCAAAATAAACAGCGAGAAAATCCAAGTTTCTTAGGAAAAGTTATGAGCAATTTAGTGCGAAGAGATAAAAAATAAAAAACCTGTCCAATTCAAGCCAAATCAGTCTGGATCGAGCCTTCACTTACTAGATCAATCCTGGATTGAGCTGACACTTCTTTAGTCTCAGAAAAGTGCCCAAAAACATCCTGGATCGAGCCGGCATCGCCCTGGATCGATCCAAAAGTAGGATAAATGATTTTTTGGTTTTGAAAATTTTCAATTTTAGCTTAGTTAAAGTTCTACTTCATCTAGGACTCTTATGAGATCTATGTAATAGATTAAACTCGACCTAAATTGACCAAAAAACACAAAGAATGGAGAGAAGGAAAATCAAGGAAAAATCTAGAGTTTAAATGATTTTGGGGGATTTTTAAAGAGCACAGTTAGGAGCAAATTTGTGATTCAACAAAGAGATAAGAAATTGTGTAATTTATCATTTTTACTTAGGTTCTTAGTTATTTAAAAATATTGATATTATTTTTGAGAATTGTTATAAATTTTACACAAGTTTTAAGTGAGTTTTCAAGTGAACATGTTAAGAACTATTGAAAACATCTTAAGAATGTAAAGACCGAATTTTTACAAAGAAAAATAATTGTTTTTTTTTATTTATCAATATAAGTATGATTTCAATATCCCTTTAAATATAGACTATCACATAGATCAAAGCATGTGAAAATTGTATTGTATAAGATAGTTTTTGAGAAAATACTATTAGTATGGAAAGTATTGATAAAGTTCCATAGTTATGAAGTTATAGATATTGAAAAGTTACTATATTGATATAAAATTGTGATAGAGAGATCATTATTAATGTATTATATAAATTGTTAAAGTTTCATAGAAAGTACTTAGATGGTCAAACAAACTCCATTGGTTTTTAATTAATATTGTATTGTACATGTTAGAGACTACATTGTTATATTATAAAATGTAAAGAAATGATTATATTGATTAGAATTGATAAAGAGTTAAAGTAATGCAAATGTATGGTCAAAGCCACCCTTTATCATCGAAGGAGAAACATTGATGATGCTTAGCACACCTGGCTTATGGTGTGAATGATCCTTTTACTGGGGATTATAAATGGTTATCACATGACTCTTCTCACTAGAGATAAAATTAGTGAATCACGTGGCTCTTTGTACTATAGATAAAATTGGGATATCACGTGGTTCTTCTTACCGGAGATAAAATTAGTGAATTATGTGATTCTTATCACCCAAGATAAAATTGGTGAATCGTGTAGCTCTTCTCACTAGAGATAAATTGGTATATCATGTGGTTCTTGCACTAGAGATAAAATCGGTATATCATATGATTCTTTTCATTGGAGATAAAATGGTGACATTGATATCATATTGTATTGCATTGTCATTGGTTCATCCATGCATGAAATTATATCGGATCGTATCGTATTATCACTATTATAGTATTGTTTACATGTATAGACATTGCCATTGTACTGTTAACGTACTTTCCTTATAATATTAAATGTTAACTGATATAGAATTATTAAATAAAGATTAAGAAAGATTGTTAAGAATGCTATATGATTGAAAGTAATTTTATAGCATGTGTTAAAATAAGGTAGATTTAGAAAATAGTAGTGTAACAACCGTATTTTACATCTGTATTTTCTTATCTCCATTCTACTATCATTTTTCTGTTTTAATTGTATCGTGCGAGTCTTGCCTATACTTTTGTATATCATTACACTTTTTCTGCTAAGATTGTCAAACTCACTCAATTCAATACTATAAATAATGAGAAAGAGGAAAAACGTGTAAATTGACTATTGAATAAGTTTATAGATGAGGCTATGGATGATTTGGATCTTAGGAATTATTAGTTTTATTTGAGATGAATCATTGATTTACAAATTATTGTTATTTTAATTTGTTTAAGAATGAAATTGTAATAAGTAGATGAAATTTTAGATTATTGTTAGATTGTTGAGATTGATGTTTTAGATTTCTAGTGATGGTTTGAAGTTATCTAATGAAATGAATTTTTAAATTTTGATTTATATTATTAATAAAATGTCAATAGAAAATTACTTGAGATCCATCTATTAACCTATATATTTTCGCCCGAATGAATGAAAAAGGAAAGGGATTGACATGTGGAGATACACTGAATTAATCAATGTGCTGAAAAGTGTTGTAAAGATTTTTTTTTTTTACATGTGATGAATGAGATGACCTCAAGATTGAACGAATGAACATGTTGTATCTCCAAAATTCGTAACCTTTAGGGTATAGGTTTCGGGTTGCCAGAAAAACTTTCTTCGAATTATAAATGGATTTAGAAATAAGGAAATAGGATATGGCTAAGATAGCAATCATGAAAAATTTTAGGAGAATTTATTTGCCAACTTGAGATAGAAGTTTGCCTTTCCAACTTTAGGCTCTAAGCTTCACCCTATCTTCAATGTAGTAGAAAATTAAAATCTTATCTCTACTAATAAA
Organism: Platanus orientalis; assembly: GCA_025762735.1. Lineage (NCBI taxonomy): Eukaryota > Viridiplantae > Streptophyta > Magnoliopsida > Proteales > Platanaceae > Platanus > Platanus orientalis. Next base: position 13,028,764 of record JAOXJP010000001.1, read on the forward strand.
AGATGGGAGACACAGAGTTTGAGCTGGTTTGATCATATATGATGAAATGCTTGCACCAGGGTAAAGGAACGGGATTTGTACAAGTTCAAGGTCTTAGGATGACAAGAAAAATGCCAAAATTGACTTGGGTTGTAGCAAAGGATAAAACTGCTTGTGATTTATCATTACAAAAATTTTAAAACCAACCTCAAGCAAAGATTTGGTGAGTTGAGTAGATATCGAAGTAGTACATAATGATAGAATGATAACATACGAAGGCAGGTTATACTATCACAGCAATTCTAGCATTAAGCTATTTCCACCATCTCCGGAAATGGAAGCAATACTGAGCAATTCACGTACGACTTCCGTTTTTCCGCCAGACCCACTCTTGATCTCCGATCAAGCTAAATGAGTATAGGTCCTCAACGTAACGACAGAAATATTGTGGTTTTAAACCTTGCTTGAGTGTTTCCATTACAAAAAAATAATTAACTCCCAGTCTCTCACTTAAGGGTTATCAACGTAACCTCCCAACCACCATCTCCACTCCAGTTGCTCTCTGAGAAATATGTAAATAAAAATACATTTCACAACGCAACCAAATTTAACCCAAAACTGCGGCCCCCAACCATTGAAACATACATAGGTTATACAGTTGACCCACACTTTGCCCAGGCTCGAGGCAGAGGGGCCATGAACACCTATTTTGCAATCTCATGGCTGATCTCAGCCATGGCATATAAATATATATCACCATATATGGGTATGAGTATCTGATATAAACTTTTAAGGGAAGTTACATTTACATGGAGAAAGGTTAATTGCCAGTGGTAAACATATGATATTCACCCAAACAGCAGTTAACTGGCAATTTTCAATCATGTGAAGGCAGAGCATGTTTCTGCCTTTTGGTGGTCATGTGCAACTTGTTCTAGTAGCCTTTCTGGGATACGAATGAGTTGATTATAGGAACTTTGAGGAGATGGTTTCAGTTCTAGCCGAGTCATCCGCCAAAATCATGACTTAAAAACTTGCTTTGGTGTATAACACCAATCATGACATCAAACTGGAAAATCATCGAAGGTGTGGATCTCCAATTACCATGTAGCCTGGAAGTCATGGCACTTTACTACTCAAATTTGAGTTTTCTTTCTCCATAGAGATGATGCACGCAAGCCTCTCGTAGACCTGTCACAACAAGGTTCCACAATCTTCTCTGAGAAATGAAATTCTACAGCTTAGTGCAAGAATTATTTTACAGGGAGTTCTGTTTCCTGGATTACATACCCCAGTAAGCCGTTCATTCTTGTTGAGCTTATTTACAAATGATCCATCGTACCTATACAGTAGTAGGATATGTAAGTGGAAAGCCTGCTCTCCCCATTCATTCTAATCTTAAGAACTCAATTTAATGAAATATTCAATTCTTCTCACCAATCACGGGGGATCCCAGCTTCATCTCGAGCTGAATAATTGAAGGGGCCCTTCAGCTCCACATTGTACTCATTTAACAAGTCTAAAGGACAATTATGCATAGAATCAATAAAACTTATATATGCTAATCGAAAATTTATTATATTAATAATTCAAGTAGAAGGTTGACCTGCCTTTAAAAGTGGTGCAAGGTGTACGTCCCATTTTCTGGCAGACTGAGAGGAACCAGAACACACCAACTGCCACATGTGCGACTTCTTCTTCAGCAATCCTAGCAACAATCTTTGAGGTCCTAAGATCTCCAAAGCCAACCAACTTTTGCACTAGACGGGGTCCAGCATCAAGCCCTCTAGCCTCCTGAAAATGATAACAAATAGGTTTATAGGCATTAAGATGATGTGAATACTTATAGTGCAGAGACAAACAGACCTGGAACAGAGATACATGTGGGTGGAAGTAACCTGGGAGTGAGTGTGGTGGAAAATATCTTGCCAAATGCTGAAAGCAACATAAAAACTGCAGCCCAAAAGACAAACTCAGGTAACAACTCTTCTCTAAGAGGACCAATAGAGACTAGAGGCAGGAAAAATAAGGGAATTGTTATAAATGATGAAGCAACCACAAAGTCCAAGAGGGTTGGGAGTCAGTCCAGCAATAAAATTGTTAGACATGATTAAAATTTTACTTGGAATGTCAGAGGTCTAAACACTTCTGACAGACGAAAAGAAGTGTGTAGTTTTATGTCAGCTCGTAATCCGGACATTTGTTGCCTTGTAGAAACTAAAATCAAGCCTGAGAATAAAGATAATATTGCAAAAATCTCTTTTGGTGATTGGGAGGTGGTAAACAACTATGAATTCCACGAAAATGGGAGGATTTGATTACTTTACAAGAAGTATCTATAGGTTCATGTTCAATATAAATCAGCTCAAATGATTAAATGCAGTGTGAAAGCACATCACACCACTGAGAAGTTTTTGTGTTTGGCAATGTATGCATTTAATTATGAAGGAGCTCAGCAAAGTCTATGGGGAGAGATGGTTACAATGAAAAATACAAATAATGCGTCATGGATTTTATGTGGTGATTTCAACTGTGTGAGATATAGTCATGAAAAAATAGGGGACAATCCAAGTGTCACAATTATGGGAGATTTTAATAAATGCTTAATGGAGGCAGAACTTCAGGATTTGAAATGGTGGGGTAGCAAGTTCACATGGTGGAATCAACAAACAGGCTCAGGAAGAGTTGAAAGTAAAATTAATAGGGCTCTAATCAATGGCGAATGGATAAATTTGTTTCCTAATTCGGATGCTAGCTTCTTGCTCCCAGGAATTTCGGATCATTGTCCTAGCCTTGTCTGCACTCAGTATGGTATATGTGGGAAGCCGAAGCCTTTTAAATTTTTTGATGTGGGTGCAGCATGAAGATTTCATCAATGTGGTCAGAGAGGGATGGAGCACACAAATCACTGGCAACCCTCTATTTCAAGTTACACAAAAGCTTAAAGCTGTAAAAAATAAATTGCAAGTTTGGAATAAGGAGGTGTTTGGCCATGTGGATAAACAAAAGATAGCCTTGAAAGACGAGATATTCAAGCTCCAAAATGCTAGAAGACTGAATCCAAATGATGAAGGCCTAAATGAGAAGGAGAGACATGCGACAAAGGAATATATAGAATTCCTAAAAGTGGAAGAAAGGTTTTTGAAACAAAAGGCAAGGGTTAATTGGCTAAACCTTGGGGATGATAATAGTGCCTTTTTCCATCAAAGCATTGAACAGAAAAGGAACAAAAACAACATTAGACAGAATATTGATGAAAATGGCCAACATTTGGAAAGTGAGGGGGCAATTCGAGATGAAACTGAATGCTATTTCAAAAAGATTCTTGCTCCAAGTACCAACGAAAATACCACAAATTATCAATGGTGACCAGACACAGTGTTAAATGAAGATCAAAATAAGCTATTGGTGGAAGATATTATAGATGAAGAGATTAAAGAAGTAATATGGAATGGCAAGGAAGGCAAGGTTCATGGACCGGACAAGTTCACCTTATTTTTCTTTAAAGTTGCCTGGGAGGTGGTGGGTGGGGATGTTACTGCGGCTATAAGGCACTTTTTCAATACTGGGCGCTTATTGAAATAAGTAAATCCAACATTCATATCCTTAATCCCAAAGAAACTAGAGGCTTCCACATTTAATGACTTTAGATCTATTGCACTATGCAATTTAATCTATAAGTTCATTATCAAAATCATTGCAAACCGCCTGAAAAGAGTGATGAATGTCTTGGTGCGACCAAATCAGACTACATTTATTGAGGGACATTCCATTGTGGAAAATATCATCCTCTGCCATGAAGTGGTTAGAGGCTTCGAAAGGAAAAATCATACTTAGGCTGCAATAATGAAGATCAACTTAAGAAAAGCATGACTCAGTGTCGTGGGAGTTCATGAGAAAAGTGCTGGAAAAAATGGGTTTCCCAAATAAATTCATTGGTTGGGTGATGGAGTGCATATCATGTTCCAAGTTCTCTATCCTAGTCAATGGTAGTTGAAAAGGGTTCTTTCAGGGTACTTGTGGCTTGAGGCAAAGTGATCAAATCTCTCCATATCTCTTTTGTCTAGCAATGGAGATTTTCTCATCCATTTTTTAAAAAGAAGTCCACTCAGGTAACATTTCCCTTATTCCCAAGTGTAGAGGCATTAAATTATCCCACCTGATATTTGCAGATGACCTAATGATTTTTTCCAAGAGTGACTCCATAGAAACAATAAATAGAGTCCTGGATATATTCTCGAATATATGTGGACTTTATGTTAATAGGGAGAAATCAACTTTAATTCTTACAGGTACTTCTGAAGAGACAAAACAACAACTATTGGCTACTACAGGTTTTGTTAAAAGAAACCTACCTATGAAGTATCTTGGAGTGCCTTTAGTGGCAGGCAAATTATCTTACTAGGACTACAGGCCAATTATGGAAAAGCTAAAAGGAAGACTTGTTGGATGGAAAACGAGATCACTCTCCTATGCAAGCAGATTGGTCCTTGTCAGGGTAGTTCTTTAAGGATGCTATCTGTATTGGTCTGGCATTTTTGGCTTGCCTGGAAGAGTTGCCAAAGAAATTGAATATTTGTTTGCAAAGTTCCTTTGGGCGGACCCTGACCTAAATAGGAAAATGCATGCAATGAGCTCGGAAAAGGTGTGTAAACCATATAAGGAAGAATGACTGAACCTCAGGCGAGTCAAAGAGATGAATAATATAGGTATATTGAAGCATCTGTGGTGGCTGGTGTCTAACAAGGAGAGTTTGTGGGTGAAATGGGTTAACACTAAATACTTGAAGCATGATTCCATCTGGACAGTCAAACAACCGGTAGATTGCTCATGGATTTGGAAGAAAATTTTAAGGGTGAGACAATAGGCTGAATCTAATGTGCTTACTCTGATAAGGAATGGTATAAATACAAAGATGTGGCTTGATAAGTGGTATACATGTGGAGTATTGGAAAATTTATATGGGGAAGAAATCCAGCTAGAGTTAGCCTTAGAAAAACATTGTAGAGTTTCTATCTTGACTCATGAATAGGAGTGACAACTGGATTGGTTGGGACAGCAGCATTGCAACAAGTTTGGGATGATATCCAAAATATGGAAAAACTTCCCCATGATCAAAGTGACAAGGTAGTGTGGATGGCATCACCAAATGGTCTATTCACATCAACTTTAGCTTGGTCTATGGATAGAGAGGTGGGAGAAGTCGTGAATTGATTGGATGTAGTCTGGTGCCACAAGTTTATTCCGAAACATAGCTTTGTGTCCTGGAGAGCTATGTCACAAAGACTACCTACTCAGAGCTGGTTGTGCAAACTAGGAATCATTAGTACCTCACAATGTTGTTTCTATTGGAATAACATGGAGGATCTGGAGCATCTCTTCTTCGTATGTGAATTCAGCAAGGCAGTTTGGAATTCAATCCTTAGGAAAAACTTTCCAAGAGATAGAAGACCTAGACCTTTGGTGACGGAATGTGCATCAAGAACACCTACAGGGGGACATCAATCACGGCAGCCATTGGGAAACTCTTCTTCAATGCTTGCATTTATAACATCTGGAAAGAGAGGAATAACTGCAGATTTGGAGGTTGCAGCATGAGAAAGGACACGATAGTAGAAAACATCATATTCGATGTACATACAAGGGCTTATTGTTTCAACACATTCAAGCAAACTGGGATTTGCTGACAAGTGACGCCACTAGGGTACCCAGATTTTGTACTTGGAGTAAACCACCAACACACACATGGGCTTTTTCTTGTGATGGTTCTCTTACACAGAACCGGGCTGGATACAGAGGCTTAATTAGAGATCACTTTGGAAATCCACTTATTGCTTATGCTGGAAAACTAGAGCCCAAGAACATCTTATGGCTAGAAATTTACGCTCTCCTCAGGGGCTTAATTCTAGCTATTGCGAAAGGTTGCAATCAGATTTGGATATTCCTGGATTCAAAGGTGGCTGTTGACATTATTAAGATGGAGGTGTGCATCCCTTGACAAGTTCTAAGTTTAGCTCACAAGATATGGAAACTTAAGACACAGTTTGGAGTTTTCGAAATTCAGCATGTGTGGAGAGAAGCAAATCAGCCAGTTGATTTCCTTGCTTCCTGGTCTTTGGGTCATCATGAACAAATCATCATCCCAAATGATTTTCCAGATCCTCTTAAAGATGTAATCCTCAAAGATGCCACCCAATGTACATATCTTAGGATGTAATCTTTTTTTATTTAATACAATTATCACTTATCTAAAAAACAAAAACCATATCTGAACTAAAAGCGAGTGCAACTCAATTGCATTAATAATAGGAATCAGTTATCAAAAAATATATATAACAGGAAAAAAGCCAAAAATGGGGAGAAGGGTATGTACTGATACCATATTAGTTATACTCCAAAACAAAGTGAGCAGGAAGTTAATTCCACAATTGAACCAAACCATTAGGAAGATAACAATCAGAGAAGAAAAAAGAAGCAAAGAAAGAACAAAAAAGAGAAGAAAACGGGTTGTGAATGACTTGAGGGAGTATCATATCGCCTGAAACTCAAGAAGAGGACCAACACCAGAATGCCGACTGTAGATGATATTCTTCACAAGCTGGTAGGATATGAAGAGTTGTTAGAGCTACAGAGAAGACATCAGATTCAGAAAAGCACGAAGTTCTGAGGTTTGTTGCAAAGTCTAAAAATGGTCCGAATTTAAGAGTGTGAAGTTGCAACTACAAACTTGATGTTAGCTGTGAATGGACCACAAAAAAGTGTAATGTACAATGGAGTGAGAAATATACCAGGTGTTTCAATATTTTATAGAATTTGGGGGTACTTGATGGTTAAGGAGGCAATCGGGCCAAGGATATCAAAGTCAATATAGAGAGCAGAAATATGATAGACATGGAAGAAACTGTACTTAATCATAGTTAAATGGAAAGCACTGATGAAAATTTTGGGCAGAATTGGAAAATGGTGAGAATACTAGAAAGGCTGCAAATGTACATTCTTTATGGTAGGTCAAAGACCTGAAGCAGCAACAAATAGCAAGAAGGCAATTGTTTAAAGAGAAATTCCTGAGTATAGAATGCTTGGTATCAAAGACAAAATTCAACTATAGAGAGGCCATAACTTGATAGGAAACCGCACCAATAAAAGATACCTCCAAGCCTTAAATCTATCAAAAAAGACCAAACTTTACAAAACATGGGGCATAGTCTTAATCCCTGAGTTCTCTATAGATATCCAAATCCTTGATATAAAAAAGCCAGAAACTACAGCTTTGGGATATAAACTTTCTTAATTCATATGTAAATGAGTCCCAAAGTTTGCTCCCAAAGTAAGAGATTACCTGAACTAGTGGAATCACTGCCAAACGTGCAGCCACGTCCCCAGATGATTTCTCACACTCCCTCCAAAGCAAATTATGAGCAGGCATATCTCCATAACTATTGATACATAGAATGAACGTCAAGATAATTAACAAGAACCAATATAATTTCTGAAGAATGTACATAAAAACCAAACTATTCTCACCTGAATCCAAGCTCAGCCAGTCTCTGAGAACACCAAGCAAAATGGCGACTCTCATCATCAGCAACATGTGCAAAATCAGCAAAGAAACCCTCTCCAAGTACTTCACTATAAGGTGAAAACCGGACAACCGTATCCCAAGCTAAATCAATAGCATTGAGCTCCACATGCGCGAGATTGTGGAGCATATAAGCATTAAGTGGCAAACCAGAGTTTTTGGGAGCTGGAATCTCCTTTGGGGAGACCTGAAGTTCCACAAGTAGTTAGCCCAATTTAAGAGAAACACAGATTGTGAAATCATCTATTTACATTTGGCAGGACTTCAAAAAATCAAAAGCGTACAAACCCAGCAATTTACACAATTTACGATAGAGCAGCCCAATTAAGAAATAAACGGCAAAATAGAACATTGGTTAAGTTGAGAAAACAAAACCCATAAGATTGTAAACAGAAAGGGTATAGGAATCAGAGAATGAGATGACGTACCAGGTGGGGTTTAGGTGGGCGAGCGGGTCGATCGGGGGGTTTGGAAACGCCAAGCGGGAGATGCTCGGAGCGCCATCTCGAGTAGGCGAGATGGGAAAACCCGGATTTGGTGAGAGGGTCGCTGGTGGAAAGAACTAGGGTTCCAAGCTCAGCCAGAGAAGATGCATACGCCGTTGGATCGTTCTCAACTTGGGTTGATGACGATGACAGTTGTTCGGGACCGCTGGAACCCCATTTACGGTTTTCGTTGAGTGAGCTTTCTCTCCACCTTTGAAGGCCAGACCACGGTTGGTATTGGGGGGAGGAGGAAGAAGAAAAGGCATTTGTCCTGACTCTGCGTGGTAGGATTGGTGAGCAAAGAGCGCACCGTAGCCCTGGAGAGAGCAGCATCGTTTTAAGCTGCATTTGCCGATATCAGAGAGAGGTTTTGTGACTTCTGTTTATTCATTCCCGGCTTTACAGTATCACTAGCTGTGACCCGTGCGAATTTGCACGGAAAATGTATATAATGTTATATGTTTTAAAAATATTTGATTTTTAAGCAAATTGAATATTTAGAAAAAAGTTAATATTAGAAAAATGTTATATATAAATTTACTTGTGTGTTGAGTTGATAATTTATTTTATAATAAAATTGAAAATCATGCGATAAAATAATCAATTAAGGAATTGTTAATTACTAACATTTTATGATATAGGTTCAAAAAATTTATAGGTGATTAGAGAGTGTTTTTGAAAAATTAAAGAATACAAATTTAGATAATATCCACGTGGATGAAAGATAAAGGAGCTTGAGGCTATTGTTTTAATATATATATATATATATATATATATATA
>JAOXJP010000001.1:13037686-13049765 GCA_025762735.1 Platanus orientalis
GGTAAGGCTTACCGTTAGCGTCCCTAGTGGCGCGGGTTCAAGTCACGGAAACAGCCTCTCCAGAAATGGGGGTAAGGATGCGTACATCTTGCCCTCCCCAGACCCCGTGTTAGCGGGAGCCTCGTGCACTGGGCCGCCCTTTTTACTATTATGGTATGGGATCCATGTGTAAGTTAAGGTGACTAGAGGCTCTGGTGGTTATGTTTAGGAGTCTTATTTTGGTTTATTTAATGCTTTAATTTCATTTTCATATCTTTTGTATTAACTTTATTTTTTGTTTTTATGTTTCCAGGCACCAAAGGTATTTTATTAATTTTGTATAGCCTTGGTACTTTAGTTTGGTCCAAACATGAACCTTGTTCTTGTAAATGCATTTTTTCAAAATTGATTTGTTTAATTTTATTTAGATTTTACTCTTATTTTCTTACTATTTTATATTGCAAGTTTGCTAATATATTTTCAACTAGAAATATAAATAATAAGGGACATCTTACAAGTTATATAAACTTATATTCTTTATTTTAAAAATGAAAATTATTATAAAAAGAAAAACTCCAAGAATTCCTAGATATGTGAATGCCTCTTGCCTTGGTTTAATTGCTTATTTACAAAATACTGATCACATCAAGTGTTTCATCTTCTTTTCTTGATTTTCTCTTCCTTTTTTTTTTTTTCGTCATCTTTTTTCCGTCTTCTATTTCGAAATTTCTGTGTTTCTTCATTGTTACTTCAATACAACAGCCCATATTCATAATAATTAACCGCATAGTTGATAAAGCTTACCACAAACCTTAGCCAAAACTCTAATGCACAACTAGCATTCATTATCCCATGGCTATTGGGTTTTTTCTCTTGAACTTAGAACTTGGCTAGCCTTTAAACCATCGAACCTGCGAAGAATTCATTTATTTAACCATTCCACAAAATCCTTCTCAATTTTTAGATCAATTTCCTCTTAAAAACCGTAGTTTCTATCAAATACACCCTAATAAGCCTATGTATGTATTAATAAACCTAAACCTAAAACCACTTTCAACCTAATTATTTAATTCTAGGCACTAAAAATCTCCTTTTATTCATAATATTATATTGTAAGTGACAATTATTTGATTTGAGGTTTGAAGCCCCAATTTTCTAGTGATGAACTAGTCAATCCTACTTTATAAGGTAAGAGAGGAATTTGTCCATAACCACTGTAATATTAAACCTTTGCCTTTGTTTTGTCTTGCAAAGAATGAATATTTTCATAAAAGGAAAGTGACTAAAAAGATTGGCATCCGATACACCTAACAATAAACATTATACAAATAATTATAATAAAATATAAAAAATACCCTTTAATATAAAATGAAAAATATTCTTCCAATCTAAAATAACAAAATACCATTTTAATATAATATAAAAAATACACTTGTAATAAAAATATAATAAACCAAAAAGTAATTTTAAGACAAAATAACAAAGTATCAAAATATTTATTGATGTTGTGTACAACAAAATACAGGCAAGTAGAATGGATTCATTGCTTTTTTTATGTACATACGTGCCGATGTCATTGGATCTATATGTGCCCCACATGCCATGAAATGAGGCAATCATGAATATTAGAGAACATGCAAGGGAATATATTGGAACGTTAAGGATAATTTACTAATTAATTGTCTATTCTGTATATGAATATTTAATATATAGAATTGAGAGAATTTCACACTTGGGGAGCTATAATAATGTAACTCTGAGCCCTATTCCTCATTAGAATATTATTATTTTATGTGTCGCAATCCTGGTTTTTTGCATAATTTGTTTAATAAAATTATACATTTTAACCATGACCTTTTTAATACATTACGGTCTTTAGAGACAAGTTATGTAGGCTATAACTTGGGTTGAGATGGACCAAGTTGAGGTCAACCCGAACTTAGTTGAAGTACAAAGCCAAGCCATACTCGGCCCCAGCTCAAACTCAGCCTGAACTTAGCCCATTAAAAAAATGGGCTTTGTGCCAAGTTTGGGCTGGCCTAAACTTAATAGCCCATGGATTTTAGGATAACCGAACTTCACAGCCCATGGACCGAGTTGAAGATGAGTTTGGGCCAAGTTTAGATCAAGTTTATAGATAGTTTGAGTCAAGTTTAATCAAGTTTAATATGATTTTGGACTAAGTTATATATGATTTTATATATTAGTGTATGTAGACGCCTAAAATTTTCACAAATTGCAAATAAGGGTCTGCACACACCCTCACAAATCTATATAAAAATCCTTAAGGTTACACATGGGTCTTAAATCTGCAAATTAGGCCTAACTGAAGCACAAGCCCATTAGACCAAGGTTTGGGTTTGTACACTTTAACCCATAAACCACTCAACCCATGTGTTTGGCCCCTTAATAGGTGCAAAGTCCAAGACAAAGCCTATATGGGCCCACATGAAGGAATATCTACCAAATTGATTTCCAGGGCAAATAAGGGAAGATATGTCAATCAAGGAATATATAAAATTTCTTATATTGTTCTCTCTCCAAACAGAGAAACAACAAGACATAAAAGCTATGGAAGTTTAATTAACAACCAATCAATGGTGTGGATGAATCATACCTTAAAGTCTATAAATACTCCTTTATACAAGAATGAAGGGACCTTTTGCAAAAGTTTTCAAGCATGAGAAAGCTGTAGAGATAAGACAAGATCTCCAAAGTTCCAAAGCATCTCGAAGGCCTTCCATTTATTTGAAGCACCAAGGCACTCTTTCCGTTGCTTTCCATCAACTATGGTTCGTTGCTAGAGAGAACACTTCTTGTAGTCTTAGAAGTACGCCACACACAACCCTAGGTGCAAGAACACAGTGTATTCTTCACAGTCGATAAAGCTCGAAGCTCGGAGTAAAGAAAAAGCCACACCAACATATCCAAAGAAGAGAAATACGTCTTCAAGCCCTCATCTTCAGTGTTGATTGTTAATCAGAGGTCTACACTCATGTAAAGGGTGTAACCAAAGAGATTCGTTTCCATATCTTTAATATTTATAATTTTCCTCACTTTTTGTGTTTATTCCAAGAATGAAATTTGTGTTAAAAAATTTATGGCATGCTCCATGGGACCCTTTTTCCTGTCATCTCTCAAGTCGACATTCAACTTTTACACACCAGAATCGATGACATTAAAGAAGAGCTCCATTGTTGTAGTTGATGCTATTGCTATTGGAGGCAAGAAGAAAGACTCTGATAATTCTATCTCATCCACCGCCGTCTCTAAAGCTAATCACAAGCCTTTCTATGACCCACACTAAGATGAAGAAAAGGACCTCCTACTTGGTTGAGCCTCTCAACCATCATGGGAAGCACTCTACCAAGGACACATCTCATGTGGTAGCAAGTCAAAAGAAGATTCCTCTAATCAAGGTGGTAACACCTTCACCTGAAGTAAGCGAAAATGCTAACTTCTTGGTGTTAGACCCTTATTCAGTATGAAATCTAGGTCTGGATCCAGTTATAGATCTCCATCCTAAGAAATTTCCTATACAAGTTCCCAATCATACTTTGTTTCTATGCTCGCAATGATGACGGGAGCCACAATAGTTGAGGAGCAACTCACTTAAATAACTACAGCTATCGCCAAACTGACGAAGACGGTTAAAGAGAAAGATCTCCAAATCACTAACTTAATGAATAGTTTGAATAATAAAATCCAACTACATTAAGTTATGATCCTTCTCATCCACTTGGATTCACTCCACAAGAGGAGCTCTACGATGAGGAGAGGCAAGAGAAAACTATCTCATAGCGTGTTACCTGGGAAATGAATCAAGCTTTTATTGGATTACTCTTTGTACAACTATAGAATATGATCGTGGATACGATCTATGATCAATATGGAGGCTCAACCCAGTCGTCCATGGTGTATACCAAACCATACACCCAGCATATTGAAGTGATGCGTATGCCAACAGAGTATTAAACCCCAAAATTCCAACAATTCGATAGAAAGGATAGCCCCAAACAACATGTAGCTCATTTCATCAAAACGTGCAACAATGCTGGGACTTTTGAAGATTAAATGGTGAAACAATTTGTTTGCTCTCTTTGTGAAAATGTTTTTGATTGGTACACTAATCTTGAAGTTGGTTCCATTGACAGTTGGGATCAATTGGAATGAAAGTTCCTTAATCACTTCTATAACACTTGTCAAATACTGAGTATGACGGAAATTATTGTTGCGCGACAGAGAAAAGATAAACTACTCATGGACTACATCGACCACTATAGAAACCTTTCTCTCTTTTTTTTTTTTTATGAATACAATAGAAACCTTGCTCTTAATTGCAAGGACAAACTGTTCGAAACTTCTGAAATTGACATGTGCATTTATGGAATGCATTGAGGTTTACACTATCTCTTAGAAGGGATAAAGCCCTATACTTTCGAGGAGTTGGCTACTAGAACCCATGATATGGAGCTCAACATTGCCGCACATGGAGATCTAAGGTCAGAAGATGCCCAAAAAGAAAAAGAAAAAAAGAATTCAAGAATGAGATAAAACCCTCAAAAGGTAAAGAGGTCATGATGGTCACAACCAAGCTTATAGAAACCAAAAAGGTGCGTGAATGGCTATGAATATGTCACTTGCCACGCATTAATGGGCGAATGAAGACATGTATACTCCATTTGCATAGTTAGCTGCGAGGTAAAAAAAATGGGGACACTTGCCACATAAAATGTGCTCGAATGCAATTCGTGCACTGTGGAAACCAAAAACTGAAATTTAGTCCTATCTCTTTCCATGAAGGTTGTTTTGGATAAGGATAACCACAACTCCTATGAGTTTCCTAACCACCCAAGAGACTAGAGGATGTGTATTCTTACATAAAGGAAGCACTGATATATTTGGGATAAGGATGAAAGAATTCTACTTAACATGGAAGCTATGAACAAGATAAAATTCCTCTCTCAAGGTCTCTTAAAAAATATCATTTCTACATGTATAAATACTTAAAAGGATGCACCAAACAACAAGTTTTTAAGACCCTTCAAATCATATACAAACTCACAAGCAAAAGACAAGCATTGTTCTCTGAGTTTGGGTAAGTCCTGCATCCCACCAAGCCCTTCAAGCTCTTCAAGTTCAACAAGTTTTCTCTCTTCCAAGAAGGCTATAAGTCCATAATCACAACCCTTTAGAGAAGATAGTAAAGAAACCTAATGAAGAAGACAGTAATGACAAGGTAATGCAAGGATTATTTATATTCAGAGAGTGAAGTTTGCATCCATATATTTATGTTAGAAAAAATAAAAAATTTCTTCTTCTCCTTCTCCTTTCTCTTTACTTTATGCAACTTCTCTTTTATTGTACAAGTTGAGAAATTTAAAGTTAATCAGAGGTGTGCCCTTAAAAGGCAGTAATTAACAGATCTCTTGTGAGATTTGGAGTATTAGTCTCCACTCATAAAAATAATAAACTAGCCTCTTAAAACGGCTAGGTAATTTGTTCAACAAATTTTGCCTCATACGCCTCAAAATTTGGTGTTACAAATTTCTGCCACACCTGGTGGGACTATACTTTCCTCTCATCTTTCTTTAAGTTTTGTTGTATTAATGAACGCCTTTCCTTGCTATAGGTATCCTAATGAAGTTGCAACCACAGAGCCCACCATTGGTGCACTACGAGATCCCTTGTCTACGTCAACATGGGTTGAGGCTTTGCTCTCCCCACCATCCCAATGTATGGTTGAGGGTTTGGTCTCCCAAACAACACATATGGTTTAGGCTTCAGTCTCCCAAGAAATACACATGGTTGAGGCTTTGGTCTCCCAAATGACATCTATGGTTGAGACTTCGATCTCCCAACAAATGGTTGAGGCTCTTATCTCTCTAGTCCCAGCAGGGGTTAAGGCTTTGGTCTCCCCACATGTGGCTATGGTGATGCCAATATCTGCCAAGGGTAGTGCACTCACCATCCAAAACAAACCCAGTTTGGTACCCACCAAACCAAGGGGCTATATTCCCCAAATTACTTTGAATAATCTAAGAAAGCAGTAGGTACCAATGTGGGGTTAAGGATTCGGGTAAAGTGCCAGATTGTCATTCTCCAACACTATAGTACGTGAATGCATAGAATGATCATCATTCATCCAATGTGGAATCCATGAGAGAAATATAGATAATTAATTCATGGAGGAAAATTCATGCTCATTGTTGTTCGTACTCATGTAGGGGATGGAAATATGGGATACCTAAGTTGGAACTAAACTCTCAACAAATGGCCTATGAGTCCCAAGGAAAATTATGAGTTAGTGATTTTGGCAGACTTGAAGAATCTCATTCACATGCAGGTCAAATGATTCTCGCGAATGAACATTATGTTTCTAATTGGCCCGAGGGTGGGCATTCGCGAAGACGACAACATTCATGCAACAAGTTCTAAGTGAATGATGATACTAGAGTTCAATTCGTACATTATGAGCACAAGAGAAAGCCTCATTTGCACAAAGTCATGTTCACGAATGAGAACCCCTACTTGCCACCAGAAGATCAAAGTTTGACTGTAGTACATGTAACGCTTACAAGAATCGGTAATGCTGAGGAACCAAGCAGGGGAACAAATAAACAAAAAGAATGAGAATTTTAAAATACCCAGACCTAAAAAGAACTCAAACTATAAGAAGAGAAGGCCTAAAACATGAACAGTTATGGAAACTACATTACAAAAAGAGCAAGAATTGGGAAATATCACCACCTGGGCTCCTTCTGTAGCCCATAGTCAGCAATATGCTCAGGCTAGCATGGAGTTTAGGAACTCAATGCTTTTAACCAAGTTCGAGCCACTAAGGAGGCTTGAAGATAGCAAGCCACCTAAAAGAAGGAGAATATTATCTCTTAAGCAAAAAAGAGGAAGAAATATTGCTCTGAGACAAAGGGCTAAAAATCATAAGCTCTTTGATGAGCAACAAGAAGTGGGGAACATGTTAGTTAACTCACTTCCACCATGGGCACATCCTCAAAGAACTGACCCATCATTGCCTTCCTATACCAGAGGTGGTATGGGATAAAAGCCTTATGTTGACAAAGGCAAATGTTTGGGCCTAAGCAAAATCCACAAGCAACCGTAATGGTCACGGGAGCAAGGAAAGAGGTGCCCACCAACACTCCAAGCCCTTTTGGATCTCGGCCACAAGCTTTCAACTCCGTCGGGATAATGACTAGAAGTCAGTTAGCGGCAAGCACCAGAACACCTCGAACACCACCTAGAGAGATACCAACTATTGGGAGAGCCCTAGGGACCTCTTTCGTTGTTTAACAACAAGGCTAGTCCTCGTTATACACCTAGGACTGCTGTTGCGGTCAATGTGACCTCTGCCTCATAAAGTCTAGAAGAAATAGCAACTAGGTCAAGGGGAACTCAAGACCTGCCAATCAACCCCACAGCTAATGTAGAAAATGTAGATCTCAAAGAGTACTACTCTGACTCTGAAAGAGAACGCACTACAACTACGGATTGGCGAGCCAAAGTAGAAAGTCAAGATCAACGCCTGACTACTCAAGAACTTGCAGTAGCTGAGATAAATGACATGGTCGAATAGCTTACACTAGAAAAGGTACATCCCCACCAAACCATAACCCTGCAGTGGTAGAATTTGCTCGAATGACTATTCCAAGTCAAACGCAGGGAGATACCCACAACACTCACTAGAGTACATGTTCGCTACCTTACCAAGAGAAACTCTGGTTGTAAGTGTTGTACCCGGTGCATCTATTCCACAAAAGCCACTCCCACAAGCTTTCCCTCTCAGTTCACATCTACAAATGCCCCATCAACTAGTATATCAACAATATGAGCCACCACCATACGGGCCCACTCCACCATGGGTGTATGATTTAATACATTTGCACAGGCTCCCTTCATGCCACAATGACCATATGTACATCTCGTTGTACCCATTATGGACCCCAATTATATGCAAGCAATGATGATTGAGATACTCAAAGAATATAGGGAATAGGAAACTGTGAATACATATACGAGTTGAAAACTGTACCCCCCACACGTGGACCCAGTACCTTTTTTACCAAAGTTTATCTAGCCTCACTTCAACACATTTAACTGTACGACATGCCCTAAGCAACATATTTCTCACTTTGAGTCTTGATGTGGTGTTATCGCCCAACATGACGACTTGTTGCTGAAGTTGTTCATCCAATCTTTAAATGGGGCTGCATTCACATGGTATTCGAATTTGAAACCTTGTTCTATTTCAGACTGGGACGTAATGAAATGGGCATTTGTTCAGCAGTTCCATGGAACCTATAGGCCGGTGAACCTATATGAATTGCTTGGTGAAAAACAAGGAGATAATGAGTCGGTGGTGGACTTCATTAACAGGTGGAAGAACATGTCATATGCCTGTGAAAATGCACCTCCCCTCAAATCACTCATCAAGATGTGTTTACAAAATATATCATTCGAGCTTTCCCTCCATCTTACAGCATAGAAATACTCTGGGTTTAATGACCTAATATCCAAAGCATGGTTTCAAAACTCGGCTGATTCAACTCGGAATCATTGGGACCGGTCTGACTCCAAGGGTCAGGTCGAGGGTTGTCATGAATCGACCGAGTTGAGTTAGGAGTCGGGTTTTGGATCAGTTCGGATTGGTTTAGATCGGTCGACCCGACCTAGGTTTGCCATGTTTGAAGCTTAAAACCTTGGGAGCCTCCATTAAGGGTTTCCTTGATTTACTCTCCACCGATTTTCTCATCTCTAACTCCTTTTTCTTCCATTTTTTTTCAAAATTCACAATATATCATCTTCTTTACATACTACTTGCATTATTTGGAGATCAAAACAAGCTTTTGGGGGATATTTGCAAAGTTCAAATTCAAAAAAGAGGGTTTCTTCTTTTAAGAACACTTCCAAGGTAGATTTCAAGCTTTTTTTTTGTTTTGCATGAAATCAATAGAGAAACATAAATAGAACCTAGATCTCATGTTTTTTTGCAAAAAAAAAAAAATGAGATCTGTGTTTTTTAGAGATCAAACCCCATTTTTTAGGAAAAATCCAAAAAATGAAAAAAAAAATGAAAAAATTATTTAATGAATGAATCATCTAAGTTATGTTATATTTGTGGATTTTGCATCAAAATCCATTGATTTCAAGAGAGATTGTTGAATGAAAAAATTATTTAATGAATGAATCATCTGACTCGGGAATCGGTCAAAACTGATTCTAACCAATCCGATTCAGGAATTGGTCAAGACCGATTCCGAGTCCAATTCCGCGTTTTTAATCCATGGTCTATCCTGCTTACTTCTTATAATTTTTTAATATCTTGGATTTTGTGATCTTTTATTAAACCATAAAGTTCAAGCTCCAAGACTCTCTACATATAAAATGGTAAAAAAGCAAGAACACTTACTTGAAAAGTTTGAAAGTAGCACAGGGTTGACGAGAGCCATGTGCAGCTCACTACTCATAAAATTCACAAAAGCAGAAGCTCGAGGAGATCCGGCATCGATGGCAAGTGAGCTATTAATGTGGGTAAAACTAAGAATAGTAAAATAACCAACTTCAAATTTTAATACAACCATATATTCAACATACATGACAAAGGAAGGAACCGCCCCATCACTCAGTTTAGTGAAACAATGGGTTTGAAGCATCAGACCAGTAAGACTTCCTCTATCTCCTTCCCAACCATGAGGTCTACAACCTGCTTCTTCTTAGCTCTCATTCTCACCTCCTATGTTCTCATCTTTACAACTCCGGCACGGCATCTTCGGGAGCCATTCTTTAAAACCGAGCAAGTGCGATTCCATGGTGATCTTCGAGAGGCTCAGTTTCCATGGAACAAGCTCTGCTTTGGCCGAGCCTTTGAGAAGCTGAAGCTTGCTGTCTTCTCCAAGACATGGCCAGTTGGTGCAGCTCCTGGTGGCATGGAACGCCATGCATCGACCCTATACAATGCTCTAGCTGCTAGAGGACATGAGGTGCATGTCTTGACTGTCCCTTCTGATAGAAGGCCTCACCCGGACATCCACGACGGCAATCTTCACGTCCACTTTGCGGCCAACGACCATGGCTCTGTCAATTGCTCTCTAGCATTTGAGATCTTCAATCGGGAGAATGTGGCAGGGGCATTTGACTATGTCCACACTGAGAGTGTGTCTTTGCCACATTGGCGTGCAAAGATGGTTCCTAAGGTGGCTGTCACTTGGCATGGGATATGGTATGAAATCATGCACTCCAGGTTGTTCCAAGAGCTTCTGTCAGACCCACAAGGTCTGCGGCAGGGATTCAGCACTGAGCTTCGTGATGCGATGCCAAGGCTAGTCGATGAGATCAGATTTTTCCCAAGCTATACTCAACACATATGTATCAGCAACAGTGCTGGTGAGGTCCTTGTTAATGTGTATCAGCTCCCAAGGAGGAACGTTCATGTCATACTCAATGGAGTCGACCATACAAAGTTTGTGCATGATGCAGAGGCCGGTGTGCGTTTTAGGAAGCAACATGGGGTCCCGGA
Organism: Platanus orientalis; assembly: GCA_025762735.1. Taxonomy (NCBI): domain Eukaryota; kingdom Viridiplantae; phylum Streptophyta; class Magnoliopsida; order Proteales; family Platanaceae; genus Platanus; species Platanus orientalis. The sequence continues at coordinate 13,048,200 of JAOXJP010000001.1, forward strand.
TAATGTGAGCCTGGTGATCGGAGTTGCAGGGCGGTTGGTTAGGGACAAAGGACACCCACTTCTCTATGAGGCCTTCTCATCAATAACTGAGCACCACCCCAGTGTATTTTTGCTTGTAGCTGGGTCTGGTCCATGGGAGAAACGTTACACAGACATAGGTCCCAGTGTGAAGGTGTTAGGTGCATTGGATCCTTCACAACTCTCTGAGTTCTACAATGCGCTCGATGTGTTTGTAAACCCTACATTGAGGCCCCAAGGGCTTGATCTGACATTGATGGAAGCGATGCAATGTGGGAAGCCAGTGTTGACAACCAATTTCCCAAGCATAACAGGGACAGTGGTTGTGAATGAAGAGCTTGGGTATACATTCTCTCCCAATGTGGGTTCTTTTGTTGAGGCCTTAGAGTCGGCCATAAGAGATGGGCCAACCGTTTTGCATAGGAAGGGCATGGCGTGCAAGGCATATGCATTGTCTCTGTTCACTGCAACTAAGATGGCAGCAGCCTACGAGAGGTTCTTCCTCTGCATGAAGAACAGTAAATACTGTCAATATCCCCTTCCAACTGATTGTTAGAAGCACTCTTAATCAAACTCTTTGTATCATATTGGTATAGGAGCACACTACTATGTTCTATCATTCTCAAGGGACCCTACTCTCTGTACCCCACCAATCCATAAATCTAGATCCCATTCTCTTAAATGGGGGTTAAAGGGTAATGGTTACACTAAGAAGGGGACCATACTCATCCTAATATAGTTTTGTAACTTTTAGAATGGTTCGGCTGTTTGCAAGTTTTAGTTAAGCTTTATATTTCCTAATCTAAGAGATTCCCACCAAATGAATGTTTCAAATGAATTTATTTGAGGCCGCACTATGTAATATAGCCAATCTGTTAGCAAAATTCATTTTCTAAAACTAATTTTACCACTATTGCTGGCTATTTGGAAGATCCAAGTAATCTATCAGCATATGTTATGGAAAGTACAATCTGTAGGTAGAGAAAAAGAATGATCCATGATCCTGGTCATCAGTTAAGATCTTTGTTTTGTAGAGCTATAAGATGATTTAAGTTTCTATTTAGTCAAAATCCACTGCATCACTCATGCATATGACCACCATCATCTTATTACTATTGGCATGTGTAGTATATGCGTTTGGGGGTAGGAAACTGACTAACCATCTGATTTTTCTTAACAACTGTGTCTAAGGTATCACATTCATTTTCTAGATAAAATATTAAACCAGAAAAGGCAAGCCATTTAAGGGAAAAAAAGTTCATCCAGGTCAAATTTAACTTAGGGATCTTAAGGTGAAGCCCATTGAGATGAATGGCATAGGGATGAAATGATAGATTGTTGTAGTGTGTGAAGTTTGATTTGTTGGGTTAGCATCAGGAATCCAACCTGAACCTGAAGAAAAACCCGAATATGAAAATTTTGGGTGAAGGTGAGCAATCTACATATGTATTAGGGTTTTGGGGGTATTTATATTTTTTCATTCTAGTGTTGCATGTGGTGAGGGAGAGTTTCCGAAACTTGTAAATCATCTTTGGACGAGTTTTCTTC
>JAOXJP010000001.1:13068222-13081955 GCA_025762735.1 Platanus orientalis
AGACAGGATCAAATTTCTAATTCACCCTCCCCCTCATTTTAATTTTTTTTATCCTTTTATATCCCCTCCCCAACCCCCTCCCCTACCTAAATTACCCCTCCCTCTCCTTCTCTCCCACAACCCTTCTTCCTCTCTGGCACTAGCAAAGGTGGAAGCCCCTTCGGCGGCAACCCACTCCCTCCCTCTTGCACCCTATCTCTCTCTCTCTCTCTCTTTCCTCTTCCTCTTTCTCTCTTTCTCTCTTTCTCTCTCTCCCACACCCCTCCTCTCTCTCTCCCTCTTTTTTTTTGGGGACCCGTTCAGCCCCACAAGCCCAAATGGGGTCCCTCCATTCGGACTTGTAGGGATAAACGAAGGCCTTTTGTTTGGGGGTCCCTCGCTCTCACATTTTTTGTCAAATTTGTAGACATGCAAACCATATTGCTCTTCAATGCTTCTACAAAATGGATCTTAATGTTTAGTACACCAATCCACCAGCCTCCTCAAGACCAACCGCCCTCTATGCCTCTTGCCCTCCTCAACCCAACCAATGAATTCTCGACCTAGGGGCAACCAACCACATTATCTCTAATTTATCCCACCTGTCGCTTGATCATTGCCATTATCATGGTTCTGATGCAGTGATGGTTGGCAATGGCCAATCAGTTCCAGTTCAAAATACAGGCATGAGTTTGCTACCAACACCAGCAAGCAATCTTCATCTCTGTAATATCTTTCACACACCCTCTATCTCAACTAAATTGTTGTCTATTCACAAACTTACATCTGACAACAATCGTTATCTTCTGTTTACCTCTCATGGTTTTTCTATTCATGACAATGCAATGAAACGGATCATCCTCCAAGTTCCGAGTAGGGTAGGTCTCTATCCCATTCCAACGTTCGTTGCTTCATCTTTTCCCTCTTCATTTAGTTTGACACTCAATGCTCTTGCTACTCCGCTCTCTGTGTGACATCAATGTCTCGGCCATCCATCGTCCGACACCCTATCTCATGTTCTACATCAGTTGGGTCTTAGTTCTAGGAATACTTATTCTCTGCAATGTACTGAATGGGCTATTTTCAAATCACATCGTGTACCCTTCTATTCATCTAATAAAAATTATTCTATTCCATTATATTTGATACATAGTGATGTTTGTGGTCCATCTCTCACCCCCTCTTGTAATAGCTTTCTGTTTTATGTCATTTTCGTGGATGATTTTTCTAGATTTACTTGGTTATATCTCATTCATCACAAATCAGACGTATTCTTCGCATTTTGTCATTTTAAAAATCACGTTGAAAATATTTTATCCTTAAGCATCAAAATCTTTCGCATTGATGGTGGTGGGGAGTTCATCAATAAACGTTTCAAGGACTTTCTCAACTCTCATGGCATCACTCATCAGGTCTCGTGTCCCTACACCCTGGAACAAAATGATGTAATGGAACGCAAGCACTGCCACGTCATTGAAACCACACTCACCCTCCTTTAGACCACTAACATGCCTAACGTCTATTGGGCTGATGCCGCCTGCACCGCAGCCTTCCTTATAAACCGTTTACCCACTTCCCTACTAACATAGGTGTCACCCTATGAAAAGTTATTTCACCACCCACATGACTTTCACTTTCTTCACACCTTTGGTTGTCTCTGCTTCCCATGGGTTTACCCCTACGCTCCTAACAAATTATTCAATCGCTCACTACCATGCATTTTTTTTTGGCTACTCGTCCACCAATAAAGGCTACTGTTGCCTTGATCCTAGGTCTGACATCATCTACACTAGTTGTCATGTTACCTTCCATGACACTTTGTTTCCTTTTCAATCCTCCCATCATAATTATCATCCATCATGTTCACCATCCTTTTCCAGTTTTGCTCCTCACCTATCTCCTTTGTTCCCTCCCACTTCTTCCTCTCCTTCTTCCACCACTCCCTCACCTTCTCTCTCTTCACTATCCACTACCAACACATCCCCTCATATTCCCTCCTCCTAATCCCATTATGTCTCGTGTTCTCCAATCCTACCTTCAACCTCTTCCTCTTCCTCTTCTCCTCTCTAAACCCCACCCACCTCCACTAACATCATTATTCCCTCTCCTCCAAATCTCCATTCCATGTAAACATGTTCCAAAACCTGTATTTGCAAGCCTGTGCATCGTCTTTGCCTCATTGCTCATACCACAAGTTTTACTGATGAACCTACCTACTACACAGAGGCCGTGAAACACCCCATCTGGTGCAAGGCTATGTTTGAGGAATTCTAGGCACTACAGTCTCAAGGCATGTGGTTCTTAGTTCCGTCCTCTCCTCATCAGAATCTCATCGACTGTAAATGGATCTTCCTCCTTAAGAAAGATGTTGCTAGCAATATTGTCCGTCACAAGGCCTGCCTCGTAGCGAAGGGCTTTCATCAACATGCAGGTGTGAACTTCTCTGAAACATTTAGCCCCGTTGCCAAAATCCCCACAGTGAGGGTTGTACTTACCTTAGCCTTGCATTTCTCATGGCCTCTTCACTAGCTCGACATCTGTAACACATTCTTACATGGCTCCATTGAGAAGGCTCTCTTTATGGTTCAACACCTGGGTTTCACTGATCTCGCCCTACCTACCCATGTGTGCAAACTTCACAAGGGCATCTATGGCCTCAAGTAGGCGCCTAAGGCCTGGTACGCTCAACCGTCACAATTTCTTCCATCCAAAGGGTTCTTCACATGCAAATCATGTTGCTTCTTATTTGTATGTCATTTTGATCATGGTCTTGCAATTTTACTCATTTATGTTGACAACATAATTTTCATTGGCAGCAACTCCACCTTTTCATCTTCACTATTACAGGATCTCCCTGCTACTTTTACCATGCGTAATTTGGGTCCTCTCAATTTTTTCCTCGGCATCAACATCAAATCGTCGTCTTCTAACTACTTAAGTCAAGCCACATATGCCAAGTCTTTGCTATCAAAATCTGTTATGCTCACGTGCAAACCATGCCCCACTCCTTCCAGCAACAAACGAGCCTCCTCCATCTCTTTTTTTCCTTTCTTTGATACTACTCTCTTTCGCACCTCGCTGATGCCTTACAATATCTCACCTTCACTCTCTCGGACCTGTCATTCGCTGTCAACTCCATCTGCCAACATATGCATAATCCCATAGTTGTGCAGTTCCAGGCCCTCAAACGCATCCTTCGCTATATTAAGGGCACTTTTCATTATGGACTTAAACTTTCAACCCGGTCCACTAACGTTACATGCTTACTCTGATGCCAATTGGGCAGGGGATGAGTTTACTTGTCATTCCACTTCAAGATTCTGTGTCTTTCTCAGTTCTAATCCAATCAGCTGAAGCTCCAAGAAGCAATCCACCGTGGCACGCTCTTCCACTGAGTTTGAATATCGGGCCCTCGCTGCAACAGCTACCGAAGTCACCTGGCTTTGCATGCTACTTGATGAACTTAGGATCCCACTTCAACATACACCCAACATCTGGTGCGACAACATTTCAGCCATTTGTCTCGCATCAAATCCCATGTATCATGCTAGTATGAAGCACATCGTCTTAGATTACCATTTTGTTCGCGAAAAAAGTAGTTAATCGGGAACTCCATGTACACCATCTCTCTCCTCCACAGATCAAACGGCTGACCTGTTTACGAAATCCTTATCTTCCACAAGTTGCAACTCTTACGTGACATGATGAAGGTGGTTTCACGAGGGGGGTTGTTAAAGAGTCCAAATCAGGTTCGTTCATTATAACTGTTTTTACATAAACATGTATTACGTACTGTCACGTCTCCATGACCAAGCAGTTACAGCACGTCTCCATGACCAAGCGGTTGTAGCACGTCTCCATGAACCGTGGTGGTCTTTTGGATTATTCTACAGTCATTATAAATAAACTTACAGGCTCCTCGATTGAGAGTTGTGAGATCCTTCAACTAAATCATGTTTACAGGCACTTCGCCATCAGTGCTGGATGCTTGAACACACAAGCCGTCATTCAGCTCTAGCCAGGACGAGAGATCCACGCTCATCCTTAACCACCGTTCTAAAACCCGAGTTCTTATAAGAAACAGAACGATCAAGATATTTTAACAAAATCCTGAGGGAGAAGGGGCTTGAATGTTCTATTCAGGATTTGGCGTCCAGGACACAGGGGACAACACGTGGAAGAAAATTGGTGGGGTTAGATGAAATTCCAAATTCCTGCCCATTTTCTTCCATCATCCCCAGAATCCTAGACACTATCCTGGACACCAAATCCTGGAAAGAACATTTTCTCACGGTCTAGAAATACTTCTGGTTCCTTGAATCATCACCACGGTCCTCACGCCTCAATCACTTTGCGGTCCTGTGCATATTGGTTAGAATTTTATCATAATTCTACTTCTCTTTCTAAAAAATAACTCTGTTTCTTTTTCAAATGTACCAGTACATCAAAGATAGATATATATATGGACATAGACATTAAAGACTGTTTTCATAAAAAAAATAAAAGAAGACTGTTACTTGAGAAATACATTTCTAAAGTACTATTGTCCTCATTTTTATTATTGGTTATTGGGTAACATTCTCATTCTCATTGATACGAGGGAAAGGTGGATCCTCCTTTCGATCAGATAAAGAAAGGTTCCAGAAAAGATTTCTTATTTCTTCTTGTTTTTTTTTTTTCTCTTTTATGTTCACGGTTACTTCAAAGCTTATCTTTTTCTCCACCCTTTTCGTTAGTCTTTTTGTATGTGACAGTTACTCAAGAATGAATCTTTGGGCAACTGCCCCATCCTTTTCTTGAATACTTGTGTTCCGTTGATTTGGACCGTACATCCAGATTATCAACATTGAGAAATTAATAGATCGAACGGTACAGGTTACTTCCATTCCTATCTTTATATATCGGTGGTCGTCCATCAAATGAACGGTCCAGATTGATGGGCATACATTAATGATACAAATATCTTATGTGTATGGACTTACACAAAGGGTTCGTCCCAACTAAAATGGAAAGTATCTGCGACACCCAAATTTGTTTGTCCCTTCATATCCCCACACTATGGGCTGACCCGTGATGGTGTTTTGAATTTGGTGCCTCTTTTAAATAGGGAGCGAATGTCCATTGCGAGATAATTCTATGCCTAAGAAGCACCGTTCCCCACCTCACAGGTGTTGTGGGCCCCATGCAAAAGAGTATTGGGGAACAGTGCTTCCTTGACACAAATTCAGCCCCATGTTCATTTGAAAACTTTTTTAAGGCTTTAATCCTATAAACCCTATCTGTACGTAGGTTGAGACATGTAAGCATCAAAAAGTAAAAATGTATCCCCGAGAAAGTGTAAATCACTTTTTTTCAACGTTTTGTGTCTGCCCACCTGCATGCAGATTGCAGGCCGAACTTAGGTGTGCGTTAAGGGGGATCGGTTTATGGACACTTCCCTTAACAAACGCTCATCGCTGCATCTTGTTAGGGGCAGACACATCTGTGTTGAAAAGTGATTTTCACTTTTTTGAGACATGCATATTCACTTTTCAGCGCTGATGTGCTCACCGCCTGACAAGAGGCAGTGGTTAGCATTCGTTAAGGTGAGCATTTTTTATCCATTCACACGTTAAGGGGTACACCAAATCTGTGCCGCATTTTTATGCAGCTCGGATTTGGTGCGCCCCCTAAAGTGTCCCTCACCTGCCCCACTACATGCGGGGGACAGGGTGTAAATCACTTCTAGATGTGATGTTCCCCCCCCTGTGCATGTGGGGCAGGTTTTTATGGGTATTTGCTTTTTTATTTGAAAACTGTTTTTACAATTTTAACCCTAATATATCACTTTTTGTATGTGGGATACGTGGTGACAGACAAATGGAAGTAGTAGATCCTTTCCCAACTTAAAAACCGCTATACTAATCTCCCTCCTCGGTCCTCACCCTCTCAAATGTTCAACAGCCGCACTTTGGAGGTTCCGCTAGTGGGGCTGTAGCAGAGAAGCACGATGGAGAGCTTCGCAATCTGCTCTCCATCCATCACCACCTTCGTCTCCTCCTCTCGCAATTCTCTTTCCCGGCGGTCGATATCTCCGGCGCCCACCGTCCGACCAATCGTCGATTTCAGATCTTGTTCTTCGTCATCAACTCTTCTCTTCGGTTCTCACGCTCGGCCTTCTCTCTTCAATCCAAAACCTTTCTCTCCTCTCCCAAAACCCTACAATCTTCACAAACCGATCCAAGCCTCTTCTACCTCGGCCCAGGCGACACAGGTCTCTGGTTCTGTTTCTCAGGGAGCGAAGCTCGTACCCTTAGCGATCTCAGTTGCCATTGGGGTGATCGTTCGGTTCTTCGTACCGAAACCAGTCGAAGTCACTCCGCAAGCATGGCAATTGCTTGCGATCTTCTTGTCGACGATCGCCGGATTGGTGTTGAGTCCTCTCCCTGTTGGTGCTTGGGCGTTCCTCGGCCTTACCACCTCAATTTTGACCAGGACCCTGACTTTCTCGACTGCTTTTTCGGCGTTCACGAACGAGGTGATTTGGTTGATCGTTATCTCGTTTTTCTTTGCTCGGGGATTCGTGAAGACGGGGCTCGGTGATCGGATTGCGACTTACTTCGTGAAGTGGCTGGGAAAGAGTACGTTAGGTTTGTCTTATGGGTTGACAATTAGTGAAGCGCTTATTGCTCCGGCGATGCCAAGCACGACTGCGAGAGCAGGGGGCGTGTTCTTGCCGATTATTAAATCGCTATCGCTATCTGCTGGTAGCAAGGCCGGCGATCCGTCGGCGAAGAAGCTTGGCTCATATCTGATTCAATCTCAGTTCCAGGTAACCATTCTTTTTCTTCTTCATAAATTTTTCAAGATAACGGATTTTCACCCCTCCTCTGTTTTTTCCCTGGGCTAGAATTGAATTATACGCACTTCATGACGGTTATTATGACTGCATGCAACACTATATATACTAAATTTTAAGTTCTGATCAATTTTGTGAATTCCATGTCTTTGTTATTTGATTTATGTAAAATTTGTCCACTGGCGTTATCTGTGTGACTTATTCATTGCTCTTGTTTGATGTATGACAGTCCGCTGGTAACTCAAGTGCTCTTTTCCTAACCGCTGCAGCTCAAAACCTGCTTTGCCTCAAGTTAGCTGAGGAAGTTGGGGTCAAAATTGCTAGTCCTTGGGTTTCCTGGTTCAAGGCTGCTAGTTTACCCGCATTTGTTTCTCTTCTAGTTACTCCATTTATCCTATATAAGCTCTATCCTCCTGAAACCAAAGACACACCAGATGCCCCTGCTATGGCTACAAAGAAGCTGGAGCAGATGGGTCCTGTCAAAAGAAATGAATGGGTGATGGTTGGTACGATGCTTCTTGCAGTTTCACTGTGGGTCTTTGGGTAAGTGGGCATACTTCTTTAGTCGTGCTGTAGTTTTGAATTTTCCAATACATTAATTCCTATAAAATCTCTTAATTGAAAAGCAACAGAAAAGGTAGCCAGAATAATTCTTCTTCATAAATGTTTAGGTTATTAGTTGTTTAATTTTTCATACAATGAAGAAGAATTTCTCTACAATTGGTTGGCTTTAACTAATTGAATTACCATTTAATAACATATGTCCACCAATATTGGTCATAGGTAGTGATGGAATAATTATAGAGAGAATCAAAGAAAAGTCTTGGTCATAGATCTTATTGGGGTTTTTTTTTCTTTGCTTCTTGTAACCGCATCTTGTGCCAGTAGTTTATCAAGAACGAGCCCCTGCTTGGATGTTTGTTTGGAACTTTGATGCTGCCATGCATAGAAATGATGGGCTATTCATGGCTAGTCTACTTCATTTACTAAAAAATTGCTTGATATGCACCGTATCAGTAACTATATCTTTTAAGTTATAACTACTTTATTTTCTTGTTAGTTATATTCTGTGTCTCAAGCCATTTGACTACCAAGAACATCCAAGTTGTTAGTGTAGTATTTTCCATTTAACTCTATTTCTCAGTTGATGTGATTGCTGTGAACATCTTTGACTTAATTCCTGCAGATGGGTTTGTCCTATAGAACTCCTTTTATTGTATCATTGCCTTGGTATATGGATCCAGTTGTTTTCCCTCCATTCTTAAGGTCTGCTCAACTTGACTCAAGCTTATATCACGTGGCCGGTTCATTGTTTTTGATCATCAATCTCGAAGGAATGTATTTTAGAATCTATGTTGGTATACTTTTATGGAGATAGTAATGGAGGCTGTAGTCTTTTGTGTAGGATGGAGCATTGTGACGGAGGGAAAAATATGATTTTCTGCTTGATGTTTGTTGGTTCTATTGGACTAGAGTTCCTTCATTTTTTTTCTGAGGAATTATCCTAAGTTATTAAAGATTCCCTTAGAAATAGAAGAAAATGAAGGGAAAGAGAGAAAAGCAGGTGGAAATCAAGCTGAAAACCTAAAGATATTAACCAACTTTTTTAGCAGAAGAATACCTTAAGGTTTACTTATTGTTTTGAATGGTAGCAGATTTATCAAAGAAACGAAGGCAAGAGAAGAAAAACACAGCAAATACCTTGATGTACAATTACAAATGACAACTCTAACCTTCTTTAGTATTGTTCTAATTGCTGAGTTCAGTTTTACAAGGACAATTCAAAATTAAGGGTTCTAACTGTGCTAACCCTTATACATGAATAGGGTTCAATAGAATTGGGGGAATTTGTTTTAGAATCTTAGGGATCATCCCTTACTAGAACGTGGCTATTGGAAGGAGAATGCCAAAGGTGTTTTCTGGTAAAGCCATTCTATCTTTGATTTGAGATGCTATGGAGATGTCTTCTAATAGGAGGTGTTTGGACTAGGCTGGTGCTCCTTATGGTGGATGTATTCTCATGGATGGTGGCTCTTGATGGGGGTGCTCACAGACCATTCTGAAGGAGAGAGGTTTAAGATTGGCAAACCAATGTGTGCTTTGCAAACATGATGAGAGGACTCAGCTCACTTATCCCTCTTTCCAATTTACTAGAGTTCTGTAGGTGTGGGGTTACTTTCTCAATCTTTGGGGTGTGTCTAAACTCTTTGGAGATATGTGGGAACATTTTGCAACTTGGCTGTGCATTCCATTTGGTGTAAATGGGTGAGTTCGTAATGCAGGGCTGCCTAGAAATTAGATAAGGAAGTTAATATCTGCTAGGAATGGGCCCAAATATGATTTAACAAGGTTCAAGACAAAGGGAATATTGGGTTTGACAGAATCTTGGCAGAATGATGAATTTACCAAAATACCCCTGTAAAGATATCAGAACAATAGGCAAATTTGCAGGAAACTAGGTGAGTATTAGAAGAGTAGGTATGCAAAATTTCAGGACTAACAGATGAGTAAACGTATATAAAGTCTATAAAATAACAGGCTGTTCCATAAATTTTAGCAAAATTAGTCAAACAGACAGGAAAAAATCCTACAAAAAAAATACCAAAAGGCCCTACTTTTAGATGGGGCAGTTTTGATTGAACTATAACCTTAAATACCTTAGCTGTGTGATTTATAGTTTGTTATGATTCTGGATTCCAGCAGCTTGTGGTTCTTTACTCTTGAGGATTTCATTCCAATCTAATGGAACTCTAATGATTGCATCAGTAGATGAAGAACAATGTAGTTAGGAAGAAGAAGAAGAAGGAGATCAAGAAGATTAAGAAGAAGGATAAGAAAAGGGGCTAATTAACAACAATTGATTGGAACTAGAGGCACCAACCCCTAGGTTCAGTCTCAGCATCAACCCTGAGAGAGAAGGCAAAAGCTTCAAATTTTTATTTCATTAATCAATGGGTAAACCCTACATGTCATGCAACCCATTAATAGGGTTCCAAACATAAAAAAAATAGATTCCTTCAAAAAGACTCCTATTCTAATTATGACTTTTGCTAACTTAATATTTTCTAAAATTAAAAGACTATTAAACCTTCCCTTCGAGAAGCATTTGACCAACTCTCAAAAGGGCCCCACTCTTTGACTTATTGCCCACTAAAAGACAAAGTACTATTGACCAAACCTATATTCTCTGACTACCCGTCTTAATAGCCTTATTACAATGATAACCCCTGGAACTAAAAACTCCTAACTACCCATGATGTCTAACTCTCTTTCTTGCACTTCTTTTGTGTTGAGGCCTCCACATTGGTTGCTTCTTCTCAAGTTAATCAATGGCTGTTGCATCGATCCTCTCCCCTTAGAAAAACTTTAGGAGTTGAGTTTGGAGGTAGACCAAGAATGTCATCACTGCAAGTAGGAACGCGCTTGAGAAGAAAAGATCTTGCTGTCTTCTTAAGCTTCAAAGTGGGAAAGTCTTGTGTAGATGCCATCTTCATCTCATAAATGTGGTACTTGAAGGAGGTGTTGTTGTATCCATAATGTTGATCCTTCTTGTCATATAACTGTGGTCGCCCTAAGAAAATGCAATACACTTTGAGGGGAAGCACATCACATTGCATTATGTCAATAAACCCACAAATGGATTAAGTGAGTAGGCACCTCTCATGAACTTTGAGGCTAGTATTATTGACCCATGCAACCTTGGAAGGATTGGGATGCGGCTTAATCTTCAACCCAATTTCTTAGCAGCATCTTCAGAAACCACATTTGTGCAACTACCTCTATCAAGTACTATAGTGCATAGTTGGCCATTACAGCGAACTCGAGTCTGAAAAATGTTATTTTGGCAGCAATCTTCTTCCTTGTTATCTTCATGTGTAGTCAAAAGAGGACGTAGCACATAGGTAGGTTGTTCTTCTAAGGCTCACTGACATCTTCCCCACTAGCTTGTTCCGCTTTTAGAATAATAGGCATTGCTAGGTGCAAAATATGAACATCCTCTTCCAAGGGTCGTTTGTTGGAAAAACCCATCACATGGTTTAGATAATGAGCTGAAAAATGTTCATAGTCTTGGAAGCATTGAATACCCTTTCCCTTAACTGCTCCACCTTTAGTGTTTTTTCACTCGTGGAGGGGTAGAACCACTTGTTGGCCTTGAAGAGGCTGAAGTAATAACACTAGCTTCTGGTTTGTTGACTGTTTTCCCACTAAAATACCTACCAACTGGTGCCTCATCTTTAGGGAAGCTTTTACTAAAAGCTCTCTTGTCGGGTACTCATTTTAGGTTATTTTTGATCTGATACGCCAGATGTATGGCATCTTCCATAGTAGGTAGATGACTGTAGGTAAGACCAATAGAGATTGTGGTTGCAATCCTTGGCGATACATAGCCACCAGTACTTCCTCATCCAATTTAAAATCCGCATGAGTGGCTAAGTGATAATATCGACTAGTATACTCCTCAACAATCATGTTTCCTTGGTGCAGCTTTGTAAACTATTGATGTACCCTTTGCTTGTTGTTGGCTGGTAGAAACCTCCTTTTCATCACTAGTTTCATCTCTTCCCAAGTTCTTAATACACCTAAGCCTGATATGAGATAATTATCTTTATACTTTTCTCACCATATCCTTGCTGCTCCCTTTAATTTGGCTTCGGCAAACTGAAATTTGCGCCCTTCCGGAATGTCATACCATCCAAAAAAAGAGTCCATACTATGCATCCAATCTAGGAACAAATCCGGGTTGTGATCTCCTTGGAAATCTTGCACATCCAACCTTGCACTTCTATCCACTTCATGATTGGCGGTAGCTTGCTGAAAATCAGTCCTGCGATTCATGTCCCTTCCAATGGGAACCACCTCATGTTGACGCTGATGTGACTCATTAGAAGTATCACCAAAATTACCACTAAAACTTAAAGAGAGGGAAGAAGAAGAAGAGAGAGAAAGAAGGTAAAATGCTCACCTCATGTGAGGGATCAAGAGAAAATTTGGGATATCACACCTACTTCAACACAAACGTGTCTTCTTTTCAAATATTCGTCTTCATCTGTTTTACTCATATTTGGGTGTCTCTTTAAATAGATTTACAATAAAATAAAATAAAATTCCTACAATCTAGGACATTAATTTCTAAACTTTTTTATAAAAAAAAATCCTACTAAATCAAAATACTTAACTAAAGGGGCTTTACTTGGTTGATAAGCAAGATATTTTGGGCCCTTCAAGATCTTAAACAATTAAAAACTTATAAAAATTGGAAACTTCCTAAAATCCTAAACTTGCTAGCAAGTTTTTTAAAAACATACAACTTTCTAAAAACTTACTTTCCCAAAAATTAAAACTACTAAAACTTAAGACTTTATTAAAAGACACTATTCCCATTTTTATTGACACCCTCTTGGTAATTTGGTCATAACTTTCTCAAATCACTTTGGATTTGCGCAATCTTAATCTCATTAGAAAAGTAACTGAATAACTTACCTAATGACACCAAAACTAAACTAATTATGACACTATTGGCCTTATTACAAAATTACCACTAATAACACTTCTAAAATAAGAAAATAATAGAAAAATAAACTATTCTACTAGACTTGATAAAGAGGACTATCCATGGCCCTCAAGCATTATCTTCTTGATATAGATAGTATGCTCCCACATCACTATGCTAGAGGGGAATATCAACACTGAACAGGAATAACCTGGCTTTGATACCAAATAATGTTGAGCTACCTAGGAAAGATAGTTAAAACTTGCTAGGAATCGGCCCAAATAAGACTTAACAAGGTTCAGAACAAAGGAAAGATTGGGTTTGACAGAATCTGGGCAAAACGATGAATTTACTAAAATACCCCTACAGAGATGTTAGAACAGTGTTAAAATTTGCAGGCAACTAGGTGAGTATTAGAAGAGTAGGTATGCAAAATTTCAGGTCTAACAGATAAGTAAAAGTATAGGGAAAGTATAGGGTAGCCTAAAATTTTAAGATTTTGTAATTGTGGGTTCAAGATAGTGGTGTGGAAGCAAGAACACAAATAGACTATATAAAACCAAGTTTAGAGATACCCAAATAATTCGAAATTTAGAAGAAGATTAAGGGAAAAGAGAGAGAATCAAACCACAGAATTGTGGGAAGGATTAGATAAGAAAAGAGGGAGAAACAGAAAAGAGGGCTGATTAGGTTTCTGGAAAATTTGGGCAGATTGATAAAATTACCAAAATACCTCCACAAACGTGCCAAAAATTTATGGAATATTACAGGTGGTTAAATAGACTTGTAAGGGATATACATGCAAAATTTCTTGTTATTCTGGAGAGTAAATGTATATAAAAAGTATAAAAAGAACAGTCTGCAGTAACACTTTTAGCAAATGACCTAAAACAGGGTATGGTTTTTAGATCAGAAACTTAGTAGAATAAAGTGGTATTAAAGAAGAGTTTGATGGATTAGAAGGGGGATAAGTTGGAGAAGAAATCCCTAAAAGAAAAGCATCGAAGAGCTTACTTTTAGAGGGGCCGATTTCTGTAGAAAGTATAACCTGGAAAGCTTAGCTGTATGTAAAACTTGTTTTGTAGATTCCAAGCATCAAAGAGCTTACTTTTAGAGGGGCTGATTTTTGTAGAAAGTATAACCTGGAAAGCTTAGCTGTATGTAGAACTTGTTCTGTAGATTCCTGGGATTCCAACAGCTTGTATATGAAACTTTGATGATGTTCCAAGAAGGAAATAAGAGAGAAATAGAAGAGAGAATGAATAAGATAGTAGAAGGAACAAGAAGAAGCAAGGTGAAGGCAGAAGAAGATGATAGGAGAAGAAGAGAGAAAGAAGAAGAAGGAAGAAGAAACCCAACAACTAAACTGATTGTGACGGGGAAGATGACTAATGGCTATAACCAATAGAGGAGAGGGGAGAACCC
>JAOXJP010000001.1:13088509-13099424 GCA_025762735.1 Platanus orientalis
AATACCCCCCAAGTCCCATTCACATATATCAAGATTGCCCTTAAGCTAAAATAAAAGAGAAAAATACCCTATCAATCAATTAATGACTAATATACCTTCAAATAATATTTGTCCCCGAGATATAAAGAAATTCAAAAAAATAAAAGAACAACTAATGTAAAGGTGAGCATGACCCAATCATCATCTCAGTCATGATGTCCGCATCACAGTGACTTCCATGAATAACATAGATACAAGTTGAAATAAGCATTCATAAGCAGCATCCTGATGATCCAGAAGGGTCAACAATTACTGCTCCGAATGGCCTATGAATTATGTCGCAATCCGTAAAACAATGCCTTGCAGAGCCATGGCCTTCCTAATTGCTTGTTTCAACCAGTTTCTGTTAATTTGTTAATTAAGTTCTAGGTTGTAGCTTCTGTTGCCAATCCTGGCACTTTAATGATTTTCTGTGTTATGATGGTTGAACTACTTCCATCATTTTGTAGGTCTCGGCCTCTATTACTCAGATTTATGTGTTATATAATATCATTGAGCCTTCTGAATTCTCGTTTGGGGTTTGAAAATTTGGACCTTGTTTCCCTTCAATGTTATTTTCATTTGATGATTTGGTTGAGATAGTCATGTTTCTTTATAATCAGCACACCGTTATTACATTTGTGAGCAAAGTTTGTTTTCCAATTTTTCTAAATCATGTCAAACCTGGCTAGTATGTTATTGTTTTGAGTAGTTGAAATGGCTATTTAGAGCTCCCTTTTTCATAGATCATCTGGCATTTGTTACTTTCCACATCTATAGTTATAATTGAATAGTTGGTTCGTGTAATATAGCTTTAGTGGTTCTACATTTTTTATTTGTACAATTTCTGTATCATAGAATACTGGTCCTTGCAAAAATTATCAAAGAGGAGTAATAGCTTATTTTTCTGTTTGAATACCCTCCTTGGGTGTTGGGATTTCATGGAGCTTTGTCTGTGTGCAGAGAGGCTCTTGGCATAGCCAGTGTTGTTGCTGCAATGCTTGGCTTATCCATACTCCTGCTCTTGGGAGTGCTGGATTGGGATGATTGCTTAAATGAAAAATCAGCATGGGATACTTTGGCTTGGTTTGCAGTTCTAGTGGGCATGGCAGGGCAATTGACAAACCTTGGTATTGTTACATGGATGTCTGGTGGTGTGGCCAAATCCCTTCAGTCTTTGTCATTGAGCTGGCCAGCTGCATTTTCTGTTCTCCAGGCAGCTTACTTCTTCATCCACTATTTATTTGCAAGTCAAACTGGTCATGTAGGAGCATTGTTCTCTGCATTTCTTGCCATGCATTTGGTATCTGGAGTACCTGGTGTTTTGGCAGCGCTGGCTTTGGCATACAACACGAATTTATTTGGTGCATTAACACATTATAGTAGTGGTCAGGCTGCGGTATACTACGGAGGTATTGTTTCCATATAATATTTCATTCATTCTTTGGGATTATTTTTGAAGGGGGGGGGTATTCACTATTCTTAATTGATCATCAACTTTGATTTCACCAATTCATTACTTGTGTTGAGAACATGGCTGTTTTTATTACAGTTCCAGTTAGTAGGTTTATATATATATACCGTGGTTAATATCAATAATGGCATAGGAACTGATATCTGTTTTTTTGCTCTTTTTCAAACAGCGGGTTATGTTGACCTACCTGATGTTTTCAGAATAGGTTTTATAATGGCCCTTGTCAATGGTGTGATCTGGGGAGTCGTTGGAAGTTTCTGGTGGAAGTTTTTGGGCCTCTGTTGAGTTTTCGTTCTCATGTAAGTTAATATTATTTTTTCCCCTTGTTACACCATGTTTTTCTGTTACAGGGAGTAGTTAGAATTACATGTTCTTTTGTAGAATTCCTCAAGTTTTGATGACAGTATAATCTATGAGTTACTGTCAGCATTGCACTAATGTGGTAATGCACATCAAAATCTGAAAGTTTAGATGCTCTTTAAACATGTAGTACATCACGTTATTTTGTTTTGCATTTCCAAAGGTATACTAAAACCTGGGATCATCGATGTAAATGTGATATGTTCACGCCCCTATCATACTGATTAAATTATTGGCATTGATGTTTTAAATGAATATGCATGGAAGCATTTTGCAAGACTTCTAGGAATCAATGGGACTAAGGCATTTCTGAACACGTGTGTGTGTGTGTGTGTGTGTGTTTTGGGAGAGGAAATAGGGAACAAGTGAGGTCACAATCATTAACAGAAATACATGGTGTGTTTGTGTTTTGGGAGAGGAAATATGGAACAAGTGAGAAGGAGATGAGGTCAAACTGGTTTAGTTAAGAAGTCAGTCCCTCTATAACAGAAATACATGGTTTAGCTAAGAAGTCAGTCCCTCTATAACTTTCCCTACTAACAAGGGAGAAGGCGATGAGGTCAAAATTCTTCTTCAATGCATCAATTTACTTAGGATAAAAGAGGCCTTCCAATGGCCGCAGTGCATTATGATTGATGCTGTCAATAGTGATGTAGGACAAGGGAGAAGATACCAAAAATTGATGTAGAATAATTTTCCAAAGCCTCAAATAATTTAAATAAAGGATGCGGAAGCAAAAAAAATCAAGAATAGAATTTAGAAACGAGTAGCCACAAAATTTAAAAATAAGAAAATAAAATCATAGAAAGACGAAAATGAGCATTTAGAACAGAAAAAGAGGAGAAAATAGCCCAAAGGGTATTTTTGTAATTTTGGGCAGAAAACCCAAAAATTACCAAAATACCCCTCTGATGCGTTAGAAAATTCTGAAAATTTTATGGTCGTTTCTGACATGTGACAGGGTTCTACGGTTAAAATTTCATGAAATTCCGATAAGATTTGGTGGGTCAAATCAAATAATTTTAGAAAAAAGTGAAGGTGCTTTAATGGAGGTTTCAAGAGAAGAAGAAGAAGAAGAAGAAAGAAGAATATAACAGAAAGAATAAAAAGAAAGTAGCATAGAAAGAAAGATAAAGTTAGGAAGAAACTAGAAAAGAAGAAAGAATGGAGATTTACCTTAGAAAGAGGGAGCTTGTGGCTATATGAAGAAGAAGAAAGAGGGGAGCCATGGGTGGTATCAACCCTTGGAGAAGGAGAACATGGTTACAGCCACACCTTGGGAACATCTAAATCTTCAAAACAATTCTTTTTTCTTCACTACTAAATTATGGGGGAGGGGTTGCCTTTAAATAGGCTAACAACTTTAAGAAATTGGAAATTTGCCAAAATTAGAAACTTCATAAAATTCTAAACTTGCTAGCCAAGTTTTTTAAAAACATGATTTTCTAAAAACTTATTATCCTAAAAATTAAAACTCGAAACTTCTTAAAAAACACTATTCCCGTTTTTAGTAACCACCCCTTAATAATTTGGTCGTAATTTTCGCAAATCACTTTGGATTTGCGCAATCTTAGTCTCATTAGAAAGGTAACTGAATAGCCTATCTAATTACACCAAAATCAAGCCAAAAAAGTCAAGTGTTTATCTTTGAAAACATGGGCTGACATAAAAAACATGATTATTCTAAAAAACCCAAAGTTTTGCATTATTGGCCTTATTACATGGACACATAAAATGTTGTACCCCCCCTTAAAAGACCCTAGATAACCCCACATAACATTTACACTTAAATCTAGCTCTCTTATGTGGGGGTACATACATAAGTCTTGCTTGATTGTCCGCATCAAATAGCATTAGAAGAGTTTGAGAAAACCTGTAAGCATATGAGACCAAGATGGATAGCTTCCCTCATCCCTTCGCAATCACCACAAGCTGTGTACAGAGGATAGGGGTGCTAACACATCCCACAGCCACACTGGAGATAGTTCTCTGTAGAGTCTCTGAAAAGGTAACCCATGCTTGTCAAGTCTCCTCTGACGAACTGTCTGAGTTCAAGCTCTAACAACCAAAGTCTGGTGGTTTCCATCTGCACCATCTTTAAATAGGGAGCTGAAAATCCACAGAGATTCCCAACAAGGAAAAGAAGTCCTGGTGGCGTGCAGATCCACTACATTCAGGTGGTCTCTATTAAATCCATTCCTATTGTCCCAAACAAACCTGGTATAAGGGCTGTTCAGAAGGGCGATATTGATTCCTGAAGGTTTGGAGATTGTTTTCTGTGCCAAAGATGGGAGATGCCAAAGATGGGAGATGGTCACATAAAAGGAAAGGTTCTTGACTGCAGTATAAGGATAGAGCAAGCAAAATGGTTGGCAACCCATTCAACTTCTGAATTTCAAGATCTGGGAATCCATTTGTAAAGGGTGGTTTGAAACAGTCTTACTCGTACTTGCTTGGTGTACTAGCAATAGAGCAAGTGAATATGTGAGTATTGTGATTATCTGTTGTGGTTACAAGATGCGAACATTTCTCAAGATGATACCTGATGTGGGACATGAAAGAGCCTATATTCAAGGCTTTTGGATATTCTGGGTTAATTTTTTTTAATTTCGTTATAGATGTTTATTTGGGCAGTTTTATTTGTTATGGGCTTTTTTTTTGTTAGTCGGTTTGAGGGATTCAAGTTACTTTTCTAGTTTAAGGGTATCTTGATAATTTTTGGACTTAGGGATATTTTAGCAATTCCATTCATAGGCTTTTTTTTGTAAGTTTTATTATGTAATCTTCTAGTCTAATTGTTGCATGTACAACACAAGGATTAGAAAGTATTTTTCTATTTTGATTTTGATTTCTTTTTTAGAGAGAAGTGGACTGGTTTTCTATCTTAGATGGGTTTTCCTTTTTAGGCATTTGAGTGTTCTAATTATTCTTGTTGCATTTTCTTTTTAGGAATTAGAGTGGTTTTCCTATTCCAGTTGTTCTTTTTTTTTAGTTTAAAGTGTTTTTCATATCATGTTGGGTTTTCTTTTTTGTAGGAATTGGGGTATTTTCTATTTAGGTTGGGCTTCTGATTTAGAAGAATTAGGGGGAAACTTGGCCTATAAATATATATAGTCTCTTTAATTGAACACAATGAATGAATGAAATTAGTAAAGATTGTCTTCTTGATTTTTCTTGCTTTGGTGGATTCCAACGTGCTATTATTGGTGGATTTTATTAACAATAGTTGTGGTGGACTCTATAACAATTCAAGGTGGACTCCTTGAATCTGTCTTATTTTCTTATTCGTCTTTCAATTTATTCTATTATTGAATCTCTTCATACGCTTTGTTTTTCTTTTCTTTCATCCTATTAAACCATTTTCATCTTTTTATAGTTCCCTGCAGCTGATCCCACCTTTTACGTACAGCCACAATGCTGCTGTAACATTTTATATAGCAGGATCAACACTCAAACATCAGTACCTTTACCTTATTACCCTTTTCCCTTCTAGTCCAAACCCTCTTAACCTGAACCCCATATCCCTTTCTTATAATCTAAGCCCATGTATTTGACACTTTTGGGAGTTCATCCGGCACCAATACCAAATTGCATCAGCCTATCTTTTGTGGGGAAGGCATTTCTACATTCCGTGCGTGCAACAAGGGAAAAATGTGGGATCATAGTTGCACACCAGATGATTTTAGCCCAATTTGTTACAGCCTTTCTCTTATGCTTTCCCATTCTAAGTTGGGAGTGAAATCACCCTTAGAACCACTGTCCAAACAATTCTATCAGCCATGAGGCTAGGAAGACAGGGAACAGTTTGCTCTCCATTCCGTACCCTGCTCAATACACTTAAATGAGGATGGCCAATATTCCAATGCCTCCTATCCGATCAGCAAGGCTGTTGCATTGCACTCCGGTAGGTTTCCATGGGTCAAGCCTTAATTGGCTTACTAGATTTATCACTGTCAGGTGTGCAAGTTCTGTGTAACGGTTTTTCTAGTTGCCATTGCGTTCTTGAAGCTCCAAGAGCACAATGAAGGAACTTTCATAGAACAAATGGAATCCCTCAAAATAAAATCCCTCCTCGAATATTTAGCATACATCCACTTAACCTATGAGCTGCTTTCCTTGAGGTAATGCTCCAAATCTGTGGCATCAGGTCTGACTGATCCAGCCTCAAGCTTGCAAAGGTCAGCTTGCCTTCCTCCTTAGACATACATATTGAAGGCCTGCTTATTTTATGCATTTTCTTCTTGAGACCAGCTCCAGGCCAATGAAACTTTCTGAACATTTTAATTCAGTGAATGACTCAATTTAGGAAAAGCAAAAACTCCACTACAGTATAGGGTCACACCTGTAAGCACCAATTAAATAGATTTATTCTGCAGGCATGGGAAATGCAACACATTTACATGACCTGAATTTCTTAAGGTTATTTTTAAGGAGAGTCTGACAGATGTGGATAATCTAGTTGATATCAACGGAACTCCCAAGTGTTTAAATGGAAACTCCCCTAGCTCGAATTGCAGCACTTCAGTGATGCTTACAATTGATTCCGAGGTGTTTGCAAAGAGGACCTTTGGTTTCATTGGTTTAACTTGAAGTCCCAAAACACCCTCAAAGTAGGATTAAATACTCTTCACTCCCTGAGCAAAGACTAGGTTGGCTTCAGGGAAAATGTTTAAGTCATTAGCAGAAGCAAGATGTTTGATAATGAGTGAGCTACAATACTGGCGTACTGAGAAGATGTTTTGTCTAGCACCTCCATCAATCAGACCTGATAACACCTGTATGTGGGAACACTGGGTTCCCTTTCCTGAGGTCTGTAATCCCTTTGAAGTATCCAACTTGACTCCCTATCACTATTGTTGAGTAGTTTGGATTACATATACATGCAGAAATCCATTTGATGACAGTAGAAGGAATCCCATCTTAGTGGGGACACCAATGATGAAGGTGCACTGAACAGAATTGAAAGTTTTTTTTTTTTTTTTTTTTTTTTTTTTTTTTTTTTTTTATGAATAAACAGAATCGAAATCTTTATATAGGTCAATTTTGATGGCCTTCCTAGGAGGCCCCTTTGGGAGGTGATAGTTAATATGAGCTCTTGACAAAGGTGGCGCTTTCAAGGATAGACCTTCCCTAATGAAGGCTGAATGATTTGAGGACACTGATTCATGCATCACTTTTTTTAGTGGTTAACAAAGATTTTAGTAATAAATCTGTAGAGAATACTTAAAATAAAATTGGGTGAAAAGCAGGAAAGGTATCTGTGGGCACCTAAAATCTGTGCAAATTGTAAACAAGGGTCTTGACCTCACAAATCTACACAAAATGCCCAAATGGCATACATGAATTTCAAGTTTACAAATTAAGCCCATTTACATGGACAAGTCCATTGGGCCTAGGTCTGGGTTTTCAAACAATAACCCATAAGACCATCAAACTCATATGTCTCAACCCATTAACATGCCCAAAATCCAGCTTGTATATGGGACCCATGTGAGAGAGATTTTAATAAAAATTTCAAATCTAGATTAGAAGGAAAGTTGTGCCACTCGTGGAATACAAAAAAATTCAAAAAATGCATTTTCTCTAAACTATGGTTTTAAGTTTCAGTCGCCAATACGTATCGGTTTCGCAGCTTATCAAAACAAAACTACTCCCATTTTTAAAATTACTAGGTATTGGTGATACATATCAATGTATTGACAATACTCGGTAATTTTTGTATAGCAAATGCCTTTTTTTAAGGGGTTTCGATTGACACTATATTAATACAATGTCGACTAAACCCCCTCTTCTCCGCCTTCTTAAAAAAAAGCCTCAAATCTTTATTTGTTTTTCAAAATTTTGGTATTTCTAGCAACTACAATGAAATCTAAGGGCTTCGTTTGAGTTTGTTTTTGCACAAAAATCAAAGATTTGGACTCGGATCTAATTATCGAAGCTTAAACCCTAATTTCAACAAAAGCTTCAGTAAGTCTCAAAGTACATCTCTTTTGGGTGTAGATTTTTTATATGTTGGTTGTCTATGTTTGATCTACACTTTCATGGTTTCGAAAAAAAATTGGATAAATAAATTATTTTATTTTTTTAATTCTGAAAAATTAAAAAAAACAAAAAATCAAACTAAGTGAACATGGGTTGGTCTGATTTTTTTTTATATATGGTATAACTAGACATGATCTACATTTTGCTATATTTTGGCCAAATAAATTATTTATTTATTTATTAAAAAATTTAAAAAATCCAACCAAATGAACATGGATTGGTCTAATTTTTTTATTTATGATATGACTAGACATGATGTAAATTTTTCTATGTTTTGATATATTATACATGATCTACATTTTGCTATATTTTGGCCAAATAAATTATTTACTTATTTTTTAAATAAATTATAAAAATCCGATTAAAGGAACATGGATTGGTCTGATTTTTTATATATGGTATAACTAGACATGATCTACATTCTGTTATATTTTGGCCAAATAAATTATTTATTTATTTTTAAATAATTAAAAAATAAAAATAGACCAAATGAACATGGATTGGTCTAATTTTATTTATATAGTATAATTACACATGCTCTAAATTCTATTATATTTTGGCTAAAAAAATATTATTTTATATTTTTAAATAAATAAAAATATTTAAAATACTAAAAAATATTTAAAAAATTAAAAAATACAGAAAACATGTTTGAACATATTGAAAAACCTTAGATTATATTAGTAAGTGTAGAACCTCAAATTGATTCATAGGTTTGGAGATACGTGTTGAAAAAGGAGCCAAATGACCCAAAATGAGGAGGATGATATTGGTGATTTTGGTTGGCAACATTGGTGTCCTCTAGATGGGGATCGATATAAATCAATATATAATTATTGCGGGAAAGTAATGAAGAGTGGTGGGGTCTCCAGACTTAAATAACATTTAGCATCAGGTTATAGAAATGTACCAGCATGTCCTAATTACCCAAAAGAATTGAGAGTAGTTATGAAGAAACTCTTGAAGGGACAGAGTCATAATGCTATGAAGAAGACGGTGAGGGACTCATAGTTTAAGGAGGCAATGTTGGAGAGATTAGGACGATGTGTGGATGTAGATTTTAATGAGGAAGATATATATTATTCATCTGATTGTGAGGCTGAGTAACAGAAGATACAGTATATGCTTGTTGTGAAGGCAAGTTTGGCATCCAAGTACGAGATAGAGCAGTTATGTCGTATCAACTCATCTAAGCCAAATTTCAGTTCTTCTATGCATGAGATTGAAGGAGGTAGTGGTAGAGGTAGAGGTGGTAGCTAGAGAAATGACAGCTTTGTTGAAGTATATTAATTTGTGTATCTCCTAACACCTTAAGATTTTGGGAAAGTTAGTTAATTTACTATCAACATCGTATCAAAGCAGGTTTGGTCGTGAGTTTGAATTCCAGTGGAAATATTTTCCCGGATGTAGTGTTGTTTGTATGTGTATGCGTTGTGTGGACCCATGTCTAACTCCCTAAGTGTGTTCCTAGGAGAGAACAATGTTCCTCCTAAAAGGGGGTGTTGAAGTATATTAATTTGTATATCTCCTAACACCTTAAGGTTTTGGGAGAGTTAGTTAATTTACTATCAACAAGCTTCAAACGTGGTGGAGAGGTGGGAGGAGTTTTGGACCTTCTGGTATTCCCCGCACTCATAGTTTGAGGGATGAGCAAATTCCCACGTAGACTGGTATGTTTCAATCACGTGATGTGAAACAGAAAAGACTTAAGTAATTTTTGGGGAATGTGGAAGACAAACTAGGGATGGCATATTCCAAATACACTTTTTATCATAGTATTCCAGGTAACGCTACCAAGGGGTTATACTTGCAAAATTTATGAATGAGGTTGTGAAAATAAGGATACTATTAAATGTAGATGATTATGCATACGAGAGGTACATTCGTGAGTATTAGACATGGTATCGCATTATGACATGGCTACGGTACTGCTACTAAGAAAATCAGCTTCGTCAGCAAATGCATCATCAACACCAGGAGGTTCTATACTTGGTAACATAATATAAGATTTTTCAATATGTTTAAACATGTTTTCTGTATTTTTTAAATTTTTTTAAACATTTTTCAGTAATTTTTTTAAATAAAAAAATAAAATTTTGGCCAAAATATAACAGAATGTAGAGCAAGTGTAATTATACCATATATACAAAAATCAAACCAATCCATGTTCATTTAGTTTGATTTTTTTAATTATTTAAAAATAATTAATTAATTTATTTGGCCAAAATATACTAAAATATAGTTATACCATATATAAAAAAATCAGACCAATCCATGTTCATTTGGTGGGATTTTTTTAATTATTTAAAAAATAATAATTTTATTTGGCCAAAATATACCAGAATATAGCAGAATGTAGATCATGTCTAGTTATACCACATATAAAAAAATCAAACCAATCCATGTTCATTTGGTCTGATTTTTTTAATTATTTAAAATATAAATAAATAATGTATTTGGCCAAATTATATCAAAATATAGCAAAATGTAATTCATGTCTAGATATAGCATATATAAAAAATTCAAACCAATCCATGTTCATTTGGTTTGATTTTTTTTAAAAAAATCTTTATTTTTTAGAATAAAAAAATAAAAAATTATTTATCAATTTTTTTTATGAAACCATGAAAGTGTAGATCAGGTATAGACAACAACAACAACAACAAATAGTTTTATCCCAACTATTTAGGGTCAGCTACACGAATCTTGTTCCGCTATTGCGCTCTGTTTGGGGCCATATTTGCCGTTAAATTGCAAGCTGCCATGTCCCACCTTACTACCTCCACCCAGGTCAATTTTGGCCTTCCTCTAGTCCTAGCACCTTTAACTTGTATTGTCTCACTCCCCCTCATTGGTGCAGTCATTGGTTTTCGTTGCACATGCCAAAACCATTTCAATCGAGTTTCTCTCATTTTATCACCTATTAGTGCTACACTTAAGCTCTCACGAATGGATTCATTCCTAATTTTATCCTTTCTAGTCTTGCCACTCATCCATCTCAACATCCTCATTTCAGCCACA
>JAOXJP010000001.1:13104802-13121682 GCA_025762735.1 Platanus orientalis
AGGTGGGGTGCCTAACACCTTCCTCAACTCATAAACGAACAACTTACCTTAGAATCTTTGGGAGTTGACCAGTTTAACTGTGGAGTCAGATATTTCAAACATTTTTCAAAACTTAAACTTGCTTTGTTTTCAAAACTGATGTCGAGTCACATCATTAAAAAGGCTGGTGGCGACTCCAAGTCACGTGGGATATTTCTTGTGATAGACAAGCCTCTTTCAAAAGGGATTTACCCGTCGTGCGAAAATCGAGGCCCACACGCTCAAAATTTAAAAGGCTTCAAATCAAGGGTCAAGGTTCACCGATACTTGATATGATAGATTTTGACAATCAAATACTCTATTTCAATGTTTTGGACCCCTCTGGATCCATCTGTGATATCCAATTTGACCGTTCATTGCTTGTACAATGAAACCTAGTGGTGCACCTATGATAAAAGATAGAATCGTAATTTTCAACTTTGGTCATGGCCGAATTTAAAGAGAATCATTCAAATACACGAAGATTGGAATGAAAGATGAGAGTAAGAAGTGGGTTCTATAAGGATCTTAAAAAAAATCAAGGGACTAGAATGACAAATTAGGGATAAATGGAAATGACCTAAAAATTGGAGGTTATCTAACTGCCTTGGTTTCCTATGATGCCTGAGGTCTATTATGTTAAGTCAATGTTGCCCATTGAAACAAACCTCCATATCCTTGGCCAAAATAGGGTGCTAACACTATTTGTACCCAAGAGATTCCTTTTATAAGGAGTCGTCGAGATCAAGCCATGTCTAATTCTAGAGTATACATTTTTTTTTTTTTTGGTTTTTTTTGTGATTGAACCTAAAGATATGTTTTAGGGTTGCCTACACACCTGGAATGTTTGCATTGGTCTTATATTGAGATAATTGTCTAAGATCAAGTCACACATAATTCTTTACAAAATATATGTAGGACTTCATTTAAAAAAAAGCGATTGGGCCTAAAAACTACCAAGTTCCCTACGTACCCTGTACATCAGCATTTCCATTACACTTTTGAGGGATCAAGTCACATGTAGTTCTTTGTACAAAGAAAGAAGTTGCTACAACTTCAAGTTCTTCGGTCCGGGAGCCTTATGGTTATACCTTCTCCTCTTCATTGTTTATTGATTTGATGGCATTTGTTGCTACGATTGGTGCCCATCTTTGTACCTCATTCACCTACCCAAGCTCAACGTCCTCAATGTCCACATCCCCGTTATCTACAACAGCCTGTAAGGCTTTTCAGTTCTCACAAGAAAGTGAAAATAGAATTAGAGGCACCTCTCCATTTTGATTTGATTAAACCTAGAGAATACGACCATGAAGGAAACTATATCGTGGCTAACCGTAGTGTCTATCAAGACATCAATATGAGGAAGGGAGAAATCATCTTCTGGGTTTGCTTTGTTGAGGTCTCAAAGTCAATGCACAATTTTTTGGGGACTAGGACTATGTTGTCAGCCATTAAGGGTAAGATGCACTTATTAGAAAACCAGCTACTAGTTTTTTTCTACCTCATCTTTGATCTTTAATGACCATGCAGACAAAATCGACAAGGTTTTTGTTTGACAGGTTGGTAGTGGAGATAAGTTGGCAACTGTGAACTACTAGTTGTGTACCAAAAGCAGACATTTCAGCATAAGACCATGGAAAGATGTCCATATATTCTCGAAAGATGTAGACCATTTCCTTCCCTATGCCCGAGGTTCTGGGGATTCCAACTTTCACACACTTAGGAGGTTTCAGACCCGAGGTTTATTTCCTCTACATCATCCACCATTGAGTGTCTAATTTTTTTGTCGGTCAAATGATCCTATGACCTCCTGGGTCTCTTCATCAATGGAGTCTAGTTCATCCTATTCAGATAACGACACGTCAAATGTTGGATTCTATAAAAGAAATGACTAAGCTTAAGGAAAATTTTTCCAAAGCTACGTACACACCCAATAGATTCCTTTTATAAGGACTCATCGAGATCCAGCCATGTGTAATTTTATACTTTTCTTTTTTATATGAGTTTTCTTATGACTAAACCCAGAGATATGTTTTCAAGCTACCTACATACCTGGTATGTTTGCATTGGTCTTATATTGAGGTGATTGCCCAAGATCAAGTCACACATAGTTCTTTACAAAATGTGTTTAGCACATCATTTAAAAAAAGCAACTGGGCCTGGAAACTACCAAGTTGCCTACGTACCCTTTACTCCTGCATTTCAATTAAACTTTTGAGGGATCAAGTTGCATGTAGTTCTTTATATAAGGAAATTAAAGAAAGAAGCTGCTACAACTTCAAGTTCTTCGATACGGGTGCCTTATGGTTGTTCCTGCTCCTCTACGTTGTTTATTGATTTAATGAAATCTACTACTACGATTTGTACACATTACTGTACCTTGTTCACCTGCCCAAGCACAATGACTTTTATGTCCACCTCTCCATTATCTATGACAGTCTGTAACGCTTCTCGGATCTCAGAGGGAAGTGAAAGTAGACTTAGAAGCACCTTTCCATTTTGATTTGATTATACATAGAGAATCCGTCCATGAAGGACATAATTTTGTGGTCAACCCTATTGTTTATCAGGAAATCAATATGAGGAAGGGAGAAATCATCTTTGGGGTTTGCTTTGTTGAAGTCCCGAAAGTCAATGTCCATCCTTTTTGGGGACTAGGACTATATTTGCCAACCATTAAGGGCAAGATACACACATTGTAAAACCGGCTTCAAGTTCTTTTTCTATCTCTCCTTCGATTTGCAATAACCATTCTAGACATAGTCGACGAGGTTTTTGTTTGACATGTTGGTAGTTGGGATAAGTTGGCAACTTGTGAACTACCATTTGTGTATCAAGACCAAGAATGTTAGCGTAAGACCATACAAAGACGTCCATATATTCTCGAAGGAAGTAGACCATGGCCTTCCCCATGACCGAGATTCTGAGGATTCCAATTTTTACAAACTAAGGTGAGGCATCAAACCATACGTTTATTTCCTCTACGTCATCCACCATCAAGAGTGCCCAATTTTCTTGAGTTCAAACAACACGATGACCTCCTGGGTTTTTTCATCAGTGGAGTCTGGTTCATCCTATTCAAATAATGACATGACAAATGTTTAATTTTATAAAAGAAGTGGTTGAGCTAAAGGGAAATCTTCTCCAAAGCCGCCTACGTACTCGAGAGATTTTTATACGAAGTCATCGAGAACAAGCCATGCATAATACTAGACTTTATGTTTTTTTTGTTTGTTTTTTTCGTGACTGAACCCGAAGATATGTTTTCAGACTGCCTATGTACCTAGTATGTTCACCTTGGTATTATATTGAGGTGATTGCCAAGGATTAAGTCACACGTAGTTCTTTACAATAGACTACATTTAAAAAAAGCGATAGGGCCTCGAAACTACCAGGTTGCCTATGTAGTCATTACATCAGTATTTCTATTACACTTTTGAGGGATCAAGTCACCCGTTGTTCTTTGTACAAGAAAAGAAAGAAACTGCTACAACTTCATGTTCTTCGGTCTGGGTGCTTTATGGTTGTACCTGCTCCCTGTGTTATTTATTAATTTGATGACATCAACTGCTGCCATTGGTGCCCATCATTGTACCTCGTTCACTAGCCCAAGCTCAATGACCTCTATGTCCACCACTCTATTATCTACGAAGGCCTATAAGGCTTCTCAAGTCTCAAATGGAACTGAAAGTAGACTTAGAGGCACCTCTCCATTTTGATTTGATTATACCTGAAGAATTTGTCCATGAAGGACATCTGTATTGTCTATCAGGAAATCAATATGAGGAAGGGAGAAATCATCTTTCGGGCTTGCTTTGTTAAAGTCTCGAAGTTAATGCACATTTGGACCTTGCCATTTTTTTTAGGACCAAGACTATGTTGGCCAACCATTGAGGGTAAGATACACTCATTAGAAAGTCGGCTTCTAGTTGTTTTTCTACCTCTTCTTCGATCTATAATGACCATTCCAAACGTAGTCGAGGAGGTTTTTGTTTGATAGGTTGGTATTTGGGATAAGTTGGCATCTTGTGAACTACCATTTATGTATCAGGACCATGCAAAGACCTCCATATATTCTCGAAGGAGGTAGACCATGGCCTTCCCCATGCCCATGCTTCTGGGGATTCCGATTTTTATACACTTAAGTGAGGCTTCAGACCCTAGGTTTATATCCTCTAAGTCATCCACCGTCGGGAATGCCTAATTTTCAAGTCATTTAAACGACACTATGACTCAGTTTCTTCATCAGTGGAGTCAAGTTCATCCTATTCAGATAACGATACAGCAAATGTTGGATTTTATTAAAGAAGTGGTTGGACTTTTAAAAAAAAAAATCTTTTCCAAAGCTACCTACGCACTCGAGAGATTCCTTTTATAAGAAGTCGTCGAGATCAAACCATGCATAATTCTAGAATTTACTATTTTTTGGGTTTTATTCATGACTAAACCCGAAGATATGTTTTCAAACTGCCTATGTACCTGGTATTTTTGCATTAGTCTTATATTGAGGTGATTGCTCAAGATCAAGTCACATGCAGTTCTTTACAAAATGTATTTAGGACTTCATTTATAAAAAAACGATTGGGCCTAGAAACTACCAGTTTGCCTACGTACCATGTACATCAACATTTCCATTACACTTTTGAGGGATCAAGTCGCACATAGTTCTTTATACAAGAAAAGAAACTAGTACAAGTTCAAGTTCTTCAGTACGGGTGCCTTAAGGTTTTTCCTGCCACTCTGTGTGGTTTATTGATTTGGTGAGATATGTTGTTATGATTCGTGCCCATCATTGTACCATATTCACCTGCCCAAGCTCAACGACTTCTATGTCCACCTCTCCATTATCTATGGCGGCCTCTAAGGCTTCTCGGATCTCAGGGGGAAGTAAAACTAGACTTAAAGGCATCTCTCAATTATGATTTGATTATACCTAGAGAATCTGTTCATGAAGGACATCATCTCGTGACCAGCCATATTGTCTATCAAGAAATCAGGAAAGAAGAAATCATCTTTCGAGAATACTTTGTTGAGCTCTCAAAAGTTAATGTACATTCGGACCTTGCCAACCTTTTTGGGGATCGAGACTATGTTGGCCATCCATTGAGGGTAAGATACACTCATTCAAAAATCGGCTTCTAGTAATTTTTCTACCTCTTCTTCAATTTGTAAAGTCCATTCCGGACATAGTCGACAAGGTTTTTGTTTGACAAGTTGGTAGTTGGAATAAGTTGGCAACTTAAGAACTACCATTTGTGTATCAAGACCAGTCATGTCAACATAAGACCATGCATAGCCGCCCATATATACTCAAAGGAGGCAGACTGTGGCCTTCCCCATGCCTGAGGTTATGGGGATTCCGATTTTTACACACTTAAGGTGAGGCTTCAAACTGAGGTTTATTTCCTCTAAGTCATCCACCATCAGGAGTGCCTAATTTTCTTGTCATTCAAACGATTCTATGACCTCTTGGGTTTCTTCATCAATAGAGTCAAGTTCATCCTATTTAGATAACGATATGGAAATTGTTGGATTCTATAAAAGAAGTAGTTGAGCGTAAGCAAAATCTTTTCCAAAGTTGCCTACATACCTTTATAAAGCATCGTTGTTATTAAGCCATGCGTAACACTATACTTTACTTTTTCTTTTGTTTTTTCCTCACTAAACCCAAAGATATGTTTTCAAGTTGCTTACGTATCCGGTATGTATCCATTGGTCTTATATTGAGGTTATTTCCCCGGATCAAGTCACACAATTCATTACTAAATATATTTAGGACTTCATTTAAAAAAAGTGATTGGGCCAAGAAACTACCAGGTTGCAGTTCTTTGTACAAGGAAAGAAAAGAAAGAAACTGCTAAAACATCAAGTTCTTCAGCCTAGGTGCTTTATGGTTGTGCCTGGTCCTCTGCATTGTTAATTGATTTGATGATATCTACTGTTGCGATTGGTGTCTATCATTGTACCTCGTTCACCTGCCCAAGCTCGATGACCTCTATGTCCACCTCTCTGTTATCTACGACGACCTGTAAGGCTTCTCGGATTTCAAAAGGAAGTGAAAGTAGACTTCCTATTGTTCAAACAATTCTATGACCTACAGGCACCCGATTTTCTTGTCGTTCAAATGACTTTATGACCTCTTAGTTTTCCTCACCAATAGAGTCTAGTTCATCCTATTCAGATAATGACACGACAAATGTTGGATCCTATAAAAGTGGTTTGAGCTTAAGAAAAATCTTTTCCAAAAGCTCCCAATGTGGGCTTAGATTTTCTCACGATGGTGAACCTCTTAAAAATGAGTCTACTCGTCATGGGCCTAACCACGATAATTTAGAGTCCCACCAGCCTTTTTAAAGATATGATTGGATATCTATTTTTGAAAACAAATCATTTACATTTTAAAATTCATTTTAAAAATATCAAACTTCTAATAGACTGATCAACTCAAAGGCTTCTAGTTAAGTGGTTCGTTTATGAACCAGGGAATGTATTACGCACCCCAGTCCATCCATATATGCGGTTATCTACTTAAACTAATTCAAACTTAGGGTCTAACTTTCATATATGGTGTGTGCAGAGGTGCGTTTTATTTTTGGAAATGGTGTCATCATTACAAACACAATAAAAGATAAAAATATGGAAAATGAAAATTAAAAAAAAAAATGAAGAATTGGAGTATTAGCGGATTCATACTGTCATTGTCCGAGTTGAAACAAATCAAGTTGCCTTAACTCAGGTTGGTTTAATTAGATCATGTTGGTTTGATTAATTCAGTCCTTTTTAGGGTGAGCTTAATCGGTTATGATTCAAGTGGCTCAAATTCAATCAGAATATGATTGGTTTGGACCCATGGGCTAGGCTAAATTTAAGGCTGGACTGGACTGAGATTCACATGAGGCTTTAGCCAAACTTAAGCCCAGGTCAGAGACTCAAAATTGTTTAGCTAGGACCCATTGAAAGGTGGATTGGACCGATAGGTTTACTTGACTTGGCTTGTACCCTGATGAAGTCGGTTTAAACATGACTCAGCTGGGTCAACTAAGTATAATATGGGGCGGGTATACTTCATTCAAATTGGGCTTGAGTGAACAGAGTTGGGACAAGTCACATCAGGCCACTGAACGAATTTGATCGTGCCCAGAGCTCGTTCAAAGGCAGAATCAACCACAACATCTTACTGCTTTAATGATTCTTCTGGTAGGTGGGGACCACATTGTTCTACATATTTTACAATTGTGGCTGCGGGAACCTTGTTTTGGTTGTTTTTTTAAGAAGAAGATGAAAGATCTGGGTTCAGAAAGATTACTGGTGGTATGAACTTTCTAGTTTTTTCTCAAGAGGTCCTGCACTTTGGGTATTACACCATTTCCCACGATTAAAGCAACAGCGACCTACTTGTTCCACACCAAACCACCAACCTATAAAACCTTAACAGGACCTTGTTGCTTGGGTTCGGGTCTCTCTTTGGTGCTCTGATACTCAGAGGCTGATTATTCCGTGGAGCTTTTACAACATGATGAGGATTGGTGGGTAATGAGGAATACGAGAGCTGAGAGGGCTGATAACATAGAAAAATGGGTTGAGCGGTTTTATCACAAAATGACATACCCGAGAAGCAAGAAATAGGATTGCATTGTCTTGTTTGGAAAGGTGGAAGGGAGAGTGAAAGAAAAATGAAAAACTAATGATGGTAAAAGATGAAGTGAAGACAAGAATGGGATACGTGTACGTGTTCCCCATTCCATAGATTCAATAAACATTACTAACAGGGATTGGAGAGATTCTATAATAAACAATGAGCAACAGAACAAACGAGTAGATGAATGTAAGCAAGTTTACTAATGAGTCGCATGCCATGAATGTTAATGGAGAAATATATATATATATAAAGGTTTATACCTCTTGTAATGTGATGCACTAGTGGATAGCGTTTTCTTTTGTTTGGACAGCACCTCTTAGTTGGGTTCTCACTTGTTTGAGAGGGAAGGGAATTAGCCGTTTTGGTGGGAGTGAAATTGAGGGTATAGATAAGAGAGAGATCATGGAGAGGGAGAGACGAGAGGAAGACGGGGTTTTGCCATCTTAGTGAAGATAGAGGAGGAAGAAGCTCTTTGGTTTTAGCCACATGTGAGAGCGTTTAGGGATTTTTCCATGCGAGAGAATGGGGAGCTTTGAAAAGTTTTAGACCGTCCTTGGAAAGGAGGATACCCCCTTTATATAGATTTATTTAGGGTGTCTTTAGAAAAAAGCTCTTTCAATCTCCCAGCTGTCTAGATAATTGGTTTAGGAAAGAGTGGAGGAAAGATAGATTGGAAATTTTAACTTGTGAGTGAAATATCAATAAGGGTTTTGATTAAAGTATATGATTAACCAAGGTAAGGTTTGATACGATTCTATTTATTATCTAATTTTTATTTGATTAGGTTTAGAATTATTATTATTATTATTGTTATTTTTTGAGATTGTGCCACTAGTCCTAAGATGGAGTTTGATTCAGTGTTTTTCAAGGTACTATAATTCGATGGATCCGCTTGGAATTTCATTCATCTCGATTTGGCAAGTTAATCGCACCCACTCCTTTAGCTAAATCAATGGTGTTGATCGTCATGGTGGGGTTCGATTTTAAATTTGAAACTTTAAAGTGTTTGATCAAACAATCATAATTTGATATGATGTGATAAAGGATTTAGATATGAGCTCTGAAAGTCATAATTAATACTAGAAAGTTTTGATGCATGTTGGATTCATCTATGGTATATGATTAATCGTCCAACATGTATTTCGTTCAAAATTAAAAGATTTCGAATCAAGTGTCAAGGTTCATTGACGCTTGATATGATAGATATGACAATCAAATACTCCATTTCAGTGTTTTGGACCCCTCTGGACACATCCTTGATATCCAATTAACCGTTCAATGCTTGAACAATGACACTTAGTGGTGCACCTATGATAGAATCGTAATTTTCAACTTTGGATAAAGCAAACTCAAAGAGAATCATTCAAAGACACGAAGATTGGAAAGAAAGAGAGCAGGAAGAAGAAGTGGGTTCTATAAGGATCTTGAAGAAAAATTGAGGCTCTACGATGCCAAATTAGGGACGAATGGGAATGACCTAACACTAGGAGATTATCAAACCGCCGTAGATGTGTTTTAGGGCTGCCTATGCGCCCGATATGTTTGCATTGGTCTTATATTGAGATAATTGTCTAGGATCAAGTCACACGTAACTCTTTACAAAATATATTTAGGACTTCATTTAAAAAAACAAAACAAAAAACGACTGGGCCTGGAAATTACCAAATTGCCTAGTACCCTGTACATCTGCATTTTCATTACACACTTTTGAGGGATCAAGTTGCACATAGTTCTTTGTACAAGGAAAGAAAAGAAAAAAATTGCTACAACTTCAAATTCTTCGGTCTGGGTGCTTTGTGGTTGTACCTTCTCCTTTGCATTGTTTATTGATTTGATGACATCTGATTGATGCCAATATTTGTACCCCGTTCACCTATCCAATCTCAACATCCTCTATCTCCACCTCTCCGTTATCTAAAACGCCCTATAAGGCTTCTCGGATCTCATAGGGAAGTGAAAGTTTACTTAAGACACCTCTCCATTTTGATTTGATTAAACCCGAAGAATCCATCTATGAAGGACATCATATCGTGGCCAACCATAGTGTCTATCAATACATCAATATGAGGTAGGGTGAAATCATCTTTCGGTTTTTCTTTGTTGATGTCTCGAAAGTCAATGCACATCTTTCTGGGGACCGAGACTATGTAGGCCAGCCATTGAGGGTAAGATACACTCATTAGAAAACCGGTTTCTAGCTAATTTTCTACCTCTTCTTTGATCTTTAATAACCATTTCTGATAGAGTCATCGAGGTTTTTTTTTGACAGATTGGTAGTGGGGATAAGTTGGCAACTTGTGAACTACTAGTTGTATAGTGTGTACCAAGAATAGGCATTTCAGCATAAGACCATGCAAAGATGTCCATATATTCTCAAACGAGGTAGACCATGGCTTTCCCCATGCCCGAAGTTCTAGGTATTCTAATTTTTATACACTTGGGTAAGGCTTCAAACTCGAGGTTTATTTCCTCTATGTCATCTGCCGTCAAGCGTGCCCAATTTTATTGTCATTCAAATGACTCTATGACCTCCTAGACTTCTTCATCAATGGAGTCTAGTTCATCATATTCAAATAATGACACAAAAAATGTTAGATTCTATAAAAGAAGTGGTTAAGCTTAAGGAAAATCTTTTCAAAGCTACCTACGTACCAGACAAATTCCTTCTATAAGGAGTTGTCAAGATGAAGCCATGTGTAATTCTACAGTTTTCACCTACCCAAGCTCAATGGCCTCTATGTCCAGTATCGACAACGGCTTGTAAGGCTTCTCGGATCTCATAGGGAAGTGAAAGCAGACTTAGAGGCACCTATCCATTTTGAATTGATTATACCAGGAGAATCCATCTATAAAGGACATCATCTCGTGGCCAGTTGTATTATTTGTCAAGACATCAATATGAGGAAGGTAGAAATCATCTTTTGGGTTTGCTTTGTTGAGGTCTCGAAAGTCAATGCACATTCGAACCTTACCATCCTTTTTAGGGACCGGGACTATGTTGGCCAACCATTGAAGGTAAGATACACTTATTAGAAAACTGGGACTATGTTGGCCAACCATTGAGGCTTCTAGTTGTTTTTCTATATCATTTTTTTTTTATCTTTTATCACCGTTATAGACAGAGTTGACGAGGTTTTTGTTTGACAGGTTGGTAGTTGGGATAAGTTGGCAATAGTTGTGTAACAAGAACAAGCAGATTAGCATAAGACCATGTAAAGATGTTCATATATACTCAAAAGAAGAATACCATAGCCTTCCCCATGCCCGAGGTTCTGGGGATTCCAATTTTTACACTCTTAGGTGAGGCTTCAGACCCACAAGTTTATTTCATCTATGTTGTCATCGAGAGTGCTCGAGTTTCTTGTCGTTCAAACAAATCTATGACCTCATGGGTTTCTTCAACAATGGAATCTAGTCCATCCTATTTAGATAACAACACAACAAATGTTAGATTTTATAAAAAAAAGTGGTTGAGCTTAAGGAAAATCTTTTCCAAAGCTGCCTACATACTCGAGAGATTCCTTTTATGAGGAGTCGTCGAGATTAAGCCATGCGTAATTCTAGAGTTTACTTCTTTTTCTTTGGTGTTTTTTTTTTTTTTTTGACTTAACCCGAAAATATGTTTTCAGGTTGCCTACGTACCCAGTATGTTTGCATTGGTCTTATATGGATATAATTGTCTTATATCAAGTCACACATAGTTCTTTACAAAATATATTTAGGATTTCATATAAAAAAATATAAAAAAAAAAAAAAAAAACATGACTGGGCCTAGAAACTACCTGATTGCCTACGTGTACCCCATACATCTACATTTCCATTACACTTTTGAGGGATCAAGTCACACGTAATTCTTTATACAAGGAAAGAAAAGAAAGAAATTAGTACAACTTCAAGTTCTTCGGTCCGGTTGCCTTATGGTTGTTCTTGCTCCTCTGCATTGTTCATTGATTTAATGGCATCTACTACTGTGATTGATACCCATCATTGTACCTCGTTCACCTACCCAAGCTCAATGTCCTCTATGTCCACCTCTTCGTTATCTACGGATGCAAAGCAAGACATCCCAAGTAGGGGCTCCAATGAGCTTAGTGTCCACCTAAAAAGAATGGAAGATTGAATAGAGAGGCCTTCTATCAATGGTTAATTTATTCTTTTTCTCCTTCTCTTCCTCTTTGTTCCTAGTTTTCTCCCAAATTCTTTCAGCACTTAGTTGATGTGTGTTTTTCTTTTACCAAAAAAGAAAAAGTGGATGCAAGTTCTAACCCATTTTTCATGATTTTATAGTGATGATGGGCTCCTATCCCATCTCACCTATCACCCTTTACGTGTTCAAATTTTGGCCTCTAATTCGCGACTGGACATTTCCTAAGGCAAGTTGACGGGCTCTGGTATGGACTAACTTTCTTAACAAGCCTCTTTTTGGTTATCGAGCCCCTTGTGAATACTTCTTAGTCACAAACTGACCAAGCATCGCCATTTGTGAATCACCTTGACCCAATCCTATTTTCGCAAATCCAAACTAGTCACCAATCATGTCTCATAGCAGACCTGTCAATTGCGATTGACCCAAATTCTACAGAAACTCATCTGAAATGTCCAAAAGGAAATTGGAAACACATTGCGACTCTGCAACAATATGCACATAAAAAGTGCAAGCTGCACCTCAAGCGCCCTTACGTGTACCTAAACCCACCCTACACCCGCACCTGCACCCGTGCGCAAACCCATGCTCATGCAAGTGTGAGTGACCTCGCTGTGTCGCCACTACACGGGAGAGAGTTCTCTCAAATTACTCAAGTAGAAGGGAAGTCATATCTTATATGTTGCTTGCTTTTCCCATTTCAACCAATGTGGGACTATTAGAAAAAATAGAAAACACTTTTACTTGAAAACCAAATCAGGAGCCATAATGGCTTCCGTTTTCAACATGTGCTAGTTACTTTCTAGCATTCATGTGGTCAATAATAACCAATGAAAGCATAATTATCCCAAAAAAATAACGAATGAATGCATTGCATGGTCCAAGTGCTCATTTTCTTTCTAATGTGGTGCTCCAAAACTAACAAGGAGAGGATTGTATCCGCTCCTCTTATCTTATGCTCCTCTCTGCACCCTGTCAGGGAACAAGTGAAATGCACCCCCCAAAAAGTGAAAATTACTTGTCGGCGCTGATGTGCCCTCCCCCTACAGGGTGCAGAGAGGAGTATAAGATAAGAGGAGCAGATACTATCCACTCTCGCAAACAAGCTTCAAAACGAGGTCCTTTTTTTCCGTAAAAATATTAGGTCATTTTAAATAAGATATATTTAAGTCCCCGCCCAAAAGATTAACTAAAGCAAAAAAAATAAGCATAATCAGGTAACACCATGCAATCTTGAGTCAGGATTTTACACGACCAAAGACACAGTTTGGGCCCCCCCTGTAACGGGCAAAGGATCATATGCAATTGATAAACCAAGAGTTTTTATGTTTATAAGGGCATTGCGTTGATGAAGCCATCCCCGTACGAGGTATTATGTCATAAGTTATCCGAAAATAAAGCCACAGCGTGGAGTATGCGGGCTGAAATGGTAGACCCTTGAGGATATTTTCTTCAAATGAGAATTTGCACAAACGGTTTGGTTGGGATCACTTTTGGGAGTTATGCAACAAGAAGCGAAATAGATCTTTCAAAGACTGAATACAGGATTGGGGCTTCAATCTCCACCAGATCAATCTATCTTTAAGATACGTGCCTCATTGCTATGGCCCATATGGAAAGCTCGTAATAGGTTGATTTTCGACCACATACCTATCTCAACAGAATCAATCAACCTACACCAAATACTTCTTAGCAGAAGCAGCAGAAACATGGACCTTTTATCTAGGCTTAAGGTTCGCTCAAGATCTTTTTGCTGAATTTATTTTATCTAGGAGACAATCTCTCAAGCTTCTCAAAGAGACAAAAAACCCTCCCCCCTAAGGAAAACCCAAACCATCATTCTAGATTATAGTTATCTTCTACGGGTTTCAGGCAAATCCAAATCTCACATGTTCCAAAAGCTTGTAACATGGCTGCCCACTGCATGACAACTATTGCAGCAAAGGAGAACATACACCATTATTGCAATGGGTATATGTAATCATGAAAATGTTGCAAGTTGAATGAACTGAGCTCCTTACCCAATATATACATATATATATGGTACGCCTCCTTTGCTATATTATTTTGCTCAGTAGTAATGGGGAAAACGAGAGAGAGGATCCCTTCCTATACTTTCCAAAATTTTAAATATGTGACGTCTTAAAGGAAAAAACCTTTTAACATTCTCGAGAAACATATATGAAAAAGCAAATGCAATGACAAATTGACAATACAATGCAAATAAACTGGAAAACAAGCAGAAAGCTCTAATAAACAACTGGAGGAACAAGAAGCATGTAGAAGATAGAGCAAATCAAGGCGGAGATCACCTTCTCTTAGTTCCAAATATCAAGTTCAAACAAACTGAATGTCAAAAGTAAAACACAGATAGCAAGGTTGTCCATAATACCCAGACTTAGCCAGATTAAGATTGGAACCCGAAAACAAATAAAAGTGACCTATCAGCTACAGAAAATAAATAGCTTAGTTAGTCCTAAACGACAGAGAAGAGCATCCACAAAGAGCACTGCCACCACGCATGACACCTACATAGAGTTCAGAAAGACGAAGAGAATTGCAGAGACAGAGGGTCACATCACCAATCATTCCCCTACTAAGCCCTCTCACCACGGATCCTCCGGGCAAGCTGGATGTCCTTGGGCATGATAGTAACACGCTTAGCATGGATTGCACAAAGGTTTGTATCTTCAAACAGACCCACGAGGTATGCCTCCGCTGCCTCCTGCAAGGCCAGAACTGCATGGCTCTGGAAACGCAGATCCGTCTGCATCCACCAACCCCATCATTACATCATCAGAAACTCACCAAAACTCAAAGGAACAAGTACAAAAACACAAGAAAGCTCACTGACAATTCAACACTTCCACTCACCTTAAAATCCTGTGCTATTTCACGGACAAGCCTCTGGAATGGCAATTTCCTGATCAGAAGCTCTGTGCTCTTCTGATACTTGCGAATTTCACTGGACAATACAATTGGATAAGGTTAAAAATCAGAGCAGCAATACAAGCCCATAGGAGAAAAATCAAGACAAAAAATAAAGCCAATAATCCCAAAACAGAAAAATTTTAAACACGAGTTCCCTCGAAGCTACAGCAAATACCGGAGGGCAACAGTTCCAGGGCGGTATCTGTGGGGCTTCTTCACTCCTCCAGTAGTAGGGGCAGATTTTCGGGCAGCCTGGGATGTTACACAGAAGAGAGAAAATTCACATTTGCTATTTTTTGCCAATAACAAATAATTATTGGAAACCAAAGATTACAGTTTCAAGAAACCCACCTTGGTAGCAAGCTGCTTCCTAGGAGCCTTGCCTCCCGTAGACTTACGAGCAGTCTGCTTGGTACGAGCCATCTGCAATTGCAAAATGAGCATTCCCAACCATAACGCAAAATCTCTCAATTATGAAATCAGTTTTCCCTAAGCTAATTTTTCTCATGTAAATAAATACCATTACCAACAGTAGATCAGATAAAAGGTAAAAAATCCATTTTAATGACGGAAAGGTAAAATCTTCCAACAGAAACAAACGCATTTGCTAACTAAGGAACGTCGAACAAAGATATCCCAATAATAAGCAAAAATCTACCCAAAAAAAAGGCAAAAAGAATGATGTCTCAATGATTTGACTTCCAGTTCAGAGGACAAAGATAAAAAGGAAAAAAAATGATTTCTCAACCTAGGTGTTCTCTCGAACCAAAAGCAAAGGCCAAAAAAAGAATATTTACAGGAAAATAAATCAAAAATATTCGCAAGGTCAAAAGAAAAGATAAGAACCCATTCGCTAAATAATACAAAGACAGTTAAACCCTAACCCAAATTCTACAATAGAAGATCAAGAAGATCAGAAAACCCTAAATCTTCCGCCAGAAAGTAAAAAAAAATGAAAAAGAATAAAAAATGCGATTGACGAAGAACATGCCAGCCAAAACCCTAACTCTGATCCTAACAAGAACTGCAGACCAGACAACAACAACAACCAAAAAAAAAAAAAAAAACTAACCTCATCACACTGAGAATCGCAAACAAGAAACCCTAATCCTAATTCTAATCATAACAACAATTACAACCAAGACAAGAAACCCTAACCCTCATCATACTGAAAATCGCAAACAAGAAACCCTAACCCTAATTCTAATCATAATGACAATTACAGGCCAGACAAGAAACCCTCACCACACTGAGAATCGCAAACAAGAAACCCTAACCCTAATTCTAATCATAACGACAATTACAGCCAAGACAAGAAACCCTAACCCACATCATACTATGAATCACAAACAAGAAACCATAAATTCTGTACAGATTATCAAAACGTTTATTGAGATCAAAAGAATGAAAAGAGAAGAATCCCTTACCTCCTTTTCTTCTCGAGCGAAAAACCGAAAGAGGATTTTGGGGGGAAGAGGGAAAGGAGGCCTTCAAACCAATCAAAATCGAAATATAGAAAAGCTCCGTCATCGCACTAGTGATCCCTATTTATAGCCCACTCTCCAACTGCTGCAGGTAGAATCTTAATTTCAGCGCTTCGATACGAATCTATTGACGGTCACGATTTGCAGTGAGTCTTTTTCTCTTCGGTTCGGCCTAATGGGCTGACCCGGGCTAATTCATGTTCGATTTTTCATATCTAGTTGGGCCTGGGTTTCACAATATCAATAGATTATATATATATACATTTATGTTGAATAAAGGTTATATTATATAACAAAAAAAGATAATTATATTATACATTACATAAATATTATTTTTAATGTCCTACCAACAAAAATTATTTATCCTCACAAATGCATCCATATGCTTAGAGAAAGTTTGGGGAAAAGGGAAATAGAAGAAGATGATAATGATGACTTGAAGGATGATTTTTTTATTTTTACAGATTATTTTTGAAAATTATGCATATAAAATACAATGCTCACATGTTAACTTTGTAAGTCAATGGCTATAACCCACTGATTCACAAATAGTCAAATGACAAAAAAAAAATAGTGAAAAATATCAAATACAAAGTAAACCTTTAAAAAAAAAAAAAGAAAGAAAAGGAAAGAAAGAAAGAAAACAAGAACACTAGTTAAAGAG
>JAOXJP010000001.1:13131815-13143202 GCA_025762735.1 Platanus orientalis
GGAGACATCAATTTCAAGAGGAAACAAGTAACATTGGAGTCATATTTTACAAAGGCCTCCTAATTGAGTCATGTATACATATAATTTTGATGTATAAGGAAATTATTAATTTATATATCAAGTGGGACCTATGTGTTTTTTTTAAAATGTAATATCTTATAAATTTAGCGAATTATTAATTTACCACATTGGTCCCAAGTCAGGACTGGCCAAAAATATTATTTAATCGAGGTTATTAATTTATCGAGGTTATACTGTATATCTATCCCCATTTGCACGAAACCAAGATGATTTCTTATTTGGAACAGTACCTCCAACAATCAATTTGCAGTCAAATCTGTCAACACCCATTGTCACAACATTCATCATCCCTTATCTCCAAACCTTCAAAAAGTTATCTAGAAGCAAAGGCTACCACAGAAAATACAATTCTTACTCCAATCGGTTGCTCATGACAGTCTTCCAACCTTAAAATATCTCAAACTCTTCAACCTGCCCATCTTGCCCAAGGTCAAGCTCCTCTTGCCAAATCCATTTGGATTTCTCGTCTTCCTCTTTCTTAGAAGAATCTTCATCCTCAAAACAACATGCAAA
Source organism: Platanus orientalis (assembly GCA_025762735.1). Lineage (NCBI taxonomy): Eukaryota > Viridiplantae > Streptophyta > Magnoliopsida > Proteales > Platanaceae > Platanus > Platanus orientalis. The sequence continues at coordinate 13,132,410 of JAOXJP010000001.1, forward strand.
CTAAAGTGTTGCTAATCTTTCCAGCCACCATTTGTCCACTGATAATGTTCCCCAGTCTCTCCTGTTTGTGAATAGTCTCAAGGATTTAAAAGAACAGAAATCATAAAATACTTAGTATTCCAGTTCTTTCTATAAATTCTTCTCTTTTTCATTTTTTAAATGGGAATACAATATAGAAATGTAAGGTGTCCATTGGGTTTATAAAATATAGTGAATATTAAAAAAAATATACCAATCCGGTGCACCACTCACATTCAAGGCTAACAACAAGACAAAACAACATAAAGACCAAAGTTCCAAGTTTCAGTTTTGATGTAGATTTCGGTCTTTATGGAAACGTAATCGTTTCATGGAAACTACAGAAACCTTATGAAAACATTCGAAAATCATTTTAACATTAAAAAAATATTGAAAACTTTGGATGAAACTTCAAGAAATGATACATTAAGTACAAATACACACCTAGGAATCATTCCCTAAGCAAATCAACTATCTATGACGGTTCTTGGAAACCAATACGCTCTTGGCATATGTTGTTGCGTATGTTTGAACACTACGGATTGAAAAATGATAAAAACAAAAAACAAATTAAAAAACATAATAAAATTGTATATCCACATAGACTTCATAAATGATAAGGAAACATCCACAAAAAAAGGAAATATATGAAAGCATCCAACCAAAAAATAATAAGAAGAAGAAAACATCCACATCAAGGAAATATATAAATCCAAACGACAAACTGAAAGTTACATGGAAACATTGGCTGAAACATCAGAAGAAATTATAAAAACTATGGAAACATTGTTGGAACATTGAAAATTTTGGATGAAATGTTAGAATATGATCCAATACACACCTTGGAATCATTACATAAGCAAAACAGCCATTCATGATGGTTGCTGGAAACCAATACCTTAGTAATATACATAGCTGTGCATGTATGGAACACTAAGGATTGGGAAAAGATTAAAACTACATACTAAAGCTACACATCCACAGAGTTAGGAAATGAAAAAGAAATATCCACACCACAAACCATAGCACGTAACATTAATGTCATACATGATATACATAAACGTCACATATGTCCATACATAGAAATGATAAATAAAACATCCACATCAAAGAGATCTTTAAATCCAAACCACAAATTTATTACTTCAAATAACGTCATACATAGTACACAATTAAAAGTCCTGTGCCCATACAATGATACAAGTGGAATAGATGACATAACAACAGAGTATCTCTATCATCTGCATTCATCATGAAATTCAGGTTCCAAGCAAACAACACTAGGGCTTCAACATACTATATGTTGCTAAATTGTTGACGTCAGTGTTAAGCTTCAACTACATGGAGTTACCATCTCATTTGAAGATTTTTCCTCATTAAGATAGTAACTTATGTAGGGCAATCTGTCAACCGACTACATTAGGACCCACACAGGCCGGGCCAAGTGTTGCTTCAATCTAGTTACCCCACATCCTCATGTATTCATCTCACAATAGTAATAAATTGTCCCGGGTAGACAATCTTCAAGCGGATGTCCATGCTACCACCCGATCTCACTGCATTAATCTGATCTTCTTAGAGGCATACCAATCCTAAAGCAATATATTTTTGTAAAAATATAGTACAATATTAACTTCTAAGTTCTAATCCATCACACAAAAGAATTTCAAATAATTTTTTTCATTCAAAAATACAAAAAAGCATGAGGAAAAAAGAAAAAAACATACATGGTATGTTCCTTATATTCTCCTTCATTTACTATAGTTTTTATAACATTTCTGTTTTCAACATCTTTATTTTTATTTTTTTTTTATCAGCAAAGAAAAATTGTATCAAAAGATGAGAAAGTACATGGAGTACAAGCCCATCCGAAAAAATTTAGAGGGCAAAAGAATCCCAATCAAAAAACAGGTTAGAGAAACTACAGTTTTGGAACATAGGAAGGTGAGAAACCCATCGGAAAAGAAGAGCTAAGACACTATCTCTGATTTGATGGAGGGGGGAAGCTCTTCCTTCAAAGATGTGCTTGTTTCGCTCAGACCAAATGGCCCAGCATATGACATGGGGAATACTAGCCCATAAATTTTTCCCCTAGGCGATAAAATTCCTTTGGGCCCATGGAACCAAGAGTCGAACATCTGCGGAATGGAATCTGGCATGACCCAAAAGAGGTGAAATATGAAGAGGACATCCATCCATATGGATCTTGCGATAGAGCAGTGAAGGAATAGGAGAGGGGAGGTTTCCTCGCTGCAACCACACGTTACGCATCAACTTGCCAGTATTGCCCCTCTCTTTTGTAGGTTATCCATAGTAAGAACCTTATTGAAATGCAGCAGCCATAGGAAAAAATGAACTTTTTCGGGCATCTTGGACCTTCATATTTCAGCAGCCGGATTCGAAAGAGAAAACCTTGGTCTAATGATATAATAAAGGGATTAAACTAGGAAACCTTGTTCCTCATTGGGGATCTATAATCCCCGGTTTTCATCATTGTGGGTGCCAATGTCTGCCCTCTCCAACCTAAGCAAGATGCCTGAAATGGATAGCGTTTCCCAATCATTTGCTTCACGTCTAAGATGAAGATCCCAAGAGACTCTATCATTCTCCGAATTATGTGATCAATAAACAGCCCATTTTTTAGAATCACTATAGAGAAAATGTCAGTAAAAACTTGAGCTAAAGGAGTGAGCTGCACCATATGTCATGCCAAAAATTGACTCTTTCTCCTTTTCCTACCTTAAAGCAAGTCCATTGGTGAAACTCCTTCGCTTCATAACAAATGTCTTTCCATAGACCTGAACCATATGTGCAATTTGGTTTCTTTGTGCCCCATCCCCGCCCGTTGTCTGAGTATTTGGCGGCAATTACTCTCCTCCACAAGGAATTTGGTTCTTCTCCATATCTCCAAAGCCATTTAGCAAAGAGAGCTCGGTATCTCTTTAAGGGCTCAAAGACCTAGACCGCCCTCCTCCTTTAGAAGACATAATTGGTGCCTTTTTACCAAGCAAAAACAATGGTTGGTGTCCTCAGACTGCCAGAGAAAATTTTCTCTAATCCGCTCCAAATGGAGAATCACCAACGTCGGGGCTCGGAAGAGCAACATGAAATAGACGAGAAGATTCGATAGGGTTGCTTTGATCAGAGTTAGCTTCCCCCCTTTGGATAAGTATATGCCCTTCCAGCTTGCTAGTCTTTGTTCAAATCTTTCAATCATTGGATCCCAAAAATGTTTAGACTTCACTCTCCCTCCCATGGGGAGACCCAAATATGTTCCTAGGCAAGTCGAAATAGCACATCCCATTAGATCTGTCTGCCTGCTTAGATTTGGGACATCTCCCACAACCATCATTTTACTCTTTGGTAGGTTTACTCGAAGACCAAAAGTAGCTTCAAACATGAGTAAAAGAACCCGAAGATTACGAATTTCATCATCCGAGTTTGGCAAGAAAAAAATGGAATCATCAGCAAATTGCAAAAGCATAATAAAAGGCCCATTTTCCCCACCTAGCATCCAATCAAGCAACCTGCTTCCTCGGCTTTTAGCATGAGTCTGCTAAAAACTCCATGACCATGTTGAATAGGAAAGGAGATAAAGGGTCTCCCTGTCTCAGACAACACTGACCTTTTAAGAAACCCTTCGACGCCCCATTCACAAGGATCAGATAGGAAGCTATAGAAATGCACGTTTTGATCCAAAAGCACCATCTGGCTTCCCATCTACTGCATGACCCAATCAAGGAAACCCCAATTTACATGATCGTATGTTTTTTCCATGTCAATTTAGCACACAACTCCCACCTTCTTGGTCTTCTACCAATAGTCTATACATTTGTTTGCTACAAGGGAACAGTCAAGCATCTGGCTGCCATTTACAAAAGCACATTGGGAGGGGGATGTCACATCAGCCATCACCTCTTCCATTCGGCAAGCAAGAACTTTACTTAAAAAACTTGTAGAAACTGCCAATAAGACTTATTGGTTTGAAGTCTTTCAGGTCTTTAAGCCCCATTTTTTGGGGGGATGAGAGATATGAAGAAAGAATTAAGACAACGGCACAAGGCCCCTTTTGCAAAAAATTCTGAAATTGCATCCATCATGTCTGGGCCAACTAAATCCCATAGCTCCACAAAAAATCTCATCAGGAAACCGTCCTGGCCTGGGGCCTTTTCTTCTTGAAGGATCTTCAAGGCTTCCACAACTTCCTTCTTTGATATCGGATCTTCCAAATGATCAGCCTTCTCCTTTGGAGTGCGGTTGAAAATTAGACCTTCTAATTTTGGTCTATCTGGGACCGTCTCCCTAAAAAGGTCGGCATAAAATTGAGATATTGCTGAGGCTATCTGCTTCTGGCAACTCACAACTTTCTTCGCTATCATTAAGCTAATAGTTAAGTTTTTCTTCTTTCTCATGGTTGCCATGTGGTGAAAGAACTTGGAGTTTGAATCACCAAAACGAAGTCAATCCATCCTAGCCTTCTATCTCCAGCTCTCTTCTTCCAATTTTAACTAGCTCATGTAGTTTATCCGAAGATCTTCCCTTCTCACTTTCATATCTTCTGAAATGGGCCTAGCTGGTTCTATCTATCAATCTCTACAATTTGTTTGAGACATTCGGCATTTTTTACCTTCACTCGACCAAACTCTTCCCAATTCCACTATCAGATCCGGTTCTTCAAACCTTTCAGCTTTTGAACAAAAATAAAACCAACAATTCCAAAGAATTGGAGCACCAACCACCATTAAATAAAATAATAATAATTTTCGCTCCAAAAAACAAGGTCGCAACATTATGTAAATCAAGTATACATAGCCCACCTACTCTACAATCGAGCTAGCTTCTAAATTTTTCCCGAAAAACTTAGTTTTTATAAAAATATAAAAAATAAAAAATTTTATAAAACATGGGGAAAAACATTAAAAAAAAAATACACTATTTGTTTCCTTATATTCTCTCTCATTCATTATTTGTTTTAATAATTTTATATATTTTTAATAGATTCTTTATTTAATAAATATAATATTATTTTTTATAAAAAAAATACCATATCGCAGCATTATGTAGATCAATCATACATTTATCACATATAAAATAATCTGACTAAATCATGCACATTTGAAATGATTTTTTAAATAATTTAATATTTTTTATTAAAATTAAAATATATATTTTATTCCAAAAAAAAAAAATCTAACTCCATGAAGGTGTTATATCTGGTACATACAAACATAAACAAATAAAAATTATAGCCTCAAAAAATTATTTTTTCTGACTAACTAAAGTTCTCTAAATTTGGGATTCCGGGTTCAATCCTTTGATCAGAAGGAGCTTAATTATGGTTTTTTATCAAAATGAAGTCCCAAATTTTGTACTTAGCAGCAAAATCACCTTTTATTTCAACAAATTAAAAATGGGGGTTTTTTGCACTCAGCGATTCTATCAATACAGTATTTTGCATCTTGTAGCACAAAATCACCAAATGTGAGTTTCTTGCACTCAGCAATAATATCGATACAGTTTCCAAGGTTTCCGTCAAAACCATGTAATTTTATCCCAAGTAATTGGGATAAGGCTATTGTTGCTGTTGCTGTTGTTGTTGGGACCCATCAATACCGATACACATCATACATGTTTGTACAATATGTATCGATATTTAAAACATTGAGAGATACATTTAGAAAAGACCCAAATGATGCCACCATCATGGGCAGTAGAAACTGCATAGAACAGTGGCCTTGCTTGACTGTAACTAGCAAATTGGTGTGACTACGTGAGACACTTGTCCCAGTCGTGGAACGCTCACCTGCAGCCTAATACTCACTTGACCACAATGACTCTGTTCCCTTCTATAACCATTAGTCTTCTGAGCTCTACAGGGCCATTTCTTTCAATGCTTCCATGGCCTTTATGCTTTCTGCTCTTATTTTTGAAGCCCTCTGTTTGATTTGTCACTATCGTTCTCAGCCTAGATTGTCACCAGTGAGAACGCTTTAAATTCACATATATAACTCACAAATAAGCTTGAGCTGAAAGATGGTCAACTCATTGATACAGCATATGATATGTCATAATTTACAGTACTTTTGAATATTCCAATATAGTCAAAAGTATGTTTTACCATACCTTTAAAAAATTCATCATATTATGCACCATCACAAAAAAAAACATAAGTTCACATATAATACTCATTTTACTAATTATGCTCCTAAAAATCAGATCTATCATGGGTTTGAGTATGAAAATTAGGGAAGAGAGTTTGTATCGGGATTAGGGACTTCTAGTTTTTACATCAACTATTTGTGTAAGTATCTTAGGATCTGTCCATAGAAAGAAGTCAAGGTCATCAGTATTGGCATAATGTAATATATAATGTACAGCAATGCATACTAGAAAACTCTGCCTACAGAGTGTCCAACTTTCTTTCTTGGACAAATTCTTTGAGTCTCTCCTATCCAGTTACACACAAATGAGCCTTCTCCACATTGCATCTAGTTAAAACCTGACCAATCAACATCAATTCCCCAACTGAGCTTTGATTCATTCATCTAATTCTTCAAACACCAAACCCAACAATTCTATAAGATAACACAACCTTTGACAATGATGGTACATCTGGCACATACTTTATAGAAAGGCACTTCCAGTACACATTTTTACATATTTTTCGTCTTTGAAGCCTTTAAATTGCAGTTGTATAATGTGGATACTCTAAAGCATAATTGATGTAGAACTATTGAGAGAAGAATTTTCAAAGCAATAGAGATAAAAGGTAATCGCGAAGTGAAACAGCTAATAAGAAATAATGAATTAACAGTAATAGAATATTGCAACCAAAGAATTTTTTTTTTTTTTGATAAATAACCAAAGAAATATATATTAGAATAGAAGAATTTTAACAACATTGTGTTGTGTTGATCATGGGGTGGATTAAGGATCTTGGAATTATCATTGGGTTAAGAGTGTTGTATTGATCATGAAATAACCACTTTCATTAAACAGTGCCGGCGGGATGGAAGACCCAAATAGTTCTCATTAAAAGGAAAAAGGTATAAAACTCGAAATAATGTTTGATGATTAAAATAAAATTGTGTTGTATACAGATAAAGCTTTAAATTAACACATAATAGAGATGAAAAAGACAAGCATAAAGTGAGCTACAGATGGAATGTTTACAACCATTAAGTATTTCCAACAATATGGATTTTATGTTATTATTATTATTAAAGTTTATTTTTCTAAGAGGAATTCATAATAGAACTGGGACAAGCAGTTCCAATGATATAAATTTTGCACTAAAGAAAAATAAAATTTGGGGTTCCCATATGCTTATGCATATTTGACCACGGAAACTACATTCCAATGACATAAGAACAATTTTTCTAATAAGTATCCACGTATAAAATAGCATTAATTCCTTGAAAAGCTGTTCCTTTATCTCTTTCTCTAAGGCATTAATTCTATCAGACTCTACAAAGCTACAAAGATATACATAACAAATGGAGAACAAGCTACTGTGTGCCTACGCATTATTACAGAAGTCCAAGCTTATGGCATTCGTAAATGATGAGACTTAACTCAATCAATTATCATAAAGAATAAACATAAGTCCCTTATATGAACCCATTTTTGCAAAGTAGTCTCTTATCTGAACCCGTTTTATATGTATTCGTTCTATAAGTATACAGTAAGCCATGGATCGCAACGAAATTTCAGAATGATTCTTAATAGGATGGGCTTGGATTATGTGCAAATGAATTTCGTGAGAACTGTGCATATGGCACCAGAGGGGCTGATGCATCAGTACCGAAAAGTGATTTGCACATTTTGGGGGGCACTTACACTTTTCGGAGCTGATGTGTCCGCACCCTGGTGCCGTTCGCACAGTTCTCACAAAATTCATTTTCACCTAATTTTGTCCCTAGTAGGATAAGAGCTCAGAACTACTCTTAATAGTCACGAAAGCATAATATGTGAAACTGAATTCCAACTACTGCTCTACATCTACATGTTAAGCCTTCTGTTTTACAAACTGCTGTTTTCATGATCATGAAACAAAAGTACCTTATAATAGCTCCACTCAGTTTGGTCTCCAATTTTGTATGAAAGAGGGTTGTCACTACAAAATGCAAGCTTTGCTGTAGAAAGATATAAAATTCCCATAACTGGACCAGCAGATGTAGACAAGTAGCACGCATAAGACTTTTGAAGTTGCTCCTCAGGAACCGTCTCAAAGGTCTGTCGGAAGATTTTCTCATAACCACCTTCTGCTATGACTTTGGTTCCCTGAGCAATCCTTCCCATGGCAGCATCAGCAACACTAGGCCCTGTTTTCACTGACTTAGAAAAAGATCATCAGTATAGACACAATACAGGAGGAGGCTGATAAGACATTGTCAGATTAGGCAAATGAAAATGAACAAGTATCTATGAAAATATAGAACTTACTTTATTAAGCAAAGATACAGTTTTTTTAGACAAAATCAAAAAGAAATAGAATAGTACTCCAAAGAACTTTTTTTTTATTTTTATGAATGTACTCCAAAGAACAATGAATCCAGTTGAAAAGAAAACACTACAACAGCATGGTACTGGGAGGCGTGAGCAGGCATTTAAAGATTGAGACTGCAAGTTAAGGCTCTTAGTACCTGCAGCTAAAGACTATCTTCTACCATTTACATCCCAGCAAGACCATATGAAGCAAATACTTCCAAATGCACATAACCAGAAAAACAAGCTTGCTAGTGGGAACATCCTAGAGTCAGGGAAACTATAACTAACAAGGTGATATCTTTTGCCACAACTCCAGGTTGCCAACCTACCAAATTGATCTTAGTGCCAAGTTACATGGACATCTCAAAGGTAAGATTTATAGAGCAACCACCAGGCTACAGGAATGAATCTCATTCTAATATCACCTTCAGATTCTCAAAGGCAATCTAAGAAGGTGTTAGATATGGCCAATAGACTACTACAAATAAAGTTTAAGCCAGGCAGCAGTAAGAGTTCTCCATATTAATGGAAATCTAAAATTGTGTCAAGATGTAGGCAGACAGACAAGAAAAAGGAAGTTAGCTGGCACTACTTCTGATATAGGAGAGTTACGAGAGTATCCGTTGCCCCTCCCTACTTTTTAGTATATAACAAATATATAAAAATACAAGTACAAGAATTTATATGACTGACCTTGTAAGAGAAATGACTAAAGTACCCCAATAATTACATATTATTTCCAACAACAAAGCTCTACCACCTCACACTAGTTGTCTTCAAATTTACAGACCTTATCTCCATTTCCAACCTCGAAGCCAACAATCTTGGAGAAATATTTAATTGGAATCATAGTACCCTTCCATCCACACACACACCCCACATATGAGGAGGAAACTCTTGAGAATCCCAGCCTTAATACCGAACCATATATTGATACAAATAACATTCCTCTACAGGCTGATTTTCTTTCCTAATTCTCCATAACTATTTTCATCAAATCACTGTATTCGTAATCCCCAACCATCGAATGCCCGACCCAAAAGCTATTTAGTATAACAAATTGGATCCCATTTCACAACGTGGTATCGTTTCTTATCACCTTTGGCATTCCACAAGGTTTTAACTTCTCAATTTGATTGACTACTGAAACAGTTATTTAAACAAAACATAAAGAGAATGGAAAGAGTGCTAGAATACACACTTAATCAAAGTAACTCTACCCTTAGACCGCTTCCAGTTTGAAAATCTCCTTTCAAATTTCTCAACGACAGGACCTTAAATCTTCATATACAAGTTCCAAAAGAAAAGGCAAAGTAAGAAAAAGAAAAGTTTCCAAGAAGAAAAGCCCAAGGCCCTTGCACAATCATGAAACAATCCATCTTCTTGATGCAGCAGAACACCAAGATCCCAATCCAATAAATAAAACAAATCAATTTGATGCAGCACACAATTCAAAGCTACCACTCAACAAACCAAATCAAGACAAGGATGACATGGAGAGGATATATAGGCCCTTGGGTGTGAATTCTGGTTTCAAAATCTGTGTAATCAGTCAGGGAAATCAAGGTTTTTTTATAACTACAACAGGGGTAAACAAAGGAATCTCAAGTGGTTCAGTTGGGGTTAATACAGGACAGAATTGTGGGATCAGTGTGCAGTCCACCCATGTTCTGTTCTGGGTTTGAACAGTAATGAAAGAGGCTGTAAAGTCTGGGTTTGTCTTACGCCAGAATAGGTTTGGTGTATAGGGCTGTAATATTGTGTGTACTGGAAAAAACAGTAAGGGAATTAATGCCAAGAGCAATACTGTAATCAGGCCTTAATAAAACTTACACTGGAGACCCAGGACAGTGAGGAAATCCGTTCTGATGCTGCTCCAGGGACTGTATTATCAGAGCATCAGTTTTGTTGCAGAAAATCAAACAGAAATAAGGGAATAGGTAGCCGCAGGTATGAATCAGAGGAGATTTGGATTTTTTTTATGGAAAACACACACAGGGGGCAAGGATAGGGCCACAGGTTAGTTCTTGATGGTGGGGACTGATGTATGACGGTTTTGGTGAAGAAAATCAAAAGAGAATTGAGGAAGATGATGTGTTACAGATTGGGAGAGCAAGTAATTAAAAGAAAAAGAAGATGAAGAAGAACCCTCTTAAAGCTAATCCTAAGCCTGGATAAAGCTTCAAAACAACAAAGGATAGCCCTAAGATTGGCATCTTCATCCTTAAAAGAATAAAGGAATATAAAGTCATCCTAAGCATGCTAAAGATGAGACCCTTATTATT
>JAOXJP010000001.1:13143302-13171460 GCA_025762735.1 Platanus orientalis
TGTGTTTTATTGTGATATTTTTCTTTTTTTTCTCTCTCTCTCTCTCTCTCTCTCTCTCTCTCTCTCTCTCTCTCTCTCTCTCTCTCTTCTTAACTCGGCTCTTTTCACTAAGAAGAGCACAACTATGAATTCATGTAACTAAGGTTCTCTGCTTGAATCCACACTCTTTATCAAGAGAGATAGCCTAATTCATTTTAGTATCATCTTTTTAAAATTCGGTATTCTCCTCAAGAGAACCCATCCTAATCTCTTGAGTGAACTACATTTGAGAAAATTGCTTTATAGTAATGTACTTGTGTTGTTAGATTTTCTAAAAAACCAAACCTTTTACTCTTAGGTTTTAAGAACACAATAAATTTTCATTCATCTTTGTTGGAGAGTGCAAATCAGTAAAGAAACAAAGGTTCTACTTAAGCTAGATTGTATCCTAGAGTTAGCTTGGCCATTGTGGTCGTTGGTCATGTTGCAACGACGAGCACCTGATGCGTGGCTAGAAACTGGTTGTCAATGCAACATGGTCGCAACATGAACAATGACCGCAGACAATAGTATAGAAGGTATTTTGACACAAGAATATTAAATTGGGAAGGAGAGAGGCAAAGGTGGTGATCTGTGGGACAGAATGGTAGGAAGGTGATGATGATTATCCAAGGTGATACCGAGGCCCTTGTACCAGATCCTTAGTAGATGCAAGTACCATTCTTAAGAAGCTGTTCAAACTTTCCAAGACCGCATAGAAGATGTTAGAATTGACATGGTTGCTCAACACTTAGCTTTACCAAGCAAGCAAGCTGCCGTCTTCACAATACAATCATATCTTGGTGGTTGACGTCCTACGCCAAAGCAATATTGTGCACACCATTCAAGGCTAGAACAAGCCAAATACATGTAGATGTAAGCTCAATCAATAAACTCATTTGTTCCCTCTTTAGCTTTGTTTGTTAAATGAGCATCTTCATTGCTCCACATGATTTACAATCTTGCCACGGACATACTACCCCCCTTTTATATATAGCTAAAAAGGCTACATTAAAAAAGATCACAATAGGTGTTTGAATGGCTTGGTGCAACTTTAACGACTTGTGCTCCTCATTTTCCCGTTTTAAGTCATCTTTGTGTGGATCAAAGCTAGAAAAGCAAAGGCCCTTATAATGGACAACCGGCCTAGAGGAATCAATGGCACGCTAGAACCCATCACAGATAAAGGGACAAAGGTATCCAAAAAGCTAGCTCACTCGTTCAAACTTGAATATAAAACGTTAAATCAAGCTCTTGGGACCAACCAAGGGCCGATATTTGTTCACCTGAGAATGGGGTCCTAAAGAAAAAAAAATCCATGGACCAGAAGCCATGGATCCTTTGAAATAGACATTTCCGCAATGTCGTTGCATTGGCCCTCACTTTGTCGTTTGTCATAAACTTGGCCTACTACTCTCTCTCAAAAAGTAGGATAACCTTCTACTAGTGATGATTTCTACGTTCAATCATTCAAAAAGTTGAGGCTGTATTTAAATGCTCATTACTTTGTGTTTGGATAGATAGAGAAGGTTGGACCGGTCTCCAAGCCATCCCACCTATACTTAAGGAGACACAAGTCATAACTTTTCTATTCTTTTTCTTCTTCTTCTTCTTCTTCTTTCTCTTTTCTCGAATAAAATCACAAAGTACCCATACCAAACCCTAAGGAAACTTTACGTGCCGCCCAGTGTTTGACTCAACTGAGTATCGCCTTGTATCTCTCACGGTAAGTTATATAAGGTTAATAATCTAATTACAGTTATGATCACATACTTTTCTTCGTCTTCTCTGGTAAGTTTAGTTCAAAATGACCTGTCACTTTTATGGATTCCGTCTAGGGAGAGTGTTTTTACAAAGCAACTTGTTGGCTATAAAAGACAAGACAATGCCTGGCTATAAGGACCAAAATTTGTTTCAGGGTATTAGTGTCAAGCATATTATGAAACCCCGAATGAGCATGATGGGTCAAACCGGTAACACTGATGGGCCTATAAATCTGGTGAAACTCGCTTCAGAACCCTGTTCAATATATTTATTATGGGTTGACTTCAATTGACTTGCTGGTCCGACCGGGCCCAGCCCTTGCCCAATTCATTATGGTCAGATATATGGCTTCTTTGCCTTTCATTTGGCATCACAAACAAATGCTTGGAACAATGAAGCCTAAATGTACATTGGATGATCAAACTATGGGATATATATATATTTTTTATTTGAAAAGAAGCATAGGAAAGTTGAGTTTACACCAAATTTATTATTTTCCTTATGAGTCTCGGTTTGGTGGTGAAAAATGAACGGTAAGGGTTGCTGTTATGACATGATTTTGATAGGTGGTGGCTGAGTTGGTCGTCAAAAAAGGGTCCAAGTATTTCAGGCAGCGTCTCCTCTCCGGGCCTAGAATCCATATAGCAAGTTTTAATATTATAGCACTCTACTATATAAACCAAAAGACCCTATTTCTTAAAGCCATGTTTATTGAAAAAAAATAGCAATATTCAAGAGCTAGTATTCATAGAGCAAAAGTGTAATAAACAATGGCCAATAGGGCTGACATGGAAAAAATAAAACTACACATGACAAATCCAAAGGTACTCCATAAGGGGGATGAAATCGTATGCGCCACACCCCCTGATGGGACACTCTTGGGCGGAATCAAGGTTGTTGATTCCCCCTCCTGAGTGTCCCATCAGGGGGTGTCGCACTTGATATCAGACCTCCATAAGGGGGATGATATCATCTATAACACTGAATTTTTGCGCTGGGCTGGAACCACCATTCATGGGGTGCCATGTGGCATCAGATACCGGCACAAAAATTCAGTGTCGCAGAAGATATCAGTCCCCATAAGGGGGATGGTTTGGATCTGCCACATCAACCCCTCCATATGTATGGCGGAAAACCCATTATCACTACTAGCTTTAAAGCCTACGTACAGTGACACAATAGAAAACCTTTGATCTCAATTTTACCACGCATTGCAACTACTTGGGAAGATTGAATCCTTCATGATGTAGTGGCTTCTAAATTTGGGTGGGAGGAAAGAACCTATAATGAGATAGCCACATTACTACCTTACAATAAACACATGACAAGTCATGGACAATTCTTAGATCCTTGAAACCTTCAAAGGAAAACCCCACTGTATATCTAAGAGAAAATCATGGGTTTGGAGTACAAGGCCTATATGTCGGTCTGGGGCTCCATCGGGTGATCTATCTTTTTTTACTTACGATCCTAATCGATTACTAAATGGGTCCCATTCAAGAGTTTGCCTTGGCAAAAGATCTGCTTGATTTGGTGGTTGTAACCAATGGGAATGCCTGAGTGTAAAGGCATGATCGCAGTATTTTTTTTTTTGAGAATACTGAAGTATTTGTGCTTGGATATCATATGTTTATTAGATCAACTAAATATTTTGTAATGATATGATCGCATATTGATCATTGAAATTAGTGGCATAGTTGTTTTACATTTTTTGAATGAAACTGAAATTAATGTGACCTACTCTTATTAAGGGGTACTTCTAGCCGAGCTCTTCTACTGCAGCTTAAAGTCTGGCATCGGTCTTGTAGATGAAATGGAATAAAACGTACCTAAAAAATAAATTTTGGGTAATTTTCACATTTTTGGGATACATGTTACACTGTAGTCAATGCCAGACATTAAGCTGCAGTAGAGGATCATTTATGCTTCTATGCAGTAGAGGATCATCTATGCTTCTATCCACTCGGCACGAAATTGACATCATCCCATCTCTCTCTCTCTCTCTCTCTCTCTAGCAGCTATGGGCACTAGTTAGGATTGTTAATGTTTGACACGACTTGCGAATCTGACATGAACTAGAGTTAGGGTTTACTGTAATCATGTTTCTCAAAACGGGTCAATAAATGAGTCGGGCTGGTTGACCCTTATAACCATATACCCTTAATTCGACATGACATGATCATGACCCACCAACACGAATTGCAACCACTAGTTACACACAACCAGTGAGCCTGATGAAACGAACCCAGCACAAAATTAATGGGTTAGCATTTATTGTAATTGTGTTTTGGGTCAACACGGGTCAACTCTCTTTGACACAATTAATAAATGGGTCAGGTTCGGGTTGATTCATATAATCATATACCCTTATCTCGACACTTGACCCACCAATAGGAACTGCCACCTTAACACTAGTTTATCGTTTAAATGGATTTTAAAAAGGAGTCATTGGACTCATCTAAATGACAAATAATAATAATAAATTAGAAATACGATTATTTCTTGAAATCCCATCCTGATTTTTAAATAAATTTGTCTAAAATATATTCATATTCCAATGCTTATGTGTACACAAATTACATACAATCCATAGGACTCATTTCAAATGTTATGAAAAATTAGGATGATTTCAAATCCATGTGGTTTTTCAAATAGACCGAGTATATTGGCTTACAGTGATGCCATTCTTCACCTTAACTTCAGTTGCCCTTTTTTTTTTCAATTTTTTTTTTTTTTTTTCTGGTAAACTACTTCAGTTGCCCATTTTCATCCTTAAGTAAAGGGAAATGATCTCCCAATACAGGAGCTAATTTGATATACAAGTCCAACCAACCTATGGTTTCTTTTTCATTTTGCAAGCACAACATATGGTTAAGTCAACCCATAGAATCATACTTCTTAGTAAAGTAAACCAAGTTTAGCATTCAAGGGTGCAAAGAAGTGGTCAACCAGCAAATCCATGGATCCATGATCACTAAATAAGGAAGATGCTGGTTTTCGCCAAGAGGTACGTCAGTCCTAATAGGCCCATTATTGGACGGTCTCTAAACTTGGAATAGAGTGATTCCTAAAGACAATCAGAAAGAAGAGAATGTATTCTGGTGAGTATGTCAGTGAAATATTTGATACCATCCATATCTAGGAAAAGCTTTTCTGGGCCAATCAACTATCAAAGAAGGGATCATGAATCATACAGTTGACAGCTTAGATAGTAACCAAAATATCTCAATGTACAACATTACTTGCCGTAAGGCAATTAAAAAAAATTACTCATTTTCAAGCATTATAATGATTCAAAAAGCGTGAGATTAACACAGCTTTTCATTATAAGAGAGGGAAAAATTGAAGATCGGTTGGAAGAGGAGGATTAGATCTGAGGGAGTGTAAAATGACAAGTGATGCAAACACAACAACACCCAAAGGCAAAAGGGATCTTTTTTCTTCCTCCTTTCATCTTAGCTAGACAACAAGAATAGAAAGAGATGGGGTGAGTGAATGAGACTGGAATAAGATAATAAAAATAAAAAAAAGAAGAGAGAGAGAGGGCTGCCAAAGAAAACCCAAATAATGGAAGGGGAGGGGAGCCCCTTTGGAGTTTGGAGAGAGAGAGAAAGAGGCACAGAGAATCCCAATGCAGAGAGAGAGACGCAGACAGCAGAGTAGAGACCAAATAAATTAGTGTTCCTTACCTCTCCATAATTCTTCTCCTTCTCTATCTGAGCCTCATCAAGTCTTATGATTGTTCATTTCTCAATCTCCAGTTCTCCCATCCCGTCCTTACACCCATTCCTTCTATTTCTCTCTGTGATGTGTGGTCTCAGAGAGAGGGGATGGTAGGCTATGATCTGAAGAGAAAGAGATAAAGAACCCAGCTTTTTATTTTTAATTTTATACAGTGGGTAGATCGGAGAGTGCTGGGTGGAATGAGAGAAGATCCAACTGAAATGTCGGAGGATGATGACAGAGCGATGGATCTCGGCGACGGCGGTTCTGGGTTTGTTGAAGCACCCAACAAGAATCGGAGCTGCGCCGGAAGTTGTGGCGTCGGAGGGGGCGATTGTCCCTCGCCGTTCCCGGATCAGGTCCTCGAAAACGTCCTGGAGAACGTGCTCCTCTTCCTCACATCCCGCCGTGACCGCAACGCCGTCTCCCTTGTATGCAAGTCTTGGTACACGGTGGAGGCGTTGACCCGGGCAGAGCTCTTTATCGGCAACTGTTACGCGGTGTCGCCGCACCGGGCGATCGAGAGGTTCCGGCGAGTGCGGTCTTTGCTGCTCAAAGGGAAGCCACGGTTCGCCGATTTAAGCTTGGTGCCTCAGGATTGGGGTGCCCACTTCTTTCCGTGGGTGTCTGCCATGTCCACTGCCAACCCGTGGTTGGAAAAGGTTTACTTGAAGCGCATGTCTGTCACTAACGCAGATTTGAACCTTCTTGCCCATTCCTTTCCGGGGTTTAAGGAGCTTGTGCTCGTTTGCTGTGAGGGTTTCAGCACCAGCGGCCTCGCTGTAGTGGCCAGCAAGTGCAGGTATGTGGGTTTTATCTTTCTGTTTTCATTGATGATGAAGAATGAATCATTAGATCTGTTTCTTGATTTCTTCTAGACTGTGTTTTTGGGGTATATTTGGATTTCAAATTTCTTTTTTATTTGATTTGAATAAGATATTGGAGCTCCCGTGAATAATTATGCGAAAGAGGAAAATTTCTAGGGTTTTGTTCGCTATGCTTCAGGTTCATTTCAGAATGATTTGGTTTGATCCGTTTGTAATTCTGCAGGGCATGAATTTCTTGGTTTGCTTCTTATATATGTTCTTTTTTCTGTGTTATTTATCTTCTTTGTTTGGAATGAGTATCTGAATCTAACTCTGAGATCGGTCCCCATGTTGGCATTTTGACTTGGGCTTAGAATTTTTATTGTTGTGTAACATAAGCTTATAAAAACTATTAAGAAGAAGAAGAAATGTTGAAGGAATGATGTGCATTTGCTGTAGAGAAACTGCGTTGTTAGTCACCTAATGAATTCTATAAAATGGCAATGATTTCTCAGACAACTTCGGGTACTTGATCTGATTGATGACGATTTGGATGAGGATGATGAAGAGGACTGGATATCCTGCTTCCCGGAGACTGGGACATGTCTCGAATCTCTCATCTTTGACTGCGTTGAAAGCCCTGTGAACTTTGAAGCTTTGCTGGGACTGGTGGCTAGGTCTCCTTCTTTGAAGAAGCTTAAATTGAATCGGCATATCTCCCTTGGGCAGCTCCACCGCTTGATGGTCCGAGCTCCACAGCTCACGCATCTTGGAACAGGGTCCTTCAGCTTGTCAGATCACCCAGCACATGAAGATCAAGAACCAGATCTCTACTCAGCTTTTGCCACCTGCAATTCCCTAGTTTGTCTCTCAGGATTCAGAGACATTTTGCACGACTATCTACCCACAATCTATCCAGTCTGCACCAAACTCACTTCATTCAATCTAAGCTATGCCAACATCAACGCTGAACAACTCAAATCAGTTATCCGTCACTGCCATAAGCTCCAGACTCTCTGGGTATGTGTCCTTTCAGGTCTTAGGTCATTGCTTTACAACTTGCTGATCTTATCTGAGTCCTTGTTGATATCTCTGCAGGTCCTTGATTCAGTATGTGACGAAGGGCTTCAAGCTGTAGCTGCAACATGTAAGGAACTCTGTGAGCTTAGAGTTTTCCCTGTGGATGCCCGTGAGGATGGTGAGGCCTTGGTTTCTGAAGTGGGCCTCCTTGCAATTTCTGAGGGCTGTCGGAGACTGCGATCCATTCTGTATTTCTGCCAGCAGATGACCAACGCAGCTGTGGTGGCCATGTCAAAGAACTGTCCAGAGCTTGTGGTGTTCCGTCTTTGTATAATGGGACGCCACCGGCCCGACCACCTGACTGGAGAACCCATGGATGAAGGTTTTGGAGCCATTGTCGTGAACTGTAAGAACCTCACCAGGCTTGCTGTATCTGGTTTACTCACTGACAAGGCATTCGATTACATTGGAAAGTATGGAAAATTGGTCCGGACCCTGTCAGTTGCGTTCGCAGGAGACAGCGATATGGGGTTGACATATGTGCTCCAAGGCTGCCCTAAATTGCAGAAGCTTGAGATCAGGGACAGCCCATTTGGGGATTCAGCTTTGCTATCTGGTTTGCACCACTATTACAACATGAGGTTCCTCTGGATGTCTTCTTGTAAACTGTCTCTTCAAGGTTGCAAACAAATTGCTCAAAGAATGCCCCACCTGGTGGTTGAAGTGATCAGGGACACTAATGAAGAGGAGAAACATGATACTGTTGAGAAGTTATACATGTACCGGTCTCTTGAAGGGCCTAGGACAGATAAACCATTATTTGTGGAGATCTTGTAGACTGGTATTTCAGTAAGCTAGTGAGAAGGAGATACTTGCTGTTCATACAGTGGCCGCTGGACAACTTACAGCCATTTCAACTTTGCTAGAGGAATGAATACAGCGGGTACCTTTTAAAACCCACAAGGAGGTTTCAACACTCCTTAGTCAAACAGAGGTAGTAACACGCCTATATTTTTTCTCAGCTGGGACAGCATTTTAAGTGGAAAACACAGTGAAGCACTGCATGTCATCTTTGTTCGTGCCCTTCGAAATGGTTCATGGAAGAGGAGTCAATGTAGGGGATGGATGTTTTGATAAAGATGGGGCTGGCTCGTCTTTTGTTGTATTTCTAGGTGATCAATTTTAGTGTTTCTACTATTTCATATAAAAGAGAATGGGGAAGGTGGGGTGCTGGACAGTTAGAGGATCATCAACTTGCATTCCAAATTAGTTGGATATCGGTATGCTCATCCTTGATGAAGAAATGGAGTTTGGAGATTCAAAAGGTGGAAACCGGCAACTCTTTTTCTTTTAAAATTTCAAATGCCATATGTAAGCTTCTAAGTGAAAGAAGGCTCAGATTATCTTTCTTCAATTGGTAGTTGATTTAAACTGTTGCTGCTGATTATTTTGGAAATCAGAGAAAATGCTCAGAAATTGTTGTAAGAGAATTGAAGAAAGATTGATCTCTCTCTTCCTGTCTTGGTTCCAATGTTTGAATTTCTCGTGGTTCAAAAATGGCCTCTATATCATCACCATCATCATCATGCTGCAATACGAGAATTGTAATAAATGCCAGTCATGCATAGACTAAATACCAATGGGACCTTAGCTTTGAATGCGACTAATTAATCAATTGTGAGGGCCAACTAATGATTTGAAGAAGTCCTGTTACTTGGACTTAGATGGCTAGAGATGAAGAAGTCGCCTCCTAACATCTGCTGTATACATTGAAGGACCCACCTTGAGGTGAGCCTTGCCATGAGATCTGAGGCCTTAAACAGTTCGATTATCTGTCACAAATTTTTGGGTTGATCGCCTAGTAAAGGGTAGAAGCTCTATGAAGAAATTCATGGCTGATAATTGCAACCCGTACTGTTCAATATGCGACACGAATGACAGGTGAGTAGGGGCTTCTTCCTGTCTGTACCTTACAGGGATGTGCCCCACTATCCCTCCAAGTTCTGTTTACCACCCCATTTTGCCTTTCATTGTATGGGTAAATTTACAGTCTTTAGTGTCTAATACTCTTGAAAAGTGTAGTTTATTGGAAAGATCTGCATACATGCAGGGGATATCAATCTTCTGGTTAGATGGAGGGTCAGTCTTTTGATTGAAGGAACTGTGATTGATCAGTTATCACATATTATTAGCCTTTTTCTCCTGTTTTTTTGGGTATTCTGATCAGCTCTCTTTTGGAAAGACAGAGTATGAACAGTCCAGAAAGAAAGCCCATTGATCATATGGTTTCCATCATTCGGTCGAGCTTTAGGCAATTCACTTTCAGAACCTCATGGTTGGGACCCACAAGATGGTGGGTCGCTCTATAGACTGGTTGCAGTCCACAGGTTTCACATCATCCATTCTCTTAGATTTTAAAGGAGAAAAAAAGAAGCAACAAAATTATTCCCGCTTGTGGATAATAGGAGATGAGCTAGGTTATCCTTTTCATCCAACCCAACCATTTGCTTCTCAAGTCCCCCAATTCGACAAGGGCCATGTTCTGTTGTTGCCATTGGGCGTTCAGGGACAAGGCAAGACGAAAGTGGTCTGTGCAGAAACGGTTAAAAATTGTGATGGTGCGTTCACATCCTTGCTACATCTTTATCCACATTCCATATTGCTTTCAGTAGGAACAGTTCCATGGACGACCATAGGAATAAGGAGAGCCTTAGCTTTCCGATAATCTTTCTCAATGGTGGATTGATGACATACTTTTTTTCTTTCTCAAGTATGTACTGCGTTTGTAAATGAAAAAATGGACTTGATCTTTTCTACAGGGAATTCTCAATTCTGCTGGTGCAGCTTTTGAACTTAAAGTTAGTTTTTCCTTTCGTACATGGCCTTTAATGTCCCCTTCATGGTCCCTACAGTCAGTCTTGTTTCCATGAAGAGGCCGCCAGTTGGTACTCAGTCAGTCTTGTTTCCATGAAGAGGCCGCCCGGTTGGGTGGGAGTGCTGGGATCTCAAATCATCAACTGCTAGGTGTGACAGTTCTTGGGTCTTGGCTTAACCCATCAACCGGCATGGTTTTTTAAGGGCTCAATTTAGACTTATGCAAACCGAACTCAACTCTCAACTCAACTCAATGAAGCCTTTTGCCAACCCCTAAAAGGATTCCGTCATTCCATTCTAATCTAATGTCATATCAGTGGTTAAATCACAATTATTCATGTCTTTTTCCTTTACTTCAATTCAAAATATTTTTTGCATTCTTGTCTATTAACCCCCTTCGACTTGCATCATCTCACTCATTTTCACCATACAGACATTGATCATCTTTGATATATATACACAATGGATCTACAAGAAAAATGAAAGAATTCTTGTCTTTTAACTCCCTTCGACTTGCATCATTTCACTCATTTTCACTGATACAGACATTGATCATATTTATATATACACAATGGATCTACAAGAAAAATAAAAGAATAAGAAAACCCGAATTTAATCCAGCCAAATCCAACTCATTGATGATGGCTATAAGATAAAAGAATGTAGTTACTGATTTTTGAGCTTTCTTGATTGCCCCATTGGCCCATTTATTCAAATAGGTGGCGCACCAGTTGTTGGTGTTATGGTTGTCTGGAAATACAAGTGGGTGGGCCAAGTGTGCGTGTATGGGACATAAGGGGTTCTCACTCCTACATTAGGAGGCCTTAGATGATAGATACATGTTGGATATATTTTACTAATTTTATTTATTACCAAGTTAAATTAATCAAATTAAAACATGGATGGCTAAGCTAAGGTGCAGGTTACAAGTCTGCAAGGAACCCGGCACAGCGTTTAGAGACGCCAGTGGAGTGGTGGGGAAGTCTGGGCAAGGTTTGTGGGTTTCACGTGTCACGCACACACACAACTTTTGTCTGTTACAAACACACACAAGTACACCAAGTTCATGGTTGCTGAACTAAGCACGAGGTCAACCACTAAAGTATGCCTTCCGTGCTCATTATTTTTTTCTTAATATTTGCTTAACTAATTGTTAATTATTATTCAAACCTTTGCCACTAACCAACCAAAACTCACAAACTTGAGAAATCTTTTTGGTATGTCATGTGATTCATCTCCACCTCTCCACTTCCTCAACTTTCCATATGATTCGATGGATGATTGTTTGGGTCAGCTCATTTGATCTGAATCATTTAATGGATGAGTTATTTTGTGGTTGACTATAGATTAAAAGACATGGTTCTTATAAATTTCAGCAAAATTTTGCTAATTTTTGGCTTCGATCGAAACCAAATTGTAGAAACTTTTGTTTTGGTAGAATAGAACTTCATTGATTTAATTAAGTTGGATGATTACAATTTCTAATATCTTCTATCAATATCCTTTGTAAGCAGCCTTTGTAACCAGATAGGTGGATTGTGCATCCAGTCTCTAATAGTTGGATGCCTAATCCCAAGTTTAGCTATAGCATGTGCTGTTTTATTATGATCACTATTCATATGCGAAATTATTAAATCATGAAACAAAAAGATTTTTTTTCAAGTGCTCTATGCAAAGTCTTATTTCCCTCGAGCATTCCTTCAATTCATCTATCACCTCTTTAGACTATCTTTCAATTATTGATTTTTAAAAAAAATATTTCCACTGCCAATGCAGTTTGTAATTCCAGCAATTCCGTATCACTTTTTTCCAATAATGGTGAGCTTCTTCTCTTTTTCTATATTGCACTGATAAGATCTCCTTTACTGTTCCTCAGAAGTGTCCCCATGCTAGCCACTTGCTTTCATATTAAAAAAAAAAAAGCTCCATCAAAGTTTAGATATTGTGCCACGTTTATTTCAATCAAAAAATTTTTGTTTTAAATCTTGACAATTTTTTTACCTTTGAAATTTTGGTAGAACTAATTTTCCTTCCAAAAAATTAAATACCATATGTTCTACTACCACTTTTAATAATCTTACAAATTATATGTTAATAACAACAAGTAATCTTATCCCTACTATTTTGGGTCGGCTACACAAATCTTGTTTCATCATTCCACTCTATTCAGGGTTATAACTATTGTTAAATTACAAGCGGTCATGTCTCTCTTTATTATTTCAACCTTGATCGATTTTGACTTTTTTCATGTCCTTCTATATCCTTCAACTTGTATTGTCTCACTTTTCACTGGTGCAGTCATTTGCTTTTCGTTGCACATGACCAAACAATCTCAATTGAGTATCTCACATTTTATCATCCATTGGTGCTACACATAAACTCTTACGAATGGATCCATTCCAAATTCTATAATTTCTAGTTTTGTCATTCATTCATTTCAAGAAACTAGTTTCATCTACACTCATTTTATGTATATGTTGTTTGTTGACTGTTTAACATTCTGTTCTATAAAACATGTTTGGTCTTATAATTGTCTTATACAATTTTTTCTTCAATTATAGTGTTATATGTTAATAAATATACAAAATAGAATGTTTACATAATAAAATGTAATATTTTAATTTCTACAAAATAACCTCAACTTTGGTCATTAAAAAATAACAGCATCCAACACCCTGAACATCAAAAGGAACATGTGGTGATAGGATAATTAAGTTTGTTGTATTATTATTATTATTATTTGGGATAAGACTGTTATTGTTGATGATGATGTTGTATTAGGCATCTGGGTTGAGACTTCATTTTAGGTTGTTAATAGTGAAAATACATGTTCGCTTCAATTCCCATGGGCTAATATATTTTTTCTGAGATGGCATGTATGAACTGGAGCAGAAAAAAAAAATGGTTTAACTTTGCAACTACCAGGACAGCATAAAGTTTGTCACCAGACACATTCAAAGTTCTTTCTTTCTTTTCCTTTTTTTTAGTTATTTTCCTTCATTTGTTTCTCTGAATTTTAAGAACTACGTTAGCATAAGGAAAAAGAAATGATTTCAGATTGATAAATTAGTGCAAGAAAGACAGTGCAGTATTGCTGATTTGCTGTGTCACCTAATTTTGACTTTACTGTCAATGGATAAGAAGATTTCATACCACTATAGAGACAATGGAAACCACGAACTAGAGGGAAGGTTACACTTGGCACCTTAAAAAATATTGGAAGAATTTACAAGAAGGGGGACTGCCTTCCCAGAGAAAAATATCTTTACACATTAGAATCCTTTCAACTTTGAATACGGAAACCTCTATCTCCCTCCTTCAACGTCAATGTCAATGTTATATACTTGGGATCACCACTGGGTCAAATGTCAATTAACTAAGGATTGTAGAAGGTAGATTTTTTATTTATTTTTTCTTATGAGATAAGCTTTCAATCATGGTTAGGGAACCCATGATAGATATCATCATTATGAGTTGCCCAAATCGTGATTTTCTAGATAGTTATGTCTTTTCCACTAAGAAAGAAGGAATTAAAGGATAAGACTAATAGATTATCCATTTGGCAAATGTTTCCTACATGGGTAGTGTAGGTTTTTCTGTACTTGAGGCACATGGACGAATCAGGTATCCTATCCAAATAGTCTCAAGGACCTTCTGGCTCGGCCACATGTATAGGAAAATTATCTGAAGTCTCAACCATACCATGTATGCCATGAAAACCATCTCTAGCTGAGATGGTTGTGGTATGATCTCTCTAAGGGAGAGTTCGGGATTTCAAGTTCCCTAGGTAACATCCCCATTGGACTGGGTTGATGCTTGCCCCTTACTGCCAGTGGTAGTATGATTTTTAGTGATCAAATTTGTGTATATAAGGAAAGGTATGTGTATAAGTTGTATTTAATCAGTGTTAATGAGATCATGGATAGACGATTTGGTGGGTAATGAAGAGGTGATAAGAGGTGTGACATGAGGAATGATTATATGGCAACAATAGGTTTGTCACAAAAAGAGCAAAATGAGTTGGTTAGTTTCTTCAAATTTCTAAGATAATGAGTTATCTTGATGAGGTCAAGATAAGTGTTGAAACTCTTTGAGTTCAAGAGTCATTAAGTGAGTTGAAAGTTTCTTCCTAGGATAATGTTTTTAACAGTGATTGAGGATCAAACTAATTTTCTTTGTGGAACTATTTTTTTTTAAGCATAAATCAAGGCATTGGACTAGAGATTGATGAGGAAATTGATTAAGACCATATTTGGCAGCCACTTGTAATGAAATCATTTCATTTTAAATTCCCATGCCCTTTAATTAGTTGCCATCACTAGTACTTAAGTTCTTTCTCTACATCCACCTTCTTCACACTCTGATACCTTCTTCATTGATGAACAAGTAACTTTCATCCCAACAAGAAGCCAAAAATCTTCGTAGGCATTATATTGCACCAAACGGAGACTTTGTGGAGGTAGGTAGGTATTTTACAGCTAACTACCTTCGTCGTGGTATTAACAAACCCAGACTTTACCAAGCGAGTAGGTGAAGAAGGTAGTTATGTATTAATTATTACGAAGTAATTAAGCTTGTGTTACAATGGTGTGTAACTGTCACTTTCACATTATATATCTAAATCTTTTGCTCTACTCATCAATCATTAAAGGAAGAACCGTTATTATTTTTTATTTTTTTGGTAAATGAAAAACCGTTAATTCACAAGATTTAATTTTAAGGTTTATTTGGAACCATTTTGAAATCATGCTTGCTCAACACATTCAACCTCGGTCCTTCAATATCCGATCCGGTTTTACCAACCAATGCCTTGGAGACTTGGACCCTGAAAATTAAATATATCAAAGTATCAACCTTCAAGCTTTGCCAATGCCCCGGTGCTAGGGTGGCTGAGGCGTCTTTTCTATATAGAAGACCCAGGGTCAAAACCCTGGAGGGGTTTGGGTGAACAGCGCAAGGTGGTGTCGCCTGTTCGGGTTTCTCTTTGGCTCAGGCCAGACCCATTTCGTGCTGTTGTCATGATGTAGGTCCACATGGCCATAAAAATAAAATAAAATAATAATAATAACTATATATAAAAAAAAAAAAACCTCAAGTTTGTAGCAAGCATAATGATTTGAAAATAAGAAACCGTAAAAAGAGAGACCAAACTTCATTTTTAACGGGTTCTCTGCATTTAACATACCAAAACTCAACCACTAGCCTGGATGAATTGGTGGGGGGTGAAGTTGGTGGTTCTTCCTGTACTCTTAAGACAGTGACTTATTTAATCATTTTTGGTGCCAAAATTTTCTCTTGTTTTAAATTTTGTGTGTTGTAGGAAATTTCCTTCCAATAGAAGCTCAACATGTGTGAAGATCTCTCTTCGGCAATTATATTCTTTGAAAGACAAAATATCTTAGCAATAAACTCTGTCATGTCTGTCTCTTCGATCTCTAAATCTCCAAAAGATTGTCTTTCAAGCTGCAAGAAACCCAAGTTGAGATTCTCTCATCATAAAGTCCAAATTCTATCCATTAGATTCTTTGAGCTTCACACATCAGGAGAGGTTGGAGGATCTTTTGTTTTCAGTTGGACATTATTACAGAATCATTGAGACTTGGAAACTCGTTAGACAGGGAGCCTACCCATATTAAGCTTTTCTTCATTATTATTATTATTATTTGGGGAGCTTAGTATGACACTATTTTTTAAATAGGAAAGGATGTTCTGCTCAGGATTTGGTGTCTAGGATGGTGTCCAGGCACCAGGTGACTTCACATGGAATAAAATGGGCGAGTTAGATGACATTTTAAATTCTCATCCATCTTATTCTAAATGAAGTCACCTAGTACCATGGACACCAAATCCTGGACAGAAAATCTACTCCCGTTTAAATACTATTTCTTTTTTGTTAGGGAGCTGATCCAAGAATTGTTAAAAAAGAACTATGAATTAGTATCAGGCCACCAGCTACTGGTTTCAGGTGGAACCCTTAATCCACAACCTGTTTTGAGTCCTTTCCATCCTCAACTACCCATTTCTTGTGCCTCCATTGCAATCCCCTTATGCTACTGGATTGCCAAAGACCTATATTCGAAGACAAGTTCCAGTTGGATCATTAACAATTTTTTAGTAGTTATATAAGATTGAATGAACATTCAAGAAAGAAGTCTTACAAAAACGTTGCTCCAATTTATAGTTTGAAGAGGGTCCTTTATCTAGCATGTGTGCAAAGTTTTCAACGGCCTTGTCCTTGTGTCTTGCTGCGGTCTTATATTCATTAAAGGAAGGAGATAGGAACTTATCAGCTAAACTACTAGACCGGATCCTCTCCTGGCACTTATGACCTGTTAAGGTCCTGTCTAACAGGTGGCAGAACACTATTGGAGGGAAAAAGTGAATCACAATTCTTGAAAAATACAATTCATTTTTTTGTGTCAATCATCTCCTGCCACCTATTAGACAGGACCTTAGCAGGTCATAGGCCGGCAGGAGAAGATCCTTTGCGCTAAACTACACCAATGGAACATTTATTGCTTCAAGACCAAAGAAGTACCTTCTGAATCCAACACATATAGACGTCAATTCCCATTGTAGCAGGACTTGAGGTGTAAATGTCAGACAGAGAAAGAAGATGAGTGAGGAGGATTTGGGGTCGTCTCCCTTTCTCCTGGCCACCTATATGTTGGGAACACCTTTATTTTCCTTGTGACAATAATTTCCGTTCCACTTTGGGGGGAGGGGAGGAAGTGGAAATCATTTCCGACATTCCAAAAAACACAACGCTTTGTGAAAAATCCAAGGTCTGCCAAATTGCTTTTTTTATCTAATCTATCCCTCCAAGCCCGTTTGGAACCAGATCTACTTCAAGAAAGAACTTTTTGACCAGTTTGTTCTTAGACACCACACAGCTCGTTTGGCCCATGCCCACTTGCCTCCACCAATGGGCACTTGGGTCAATCTCCATTATTGGGTAGTCTTATGCTTTCTTAACATATAATGCTCTCTAAGGTCAATACTTCAAATGGGTTCATGAAACTAAATTGTTATTGCTTTCAATTCATGACTTTGATCTAACAGCTTCAACTACTCTGTCACAAGAAAAAATCTCCATTCCAATAATGGGCCATAAGTTCGAGAAAGAAAAATGAGGAATTCCATGCTTTTTTTTTATATATAAATTAATCTTATTTTATTTAAATAAAAACAATATAAAATTATTTTATGTCGTTTTATTTATTTATTGAAGCTTGTATGGATATATGCAACTTGAGGGAATCTTATATCATTTCTCCCTTAGAACTCCAGACTCTTCCCCCACCTCTTGTTTTGGCCTTTTGGGTTGGTGATTTATACTCCACTCATTGAGAAAGAACCCCTCCTTTCAAACGAAAGTGCTGCAGTCATGTACATCAAAGTAGTCTTTCAAAAAGTAGTCAGGTTTTCAACTTCAACCGGTCAAAAGAACTTTGAAATGCTACTTCTGATATTTCATAGTGGAGCCCAGTTAGGTTAGAAATCAGGATCAACTTCTCCCCTCACCTAATCAAACATTAATAAATAATACTCAAGAACATCCTTAATAGAAGTTGTTGTGCCAAAACAGTATAGTGGAACAAACATGGATCGAATTCAAGTATGCAATGCACGAAAACAATACGAGAAAACAGAAAACGGCAAAAAACAATCACAAGAGACAATATTTAACGTGATTTGGTAAATTTCCCTACATCCACGGGCGAAGAGGATCAATAACTTCACTAATATGAATAATAAAGAAGAGTACAAAATGTATAACGACAACTCGTAACATCGAATACAGTCTTGTCTCTTACCAAAGTCTCTCTTCCCACAGCCACAATCTTCTGCAGCCTCCAAAACCTACAAGACATCTCTTTATAAACGCTTTGAAACCCTAGTTTCTACTTTAGAGTAAAAAAAAAAAAATCCCCCAAAATAA
This sequence comes from Platanus orientalis, assembly GCA_025762735.1. Lineage (NCBI taxonomy): Eukaryota > Viridiplantae > Streptophyta > Magnoliopsida > Proteales > Platanaceae > Platanus > Platanus orientalis. Next base: position 13,161,450 of record JAOXJP010000001.1, read on the forward strand.
CCCTACATCAATTCAAGACACTGCCCAACATAAGTCTCCAAAACTTGGATCTAGGGGTTAGATCTCGAGAGGGGGGACCAGATCCATCCAATATCAATGCACAGTTTATCTGCTCTCGAACTGTAAAGGAATAACAAACAAATATATTTTTGGGGTACCAATGGGATCATATGCTCTTTCTATCGCATCATGGAGTTTGTGTGCTGCTACTTCAAAAGTCGGGATGCGTTTGGATTTGCAGGACATGGACGTTTGAAAGTTTTTTTTTTTTTTTTTTATTTAAAAAAAAATAGTTTCTGCTTTAAATCGACAGTCAAACACATGATGAAAGGAACTAAGACAGAGAAAAGATAAATAATGAATTCAAGTAAGTTTTTTCCAGGCGAAATTTCTTTACTTATTTTAAGGAAATTTGGTTTGTCACTCAATAGTTTGGATTAACAAGTCACCCAGAAGTTTAACGGGAACATTTTTGTGAAGCTAATATGTTAAGACTGTGAATCCCACCTTTTCTTTTTGGTAGAACCCATCAGAGCCATCACCTTACTTCGGTCAATAAAAAGCATGCAATGTTACAAGAGCTAAAATTAATTAAGATTTGACGGCCAAAGGATTTGGTTTACAGTTGTATATAAGCAAGCATACCTATACCATTCTTTTTCCTAAAAGACAATACAACCGCTTGAGCTTGACAAAGGCAATGTCTTTTCTTTTTGGGCGGTGGACAAGGCAATGCCACTGATGGACTTACATGACAGACCTGGGTCCATTATCCACCCTAGACCTGAACCCCCCTCTTCTTGGCCCCAATGCACGTGGCCAATCAAATCATCAATTGGCAGATATGTCTTCAATGAAATGGAAAGTGAAGGAGGCAGGGAGTTACCATCGGTAAACAGGCGTCACTGCCCGATCACCACCTAGTGATGGTCATACGTTGATCAACCATGGACCAATGGATTGCTGTAAGAATCACAAGTCAAAAGATCATACTTTAGAATCTGCAATACACCACTGGATTGCTTTGTTAGATAATTTTCTCGCTACATTGGAAACTTATATCCACTATGACGAAACATCGACAAAAGACACTCCCAAAACTTGTCAGCTTAGAGTTTGCATCTCCAAAGGTGGGCCAGATGCCCATCCATTGGCTGCTCCATTTGCCACTCCTGTACCATCTACTGTATTAATGTCTTCAACCACAGAAATTATAAAGAAAAACCAACAAAATCTTGAAGCCAATAGGGCCATATGATCATGTTCATTCCATCATTGAGTTTATCTGCTTTGTCAATTGAACAGTTGGGATTCATATACTTGCACCAGACTGACAGTTGAAATGGCTTATAAACAAGTTCCAGATTGTAACTTGTACTGATGTAATTCTCAAAACCAAAAGGCACTATAAAGAAAAATTAGACATAAGAGAGGATTTATAATCTCAAATAAATACTTGTACACAAAATTTTCTCTACTCCATCTGGTCTCTAATTGCTGAAACCAATCTTACAATTTTGTAATCACACCTCTAAGCATTACTGTTTGTTATGAAATCTGTTCCTATCAATCAGATCACAAATTTGCCACCCTGATTTGAAATTTAGATTGCAAATTCAAAACCATATTTATTATCATATTTGTACCATTATTCTAGGAATGCTGCTGCCAACCCATACCTTAGGAGTTGGAACTAGAGCTTTCTCTAAAGAAGGGAAGAGCTTTTAGAGGAGGAAGCCGGCGGCAATTATGTAGTCAGCATGGTTGGAAAGGAATAATAGCGTTTTTCAGAATCATGGGGAGCCAACTTATAGAACGTGCAGTAAGGCAAAGGAAATATTAAAGAGTTGGTCTTTTAATAGATATAAAGGGATGGGAGATAATGAGAGTTGAGGACAAGATGGAGGGAGTTCATAGGGCTGGGTTGAGAGCTGTGAGGGTGCGTTTTCCAAGGTGCTTTGGCTTTCGAAGTGAGTCTCGAAGGGCAGTTTTGTTTTGATATGGGTTCTTGTTGTGTGGGAATTGTCGGTTTCTCGGCTTTGTTTTGTTCTTGGGTGGGCCCATATCTTTGGTTGGTTTCCTTTTTTGTCTTGTTCGCGGTTGAGCTTTTATGAAGAGATCTCACCTCAATTATTGATTTAAGAATTGAAATTGGAAGAAACATTGACAAGGGATTGATGGAGTTGGCACCATCAAAAGTCAAATGGAATCAGCACAACACAATTACACAAGTTTAAGCACCAAGTAAAAGAAGCTATTCATTCAATAATAAATTCTATACTTCATTACACCATCCAATTTCTTCCATATCTATAGACAAAACCCTATAACAAATCTTATCCAAACCCTAACTATAAAGAAACCATCTATATAGACTCATATTTAAAGTTAAACTTCACAATAGCTGCCACAACCATGCTGGCTTTCCCAATTCACAGCGGATTCTCAAGGTCTTCAACTCGTTAAGAAGGAAATTGAATAACATTCTAAATGACATCAAGATCAAGTCAAATAGGTAAGTTTTGACTTCCTAAAATAAAGCCTAAAAATAACAAAACTAAAACTTTCACATTCCTAAAGACTATCCCACTACAAGTAAAGACTTCTAAACCAACTTGTAACAAATAAATAAATAATGAAGACTAAACTTCTAAAAAACATAATAATCAAGAGTTTGAATTAGTAAACCGCAAAAAGTCTAAAATTTGTGAAACTATTAAGTCATGGGTCTTTTTTGAAAAAAATAATAATAAAGACTAAACTTCTAATAAAATATAATAATCAAGAGTTCGAATTAGTAAACTACTAAAACTAATGAAACCATTGACTCATGGGTATTTTTTGGTTGCTGGAGTGGGTTCGATGGGCTTAGCCCACAAGAAAATTAAGATATGCTTGTTCAACCCCTGATTCACATACACAGTAGGCATATAAACATTTCCATGTAGAAGTATATCGTAACATAAGAACATACTATGGGAAAAATTGATCCAATGCCATCGGTTGTAGTAATAGAATGTGTATGAAGGTTTATGTTAGAATAGACAACTTCAGCGAATATTGTAATATACACTGAAATTAATTAGCCACTATCATCAGGAATGACAAGATTCAGGACCATGGTTTCACATAAATTGGAGATGGTGAGAAAATCCCAGGAAAGCTCTTTGAAAATACTCGAGATGCTTTTGCTTTTATTACCTTGACCACATTGAATTCACTAAATTATTCATTGTAGGAATTTGTGGTCTGAAAAGACACTTTACGTTTTGGTTGGGTTTACATATGGTAACCTTAAAATTACCTATGCATCCCATGCTATTCTGATGTATGTCTGATACTCATTCCTCAATGATGCTGGCAGCTAATGATAGAATCTAGAACTTGATGGTGGACCAGTGGGATAGTCTTGCATCAATTAATCACACCTATTTGTGATGATTCCCTTGAAATTGTGAAAAGGGATGTCACACTTCATAACTACAAGTAGTTTACCTATCCACATGATGTAGCCCATATGGACATGCCCAATTTCTCTAGTCTCTAAATCAAGGGGACATGGCTAATATGAATGTTGAAATGGCTCTATCTCGTAAGTTCTTCCAACTGAGAGAGTTCTACTCATAAGTAACAAGAATTGAAAGCAACTTAAATCAAGCAACCTTTGTGATGTATAAAGTATAATAGTATAAGATTCAAAATGGAAGTTATCTGATACATTGAGATGTAGTACTATGATTCACCTGGCAGTTGTGACCGTCCCAATAGAAAAGAATTGATGCACAATGATTTTCAGTTATTTCACGTGCCTTGTGACTTTCATAATTGGTGTACCTAAGATATTCAAAGAACAGCAACAGAATAAGAAATAAACCAACAGTTTCAACATTTATATCACGTATGTAGCAACACCAGAAAGAGTTGGAGAACATTATGTACCAAACAAAACCTTCTTTGCCCACTCCTTTTGGTAAGGCTATCCACAATGAAATGCAGTAGGGCAAAAAGACGTAATGTATAGAAAAGATGTGATTCATATTGTAGGCGCAGTGGAAACAGCCTTAATATATCATGTGATGGAACAAGGGGCCAAGCCACTCATGATCAATGCAGTAAACAATAATTCAGTAGCAAAGAAATCAACAATCACACAAATGAGACAGATTTTATGTGGTCCAAATATTTGGCCTACATCCACAGGTGTTGTATGTCCTTCACTTTAAATCAAATGAATAAAAGTTACAATAAAATAGATTATTCCTTTTCTCACCTCAATCCCAAGCGCAAGAAACCCTAGAAACCAGTTACAACCATAATTCTCTCTCTAAACAATGAACACCCTTATCACATTCTCCCACAACCCAGAGAAGACCTTGTTTTCTCACTATAAAGAATACCTTTGTCTTTTTGTTTCATTCACAGAGAAAACCCCAAGAAAAACCTCACAGCAGATTGATGCGGACAATCAAGCAAAACTTATGTATGTACCCCCACATAAGAGGGCACGGTTTAGATGCACATATTATATGGAGGTGATTAGAATTAGTTAGGGGTGGGTTATTTTGTAATAAGGCCAATAGTGCCATGTTTAGTTTAGTTTAGTTTTTTGGGGGTTTTTAGTTGTAATCCCGTTTTTGATATTCAAACCACTTTTGGCTTGATTTTGGTGTAATTAGATAGGTTATTCAGTTACCTTTCTAATGAAACCAAGATTGTGAAAATTCGAGGTGATTTGGAAAGTTATGACCAAATTACTATGGGGTGGTCACTAAAAACGGGAATAATGTTTTTAGGAAGTTTTGAGTTTTAATTTTTAGGAAAATAAGTTTTTAGAAAACTTGACTAGCAGATTTAGAATTTTAAAACTTTCTAATTTTAGCAAGTTTTCAATTTCTTAAAGTTGTAAGCCTATTTAAAGGCAACCCCTCCCCCATAATTTAATAGTGAAGAACAAATTTGTTCTTGAATATTTAGATGTTCCCAAGGTGTGGTTGTAGCCATGTTCTCCTTTTCCAAGGGTTGATGTCATTCATGGCTCCCCTCTTTCTTCTTCTTCCAAAGGTGTAGCCACAAGCATGATTCTAGATTTCAATTTTGATCAATATTTCGTCCATGAGTGTTTTGAAAATTTTGGGGAAATTTCGATGTTTCGTTTCGAAATATTGAAAAATTTATAGAAATTTTCAATATATTAATTAATAATGTTTATATATATATATATATATAGAACTGTGAAATATATGAATTTGCTAAACATCATCGCACCACTTTTCCTTCTACTTCACACACTCGCACTTTCTCTCATTTTTCCTTGATCCATAGCGATGTGAGCAGCTCCACTCCTATTGTACCTTCGCATACTGATACTTTGTTACCTTTATCAATTATAACATGGGTATATTTGATAAAAGATCAAACTGAAGTATTTACAAGTTTCTATATTTTAATAAACAAATCTTGAATCAATTTAACACTTCTAGTAAAATCTTTCGTTTAGACAATACAAAAGAATACTTGTCACATGCCTTACTCTCCTTTTGGTAGGATCATGGTATTATTTCTCAAACTTCATGTTCTCGGACTTAACAACATAATGGAGTTGCGAACAAAAGAATCGACATTTATTAAAGTTGACTTATACTATCAGATTGCTGTTAATATGCCTAAATATTTTTGGTTAGATACTTTGATTACTGTGTGTTTTTTAGTTAATCACGTACCATCCAAGGTCTTGAGTGGAAATCTCTGTTTTCACTCTTAAACCCTTAGTCTGTCTCTTTTCCATTAGTTCTCATATTTTTAGATATACATGTTTCGTTCAACTGTTTGTAATACCCCATGCCAGGGGTCTTTTGGGGGAAAACTCAATAATAAAAAAAAAATAGAAAGTGAAGGGAGGGAGTGTCAATTGACGAGTGAAACCCCAACCCAGCGGAAGATGGAAACCCAGTGAAGAAGAAAGAAAAAAAGAAAGAAAGTCGCAAAAAAAGAGGGGGGGAAGGGGAAGAAAGTTGAAAATGATAAAATGAGGGGGGGGTGTTTCAACCCTTGTCAACTAAAACACAGCCCTCCTGAAATAGAGAAGAAAGGGAAAAGGAGGAAGAAGAAGAAGAAAGAAAGGAAGGAAGAGGAAGAAAGGAAGAAAGACAAAGAGAAAGGAGGTCATGGAGTAGGCTTGGGCATGAAAAACAACCTAAGTTCCTCACTTTTAATGCATCTAACTTGGTCTAGGTCTCTACATTTCCTATCCCTTATTCTCACAAATTTATATATACCCGTCTCACCCTCCCTAATACCTAACTTATGATAAAGATCATCATATGCCTTGAATTTTGCATCGCTTATAGCTTTCCTACCTTCTTTTTTAGCATTTTTATATCTTTTTAGGTCTTCTATATTTTTAGTCTCCTATCAATCCTTATAACGATATCTTTGATTTCTAGTGGTTTTTTGGACTTCATCATTCCACCACCAAATTTCTTTAGATGGTTGCACTTTCCCTCCAGATTCTCCAAGAACCTCTTTTGCTACTCTCCATTGTGAAAATCAAGTGGACTCCAATATTGCTATTAATCCAGTGTTCCATGACCGCACGAAGCACATTGAGGTGGATTGTCATTTCATTCAGAATCTTGTTCTTCTTCCATTGATTTCTACTCCCTATATTCGCACTAGTGATTAGCTTGCCAATGTCTTCACCAAAAAGCCCTATCACATGATTGCCTTTCGTCTATATCTTCCAAGTTGGGCATGCATGATCTATATGTTCTAACTTGAGGGGGAATGTAGAAGAATATATGTGAATATGTGTATTGCTCTTTTTATTCTTAATGAAATTATCTTGCTTTTCCAAAAAAAAATATATGTCTAAACTCTTTTTGTATGGGTGTGGGTATATAGTAGTTTGTTGTAAAAGCTTTTTTTTTTTTTTTTTTGCATATTTATTTTCTTCTTAATGAAACAAGGTGACTTTACTGTGCAGACAACAAATTCTTCTAAGCAACTCACCAGTCAACCAACAACTCTTTCTATTATCCTCATTCATCCTCTTCTCCCACTCCTTAAATCTTGTCTTCAAGGTAAACCAATTGTCCTAGGGTACCACATAGGTTAAAAGAAATTAAAAGTTAGGATAATTTTCACTCATACAATTTTTATGATGCATGTTCTATAGGGTCAACATCCATATGGTCCTCAAGAAATTCTGAAGAAGTAACATTATATGTATCCTTTTCAACACTACGCCTCAAGTTGGTGCATAGTTATCATATAGGCCTAATTTGCACACACAAAAAAAATGTACTTACCAAGCAGTTACCAAAGCTCATCTTTAGTAAGTACATCTACTTGATCTCCTGATTCATGAATGGTATGAGATTTGTACTACGCTTCTCTTTGATAAAATGTCAGTCAACCTCGATATGTTTGGTTTTATCATGTTAGATTGGGTTATGTGCTATAGTTAGTGCTGTTTTTCACAATACTCATTGACCTTGGAGAACTGATGCAAGATAGGCCCAGCTTTCAAAAAAAGTACCAATTGATGTTGCGTAAATTAGGACCGTTGACAGTGAATTAACCAGCTCTCTTAAAACCTTAAGGTGTTAGGAGATACATAAATAAATATACTTCAACACCCCGTCTCAAGAGGAACACTATTCTCTCCTAGGAACACACTTGAGGAGCTAGGTATGGGTCCATACAACGCATACACATGTAAAAAACACTACACATCCAAGAAAATACTTCCACTGGGATTTGAACTTATGACCAAACCTGCTCTGATACCATATTGACAGTGAATTAACCAACTCTCCCAAAACCTTAAGGTGTTAGGAGATACATAAATTAATATACTTCAATAAAAGGACAAATTTAAATCAACCAAAAATACACTATATGCAAACCCAATTAATCACCAACTTTAAAGGAACAAAAGAAAGTATCATATAAAGAATACGAGAATGATTACAAGGGATTAGAGAAGCAAGAGAAGGGGAGAAAGTGGGAAAGTACTCAATAAGGGTAATTCTGGAATTTCTGGGCAGACCCACAAAATTACCAAAATACCCCTGGTTATGTGTCATAAAATCTGAAAATATGTAGGGTGTTAAATGATTCTTAGATATATTCCCATACAAATTTCATGCAATCCTGAGGTGTTTAGGTATACAAAACCTTAAAATTACCAGCCAACAGGGTTTCTTTAATGTAGTTTAACCTAAACTAGTGGAGCTCTTAAAGAAAAATCTTAGCAAGGAGGAAGGGGATGAAAGAGGAGTTCAAGGGGGAAAAAAGGGGATAGATGGGAAGAAAATTTTAAGAAAACAAACACAGGTTACCTTTGTTTGACTAGTGCAATTTGGACCAAAAGCTGTCCCAAAAAACCCAATTCTGAGATTATGTTCTTCTGTAGATTATTTTATTTCCAGGAATTTAAATCTTCTAGTATGTATGGTGTTGTAGTAGCACAACAAAAAGAATGAGGAGGAAAGAAAAAGATAGAAAGAGGATAAGAACAATAGTTAGAAGAAGATAAGAAAAGAAGAGGAAGAATAAAATGTTAAAAGAAGGAAGAAAGAAGAAAAAGCAAAGGGGCAAACCCCAACTGTTCCGCATGGCTACACCAAGGGAGAAGGGAGAAGGGAGAAGGGAGAAAGGATAAACCCAAAACCATTTTCAATTTAATTCATCATAGCTTACTCTTACAAAAACGTGTAACCCTATATATAGGTTCACAAACTCAAGAAAATAAGAAAATAGAAAGAAACCAAATTATAAACTCCTAAACTACTAGTTTACTTGCTATCTAAGACTTTCCTAAACTCAAAACTACTAAAACTTTAACTTTCTAAAAACAAAAACTACCAAAATTGAGCCATTCAAGAGGATTTTGACCAACATTCCAAGGAGGCCCCACTTTGACTTATTGACACTAAAATTACTAAATTACCCTTGGCAAACGCCTTATTAAAAAAATACCATTGGACTAAAAAAACCCAGATTACCCACAGCTCTAATGGCCTTATTACATGATTACCCGAGCCCCTAAAACAATTTAAATAGTCCACACATGACACAAGACTTGAACCTTGCTCTCTTGAGTAGGGGAACATACAAGAGCCTTTTAACCATGTCCACATCAAGGATCAAAGCTCAACTTCAATAAATACATCCACAACCAAAGAATCTCATGTACACCATGTGCTATTGTCTGATACTCAACTTCAACACTAGACCTTTCTTTTAACATGGTAATCTTTATTGCTTTTTTTAGAGAAATGATGGGCCAAACTTTATTGAAAAAAGAAAATGACAAAAAAACAAACAACAAAGTTGCAATTCATCAAGGCAATGAAAGGCAAAAGGAAAACAAACAAGAAGAAGAACACCAAGAAGCACTAAACATTACAACTCCTCACACCATAAGGAATGCCACTCCCTCTCCACAAACTCTGCTCTAATAGAAATCTAGTAAAAAAGGGTTCTGTAAATATAAATGGAGATCTCCTCAAGACTCCTCGCATTGCCCTCAAAGATCCTAGAATTATTTTCCTTCCAAAGGCCCCAACAAATAGCCCTCGAAAGTGATGCGGAAGTAAATGTTGAATAGTATAAAACAACCTCCAAGAATCAAACAATTATCCAAGGATGAAATCTGGAAAATTCAGACCTAGGAGCAAATTCATAATTTTTTTCAAAAGTTGGAAAATTACTAAAATACCCCTGACAAAAAATTCCAAGACCCGAAAGTCTCTACGCAGGTTTTTTTAGAATTCCTCTAATAAGGAATATAAGAAATTCCAAAACATTATATTATAAAATTCAAAATTGGGATTCTGGTGTAGAGTACTGTAGCAAATTCTCAAACAGTGTCACACAAAATTGATCATTGCTTTCTACTAGGTTGAAGATTTCAAACAACTGATTTTAGCTCATTCAATACTTGTCTAGATCTCTTGAAAGGAGCTGATTTGAAGGCTGGATTCAATCCAAAACTGCAAAAAAAAA
>JAOXJP010000001.1:13187999-13203430 GCA_025762735.1 Platanus orientalis
GTGTTGCTTCTCCAGTCTCCCACTGTCATTCCTGGCTTCCAGACTGAGATCTTAGATTAACTAGTAAAATGGAAGGGGTTGTTTAAAGTTCAAAATTGGAAAATTTATGGATTCCATTTTGGGATTTATGATTTTTTATATTTAATTATTTATTTCTCTGCCTTTGTGACCTGGAAGTATCCCCTGCTTTCTCGGAATGGAAGGATGAACAGAATCATATATGAGTCACGGGACACAGACCTGAACAAGGTAGTGTTGGACGATCTTCCAGGTGGACCTGATGCATTTGTGCTTGCAGCCAAGTTCTGCTATGGGATTGCTGTTGATCTGACGGCCGCCAACATCTCCGGCCTGAGATGCACTGCAGAGTATCTTGAGATGACAGAAGACTTGGAAGAAGGCAACCTTATATTCAAGACTGAAGCCTTTCTGAGTTATGTGGTGTTGTCCTCATGGAGAGACTCTATTCTAGTGTTGAAAAGCTGTGAGCAGCTCTCTCCATGGGCAGAAAACCTCCAAATTGTTCGTAGATGCAGTGAGTCCATTGCGTGGAAGGCCTGCACCAACCCAAGAGGTATCAGGTGGGCTTATACAGGAAGACCCACAAAGGTCTCCAGCCCCCAAAGGAATGAAATGGAAGAATCAAGCCCTGGTAGGAATCAGCAGGTCCCTCCAGATTGGTGGTTTGAAGATGTCTCAATTCTCAGGATAGACCACTTCGTCAGGGTCGTTACTGCAATCAAGGTGAAGGGAATGAGATTTGAGTTGATTGGAGCAGCAATTATGCATTATGCATCCAAATGGCTTCTGGGATTAATGAATGAAAATATGGGAGATGAAGGAAGTAACAGTAACTGGAAGGGTGGGCTCCATATGATTGTTGCATACACTAAAGAGGACCCACCAAATGTTCAGATCAGAGAACAACGGATGATCATTGAGAGCCTCATAAGCATAATCCCTCCACAGAAGGATAGTGTCTCATGCAGTTTCCTTCTTCGGCTTCTGAGAATGGCAAACATGTTGAAAGTTGCCCCTGCACTGGTCACAGAGTTGGAGAAACGGGTGGGAATGCAGTTTGAACAGGCTACTTTAGCTGATCTTCTCATTCCTTCATTCAACAAGAGTGAGACCTCATATGATGTGGATCTTGTTCAGAGACTTCTGGAACATTTTTTTATTCAAGAACAGATGGAAACTTCGAGTCCGAGAAAGCAGTCTTTCTCCGACAAGTATGCATATGAAGGAACTCTGAGAAGTAATGCTCCTAATGCAAAGACGAGAGTGGCAAGGCTGTTGGATAGTTATCTTACAGAGGTGTCCAGAGACAGAAATCTCTCCCCCACAAAGTTCCAAGTTTTAGCAGAGGCCTTGCCTGAATCTGCGAGAACTTGTGATGATGGGCTCTATCGTGCAGTAGATTCGTATCTTAAGGTAATTCAAATCTGAAGTCCCTAATGTTACATGATAGTTTTTGCTTTCTGCTCTTCATTACTCCCTAAACATTTCTTGGCTGTACATGAATTTCGAAGAGGCAAGGTGCTTTATACATAGATGAATTCATATACACAAGTATGCAGGCATCTCTATGAGGGTGCTATAATAAATGTGACATCAATGACAAATCAAACAAATGATAATTTAAAACATACTGAATGAGCCGTGTGCATGAACCCAGGTGTCCATAGAGAAGAAATGGTCCTGTTAACTAATAAGATGAATTTGGTGCCACACTAGCGACAAAGTACATACTTATTATATGATTTTGTGTAACAACTAAAAATAGAGAGTGACATATCAGTTACAAACTGAAAACTGAAGCGCTATAAAACCAACAGTAAGATTTGAAATTGAACCGAAGAAAGCCTCAATTTTGATCGGTTAGCAATAGCATGAACCTGAAATCCACAGAAAAACATCAGTCCTGATCACCATCACCAATACTCTATAGATTTTGTAGAAAAGATGGAAATAAACAAGAAATCAATAGAAAAATGTCCCATTCAGTTTCACCATTCCACTATAGATCTTGTAGAAAAGGTAGAAATAAACATGGTAGTTCAACAGAAATCTTAATATAAAATGCAAAACATCAGTCATTCTCTCAATTTGATTGGATTTTTTTATTCATTTTACAATACACAGGCCCACCCAACACTCTCTGAGCATGAGAGAAAGCGGCTCTGTCGTGTGATGGACTGCCAGAAGCTCTCTATAGATGCCTGCATGCATGCTGCCCAAAATGAACGACTCCCACTGAGAGTGGTGGTGCAGGTCCTCTTCTCTGAACAGGTAAAGATAAGCAATGTCATAGCCAACAACTCCCTGAAGGAAACAGGTGAATCTCATTACCAGCCCATGATCTCTACTCAGAAGGCTTTGCTTGAGAGCACTCCACAGTCCTTCCAGGAGGGATGGACAACAGCAAAGAAGGACATCAACACACTTAAATTTGAGCTTGAAAATATGAAGGCCAAGTACCTTGAGCTCCAGAATGACATGGAGAACTTGCAGAGACAGTTTGATAAGATGTCAAAGCAAAAACAGTCATCAGCATGGAGCAGTGGGTGGAAAAAGCTGAGCAAACTCACCAAAATGACGGCCATGGAGACCCAGGACATTGGGCCGCAGATCCAAACCCCTGCTGAACAGACAAGAAAGACTCCGAGAAGGTGGAGGAATTCTATTTCCTGAACAATGGAGGAGACAGGGATAAAGATGTAGAGAGAAGTGATACTACTTATAATTCAATTCTTTGCACCTCCTACCTTTTCTTTTTCTTTTTTTTTTGGGGGGGGAAAGGTTCTCTTAGCCATTACTTCAACTACAGGTATAAGTAGGTAGAGTTCGTTACCCATATCTGTTTTTGTGTTACTTGTCAGTGTTTTTCTGCAGTTTCTTATCATTGTTCTGTAATCCTTGTGTTAAAAGGAAGAAGCTAGAATTGGAATACCTTGGAATTTGGATGAAGCCTATAGAGCACCATGGACTTTTCTAGACTCTCATTCTCATCAGGTAAACAAAGTTTAAATTTATAAAAAGAAAGAAAGAAGAAAATAAAGAGAGAATAGTGAATGTTGCCATGAAGTCTGACAGTAATGTAAATGTATCTGCATAACGTTTGTTAAATGTAAATACAACCAGCTGTTGAACTTCTCCTTCTGCAGGCAGCACATTTTCTGAAACCTGAACAACACAAGCCTAGTATGAAAACATCAAGCATTAATGGCCTGTAAAGGCCACAACTTTGAATTCATCAGCCATGAATAGAAAATTAGAAACTTATAATGTAAATGCAATCAAAATGAGAAGAATAAAAACAATAAGAAGATTTTACCCACCACAGACTATGTTTTACAAATACCAGCATAACATGTCACAGAAAAGTCAAAGGAATCTTAGGTGGATCAGTGTACTGGTGGTATTTTTGCCACATCACTAGCTTAGATAAATAGATATCTGGCCTCTAATAATAGGATCTGAGCTACCCCATGTACAAAATACTCAGTAATGAGTGGGTATAAATAGACATACAGCTAATTTGTGTAAAGAATAAAAGAAGAGAAGATATATTTGTTTCTTTATTCTGGAAGAACCTGTTCTGTACTGTTGATTCCACATGTATATTAAACTCACGTGAAAATGAAGATAATGCATTTTTTATTATTATTTCTTGACAATATAATTTGTGTCAATTTTCCACAAGTACCGTAGCTTATTTTAATTTCTCAACGATATAACTTGTCATTTGCATCAATTTTCCGCAAAAATTTCCAATTCTTTGGTTTAATGAAATTGCATTACTTACAGAACTCTTATACTCCATTATCATGCTTCCTTCTGAAGATTCTTCCACCAACATTTCTTTCACGTCTATTTTAGTCAGTCACTTCAAAAGAAACCCACTTCAATTCAAGTTAATGAGTATTTTGGACCTTGCTTCATCCACAAGCTTACAACCCAACCCGCGCACCTTCTTTAGAGTCATATTATGAATCAAAGTTCTGAAACCACAGAATCAAAGATGAATAGAAGAAGAATAAACAATCTTTTTACTCTTTGCTTCCCCATCAGACATGGTCAGACAAGTCTTCTTAAACATACAAATTCATATACAGACTTTAGGATGTCAAAAAGATTATAGAAGCCTGAACTCAAAAAATCACTCATGGCTACCAGTCTAAAAAGGAATCTCCTCTGAATACAATGAACATGAAGGCAGAGTAGGCACCAGTAGAAGGCCCTGAGGCCCTGATTTAATGGAGTCATCCATATAACATTTAACAAAGCATTAAGTCCTACCCAAGTCATATCCTAATCAGAATGGAACACTGTTAAGCGATTACTACTTATTCCATAGTGGCTTTTACTGTCCTCATTACAGCTAAGCTTCAGGCTTCCTGGTAGAAGGGATCTAGGAGTAAGTAGTTTTGGAGAGAGTAAGAAAACTGAGGTGTGCTTTAACCTAGAATCAGCTAAGAAGAAAAATCCTACTGACAAGAGGCTTTCAGCACCAATAAAGAACGCATCGTGAACTATGTGCAGAAATTTATCTAATTTTGTGATATTTGGACAATGCAAAGAATGCATGATGGGAAAATGTTTTAGCTCTCTTTATTGCTTGACATATTCTAGTATATTAAATAAATAAATAAATAACCATGAGGAATTCATAAAGCAATGTCTCCACCTACATAGAATGATGCTACATAGAATAAACCTAAGACCAGCCACCATTTATGTCCTACACAGGATGCACATATCTGCCATAATTTACACCATTTTACCAATTGGTTTGTCATGATAATATGCTCCTTCTTGGATACATTTCACAAGTTACCATTGTTGGAGCTGATTGATCATACCAAGTTGACATAATGGCAAATTCCTTCACCCTAACTAAATCTTAGAGGGATGTTAAATTTAATCTCAACTCATCCTTATCCCAATTACTTTGTGTCGACTGCACAAATCTTGTTTTACCATTCCACTCTATCAAGGGCCATATCTTCAGTTATAAGTCCTCGCATATTTTCTGACTACTTTGACCCAAGTCTTTTTGGGCTTCCCCTTGTCATTCTAGAGCTATTAAATTGTAATACTACATTACTCATTTACACTGGTTTAGTCATTGGTCTTCATTACACATGACTGAACCATTTCATGACTTTCCCTCGTCTTGTCACCTATTGATGGTATCCCTAACTTTTCACAATTTCATTTATCTCATTTCCAGCCTTGCAACTCATCCATCTCAGATTGACTCATTCTACATATATGATGCTACTTGATTCACTAGCATTCTACTCCATATAGCATGGTCGTTAGACATCTTATGGAACTTCCCCTTCAATTTTACTGGCATGTGTCAATCATATGGCACTCCAAAAGAACCTCTCCACTTCATCCACCTTTCTATAATTCTTTGGGCAATATCCTCTTCAATATCTCTCCCTCCTTATGGATGATCAAACCGAGACAACAAAAATGGTCACGCAAGGGTACCTCTTGGTCATAAATCTCAAGTATTCCCCTTGCTTCTGCTCATATATTTACTAAAATTGCATTCCACATATTTTGTTTTAGTCTAACTTATCCTAAAGCCTTTGATTCTAAAGTATCTCTCCATAATTCTAACTTGGCATTTATTCCCTCTATAGTTTCGTCAATCTTGGCGCATCGGTAAGGTTGCTCCATTGTGACTTGGGCATCACGGGTTCAAGTCATGGAAACAGCCTCTCTACTTGCAGGGGTAAGGCTGCGTACATCTGACCCTCCCCAAACCCCACAGTGGCGGGAGCCTCGTGCACTAGGACTGATCTTTTTATAGTTTCGTCAATCATTACTATGTCCTTAGAAAACAATATAAACCATGGGATCCCCTCTTCTATATGGCTTATCAACTCATCCATTACTAATGCAAAGAGATATGATCACAAAACCGACCCCTAGTGTAACACCCTGCACATTTCTATGTGATAATAAATGGATATTGGGCGCATGACATGAGATGCGGGTAAATCATTACCCATTGGTTCACATTTCATGGTTTATGAGGCATTGAGAGAGCCCATAGATCATAGTAGAGAAGCCTAAACCAAAAGAGACCCGAAAAGAACCAAATAGCTCAAACTTAGACAAGTTTGAGTGCTCAAAGTCCCTTTAGTGCTTGCATGGTGCATTCGAGTGCTCAAGCGGAGAGAAAATTTGAAATCCAAAACATGCATTTCCTCGAGTGCTCGAGAAAAGACTCAAGAGTAGATTTGCAAGTGCTCGAGTCTATTATAGAGACAAAATAAAATTATAGAAATGCCACTCCCTAGCATCAGGATTCATTTATGACAAAGCTAGAGCTCATTTTTACCCAATTTAGACTTAGGTTACATTAGAAAAAAGCTTAGAAAGAGTGACGAGGAAAAATTAAGAAAGGAAAAGAGGATTTTTTCTCCAATGAGCAAAATAAATTCTAGGGCTTTAGTTTTTGCTTGGTATTTACTTAGTTCTAATCTTTCATTTAAAAGCTATTGAGATTCATGAATTTTGATTATGTTTCTTGGTTAATCTTAGAGAAGATGGAGAGTTCTAAAGGAAAGGAGATTGTAGAGTAAAATCTCATTGGATCTAAGGGTTAGAAGCATAATAAGTGGATACATAATTTATGCACACTCTTCCACTCTTAGGTTTATAGAAATGTGATTTCTACTCTATGTTGTGAAGATTTGTGGATTGATTTATATAGAATTGGTTTTGGATCTTAGTTTCTTTGAGTTAGGCTTGGTTGGAATGTTTTGTTTTTCTGTCTCGATGAGTTTTTGAAGAAATTCAATTTACATGATGTTGGTGCCCTGTTTTGGCAAATTTGGTAAACTCTACTCTAAAATGGTGTTTGGAGGTAGGATTTTTATGGTCTTGGATGGAGAAGATCATTTCATGTGGTGTGCCTTTGATTTCCCTTTAAATTCCTAAATTCATAATCTCTACTCATTTGTCTTGTGGTTATATGATTGTTTCATCATGATTTATAAGTCTTTCAACATGCCTATGGATTCTTTACATAAGCCTATTGCTCACTCTGGTGAATTCATTTTGCTTCGTGTTAATCCTTGTAGATTGGTACTAATTCTATTGATTCTCATGTTAGAATCATAGAATTTCTATGTTTTACATTGGACCTTGCATTTCATTGATAGCATGAGCATGTTGTTTTTATTATTGTTTACTTCAGTATTTTCATGGAACATCTTATTTTGGATTTTCTACATGAGTTTTGAAGTATTCGAGCCATTTTATTTTATATTTGGTTGTATTTGGAATGGAAAGATTTTACATTTCATAGATTTCTACTTATTCTTACTTTTGAGCCAAGCATCCTCATTCATGTTTTAGTTTTTTTCATAAATGAGATTGACATCTTTGGTTTTGGACTCTTTATGAGATTGGACACATGGATATCTTTTGTATGACATACTTATGTAGCAGTTACACCACTTCACATAAGGATGGATTTAATAATTCGGTTTTAGACATTCGGATTTGGATTATTGGGGGGCCTACATGGGTTTATTTACATTTGGCTTTGGTGTTTAATAAAGACCCTCATGGGCTAGCATATAGCATATACACATGGTTTGGTTTGGTTTTATTTGGAAATCCATACCGTCATTTTGAATCATTAATGTACTTTGAACCATAATAAGGATATATATATATATATATAGCACTCTCATGGCACTTACATACAAATTTTGATTCATTACTTTATCTTGATTCATCTTATCTGCTATTGTGTTTGCTTTATTCTCTCTTTTGTGTTGTATAAATTATATACCCTCTCGTTGAGCCAATCAAGCTCACCCAAATTGACACTACCTTACAAATTTAGGCTTTGGAGACCGCAACACCACATGAGTCGTATTTGGACGTGAGAGAGGTGAAGAAAAGGGTTGGGTGTCTAGGCCCATTAATTGCTTTTGTTACATTTTTTTTGACATTGGACTTGGATATGTATATATGTTTTTATTCGGAGTTGTACCCCCTTATGGATGGGGCTCAATACTATATTGTTGGCTCACAAAAAACCTTTACCTTTGATACTTCATAAGAGAATCCTTTGAATGGTTATGAATTATGATGTGATTGTGATTGTTTCCGCTGCATTATGGGGTCATTGATTAATAGAAATATTTCGCTGCACTTAGTAACTGAAACGGTTAATGATGAAGCAATCCAAATTCAAATGGAATGGACAAGCTGCATATTTTTATTTCACTGTGATATGTGATTGATATAAAGGACCTAAAGGATTAAAAGGGAAATTGACAAAATTTATATAGAAAATGAGGACTTAAGGACTTGGTCACACTCCAAAAACGGGATCTCCCCATTATGAGGTACAAGTTCGGGGTGTGTCCTCCAGTGTCACGGATCCGGATTCGGGCCCAATCACGACCCGCGGATCCACACCTAGTGTAGAACTGTGGACTCGTATAGCAATTGGAAACTTGTTGTCTCTCTCCTTGTTGTTTAAACACTAGTAGTATAGTTGTTTCACACGTCTTTAACCATGTCCATATATTTACTTTGGAACCCTTTTCTTTTTTGAAACCCACCAAATGACCTATCTAGGGAACCTATCCATGCTTTCTTTAAGTCAATAAAGACCATGTGAAGATCCTTTTTCTTCTTTCTAAATTTATATATATATTTCCTAGGTGAGAAAGGAGCTTCAATTGTCAATTACCTAGCATAAATCCAAAGTAATTTTTCGATACACTAGTTTCATGCCTTTGTCCAAATTCAATCATTCCCTTACAAAATTTCATGGTATGGATTATAAGCTTGTCCCCACAATAATTGGTACAACATTGACTATCTCCATTGTTCTTGTAAATAGGATGATGTAACACAATAGCCCAAAACTCAATTGAATAACAAATAGAAGATGTGGAAGCAATAACACACTTGAAACAACTGAGAATTGATCTTTAAAAATAGACAAGTAGCCAAAATTCTAGGAATTGATGAATATAATACACGAGAGGAATTATAAGATTTTAGAATAAAAGAAGAAATTCAAGTGGGGGGTATAGAAGAATTTAGAAGAGAAAAGAGGCAGAAGAAACCCAGAAGGGCGATTTTAGAATTTCATAATAGAATCTCAAAATTATCAAAATACCCCTGATCGTGCATCAGAGAATTACGAAATTTTCTACATATGTTCTAATGTATCTGAGGGTCCTATGGTTAAAATTTTATTGATTTCTAATAAGATTTGCTATGTGAAATCAAAAAAGTTCAGACCTTGGAAGATTCTTTAATGGAAATTTCATAAAACCAGTGTAGAATCTTTTCCAATAATCTAGCAAACAAGAAGAGAATCAAGGGAAAAGTTTAAGGGTTTAATAGGGAATCCTTAAGAGATCAAATGCCCTAAAAGAATTCAGAGAAAGAATGTGTCTAGAGTGGAAGAAGAAAAGAGAAGAAGAAGATGTTGGGATTTAAAATATAAAAAAAAAAAGAGAGAAGGAGAGTATCACAACTCAACCCTTAGAGCGAAAGAGAGAAGATAACAAGAGCCAAGCCCACAACACACAAGTGTCAAAATTCAATTCGTTCTTCATTGATTTAATTCATGTCTAGGGGTGTCTTTAAATAGGCTAACAATGCAACGAAAATAAATACTTTATTAATTTAGCAACTTCTAAATTCCAAAACTTGGGACTTAAATATTTCTTAAAAATAAACTACTAAAAACTTGACTTTCTAAAAACAATTAAAAAACTTCTAAGGACTTCCTAATTTCAAAAAGGACTTCTAAATAACACATTTTCCTAAACTTTGGACTACTAAAACTTAAGACTTTTTAAAACACAACTTTCTAAAAACACTATTATCATCCATCACTAATACCCCTTTAGTAATTTGGTCATAACTTTCCCAAATCACCTCGGATTTGCACAATTTTTGTCTATTTAAAAAGGTAACTGAATAACCTCTCTAATGACACCAATATAAGCCAAAAAGGCAAGTTTTGACCTTAGAAAACTTGAACTAAAATCAGTTTCGGGATTAACCTAAAATCATAAACTAACCTTGGCTTTCAACCTTATTACAAAAACAACCCAATAACTAAAAACAAAAATTAACCCATGGCACTATTAGCCTTATTATATTTGAATCTGATCATAAAATACTCTAACTACTAGGACAATTTTGGGGGGCCTATCCATGGTCATCAAGCTTCTTGGTCTTCACATGGTACGTTCCCACATCACAAGCTCAACGATGGTTTTCCATCATCTAAATGGACTAATGATCCTATTAAATAAATTGATTATCCAGGGTAAGCCATTGTATCCCATGCATTTGCAAACCTCCATTGGGATACCATCTAATCCTAAAGCCTTCCCTTTCTTCATCTTTCTTGGAACTTCTTCAACTTAAGACACACAAATGCTTTGAAAAAACCAAAAAGCACTGAGTTATCCATAATTATCCCCTGAAGCAGTTCAATATATTATCTTTCTAATAGCAGCCGTCTTTAAATCAAGTTGAGACAAAAGACTAGTCTAAACCTAAATAAAAGCTTAGATTGCACATCCAATCACAAACATGTTTTAATTTTTTTTATTTGCAAGTAATTTCTTGTTGTCATAACCACTAAACTAAAACCAATCAATCAATGAAGCCTTATGGGAATGGATTCCCAAAGCAATCAATCACTGGAGTGGATAATGCCGTTATGCATGTTGGATTTGATTAATATGAGACAATGGATTCCCAAAGCAACTTTCAGCCCCCGTGAGAATATCCTGTGGTCCATGCTGCTGTTTGCTTTATGCTGGAGCATTTGGAAAAGTCCGGAATGAATGCATCTTTGAAGACAAGAAAGTGGAGCTACCCAAAGTAAAAGACAATGTTATTTCTCTTCTTTTTGTCTGCTCTTCCCATCTAGATGAAATTAAAGAGGTGAAATTTCACGCTAGACTGGGACTCCATTATATTTCCCCATGTGAGCTCTTTGTAATCTTCAGGTTCAGAATTTCTCATGCGGTTTCTTTTGAACAATGAATTTCCTTAATTATCAAAATAAAAAGATAAATAACAAGCCTTATCCCATATATTTGGGATCAACTAAAAATCCCATATTGTGACATTCCACCATATCAAGGGCCACATCAATGCCGTACCATGATCTTGAAAGATTGAATCTAGATTCAAGAAAAGGATATGGAAAAATGTTTAATGCCAACAGCCAAACTGACACAAACCTCCTTCACCCAGGCTTGGGATTGACAAGCAAGCAATGGTCCACAATGATGGATTTAAAAGCTACTGAAATGAAATGCATACTAAAATTTTATAAGAAAAGTTTTTGTTAAGGAACAATATCTCGTCAAACAACTAACTACCAAGAGATATAACACTAGCCTTTCAATATCTTTGTATTAACTACTTCCTAAGGAGACAATGGGTCCTTTTAATGGATATGCTCAAGATAACCAAGGATGAAAGGTTGTAAACAATTATGAGAGAGATCTTTTTACCTTAACCATGCTACGATTATTCTCTATGGCCCTAGCACCTTAGGTGTGCCTTTCACCTTTAACTATATAGGTTACCTGCATACCAGTACACATCATGCACATGGAAGTGGGGCCAACGGTTTAATGCATTAGGCACCACTAGGAGATAGCAGAAATTTGATCCAAGGATCATAAATGCAAAAGTTATCTGCTTTTCTAGACTGTTTAATATGGGCCTACCAATTATACTTTATTCTTTTAAATTTTCCTGACCAACCAACGTCACAGTCTAAAAATGATTTTGTTCTAATCGATTTTCGGCAAAGGAGATCTTCTAAGTGAGACAAATCAAATGGTGGATCAAATTGCCTGAATACAATTGTACTGGATTTCAGATCTTTTGTAGAACCAATCAGGATGCGAAAACTGTCCCAGCAGGTATTCCACTATAATACAACCCTGTGATGACACAAATAAGATTTTATAAGATCCCACATCACCTAGCAAGGATGGGAATCCTGTGCTTTTATGTAAGAATGGTCTCTACTTGGCATGACACATGTTAAAACTGGGGAGGGAGAGTTGTCCCATGTTGGGATATCCAAAACCAGACAATTTCATGACAAGTCAGGTCGGGGCGTTACAACTTATAATTGATATCAGAGCTAGATTCGCTTCGCAGTGTGCACACGGGGACATGTGCCCCCTTAAGAGGGGTGGATTATGAGATCTTTAATGCAATAAAATGGGGAAGATACCAAAAATTGATGTAGAAGAATACCCAAGGCCACAATAACTGCTCAAATTTAAATTGTAGAAGCAAATAGTTCAAGAATTTGAAAATTTAGAACACAAATAGCCACAAAATTAAGAAATTGGTAAATAGAATTAAAGAAAAAAAGTTAGAATGAATTAGAAGAGAAAAAAGTATGAGAAAATAAGTAGAAAGAGTCAAAAATGATATTTTTGTAATTTTGGACAAAAAATCCAATTTTTTTTGGATAGTTTCAGGTTGAGTCATTACCAAAAAGGATAAGATTTGATAACCCAAATCATGAAATTTTAGAAACTTTGAAGCATTGTTAATGGTGGTTTAAGAAGAAAAATAATAAGAATATGAAAAGAAATAGAGAGGAGAATAAGAAACTAAGAGAAAAGTAGGAATAAAGATACCTGGGAGGGTGAGAGAACCCATGATGCACTCTAGTGTGCTACAACCCACAAGATAAAGAGAGATTATGGAAGCTTAGAAGATGGCATTACCCTTAAAGAGAGGAGAGAAGGCCCACGATCTGGTTGGGAGATCACCCAATTTAAATCGGTGGTGCCCCCTCCTGCATGCAAGGGGGACACATCACTTCAAAAAGCGATTGACATTTTTTGGGGGAGGGTGTAAATCACTTCTTGATGTGATGCATGTTAGGGGCACTTGAGGAAGGGGCACCAAATCCTGCGAGAATTCATACACAAGTTTTTTTTTTTCAATCTTCAATGAATTTTATTGCATGAAGGGTGCCTATAAATTGGCTTACAACCTATGAAAATTGGCAAGTTCTAAAATTAGAAAGTTGCTAAAACACTAAACTTGGAGTCTAAGTATTTATAAAACTTAAAACTTTCTAAAAAATTTACTTTTCTAAAATCTAAATTTGCTAAAACATTAATAACTTGTTGTACAAGTTTTCCTAATTCCTACACTCTCCGAAACATACAATTTCTTAAAGTTTAAACTACTAAAACGCAAGACTTTCTAAAAATACTATTCCCACAACTTTTGACAACCCTTTAGTAATTTGGTCATAACTTGCTTAAATCACCTCGGAATTGTGCATTCTTGGTTTCGTTAGAAAAGTAACTAAACAACTCATCTAATGACACCAAAATCAAGCCAAAAAGTCAAGTTTTGACCATAGAAAAATGAGTTAAAAGTGAGTGACGAGATTACACTAAAAACCTAAAAATCTGAACTACCAATGACACTATTGGCCTTGTTACATTAAAAAACTTTTAAAACAAAAAATATAAAAACCTAAACTATTGGACACATCCATGGTCTTCCAATTTCTTCCTCCTGACTGCATATGCTCCGGCATCAATCCCTCATCGCCTAACAAGGATGGGATCATGTATTTATATGTAAGCACGGTCTCTCTACTTGACATGACTCGTTTTAAAACCAAGGAGGGAGAGTGGCCCCATGTTGGGACGCCCTAAACCCAACAATATCATGCCACGCTGGGCCAGGTCGTTACATCTTTTAAAAGATGCGTGTCCCATCATGATTAGTTCTGCAAGGGATCTAAACAAACTAAACTGATAAGGTATTGGTGGGACATTCTTAAAGGGAGTGGATATATTCTACAATACTCCCATTCTTTAAGTAATTAAGTTCAGTCTATTTACAATGTGCTCATCTTATGGATATGAAAGAAAACACTGTTGAAAATACAATTTCCTAAAACAATTTTCAACCCTAACGACCTAATTTATATATAAAAAAATTGCAATGTCCAAGCTGGATGCAGAATAAATAGACATTGGTGCATGAACAAGGCATAAAACGGATTACAGGAATTAAAGCAATATAACTCATTACCCATAAAAAGAATCAAACAACTACAACATCAAAATCGATTCCCCACCAAAGTCATGGAAGAACAAACAAGAACCCTAATAAATACCAATCTTACATAACTATAATAAACATGAATCTATACCCATGAGATTAAAAAGGAAAAAACAAAAAGGATCAAACCTGGAATTTGTCTGGTGAGCAATGTAATTCAAGGTTACAGGATGAACAACAGGTTAGCCGATCATTCATCATTCATTAACCATCCATTAAGCCCTCTGGGTTATCGTTTAGCGATTCTAATAAACCGTGCTGCAGTGAATAAACAGTTTACGGTGATACACGCAGAAGAACGATTGGCAGAGGCGGACCCACAGTTCAATTGGTTCCTCTGGATCGAACCACTAAATCAATCGGATGTTTCTCAAGAGTCGGCCTGGTCTAGGGCTGTCAATGATGCTCGGCTCAAAGCTCAGCTTGCTATGGGCTGAGCATCCAATTGAGCTTGTTTAGACCGGAAAAGATTAGGTACGGAAATCACTTTTTCCTGATGTATTAGAATGGCATCAGGGGTGGACACATCAGCTCTGAAAAGTGGTTAGCACCCCCCAAAAAGTGTAAGTCACTTTTCAGCACTAATGTATCAGCCCCCTGTTGTCATTCTAATACATCAGAAAAACCTGATTTTCATACCTAATCCAAGCCCTGCTTAAACAAATGGGATTGGGACACCTATTTTTTTAATTGATTTCACTTTTTAATGCTATTAGCCCCATACACCCCACGTGTCAGCCCTGGTGTGATCATGCATTGATCACACCACTTTTGGTCACAGTTGATTTGTGCTTTTTTTTTCTTTTTTCTTTTTTTAAGTGACATAGCGTCTTCGAGCACCTGACTTGGTCCTTGAGGCACTTGAGGCACACGGGCACCCTGTCTCTTCCAATCGGATATTTTTTATGCTCGAACAAGTGGTTTCAAGGGAGTGCATTTCAAACTCAGGACATCTGCTTCTTGAGATGTGACGCAGCAGAATAGCAAGGAGAAGAACACGCCGCCTCCTTTGTTTGAAAAAAAACCCTAAACTTCACCAAAGAAGAGAAAACTCGTACTAAAACTTTTATTAATCAAAAATTGAATTGCCTTGAAGGCTACAATGCTTTAAATAGATAAAAAGAAACCCTAATTTGGTAAATTTTACCAAAAATAGCAAAAACGAGTTACTAACAAAATCAAATACTACTCCTACTAGGAAATATCCCAAAACAAACGGGATCTTATTTGGACTTCTAAATAGAAAGTTATAGCGAAAACGAAATTTACTAAAAATAGCA
>JAOXJP010000001.1:13203530-13217806 GCA_025762735.1 Platanus orientalis
GAAGGTGTGTAGGCTGAAGAAGGCTCTTTATGGTCTCAAACAATCCCCTCGGGCTTGGTTCGAACATTTCCGACTTGTTGCACTTCGGTTTGGGTATTGTCAAAGTCAGGCTGATCATACTTTGTTTCTCAAGCGTATTGGTGGTGCTCATTTACTGCCTTGATTGTTTATGTGCATGACAATATTGTCACTGGCAATGATCCCGTGGAGATCTCTCAGTTAAAACTGTGGTTGACACAGGAGTTTGAAATTAAAGACTTGGAGCACTTACGATATTTTTTGGGTATTGAGGTGGCTCCGTCCAAGAAGGGTATTTTTGTTTCTCAACGAAAGTATATTTTGGATATTTTAGCTGAGACTGGTCTGACAACTTGTAAGCCTTCTGACACCCCCATTGATCCTAATCATCGCTTTACCGCTGATGTTGGTGACAGACTTATTGATGCAGGCTGGTATCAGCGTCTTGTAGGCCTACTTATTTATCTCACTATCACCAAACCTGATATTACTTATGTTGTCAGTGTTGTGAGTCAGTTTATGTATGCCCCTACTACCGTGCATCTTGATGTTGTGTATCATATTCTTCGATATCTCAAGAACAGTCCTAATGCTGGCCTTTTATACTCTCAACAGTCTACCGATTAGGCTAGCTTTGTTACAAATAGACGTTCTACCTCTTGTTATTGCACTTTTGTTGGTGGTAATCTGGTTACTTGGAGGAGCAAGAAACAGTCTGTTGTTGCCCGCTCTAGTGTCGAAGCTGAATTCCGTTCTATGGCTCATGGTGTTTGTGAGCTTTTGTGGTTGCGTCTTCTTCTCTCTAAGCTTGGGTTTCCTATCACCTCACTTATGCGTCTCTATTGTGATAATAAGGCTGCCATTAGCATAACCCATAACCCAATGCAGCATGATCAGACCAAACACATTGAAGTTGATCGTCATTTTATCAGGGAAAAACTTCTTATTAGCATTATTTGTACCCCGTTTGTGAAAACCGAAGATCAACTTGCAGATGTCTTTACAAAGGGCCTCAGCCACGATTTATTTTCTTCCTTGGTTCACAAGTTGGGTCTCTTTGATATTTACCACCTAGCTTAAGGGGGAGTGTAGATGTATGTATAAGGGTATAAGAGTATTTTTTGTAATCCTATAGTATATAATTAAAGGCTTACGTATGGGTGAAGAGATACTTCCCCCTACGCTTTCTTCTTCTCAATCTCTTCTTCTTCTCTCTTACTTGGTGATGCAATGAAGCTTAATTTTGATGGATGTTCTTTGAAGAATTCGGGGTCGTCAGGTTGTGGAGGAATCTTATCGGATGCATCAGGGTCATGCATTATAGCCTATTTAGGTCCCTTAGGATTGGGAGACACGGTCCAAGCTAAAATTAAAGCACTATTGGTGGGTTTGCGCATTTTCCACTCAAGAGGTGATTTTCATACTCCCCTTGTAGCAGAGGGCAATTCGGCTATTGTCATTCGTTAGATGAAGTGATGGTTTTTTGGGCCATGGAGGATATCTCATATTATCAAAGATGTGGTCTTTTGACATCATCTTTGAACATCTCGTTCGGTTGGATTCTAAGAGAGGCTAATTCCGTGGTGGATGGGTTGGCAAAAAGGGGGGGTTTCCAAAGAGACACTCTTCATGGGTCTCCTTGAAGAAGAACCGAGATGATTGGCCTTTTCTTTTGATATTCTCATTCTCTCTTTTTCCTTATTTTCTTTACTTTTTATGATTTGTATTTCTTTTTGCTTTCTTTTCTCATGTATCCTGGTTCCCTCCCCCTTCCCCCTTCATAAATATCATCGTTATTTAGCAACAACAACAAAATTATGGGCCCCAGTTTCCTCCCATGTCCTCATCACCCTCTTTAGTCTACCTTGATATTGATACCTTGTTTTAGGTTCCACCACAATTGGCTATGTTCACTAGTTTATATATATCTAGGGTCTTTTCTAAGTCAAAATTTGGTGTTAGTGTTAGGGTTGTCAATCGGCTGGGCTGAACTAGGCCGAGGTTTGCCCGAACTCAGCCCAAAATGTTTTATCCAAGCCCGAACTCAACTCGAATAAAACTCCAATCCTAAAAGTTGGGCTTGAACTCAACCCGTTTTAAAACGAGCTTCGGGCCGAGTTCGGGCAGCCCAAATTAAAACTCTTTTATTAATTTTTGGGCTAATTTTAGGCCCATAATTGCCCCAAAATGCATATTATATGTGTTTTTTTTTAACAGCTGACACTTGAACTATTTGATGATAGTATATATGGATCCAAAAAGAATATAAAATATATAGACTTAATATCAACATATAAATAAAATTATAATTTGTTCACTAGTTCAAGCCAGGCCTCGGGCTAAACTTGAGCCTGCTCGAACTTGGCCTGAATAAAACATCGAGCCTAAAAGTTGGGCCCAAACTCAACCTATCCTGATTATTTTCGGGCCGGACATGTTGGGTTTTAGGCCAGCTGGGCCCAATTGACAGCCTTAGTGCTAAAAACCTGGCACCATATACCAGTATGACATTATTTGAGAAGCAGTACTTATGAAAACTATTTTGAGCAACTCCACCTCAATTAGAGGAGTCGTTGGCTGTCCAAAAGTCTCGTCCATAGAGGCAATGGAGAAAATCAATAGTCAGGTGGATGAATAAGTGAGCTTACAGTAAAGATCCCACGAGATTACCGATCAAGAAACTGAAGGTGATGATGGCGACAAGTCTCAACATTCAGTTGTATGTTTCACCTTGGAATGCACCTGTGTGATACGAGGAACTCATGCCATGGGTTATCAAAAGAGAAGCATGACGGGTGACTTATACAGGGACCTAGACATGGAGATGTCTAGGAACTATATGGGACAGCAGATGAGGTGACCAATAAAGTATGCCTCAACATTCATGATTTTATGGAAAACTTAAATCTAAAAGCTTAATGTAATACCCCTAAACCACATGGGTATTTTTGGATAGAGAAAAAAAACGGAACAAAAAACAAACGAAGGGGGTTTAGTCCCCTTGTTGACCAAAACCCCCCAGCGAAGGAAGATAAAAAACAAAAAAAAAAAAAAAGGGAGAGAAACCTATAGTAGAGGAGAGGAAAACGAAGAAAGGAAAAAGACAGAGGCTTTGCTACAATTTATGAAGGCCTTGCATAGAATCAAGTAAGCGGTCCTCTATTCTTCAAGTTTATAGTTAGGGCTTTAATTTGTAGATAATATTTTAACCTTATAAGGTTAAAATCATTTTTATTCCGGTTAATAACAAAGAGTATGTATTTCTTTTAACCTATCTTCATACCTATACGGTTGGATTCAATGATTTTTTTTTTATAAGCAAAATAATTTTATTAAAAGGGATGAGGAATCCCTAAGAAAAAGACAACCAAAACAAGAAGAATGTTAGCAATTACGGAAAATCTTGCCCCACCCATCTAATGACTATAACCCAAACCCCAAAACCAAAAGAGTTCTTTGGATCTACGATACACATTATACATAAGTTCCATATGATCCTCAAAGATTCTCTAGTTTTGTTCCCTCTAAATGGACCAACATACTGCTGGGCACACCAAGTTTCATACGATCTTAGACCTTTTGGGAATGCAAAAAATATTCCAAGATAGAAAAAGGTTTTCCAAGTTGATAGGAAACACCCAAGCAAGGCCAACTTCCTTCAAGATGTACTCCCATACTTCTCTTGCAAATAGACAGTAGATAAAAAGGTGATTAATGCTCTCGTTGAATGAGATAGGGTTTATTTGATGTGGGAATTTGAATGAATATATAGAACTAAGTAGAGCATGCTTAAATTTGTGAAATAGAATTAGCATTTCATTTTGAAATAGTTTTGAACTAAATTGCATGATTTTTCTTTTGATGTACATAAATAGTAAGGGTTTTAGGAGGTAGAAAATGGTACACCAAGTTTTAGGTAACGAAATAAAAAGTTTGGATATTTTTAGGTTCAAATATGAAATTTCATGATAATTACAACTATAAAGGCAACGATGTGTTTTCAGAAGAGACTAAGGGATCAGACCAAATGCAGAGGCTAAGGGGGGCAACCTGTAGGGAGAGACCAAGGATTCAGCCTGAGGAACAACCTGAGGTGGGAGAGTGGGTATCCACGCCCAGAACTGGTCAGTGTCGTAGGCCGAGGGGTTGGGTCCTTACATATATAGACTTGTTAGGTAGTTTAGTAGCAGTTAAAGCGCTTGTCATTCATCATTATCCATGGCATAACATATATTCATTTATTTATTTTTATATTTATGCAGTCCTACTTTAGTACTGCACGATTTATTCTTGTATTATCTTGAAGGGCTTATGTTGGTTGGCACAATTGTAAAGATGTTTACACATTATTAATAGAAAAAGGCTTTCAAATTTGCATCTTATTAGTTGATAGTAATAGAGACATTAGTAATGCATAGTAATGCATAACATCGCATGGCATAGATGTATGTTACATTTTGATAGTGTAAGTTTATAAAGGGTATGCTTCCCTATAAAGAACTTAAAAAAAAAGGGGAGGGCTTCCCTAAAAGTGCTTAAAAAGAAAAAGGGAAGGGTATGGGTTAGAGCCTGACAAGAAACCATCTTGTGCTCAATGCCCAAGGGTAGCTCTGGTGATTCAACCAGTTGATGCAAGCGGCCAAGGGTTAGGATTGTATTCCGCTTGTCCTATTCAACAACAACAAACAACCTTATCCCAACTATTTGGGGTTGGTTACACGAATCCTATCCCACCATTCCGCTCTGTTTAGGGCCATATTTGTCGTTAAATTACAAGTTGTCATGTCCCTCCTCACTACTTCAACCTAGGTCAATTTTAGTCTTCCTCTAGTCCTTCTAGCACCTTCAACTTGCATTGTCTCACTCCTCACTAGTGTAGTCATTGGTCTTCGCCGCACATGCCCAAACCATCTCAATCGACTTTCCCTCATTTTATCACTTATTGGTGCTACACCTAAGCTCCCACGAATGAATTCATTCATAATTCTATCATTTCTAGTATTTCCGCTCATTCATCTCAACATCCTCATTTCAGTCACTCATTTTATGTGTGTTGTTTGTTATCTGCCCAACATTCTGCTGCATAAAGCATGGTTGGTCTTATAGCTGTCTTATAAAATTTTTCCTTCAATTTTAGTGGTATTTGTTTATCACACAACACTTCAGAACCACCTCTCCACTTCAACCATCCCACTCTAATTCTATGAGCAAAATATCATCTACAATATCTCCCTCTTTGTGCATGATTGAACCAAGATAACGAAAATGGTCACTCCGAGGTAACTCTTGGTTATCAACTCTAACTACTCCCTCCAATTATCGAAAAAAATTCTAACTACTCCCTCGTTTCTACTCCTATTTTGGCTAAACTTGCATTCCATATATTTTGTTTTAGTCCAACTTATCCTAAAACCATTTGATTCTAAAACATCCCTCCATAGTCCTAACTTGGCATTTAACCACTCTATAATTTCATCAATCGTCACAACATCATCAGCAAATAGCATACACCATGGCACCTCTAGGATACGCCTAGTCAACTCATCCATAACTAAGGAAAAAAGGTACAGACTTAATGTTGACCCCTGGTGCAAGCCTATTGTAATCACAAACTCACTTGTCTCTCCCCCTGGTTATCCTAACACTAGCTATTGCACTATCATATATATCCTAAACTAGGTCAACATTTCTACTTGGGACCCCTTTTTTATCCAAAACCCACCAAATGATCTCTCTTGGTACTCTATAATATGCATTTTCTAGGTTAATAAAGACTATGTGAAGATCTTTTTTCTTTTCTCTATACTTTTCCATCAATCGCCGAAGCAGGAAAATAGTTTCAATTGTTGACCTCCCAGGCATAAATCCAAATTAATTTACAGGCACTCTAGTTTCACATCTTAGTCGATGTTCAATCACTCTCTCCCATAGTTTCATTGTATGGCTCATAAGCTTGACCCCACGATAATTGGTGCAATTTTGAATATCCCATTTGTTCTTGTATATAGGAACCACAATACTTCTCCTCCACTTGTCCAACATTTTTTTAGTTCTAATGATCCTGTTAAAAAGTTTAGTTAACGATGATAAGCTATTGTCTCCCATACATTTACGAACCTCAATTGGGATTCTATCTGGCCCTATTGCTTTTCCTATGTTCATCCTCTTCAAAGCCTCTTTAACCTTCGTCACTCTAATACTACGAAGATATCTATGCCCTCTAATCTCCTCTACACTATCAATTCCTACACCGTAATTCCCTACATGATCCTCATTTAATTATTTTTTATACTAGCTCTTCCACCCATGGTTTCAAAATTCACCAAAAATTTCGCCAAATTTTCAAAAAAAATATATTGGAGGGTCAAAATGAAAAACATGGGGAATCCTATTTTTCCCAAATTTCACCAAAATTTCAATTTTGATATTTATCGAAATATACGGAAATATTGTATAAGATCAGCTCTAAGTTGCAAATAACAAGGAAAAAGAAAAAGAGAAACAAGAAAAAAAAGAGGAAGAAGAAAAAAAACCCTTACATATATCGTTGTCGTCATTCGCCAAATGTCACCACCTTCTTGCCTCTCATCTTCGGAGCCATTAGCCATCGGAGGAAAGTCCCAAAGCCAACCACTTTCTCTCTCGCACTCCCTCTCTGCAACTCTCGCCTCTCGGTATCAAACAGCCCATTAGGGCTTTTTATTCTTTACCACAAAACCCTCTATTACTTTTATAACTTAATAATTCTATTATTTAATAACTTAATACCTCAATAACTGAATACATTAATAATTGAATTAATTAATAAAATAATACCATAATAATTATATTAATTAATAACTTAAATTATTTAATACCCTCGGTAAATAACTTAATACATTATTTACAAAAAAAACTTAACGCTTTACTTAAATTCATTTTAGATTAATAAAAAATAAATTACCTTATTAATTAATACATTACCTTAATATTTAATATTTTAATATATATATAAACATTATTAATTAATATATCGAAAATTTTTATAAATTTTCCATTATTTTGAAATGAAACATCGAAATATACCCGAAATTTTCATAACACGCTTGGACGAAATATTGATTGAAATCGGAATTTGGAACCATGGTTCCACCTTCTTTTAATCTCTTCATCTTTTACTAAGACTCTTTGATCCTCACTTTTAATGCATCTAACATGATCTGTCTCTATATTTCCTATCCCTTATTCTCGCAAGTTTATATACACCCATCTCACCCTCCCTAGTACCTAACCTATGATATCTAGATTGGGGATCATCCATTGAGGAAGGTTTTTAGGAATGTTTATCTATTGGCTTGCAATAAAAATGAATCCATCGCAGAGAATTTTGATCATAATGTAAGGGGTGGTTGGGTGCGCCTAGGTTGCATAGGAACCTGAACGATTAGGAAGTGGGGGATATGACTAGATTATTCGAGGTCTTGTGGGGGGATTGCAAGTCGGGGGAGGGATTGAGGGATGGGTGGGTGTGGGTCAAGAATTAAAAGGGTATATTCTACACAAAATCTCTATATAAGAATTTGGAGGCACAGTCTACTGCATTGTTTCTTGTGAAGAGCATTTGGATTTTGGGCCTCCTTTCAAAAGTCTCTTTTTTATTTGGAATGTCTATTTATTCTCACTCTTAATCATTTAAAAAGTAGAAGGTGAAACTTGGCAAATAGGTGTATTTGGTGTATGAAGAAAATGGAATCGGTGGATCAAATCATTATCCATTGTATGCTAGTTAGAAGCATGTCGGAACTTTTCCTCTTCCCTTTCAACATTTATTGGGTTCTTCCATTTCATTTCTTTGATCTCACTTCTAGTTGGTAAAACCGAGATTTGAAAGGCATTCCATAAAGTAACTAACGCTTCCTGTCGGGGGCTATTTGTTGGGGCATTTGGAAATTGAGGAATAATAGGACGTTTGATGATATCTTTGAGAATCCATAAAAGGTTTGCATTCACTTTTATAGGCTCATTTTTAACTGGGTGTCCATCTTGTTGGAGTTTGAGGAAAGTGAGTGGTACAGGTTTTGGAGGGGGATTTTGTAATGGTTTTTGCATGGCTGGTTTTCTTTTTCTCTTTATTTTGGTTCACCTCCCTAGTGACTGTGTTTCTTTTTTCTTCTTGTGTCTTTTGTTGCCTTGCTTCTTTTCAATAAATTCATTTTACCTCTCCAAAAAAAAAAAAAAAACTTTAAATAGCTCCCTATTCTTATAAATAGGGGTGCCAATGCATTTCATTAATCCAACATTTTCTTAGTTCTAATAGATTCTAATCTAATTATTAATAAGGAAAAGCCATCCTCCCTCATGCATTTACAAAACACAAGAAGCAAGCATGGTTCTTAAATCTATTGTGAATCTATGGCATCAAATACCATGACTGGGTGTTCAATTGGGAATCGATTGTTGGGATGTTGTTGGGCTTTGTTTTGTCTTTGGGGCTGATTATTTATACTTCCCATGCTTGTAATTAACCTCTTTCATAAATAAATTTCCTTGCTTATCAAAAAAAAAAGGTTCTCTTAAATTGATGACAAAGAGGTCCAAAGAATCAGGGCTCTTTTATTCTCCATGAGAAGGGGGTCTGTGACAAGGAGAGTGAGCAGCCGATATTTCAACAAAAAAGAAAGGAAGATGTTCCTGACCAGAAGGAGGAGGACTGGAAAGGAAAGAAGATGTCCATGACCATCTGTGTCCACATGCATGTTCGTGTCAACACGAGTCCCCTACATGTAGGCCATGTCCTACAAATCATAGCAAATCACCCTTGATGTCAACCAGTTTATGACCGACATTACAGCTATAATTAGAGTTAGCATTAGGATTA
Organism: Platanus orientalis; assembly: GCA_025762735.1. Lineage (NCBI taxonomy): Eukaryota > Viridiplantae > Streptophyta > Magnoliopsida > Proteales > Platanaceae > Platanus > Platanus orientalis. The sequence continues at coordinate 13,212,406 of JAOXJP010000001.1, forward strand.
TCCATCAGTAGGAGCTACACCACGTACTTGCTAACATCAACATTCACAGATTATAGTGTAAGATTCTGTAACATGACCTGTCCAGTTATATTTACCTAAAAAATAAATAGGACCCATCTAATTAGGTGAGTCTGCTACAAAATTCCATCTCCCACTTCAACCTGTTTAATGTCTTAGAAACTGAAAACAAAGACTTTTTTTCATTTGGTAAATGAGCAGGTGGATTAAGTTGTGTGCCCTCCTCTCTTTGCTTAGAGGTTGCCATCGCATAGCCTACTGCTTTTCATTATGGTAAGTAAAGTTGTGCAACTGAGGCTAATCCAAATATGATTCCTAATGCACTTATAAAGCACATAGAAGCAGATAATCATTTCGCATCTGAATGTCAAAGAGGAGCTGTTCTATCCCTAGCTCATGTTTTTTGGTTGTTGCTTGCAGTTACTTTAACTTGAAGTCTTGAACCCTAGACCTTGCAATTTATTGTGCTATTGCTTGAACAACTTGCACTGTAATACTTTGAGATCAAACACCTTCCAGCGCATGCCAAATTAGCAATAGTTGTCTATTTAATTTCAAGATGTCAATTTACAATTCACAAACGGTAATCTCTAGATCAGTGAGGACTGAGAAGACTATATATGAAATGATCTTCAAGTAATCTTCACAAATAATTCTGGGTGAACTATTCTCAGCCAAGTCATGGTTTAGTATCCAGAATTCAGAAAATTAATAATATAAATCTCATAGTACACATGAATTTCTCAACAATATCTCCAACAAAAAATTCTTATTGATTGTTTTGCATTACGAGATCCATGGATAAACCAAAAAAGAAGAGAACAGGTTTATCAGTAATTTGACCCAATTCCCCACAGGTCATTACTAATAGAACTGCAAACAATAGCCAGAAAAGGACTTGAAAATGGAATTTCTAAACCTCCATTCAACAACCCTCCAACTGGATATAATTCTGATGGGAAGAAAGCTACAGAAGGAACACAGTATTGAATTCTAGAACATCCATCACAAATTTTGGAGTTTCAGGATTACCACATCTGTAAAACCCTAGTTGATTTATATATAATGCTAAATCACCACTTAGTAAGCCCTTTTAGCACATCTCAAACCAGAATACTTTCAGAAAATTCTTCCGAATAAATTGTATTCACACAACAAAGCATAATTGATTTACAAAAAAAAAAAAAAAACACTAAACTTCACCACCCAGACAATTGTTACATCAGCATAAGCATCACATCTATCCTAAAACACAACAAAACATGATATCCTTATTTAATATATCAACCATGCCCCAACTAACTGAACATCAAAAAGTAGGGAATAAGGTGGACGAGAAACACAAAGGTTCAAATTATACAATAACGGGAATGAAGCAAACCTGTTTCGCCATGCTGCAAGCTTTCTCTGATGAATTGAGTATTTCATAGTAAAATACAGAGAAATTGAGCGCCAACCCCAATCTTATAGGATGCGTCGGAGCAAGATCAGCAAGCGCAATATCCTTCAAAACAAAAACAATAAAACAATTAATCATCAACACTCAAACACTCTTCCCCATATGCATCCGCAAGCAATACTCATGTCCGATCTCATTCAGATCCTAACCATATATATAATTCATCACTAACATCGCCCTAAATTCCCGATTCTTATTCTTTAGATTTACTTTCCGGGTGAACTTTGTATTCTGATTTGTTTCGTTTAATGATATTGATTGCTATCTTTCGAAAAAGAAAAAGAAAAAAAGAAAACGATTCTTATTACAGTAAAGAAGATTAGACAGAAACCCTAGAAATAAAAAGGGACCGAGAGATACCTGAGCAGACTTGTAAGCGAGCATGGTATCTTCGGCCGCCTCTTTACGCTCGGCTCCGACCTTGAACTCAGCAAGATATCGATGGTAATCCCCCTTCATCTTAAGATAAAACACCTTGGATTCGCTAGAGGAAGCGGATGGGATAAGGTGAGCATCCAAGAGCTTCAAGATGCCGGCGCAGACATCGGAGAGCTCAGATTCCACCTTAGATCTATAATCTTTAACGAGCGCCACATGTTCTTCGTTCTTGCGTCCCTCTTCCTTCTGCTCGATCGAAGAGACGATGCGCCAGGCGGCACGCAGAGATCCGATCACGTTCTTGTAAGCGACGGAAAGAAGATTTCGCTCCTCGACTGTGAGCTCACCAACGGAGGAAGATCCGACGACAAGCTTCTCCATGAACTTCACCATCTCCTCGTATCGCTCCGCCTGCTCGGCCAGCTTGGCCAGGTAGACGTACTGCTCTCTGCTTAGGTTTTCTGCTCCAACCAAAGCCATTAGAGAAGAACTGAAGCAATGAACGATTTGCAGAAATTTCAAAACTCCTGCGGCGTAAGAGCAATAGAGAGCTTTGATTTTCTTTTACCCTTTTTTGGTGGAAGAGAGAGAGGAGGTATTGGATGGCCTTTTGGTATATCTCCTGTTCGAAAAGGTTGGGCTAGAATTTTAAGAGATGGAGACTAGAGGGAGCGAGTCAGATTCAATTAGATTCTCGGCTTAGTGGGTCAGTCATAGAGATCTTCTGGTCCAAAACAAGCCCAATGATAATGGGCCTCAATAGCTGAATTACAACCCAACTCACTTTATAGAACCATAACCAATCTTTTCCTGCACACAAAATCTCTTGCCACCTCCTATGATGCACACGTGCAGTGGCAGAGCCACATAGGAGAAGGGGGGCCCAATGATAATGGGCCTCAATAGCTGAATTACAGCCCAACTCACTTCTTAGAACCATAACCAATCTTTTCCTACACACAAAATCTCTTGCGACCTCCTATGATGCACACGTGCAGTCGGAGCCACATAGGAGAAGGGGGCAGCCCCCCCCCTCCATGTTTGAGTACTCTTGTGATATTAATGGGCCAACAAATTTTATATTGATTGGAACCAATTGCCACCGATTGGAATCGGTTGCCCCCCTTTGACGTGTGAGTACCCCATGATTGAAATCAATTGCCCCACCTTACCAAAAAATTGAGTTCACATCAAACTCCAATAGGACGGAACTGGAACCACTCCATTTTCTGTTTAGGATGTGACACGATACCTGACAAAAGGTGCATTGATAAAGGGAGCAAATTTCATCCAACCAATGCCCATTTTATTCCATGTGAAGTCACCTGGGTCCATAACAGACATTTATCTTGATTAATAAATACACAAGTACTTATTAATTATATATTTACCATAATACTCTCATTTGATCCATGTGTATTAACTCAAACAACCTTTGTAAGGCCACATGTCATACACTGATTTGATTGCTAATGGAGTGGTACCTATCCATCGAGATTGGAGATAATTTAAAATCTCGGAGAATCCTCGCCCTCGGATTAGGTGCACCCCTTAATCGGTGCCAACAGTGTGCCCACAACTAGGGTGTCACCCGGTATGGTGTTTTTCACTTTTTTTATATAACATGTCACCTTTTGGTTGTGAGTGTACCATTGGCACCCGTTAAAGGTGCACACATAATCCTTTGGCTTGCCCCCTCTACATGAAAATCCTAGCTCTGCCTTTGCACACGTACCCCCAAAGAAGTGAAAATCACCATCCAAAAAAGTGTGTCGCAGGCTTGCGAGCAGGAATGGATCTTGGCTCTAACCAATGAGATTAGATGTGGTATAGTTCAGACCGTCGATTCTCTTGACCAGAGTTGTTACTCTACTCCTCTCCTCTATATAGGGCATGTATCGGACAGCTTTTATGAGGATATGTTGAAAGTCAAGAAATTCTATGTTATGTCACCACCCTGAATAGGGCTTGTATCTAACCCTCTTGTTCTGTGGCCACAGTTGTTACTCTACTCTTCTCCTTTTGTATAAACAATGTAGCAAACATAATTTTTAGGGGGTTTATTTTAGTAATCAAGCAAGCCTGTGTAAACGGCAGTACCTTTTGTTTTTATTTTTTGGATGGGAGGGCTACTTGGGCCAGTACACTACATGCCAAAGGATGGGACTGCACTGCAGGTAGGATAGGCATAAGTTAACGCAGTTACCTGTGTAATGCTGTTTAGGGTTCTCAACCTCAAGACCTCTCTTCAAACGTAGTAGCCAATCAATGTTCTGGATCCTCTCTACCAATATTTTTGGTTTTTTATTCACACTACAAAAAGCCACAGCGGATCTTTTAGGTTAAAATAAAAGGAAATAAAGCAAATCCATTTGAGTTACTATATTATTCACTTTTAGCACTCTACTCTGACCCACGATCAAATGGGCTTTTAGAATGGACCGTGGAAGTCCTATGCTAACTTTAGGCTTTTATTTATTTTTTTATTTTTTTGATAATTACCTTTTGGGCTTTGGTATGAAAAGGTACACTAAAAATTAGGTGAGAATGAATCTTGTGAGAACTGTGAAAACGGCATCAGGGTATGGACACATCAACTCAAAAAAGTGATAAGTGCCCTCCAAAAAAGTGGGCTTGGATTATGTGAGAATGAATCTCGTGAGAACCGTGAAAACTGCACCAGGGGGGCCGACGTATCAGTACTAAAAAGTGATTTGCACTTTGGGGATGGCACTTATCACTTTTCGGCACTGATGTGTCCGTACCCTGATGCCGTTTTCACAGTTCTCACAAGATTGGTTCTCACTTAATTTTTAGTGCCAAAAAGTGCACATCACTTTTCAGCACTGATGCGTCAGCCCCTTTGGTGTCGTTCTCCCGAGATTCGTTCTCACGTAATCCAAACCCGAAAAGGTAAAGTCCGTGGGGTCAAGAATGAATCCCAGGGCTCCCATCGAATCTTGAATTATTATGATGTCACACAGTTTCAAACTGGAAACTGTAAGGGAATGATGCGCCATTGGACTCGTTTCAGCCCCGTTATTCTCTAGTCGTTAATATCATCCATGATACATAATTAAAAGGCCAATTTCTTTCCTTTTTCTTTTGAAAATAATAGGGAGTTATGAGACAGGATCCTCTGCGGTTAAAGAGCTGTGCAGTTAAGTTGCAGCCGTACTCAGCATGTTGCGTGTATAAAATAGGAGGGAGTTTTGAACAACACCCATTTTATACACGTGCTGTGCATTGAGCATGGCCGCCACTTAACTGCACACTTTTTTGACTCAAGGATCTTTGGGATGAATGAGTCCTAGCGAGAATGTAAGAGTTTGTTTATCAAAAAATAATAATAATGTAGGAGCTTATGTCTTCAAGGTAGCGGCTAATAATGTAGGAGCTTATGTCTTCAAGGTAGCGGGTCCCAAGCGGGGTGATATCAACTGCGCCACCCCCCTATGGGACACTAGGGGGGGAATCAATTCACTTTTTGGAGGTTTTTGATTCCCCTCCCTGAGTGTCCCATCAGGGAGGGTGTCGCAGATGATT
>JAOXJP010000001.1:13242548-13252652 GCA_025762735.1 Platanus orientalis
TCACACTCCCCCCCCCCCCCCCTTCTCCCAGCTGAGAACAGCCCTGGAGTCCCCTTCCACAATGTACTCCTTGAGACCATTGCTCTTGAGCATCTGCTCCCTGCCACCTAAACCGGCCTTCTGAAAGAACCCAAGTAGCCTCATCGGGTGATGGAAACTCAAATAGGAGGTTGCTCGGGATTCGTTTAACCTTAAGCTCCCTAGAGATTTTCCACACTCTCTTACTTCAACCCTGCAATGGGCTTGTTGCCAATCACTTGCCCCAGTAGGCAGGAACATAATACCCTCTTCCTGCTTTCCACCTCTGCAGCATCCACTACCAATACTTGTCTACCTCCCCTGTCTTATATAACAAGCTCCTTTTCTTGAGGCCAAGAACAGTTTACCAACACCGACCTGTAAGAGGAAGGTCGATTTGATGAGGTAAACTGCTCCTGTTGGGGTGGCCTCCTGTCAGATTTTCCCACTGCTGTGCTATGATTTCCTTGGGATCTATTCTGACCACGTGAATCTCTCTCCCTTCCACCATGGTGGACCACCCAGAGGGGCCCAGATGAACTGAACCCCATCACAATCTCTAGAGACTGGCCGTCGATGGGGGCCCAACCTCAGGATTCAACCACGAACCAGGCAGCGGACGTGCTCACTGATCCTTACCGGAAACCCATACTTTTTCGGAATTTGATTACCATGTTAACTCCAAAACATAAACAATCCAGGGTAACATATTCACTTTTCATTTACCAGTTCTCCAATAGGAAATTTTTTTTCAGGGTTGGTTAATGTTACAATTTTCTCACATGAGAGGTTCTCTTCTTTGTCTAAAGTAATGATAGATCTGATTCTTTCGTTTGTACTTCAACCTTTATCTAAAATAAATGAAAATTTATGGATTGACATATTTTTTGCGTTCTTTAAGTTGCAAGTTGTATGGCATTTTTTAATACTTTTTTTTTAATAATTGATCAGTTGCTCTATAAATCATGGTTGAGAAGTATATCTGGATGTTTGATTCACATTATTTTGTTAAGCAGTTCAGTTATCATTTTTTATATTAAAGCTAGTTACTGATTTCCCCCAGCATTTCTGGGTTCATTCTTTCATTTTCTTGCTTCTTTTCCTTTTTTGTGATAGATACTGAATAGATTTGTAATTTTCCAGTTTTGATGAGACTTTTGAAGATGTTATCTATCCAAAAGGGGATCCTGATGCTGTTTCCATTAGTAAGAGAGATGTTGAGCTATTACAACCAGAGACATTCATCAACGATACTATCATTGATTTCTATATTAAGTAAGTTGAAATGCAGATTTTCCATTATCCAAAGACTTTTATTTATTTATTATGGGGATGGGGGTGTTACTGCACCCCACCCTGCATTTCCTACATCTTTTGCAGTCAGGATATTGCACATTTTTCAATGATACTACTATCAGACTTGGTTGAGAGTGTTTGGTTCTAACCGGATCTTTTCTGAGCTTACTGTCTTGCATTGCAGTTTGCTAGATCAAATTTTGGTGTGAAGCTTGAGACAACCAATGGAATTACAAACAAATATCTTTTCTGTTTTCTATCTTTCTTCTTTTTGGATTGGTAATTAGATAGTTTTTTTTAAGCAAAGAAGAAAGCTATTAGGGAAAAGCATTCCTCATACATGAAGCTTACCAATCAGTGTCCTTCTTTACCAAAACAATTCTCTTCTCATCTAATTTATATAATTCTTGTTTATGGTCATTAGTGATAGCTTGTCTTGATGGTCCTATGACTTCACTTGAGGCCCAAGAAAGAACATTTGAGAAATGAACTTCTACTAATTCTTGGACCCAAAACACTCTTGAAAGTGGAATAGATATTTGGTTGAAAGAGAAGACATGGGTAGACATCAAGTGCCTTCACTTCATCAGTCATTAATGATTATCGGTTGAAAGAGAAGACCTTCAAAGTGGATTCTTTGTTACCTAAAAATAATGCTTCTGTGCCTACCAATCTAGGGTTACCACATGGGCAGACATATGAAGTTAAGTTGGCATCAACCAATTTGATTTAATGTAAGCCTTTCTCCTAGACCCATTTATAAAAACCTCATGCCACCTATGGTCAATGTTGGAGAGGCTAGTACTCTTTGAGAGTTGTCAACCACTAGTTTATTCAGAATCTAATATCTTGAAGGATTGGAGGATGCCTTTTATATTTTAAAGGTGGTTATGTTTATTGCTTTCAATCTCTCCAACAAGATTTTAAACTTCAATTTCGGTGTAACCTTGGTCCCCATCCAAGTGGAGTTAATTCATGAAGGTGATTGGAAGTCCATGGGAGAAGTCATAGAAGTTGAGGAAACATTATGGAAACGTTGGAAATTGAAGATGAAACTTTAGGAAATGATAGAAGAAGCACCATATACACCTAGGAATAGGCCTGCAAATGGGCTGGCTGCTTGAAGCCTGAATTGTTCGGCCCAAAAATCAGGTGGGCTGGCCAAGCTTTAGTTTGGGCTGCAATTTGTATACCTGAATTGTAAGTTGGGCTGAGTTCAGTCAGGCTTAGTTTTAGTCCAAAGCCCGGCATGCCCTGACCTGAACTTGATTTTATTATGTGTTATGACCGTTGGATTTATTCTCATCCAATGGTCTAAATTATGTATATACTAAGCCTGGATATTTAATAAAGCAAAAAACTAAATCCTAAAGGCCTAACTGATGCAGGATATGACAAGTGTAGGTGCCTAACTGATGTGGGACAACCTATGCTTGTAGGATTTTCTTCACTCACCTACTAGGTCCATCCTGATGTTGATGTCATTCGTACAACTTGCTAACGTTAGCAATGGAAATGCAGTCACCAGAAAGGTGTTAACTTTGGATCTGGATGGAGACTCTGATACCAAGTGGATTTGTGTGGTTATGTGCTAGGGTTTCTAGAAGGAAGAAGAGGGAAGAAGGAGAGAGAAGAAGAGAGAGAGAGAAGGGGTAATCGTATGGAGAGTTTGGATACCCTCTTATATGTATTATATATATTCAAAAGAGAAAAAGAATACAAAGAATAGATTGAGGGTATTTATTAGTATACCCTCTACATGCCAAAGACCCATGTACCCTTACATACTGTACCCACATACAACTGATACACATCAACATTATTACTTTTTTATTATTAGTTAGTAAATTTTGCAATCATTCTCGTCTTCTGTAGCATGCATATTATTATTTTTGTTTGTCCTAATTCTGATTTTAGCTTTAATTTTTTGCGTTCAGAGAAAATATAATTTAAAATATCCTGAATGATTTGCAGATACTTGAAGAATAAGATTCCACCGGAGGATAAGCATAGGTTCCACTTTTTTAATAGTTTTTTCTTTCGTAAGCTGGCTGATCTGGACAGAGATCCATCTAGTGCTTCCGAAGGCAGAGCAGCTTTTCAACGTGTTCGCAAATGGACAAGGAAAGTGAATCTATTTGAAAAAGACTATGTCTTCATTCCTGTAAACTTCAAGTAAGTATTTGTTTTGCTACCTGTGCTTGTCAATATATGATTTCTCCTACTGTTACGTTTGTCACCGATATGATTTATTATGCATCTTTGAATGGCAGTCTTCACTGGAGCTTGATAGTTATCTGTCATCCTGGTGAAGTGGTGAATTTTAAAGGCAAGTTTCTATGAGATTGCAAGATGTGTTTTAGTGAACCAACTGTGATTGTGTCAATGCCTGATTCTGATTTTTCAGATGAAGAAATTGACAAGTCTCTTAAAGTACCATGCATATTGCACATGGATTCTATCAAAGGAAGTCATAAATGCCTCAAGAATCTTGTTCAAAGGTAATCCTTTATTATGAGGTCCATGATAAAGTTATATTCTGATTTCATAATCCATCTGGTTTGAACTAGAAGCTGTAGAAAAATGTTTAGGGCATGCCTTGTTATCCATTAAAAAAGACTGCTTTATTTATTTATTTATTTATTTTTAATAATATAGCAATGTAGTCTAATTATCCAAAACACATGAATGTAATCTTTTTAGCATCATATGTAGGTGTTCATTTCTGTCATATTGAAGTGCTGCCCTAGGGATGCTCCAAAAACAGATGGCACACATCCATGGGGCCATCATCATAGAACACGTTTTACTTATAATTTTTTCTCAATTGAGAAGATAGCACACTTAGTTCGAACTTCTAAGATCCTTCATTTCATTTCATTTCTTGGACGAATCAATTTTGTAGGGTTTGGTTTGTTCTCCATCTTCGTTTAAGCTTGACACCATTTCTTGTGAGCCTTTGTTCCTCCTAATCTGCACCTTAATCTGGCCCATCTTCATCATATTTTGGTTCATACACAACAGCTCCGTGGGAGCCTCCGATGTTTCTATACTGATACTCTGCCCCTCTTAACGGATGGAATGATAGGATGTGCTCTTACACTTAAATAACAGCTCCGTGGGAGCCTTCAATGTCAAGTCACTCGATAGAAAATCTTTTGTTCTTACACTTAAATGGCTGCTTCTTTTGTTGTCTCCAATAACTTGGACTGGTGACTGTTTTTGGAACATAGCACCACCTGATTACCTTTGTGTAAGGTCTGTGATTTCTGGGAGAGGGTTTGGTCTTAATTCCACAGGTCAAACTTTGCATTCAGCTTTGATCACATCTTTTACCAGTTGCTAATCTTCGTTTTTGCACTTTTAACATGAATGATCAATATGCTGATGTGTAATTCCTCATTTTAATGGAAACATTCTTAAGCTGTTTTGGATCGGGTACCTGCAATTTAGAATCTTCAGGATGTTGCTAATCCAATTGATGAACACCTTAGGTTCAATTAACCATGGAAGTTGGGAACCTTGACTTTGATACCAATGTCACGCTCATTATCATGGTCAAAGTTATCATACAATACCTTATCAACTTTGCCTCTTATTTTAAAAGGTGAAGCAAAGTCTTTAGGTGAACTGCATCTTTGTAAACTGTCTAACCCAAAAGTTCCTTGAAATGAAACCAAAATGTTTGGACATGCTGTTTATTTTATTTATTGCTAACAACAAATTGTATTAAAAATTTATTAACAAAACACAATAACCCCAGAATAAAAGAAATAATGAGACTACAAGAGGAATAAAAAGTTCTTTTTTCTTGTTGTTGCTTGTCTGTTTTTCCGTTCTTGGTTCTTTCACTGTCTTGGTTAATTCTCTGTTTGTAGCTACGTGGTTTATTTTTAATTTTGAATAAATTGCTTATTATCTCTCTTTAAAAAAAAAACTGCTAAATTCTTTTTCTCTATTTTGGTACAGTCAGCCATTTCATTCCACATAGTATTATAAAGGAAGGAAAGTAGGATTTGAAAGAAGAAACTAATGCTATATGGGATGAGATCGTTGGTTGTTTTAAAAAAGAACAGAAAGAAATCCTTGGAGGATCAAAATGGAAAAGGCAATCTTCTAAGTTGTAAAAATCATGGAAACTTAAGAAGCATATTTTAATCTAACTACATAAACATAAGGGAACAAATAGATTCATTAGGAATGACAGCTTAATTTAATACAATACACACGTGTATTTTAATATTCTTAATAGATACACATGCATTTATTAGTATAAGGTACATATGTTTGACAAACATATTATAATCTAGCTTGATAAAAATAAAATAAGGGAACAAGTAGATTCTCTTCCTATTCTTCTCCTTCTTCCTCTCTTATTTTCTTTGGAATTTATCATTTATCATTTATCATATGATATTTTAGTATAACACAATGTTGACATTAGGCAATAATACACTACGAAAGGAGAATATTCGCTCAACATGTTGACATTGTATGTCAGGTTGACCGAAAATTGAAGTTTTATAATATAGTTAATATTTCTTGTCATATGTCGTATCGATTTTGGTAGACATGAACATATGTCGGGCAACATATAAGACATTTGGTACCGTGCAAATAGTCGTTAGAGTAGCATGTCTTGTTAAAAGGCTCATCTAAGACTACGAACGAGAGAGATTTAGAAAGGTATAGAAGTGCTACATAAAGCTAACGTAGTAAGCAAGACTAATTTAAGGTGTATGATGACTTTATTGTAAGGTGGGTACTAGGGACAGTGGGAAAGGTGTTTTCAAACATGCTGGAATGAGAAGGATAGATACAGATCTAGATCTTTTTCTTCTTTTCTCATCAAGAGTGAGGATAAAAGAATTTTAGTGAACGATAAGGAGATTAAAGAAAGGTGGAGGATCTATTTTAGAAAGTTTAAAATTAGGTTGACATATAGAATATCAGCTTAGGAGGATCAATATATTGGAGATCATAGATATTCCTATAATTAGGGTGTTTGAGGTTAGATTAGCTTTGAGAAAGATGAAGACTGAAAAGGCTTTAGGTCCAGATGGTGTCCTGATAGAGTTATGGAAATGCATGAGGAACGTTACTTATTTCAACAGGGAAGCTGAAATAAATTGGCATTTTTCTAGCATACAACTTCTCTTGACGTAGGAGTGTAGGGCCTCCAATAGACCAATACTTCCCTTAGGTGTTGCATATGTGCTTCATTGGATGGGCTTTGATGCAGCACAAGGGAGAAGATACTAAATATTAATGTAGAATAATTTTCCAAAGCCTCAAATAATTTAAATAAAGGATGTAGAAGCAAAAAAAAAATCAAGAATTGAATTTAGAAACAAACAAGTAGCCACAAAATTTAAAAATCAGAAAATAAATTCATAGAAAGAAGATAAGGAGGATTTAGAACAGAAAAGGAGGAGAAAATATTATAGAAAAAATGGCCCAAAAGGGTATTTTTGTAATTTTGGACAGAATCAGAAAATTACTAAAATGCCCCTCTAACACATCAGAAAACTCTGAAATTTTGATAGTCGTTTCTGACGTGTGATAGGGTTCTACAGTTAAAATTTCATAAAATTCAGATAAGATTTGATTGATCAAATCAAAGAATTTCATAAAAAAAAATGAAGGTGCTTTAATGGAGGTTTCAAGAGAAGGAAAAAGAAGAAAGAAGAATATGACAGAAAGAAAGATAAAGTTAGGAAGAAACTAAAAGAGAGAAAAAGAATGGAGATTTACCTTAAAGGAAATAGGGAGTTTGTGGCTATACCTATGGAAGAAGAAGAGAGAGGGGAGCTATGAGTGGCCTCAACCCTTGGAAAAGGAGAACATGACTACAGTCACACCTTAGGAATACCCAAATCTTCAAAACAATTTTTTATTCTTCACTATCAAATTATGGGGGAGGGTTGCCTTTAAATAGGCTTACAAATTTAAACAATTGGAAACTTGCCAAAATTAGAAACTTTTTGAAATTCTAAAACTTGCTAGCCAAGTTTTCTAAAAACAAAACTTTCTAAAAACTTATTTTCCTAAAAATTGAAACTCAAAACTTCCTAAAAATACTATTCCCGTTTTTAGTGACCACCCCTTAGGAACTTGGTCATAACTTTCCCAAATCACCTCGGATTTGCGCAATCTTGGTCTCAGTAGAAAGGTAACTAAATAACCTATCTAATTACACCAAAATCAAGCCAAAAAGTCAAGTTTTGACCTTTAACAAAGTGGGTTCAACATAAAAAACGGGATTATTCTAAAAGATCCAAAGTTTGACATTATTTTATTACATGGACACATAAAATGTTATATCCCCCCCCCTGAAAGACCCTAAATAACCTCACATAACATGTACACTTAAATCTAGCCCTCTTATGTGAGGGTACATACATAAGTCTTGCTTGATTGTCCGCATCATTTTCCTGGGGTGGGGAGAAATTCGACCTCGAATTTGAAATCAACGACCATCCTTCATAACTTGGTAATATGTCAAAAGTCCGCAACAAAGGTAGTAGATGTAGTGGAGGTCCTAGAATTGATGACTTTGATGTACCTTTTGGATTAGACAGCTGCTTGGACCTGGATCTTGATCCGGTCCGCTTTCGGGTTTTTACTTTAGCTGGAATCTTCTAAGGTTTTGGAAAATTTTGGTCTTTGGTGATGATTTGCAACATGGTAGGAGGAGCCGAGGAAGAGGTCCAAGTATAGTCTTTTTGCAAGAATTCTTTCATCTTGATCTTTTTTCTTTTTCTTTTTTTTTTTTTGCTTTTGACTTTTTCTAGGCTGTTTTCTGGCTTACAAAGTCAGGTTTTTGAACTAGAACTGAAGTATCAATCTCAATTATTTCTTTGCATTCTACTCAAAATTCTTTTCGCATAACCTAGATTAGATCAAGCAACTCTTAAGTTGCTATACGAATTGTTTCCTGAATTGCATCGAAGCTCTTTGCAATCTTCTTATTTATGGAATTCTGAACACTTTCATTTACAATTAATGGCACCTTAGCAAGCTTGAGTTGGAGATGATACCATACATCATGGTTAAAAAGTCATAACACTTGAGTCTCCTTATTAAAAGTAACTTTTCTCTCATCAATCCACCGTTTGCCTAAAATCACTGGTGTGTCAATTAAGAAGAAATCACACACTAGACAATCAACATTATCGAAATAGTTTCTGCCATAGTGGAATTGAATACGAACAACACGGTCCACAATATTCTAGATTTTCTGGATCTTGTAGGAGCTCTTCAACAAAAGATGTAGAGATAAGGTCCTGATCACTCCAAGCACTAATCGCTATTTTAGTTGTCTTCTCGGAAGGGAAAATGAACTCAATGTTCACTAAAAGAACCATCTCAAGGTTTCCTGAGATTACAACTAGATAAGAATTAATTGTAACCTGACTCTGATACCAAATCTCATGCAGCATGCATGTAGATTAGTGGATGTGTGTTCAGGAAATAGGAATAAAATTGATAAAGTAAATAAGAAAAATAAACAAGATTTTTACTTGCACATCTACACACTAGTTTAAGTGATTCTTTAAGTTAAATTCAATATGCATATTAAGAGTTTAGGCATACAAAACAGTTAACAAAATTAAACCTAAACTATATGTGGAAATACCAACTAACTGAGAGGTCACAAAATGTCAAGTTGTTGCCCAAAAGTTAGAAGGTACCAAAATGTATAAGAAAGTGATTAAAGTAGGATAATAGTAAAGGGAAGAGTATAAAACCAGCAAAGGTTAGTCATGGGAAGGGCAAGACATCTACTTATGATCATCAAGGTAAGTCTAAAATAAGGAGACAAGTTCGGATATGTATAGGATCAGACATTCATTTAGACCAAGCAACCACCAAAAATCTCTACTTTAGAGAATTAAATTGAGAACCAAAAGGGGATGAATACACCTGAGAATGATCAATTGTAGCAACTAGAGGTCTCCTGGAATGTAGCTTGCATGATTTATCAGCCCCAAAGCTTCAAATCAAGAAGTTCATGGAGTTTCCAAAAATCTGGTACAGCACAAGTAATGCCGCCTGCCTATAATAGCCTCTACCAATGGACCACTACCATCTTCAGCTTTTGGTAAGGGAGCAGTACCATTAGGATCGCATAGGGGTTGTGAGAACTCAAGGGAAACAGCTTCAACAAACTCCCAATTAAGAGGGAGATAACTTCAATCTCGTGGCTCCTCTGTTTCATGATAGAATCACACCTACGTTGTGAAGATCTGGCTCAATCATGATCTGTCCCAAAGTTTAGGGATGGGTTCTCCCCTAGTTAGGGTCACTCTAAGGTTAGTTTAACTCTATAGAAATCCCAAATTCAAACTCCTAGTAATTAGGAGGAAGTAGTTGATCTCGCACAGATGAATTTTTGGACAGTTTCTCGCCTTGGATGGATCCCTTTGGCAATATATCAATCAGACTTGAAGTTTCGGAAGGAAGGAAGACTCCTTTAGGGTTGTATGAGACCTAACAACCATGGTATCAAATATCTCGAAATATCTTAAATATCTTCCAACATATGTCCATGTCTTCTAAGACCGACACGATATATTCCTATATACGACATGAAACATTAAGTACATTATAAAAATTCATTTTTTAGTTAACACAATTTACGATGTTGGTGTATTGAGCGAATATTCCCCTTTCACAGTGTATTATTGCCTAATATCAACAGTGCGTTATTATGATAAAAAATTATATGAAAAACGATAAATTTCAAAGAAAGTAAAAAGAGGGAGAGGAAGAAGTTGAAGATAAGAA
>JAOXJP010000001.1:13261749-13285099 GCA_025762735.1 Platanus orientalis
CTCTAACCACTACGAGGTCAAACGGGTAGAAATATCAGCACTGAAAGTGATTTTCACTTTTTAGGGGTGTGTGTAAATCACTTTTGACGCTGATGTAGCCGCCCCTTGACCTTGTCGGGGTTACCATGTAGAAAATCCTTGCCCCTAATGGACCGCCTGATTATGATCGTACAATTGCTAATGTGCGCATCACTGTCGACGTTTTGCATATGCGAACGCCATAACACATTTGAAAGATCCACTTCCGTACTCCCACGTGCGAACCTACAGGAAACCCAATCCGCTTTCACGTGTCGTTTAGTTTTTGAATTCGGACCCGAGCGCCATTTCTCCACTGTAATTAAATCAAATCCACTCATCCAGCGTTCGCCTTCATTTGCACCACCTGGGCTCTTGGTCCGGAGAAACCCTCTTCTTTCTTCATCGCCAGTCTTCTCTCTCTCTCTGAAGAATTCTGCAACTTCGTTTCCGTTCACTCATTCTTTCTATCGTCTCTCGAAGGTAGTATCAGATTCAATTTTACTCTTGCGATCATGGATCTAATTTTTTTTTGGTTAGCTAATTCTTTTAAAATTTCTACTTTCTTTTATGATATTTTTAGGTTTTGGATCGTTTCCTGTTTATTTTAAGATCTCTGATTAACGATAGATCCGTTGCATATTTTTTGGTTGATCTGTTACGATTGTTGTTTTATCAACCAAATGTAATGAATCTAACCTTTAATTTCGCTGATACAGAGTTTTATATTTTATTTTATAGTTTTTAAATTTTTTGTATATTCAGATTAGGGTTTCTGAGCTTCTCTCTGACCGCCCGACTGGTTCTACGAATCCAAGATGGAGAGTGGAGAGGGGAAGACAGTTTCAAGCGGAATCTCGCACGAGAAGGACTCTTCGCAGTGTGTTAGAGTTGCCGTCAATATCAGGCCTCTGATTACTGCCGAACTTCACGTGGGATGTACGGACTGCGTCACTGTTGTATCGGGAGAACCTCAGGTACTGTATCCACCTTAAGCTGCATGATCTTGTTGTTAAATTACTAAACTTGCAATGTCTTTCTAGGGTTTTTCCTTAATAGCTCCAAGGTTCATTTTTGACTCCAATATGTTCTGCATTTTGTTTTAGATGAGGTTATTGAAAGATAAGTCGAAGTTTAAAATGTTTGTTTGACTTCTCATTATTGCTCGGGTGGTTTGCATGCTCATAGGTGCAAATAGGATCGCATGTATTCACATTTGACTATGTTTACGGGAATGCGGCCTTTCCTTCATCTGCAATTTTTGATGATTGCGTTGCTCCGCTGGTCGACGCACTTTTCCATGGCTATAATGCCACAGTTCTTGCCTATGGCCAGGTGTCACTTCTCTGATTTTTACTCTGCTTTTCATTTATAAATCAATATCAGGAACACCCTTCTGCTTAATTACTTTAGTTGATTTAATATTGTTTCGTTTGCTTGTTGGTGCAGACTGGTTCAGGCAAGACTTATACAATGGGCACCAATTATACGGGAGAAGCAAATAGTGGTGGAATTATACCAAAAGTTATGGAAACTGTATTCTCAAGGGTAGAGGCAATGAAAGACACTACAGAGTTTCTAATTAGAGTATCATTTATCGAGGTTAGATGATCTCTACTTCTCGTTCTAGTAATTTGTTATTTTCTTTTACAGATTTTTTTTATTGTAATTCTGTCATCACAGATTTTTAAAGAAGAAGTCTTTGATTTGCTTGATTCAAATCCACTGGCTTTTTCAAAAGGCGAAGGGACCTATCTCGCAAAGCATGCAGTACCTGCAAGAGTTCCTATTCAAATTAGAGAGACTGCAAATGGGGGGATAACACTAGCTGGTGTTACAGAAGCAGAGGTCAGGACAAAAGAAGAGATGGCGTCATATTTATCCCGGGGTTCTCTATCTCGTGCTACAGGAAGTACAAATATGAATAGTCAATCCAGGTTGGCATTCTGTATTGACTATTGAGTTATACCTGACCCTAGTGCTTCTATTTTAGTTATTTATTCATCATTTTTTCATGACAATTATCTTAGTTTGATAATAGATTGTGTTGTTAATTAGGATTACCTTGCAACTCTTGCGCTCACTATGCATTTGCCTGCAGAACATCCAATTGTTACTTTTGTCTGTCTTTTAGGCTGACCTCGTGTTACTTCGACCTTGGCTCTTGCTATTGTATCATGGAAGAAACAAGCATGATTTCTTTAGAATATCCTTAAGCTTTGTTCTTTTACAAGTGATTTATCTTTAAGTTAACTTTCGGTATATCAAATAATCAAAGGTTACATCTTAGATGTAATGGTGATTTCTTGATCATTTCATGTTGTGCATTTAAAACATCAGCAGCATTTAAAACATGCTGTAATAACATCTCGTGTAATGCATTTGACCCAATGAAACAAAACAGCAGGTCTTCCTTGATCACTTTGGTATGATGTCAAAATTGACTGCTGCTATTTGTTGATGAGACATTGTGAAGCACGAGATTATGTTGTTTATAAGTGAGATTTTACTTAGACGTGGCTTAGTTGGCCAAAGGTTGCTGATGCTTCTTAGTAGGATTTTTTTAGCTTGACAGGATGGACCTCCAATCTTCAGAGAATGGTTCTCCATTTACTTAAAGCAATTGAGCGACCATTTAGCAAGGCTTGTCACTCCACAAGCCTTTATCCACTAACAAGTATATTGTAGTACTTGTATCCATAGAGATTGTAGTGCCCCCAGTCAGGTTGAATCTAAAGCCAGGAATCTTATTGAGTTAAAAAAGTTAATCTCTACTAACTTTTTTATACAATTATAAATAAAAAAATTACTGTGTATGTATACAATTATAACAATGACTAGGATAAATTCATAAATTGATAGGTCTTTAAGATACATTTCCAGGATTTTGACTTCACATCTATCATAATGTCTTGCAAGTTTCAAAGTCAAAATATGCTCGCTTCTTGCTTTGCTGAGCCCCATGTTACTCAAGAAATTCATCCCCTCTCCACTCTTTATCCGAAAGAAACGAAATTAGGAATCTAAAATTTGTTGTCTCTTTGCTTTGTATGATCTTGATGGCCACTGGCATGGGTTGAAGCTCTTTTGTGCTTGTTTCATCAAGTACAGGTTATTATTCATTATAGTTCCTTGGAACCTTAAGAACCCACCAATATGTTTGAAGCACTTTTGCGTTTTGAGTAAGCATAAAATCTTAAATTAATTAACCCAGAGTTAAAAAGTGGAATTGGAGAATTTGGATGTGGAATTGGCTTCCTTGTTAATTTGGATGAGTCCTTGAGATTTTAAAATCATTAACACATGTAAAATGGAAACGTCCTATAAATTTTCCAAAAAAGTACTACGGAATATTTTATCTGTGATACTTTACTACAAGCTAATTAGATCAAGACCCTGGTTCATGACAAATGGAGGAACAAGGAATAGGCGAAGAATTGAAAAGGTTGAAAGTTACAGTAGGACAAAGAGAAGTTTAAGCAACGGGAAATTGAGCAAAAGTTC
This sequence comes from Platanus orientalis, assembly GCA_025762735.1. Classification (NCBI taxonomy): domain Eukaryota; kingdom Viridiplantae; phylum Streptophyta; class Magnoliopsida; order Proteales; family Platanaceae; genus Platanus; species Platanus orientalis. The sequence continues at coordinate 13,265,272 of JAOXJP010000001.1, forward strand.
TCACCCATCCAAAATTGGGAAGGGGAAAGTGAGAAGGAAATGATTGCTTTGACAAATCAAATATATTTTAACCCACAATTCCACACACACGCATACAGACGAAAACCCTGCCACATCAAGGAAAACCTAAATAAGGAACAATTTTTCACACACTCAAACGAAAAAAATAGAAAAAAATAAAAATAAAAGGAAAAACAGTGAGAAAATTGGGTGAGAAAAAGTGGAAACATCAATTCTTTATGCTGGCTTGAAGAACTTATGCTGAATGTGGACAAATATGCTGGCAAAATGGTAAAAGAAGAGTTTTGAAGTGAACAATTTAACTGTGAACATCAATTTCCCTTTCCTCAATGGTATAGTGGGAAATCAATCTGTGCTATACAGCAAGAATAAAATATGTAGAATTACTTAAATCACAGTCAAAGCCTGGTTTTTTCAGAGGGAAACTAGGGGAAAACCTTCTAGAAGTGCTAATTAAGCAAGTCGAAAATTCTGGAAAAACCTCCTCGCTCATAGTGAACCTAGGTAGGACTGTCAATGATATGAGCTAGCTTGGCTCGTCATGAGCTCAGCTTGAGCCTTGTTTGAAGCTCAGAGAGCTGAGCCTGAGCATCTAGTTGAGCTTTTTTAGCTAAGTGAGCCTGAGTTGTGCTTGCACTAGGCTCAGCTTGCTAAAAGCTTGGCTTGTTAAGGGTCACACACACACACACACACACACACACACACATATAGCTTACTATATTATAATCATTAGAATGTGTAAACAAGATTTTCTATATACGGACAGTTGGGTCTGTTTCAACTAACTATAATTTTAGCCTTTAGAAGCAAGTTTGGGTCATGGGCCATTGGGCTTTAAAGTTCGGGCCTAACGTAGTAAGCTTGAATTGGTGAGCTGAGCGCACCTCAATCTTAAAGAGTGGGAGCCAAATCCCAGTATGTCAAGCTCATCATGAGCATGAGCCTGAGCCTAATCCTTGTGTGAGACGAGCTTGAGCTGAGGTAGGCAAAGCTCCACTTGTTGGCACCCCTAAACCTGTAAGACCCAAACACTTACCATGTAAGGAGATCCAACACTAATGCTCAAACTTCTTGGACACTCGTAGAGAACTTGAAGGGACTTGCTAATACCTACAAACAAGTCTCCCGTAGATGTACTAGCTTACCTATGTAATTTTTCAAAATTGACTCCTAGAAGCATGAACCCCATCTAGAATTGACTCAAACCTTGAAAGCTGGAAATGTCTATTAATTCATTTCCATTCACAATGACCTTATTTAATGAAGACTTCAACTAAGTGAAGAAAACCTAAATCCAAAGTATCTCTCATATTCCTTAATTACCTCAAGATTTCTATGTACCACATATCCCTTTTTACCTATCCCAATTTGGTTCGCATTACAAAATACAAAGCTTGAAAAATGTTTCTTGTTTTGACTTTTGGATGGATGCTTCATTCTCCTAGGATGGGAAAAAACTCAAAAGTTTTCATTATATTTAATTTATCACATTGCTTGGAATCATCTCAATCTAATGATGGGGTAAAAAAGCTATGCCTCTCTTAAGATGGCGTTTTTCAGCCCAAGCCGGAGTTGAAGTTTTAGGTCCTACTTTCTTATATTCTGCTCCCAACAACTTTAATTGATTCTTGAAAATTTTATGTCAGCCGCTTGGTTTGAAACACTGATCATTTTTCAATTGCTTTAGGAACAAATGATCGATTTTAATTAGCGGTTAATATTGATAAACCCTTATTAAATGGTTAAATATGTTGATGCAGTATTTATTGGGAAAAAGAATAAAAACTATGGTGGGAAAAGAGTTCTGCAAGTCCTATCATTGATTCATTTGCATCCTACTTTCATTTCTCTATTACTGGAATGTAAATTATGCAAAGATTTTTCCATTTGGTGGTTGAACATTAGTATAATTGTGTGTGTGTGGTACTGGATGTTGGATGGCATGTTAACAAACTTTCTTCTTTTTATTGTGTGGTTTGTTTTGTAGTCGCTCACATGCCATCTTTACAATAGCCATGGAGCAAAAGAAAAGCAGTCATTGCACTAGTACATTAGTAGCTCATGATGATTCTGGTGATGATATCTTATGTGCTAAGCTTCACTTAGTGGACCTAGCTGGTTCTGAACGTGCAAAACGAACAGGAGCAGATGGATTGCGCCTGAAAGAAGGTGATGGATTTTGCCTGATTAATTAGATGATTGATTTAGTCAGTTTTTCATTTGCTAAGTTGTTGGCTGATGATGAACAATTTATTTGTGAACATAGGGATTCATATTAACAAAGGCTTGTTGGCTCTGGGCAATGTAATTAGTGCCCTAGGTGATGAGAAAAAGAGGAAAGAGGGAGGGCATGTTCCATATCGTGACAGCAAGTTAACACGCCTATTGCAGGCAAGGAAATTACTTTTGTTCTCATTTATTTATTTGTCAAAGCAATCACCTACTGGTTAAGGTTCTATTGATTGTAATTCCTTGTTTTTTTTCCCTGTTTAGGATTTTCTGAAGGACTAACATATTCTATGTCGTATTGTTTCATCTTAGTTTAGTTATTCTTTAATCAATGATGTGTGATACTTGGGCATAAGCAATTGAATGGCCAGCATAAGTTGCCAATTCTGAACTCATTTGAATTAGGTTATTTGAATAGGAAACGAAGTGGGTGGTGAAACGGGAAGCACATGATGTAAGACTGAAGGAAACTTTTCTAGATTTAGTGCATGTGCCCATCTTAAGATTAGTTCCATGGTGGCAAGAATTTAAAGATAAATCTTGATATTAATTGTTTATTTTCTTATAGCATTTGTTTCTCTACATATCTCTAAAGACAATGATTGCTATCTTTATTGAAAATTTAAATATATTTACTAATAATTGAAACTACTTAACAGCAGAAAAACTGAGTCTTTTTTAGATTATATCTAAAATAATATTAGAAGATGAGAAATATAGAACAATTAAATATTGATGGCACTTTCTTTTTCTTGAGTGTAATATTGAATTAGGAGTAAATTGACTAAGGGATGCGTTTCATATGCCATTTTTGTTATTATTGGAATTCGTATTGCAATGCTATTGTATGAACTAGGTTGGTGTTGGGCATGATTGCTTTCCTTTTAATGTGGTCTGCATTTGATGGCTATTGACATACATCTGGCACTTCTGGTAATATTCAATTTGGGTGTTTTCAAGTGACACTGACTCAATGTAAATAGGATTGGTCTTAGCATTCACTGACGACGTTTGATTCTGCAGGATTCTCTTGGTGGAAACAGCAAAACAGTTATGATTGGTGAGTTGCTTCTCATGTGTTCTAGCCTTCAAGCTTAATCAATAGGGAATGAACTTTTATTTATCTCTCATATCTTATTTTTTTTTCCACTGCTTAATTTGCTTATTGTTTTGATGTATTTTGATTCAAGCTTGTGTGAGTCCTGCTGACACAAATGCTGAGGAAACATTGAACACTTTGAAGTATGCCAATCGGGCTCGCAACATTCAGAACAAGGCAATTGTGAGTTTTCTTTTGAAATAGAACTTTTTTTCTCATATTGCTGTATCATACTATTGGGTCTTAACTGCTCTTGTTTATGCAGATAAATCGCGATCCAGTGGCAGCTCAGATGCAAAAAATGCGCAGCCAAATTGAACACTTGCAGGCCGAGCTTCTGTATTTTCAGGGTGAAGGTGGATCACCTTTTGAGGAACTTCAGGTACTAAACTATAGTAACAACTGTTAATAACAACTGCTTTCTTTGTTTCAATTATGCTTATGAAATCGATATTGTTCTGTTTGCCAGATTCTCAGGCACAAAATCTCAGTTCTTGAAGCAAGCAATGCGGATCTGCACCGGGAGCTTCATGAACGCCAAATAACTTGTGACCATCTAGCACAATGTGCTGTTGATGCTCAGGTTATTTTTCTTTAAATTAGTTTTGGCAGTTGACTAATTGTTTCTTAAGTTTAATAAACAACAAGCATCCTGCTGAATGTTTCCACCATTCAACTAGCATTCTTGTTTATCTCATATTCTTTAGGGGGGTAAGAATTGGCTCATATTACAGCAAAGAAAGAAAATACTATTTGTTTCTTTTAAGTTTACATATTATGATAGCATCTTCATCTCATTTCGGTATGTTTTTAATACTTATGCACCCAGGTTAGCATTGTTTGTGTTAATATGTGTTCACACCTCAGTTATGCGAGTTCTCATGCATGAATAGTTTTTTCAGGTTGAAAAAGATTAGTTGATTATGAAAATTGAATTGGCTCAAAATGGAAAATCCTGGGATGAGATTGACTCTGGTGATATAAAGGAGGTTTGAATATTCTTTTGCTTAAATCAACTTTTGTTGAACTTTGGATGGCATTTTTATTTTCAAAACTTGTTTTACAGAAGAGTGATTTAGTGAAGACTTATGTGTCAAAAATTCAAGAGTTGGAAGCAGAGCTGCTACGATTGCAGAGCTTTAATAATTCGAATCGTAGAAATTTTATTGATTGCCTTGATTTGGAGGATGATGGGCTGCAGTCAAAAAATACCAATCTTCCAGTTCTCCGTGACTTTCCATCTATTTCTGATAGTAAAGCCATTGACGTTTCTGGTAAGCTGCTTTTCCTGTGCTGCATTCATGTAACTGTTTCCATGTATCTAGGGCTATGCACTCTGGTTGTGTACATGGATAGTTAGAGATTTCTTGTTGATAGCACTTTGATATTAATTTTCTTGTTTATAAACTAAAATAAAAATCTTACAATACATAACTGTCCTAGCTATATGTTTTATGTGCAATTGGTGTGAATGAAATGTGAGTGATTTGGTCGAATTATGCAGGTGAGATTGAAGATGTTGAAAAGGAGCTTGAACATTCTTCTCTTCAAGATAAATTGGATAGGGAGCTCCAAGAACTGGACAAACGACTTGAACAAAAGGAGGTAGATGGTTGCTGTTCTCTTAACAATCAATGAGATTATTGAATTCCATATTGTAGAGTTGCTCTTACTAGAAGTGTGTAATACTGTTGAATCTTCTATCAATAGTGTGAAATCAGTATAAAAATTATAAAGATGATTGGGTAGGAGAAGAGGTAAAGTGAAGAGTAGATTCTACCAATGCCCAGCCTGAAACACATAGTATGAAATTGTTTTCCCCCCAAAAGCCTTTATAAAAATATATTCTAAATGTTCATTAGAAACATATGGAGTGAAAAATCTTCTTTGACATCATTGTTTCTTTGATAAAGTGACAATCACTCTCTATATGCTCTGTACATTCATAAACAACCTTATCTTCAGTGATATCAAATTATCAACGACAACGTTGTTATCGCTGTACATCCTCATAGAATATTTCATAACAAATTCTAATTCTTGTAACAAGGTTTTTACCCTCAAGGTTTTGTTCCTTCGTTGGTTATTGTGTGGTTACATTGTTCATTCATCTCCATTGATGTGGCTCCTTTTTTCATTTTGTAACTTCTTTAATTTATTGAAGGCTGAAATGAAGCGGTTTACAAGGGTCGATACATCAGTGCTTAAACACCATTATGAGAAGAAAGTCCAGGAGTTAGAGCAAGAAAAGAAAGATTTGTTGGTAATATTTTAATTAACTTGTTTTGGCATTCGAAAGCTCTTAGTTATAATTATTTTCCTAATCTTGTAGCCATTTAACAGAAGGAGATTGAGGATCTACGGTTCAATCTTGCAAATATTTCATCTGCCTCTGATGATGGTGCTCAAAAGTTAAAAGAAGAATATCTTCAAAAATTGAACGTTCTTGAATCACAGGTGAATTCTTAATTCTGAACCTTTTTAACTACCTTCACGTGTGCTAGAAGCAAACTTTCTCCTTGCAGGTGTCAGAGTTGAAGAAGAAGCAAGATGCACAATCTCAACTCTTGAGACAAAAACAAAAAAGTGATGAAGCAGCAAGGCGGTTACAAGAAGAAATTCATAGAATAAAGTCTCAAAAGGTGCAGTTTTGTGCCAGATGAAACCTGTACTAGTGGAAGAAATATTTCCTACATTCCCATAATCATTCCATGCATTGCTCAGGTTCAATTGCAGCATAAGATCAAGCAAGAGTCCGAACAATTTAGGGCCTGGAAGGCATCACGGGAAAAGGAGGTTCTTCAGGTATATAATTGTTATAGAACTGCCTCATCCTAGTATTATTTTATGATAATCTCTTTCATATAAATTCTAACTTGAATGCCTTTAAGTTTAGTTTAATGTTGGGGTTCAGTTGTCTTTCTTTGTTTGATGCACGTTTATCTGTTTTTTTTTGAACGAGTGTTATAGATGCTAACTTCCTTGGGTTGTACGTTTGACATATCATTATAACAATGGAATTTATGCAAACATGGATTTTTTTGAATGAGTGTTATAGATGCTAACTTCCTTGGGTTGTACGTTTGGTGAATCATTATAACAATGGCATTTATGCCACTAAATATCCCAACTTTTGTTTTACTTGTTTATTTATTATTTGTAACAGAAATTTATTGGGAAAGAGTTTGAAAAGGCAACACATAGGATATACAAGATGTCTCTACTGAAACCCATATCCCCCAACAATGGAGAAGATCCTCTGGTCAACAATCAAACACCAACCTCTCACTAACAAAATCACAAATCAACAGCATCACATCCCAAAATCTAACACCACTAGACTGTCCTACACTCCATACTTTCTACACCCAACTTGAAGAAAACCTGCAAAAAATATTCTTGATATCCCAGCACCACTTACATAAAATCTTGCAGCATAAAAGCCAAATTTTAAAATAAATTAACAGCCTCTCTGATGGATAAGAGAGGGTATCAGAATTTTGATTGAATGTTATCAAAGTAAACTACCACAAATTTGCTCATGAACTTTTTCAAGACTTGATCATGAGTCTCATGGAGGTATTTGGAGCATTGGAGAGTTCAAATGGCATCACAGAAAGAGTTCATCATGCAGTTGAATTCCGATTTGATGGCATCCACTATACAAATCAATCTTTGAAAAAATCTTGACCCCAACAAATATGTCTAATAGGTTGTCAAGGTGAAGATCTTGTTTACATCATAATTGTTGATATAAATCCTCCATGTTCCATCATTTTTGGTGTTAAGAAGTGCTGGCATGGGACAATGGCTGAAGCTTTCTCTCAGTAGTCCTTTCATCATGAATTTTTAACTTGTCTTTGCATTCAGCGTGTTCAGTTGGATTTATTTGATAGTGGGAAAGGTAAGGTCAATAAGCATTGGAATAAGGTCAATTTGATGTTGGATACACATAGGAGGCAAACCAATGAGTAACTTTTCCAGTGCTAATATTTGAAATTATTCTAACCGACGAGAGACACTTTTTGGAATTTTATGCTTTTCTTGGTTACCAGTTACAACAACCAAAGTGTACGCAAGTTTCTCTTCTCAGTAACACTTTTCAAACTTATTGTAGGAAAACAAGCTAACTTGAGGAGTTTTAACTTCCTTCTGTACTAGAGAAAATGTGTTCTTCTTACCATCATATTGCACATCTATCAAAATGCCTGGGTCTCCCAAACAAGAGTTGTCAAGGATCCATGGGCAGCACATCAAACCACACCTCATCTTCATACTTACAAATTGAAGACTTGATACAACACCTCTTTGTGACTGAAACTTCACACCCCATTTTAATCCAAGAAAGTTTATATGATCTTGAGTTCTTTTTACACTTTAAAATATAGTTTCTTACCATGATTGTTGACACAATCTTTTCACAATTACCTAAATGAATCATGATTACATTTTTCTTTCCATAACAAATGTCAAACATATAGATGTTGTTAAAAAGCCAGCTATCATTATCTTTGTTGCTTGGGACAATCATTACACATTGAATAACAAGACTTTTAACATCATAATTAGGTCCTCAATGTTCTTCACTTGTCATTTTCAGCCTTTGTATTGTACATTAGTTTTCATACCTCTTGTTACAACTTTTCTTCTACTGAATTTACCTAGACATCAAATGTCCTTTTAGGACATTCATAAGCTTTGTGACCCGATTCACCACACTTATAATAGCTTGATGTCCCAACCTTTTATTTTTCTTTTCTCACTTCATTCCTACGTTCCGACTCCTTTTGTTGCTGGAATGAATCTAATCTTGGAAATCTTTCAAAATTTCAGATTCATCACTCTTCTTGAATCCACTCCACTTAGAATTTTCTTCCACTTTAAGAGCAAGTTGATATGTTTCTCAAGGCTACGAAGAGAAGGCATCATCAACTCATCATGGAGACTATACATTTGTCATTACTTCTAATTGATCATGTTTTCTTCAAAGTTTATATTGCCCCAAAACTTGTAATTGTCATGGTGATGCAGCACAATGAAGATGATACCAAAGTTGATATAGAATGATAGCCAAGAATCTCAAATAAAAGCCAAGCAGCGGAAGCAAGAACACACTTAAAATTAAATAAAAGATAAAAAAGAAAAGCTAGACCTGATTTGAAGCTTTTCCAAACCCAAAACAGGGGATCTTGGCCTCCACCAAGCTTGAATAAATCTAAGGAATCAACCTTGGGGAAAAACTACTCTTTTAGACTTCACAAATGAAGGACACACTAGTTGAGAGTTAGAATGAAGAATTTTTTTTTCATCAATTTCAATTTTAAAACTAAGAGGGGATGGGTCTATTTTATATATAGCCCACGAGTTGCCCTCTTAGGTCAGGTACAACTTAGCAAATCATTCCCTAAAGACAACTTCAAAATAAAAAGAAAGAAAGAAAATAAAATCCCCCAAAAGAGAAAGAAATAAAATAAAATTCGCCAAAAGATAAAAAAAAAGAGAATAAAATAAAATCCCCTCCACAAGAGAAAGAAATAAAATTCTCTAGAAGAGAAAGAAATAAAGAGAATAAAATAAAATAACCCCAAAAGATAAAGAAATAAAATTCTCCAAAAGAAAAAGAAATAAAGAGAAAAGAATAAAATAAAATCCTAAAAAATCTAACTCAAATTAAAGACAATGTTGTTCCAACATGCATCACATGATCTCTCTTTGTTGCTACACATGTGGGTCCAACCCTCATGTCTCGTGGGCCCCACTTTAGATTGGATGCCCGCAGCACATGGATTGTTCATTCTTTTGACACTATTAATGGAGTTTTTTGTAGAGTGTTTGTGAGTAATCTAAGGGAAAAAATCTGTCATCCAACTTCAGTTTCATTTTTGCACAAGTATTAATCATTTTTAAAAAGTTGATGTAGGATGGCCTAGGGCTTAATTCATACGGGTTAAGGGCCTAATAGAATCATAGGACAGATTTTAACAAGTTAGAATAAATCTTAGAAGATATTTAAATGCCATCAATGCAAACCTAAAAGTACGATTGTTGGACATTGATTAAGGAATTTAGAGACTAGGGTTAGGCTTATCCAATAAAGACAAAACTTAGCTACAATGTTTCAGATTAAACAAGTGAGGATTCGTGTATATGGTAAAATTACCATACTTGTTTCTATTTTTAAGCAAGCAAAATCGGTAGTAAACTGGGATTTCTAGGACTTAAACCATAGACTAAAATTTATTGAGAAACCCAACAGATATAGAATCAGCTAGAACAATATATAGAGAAATATAGAAGAAGAATAAGGGCTGTGAACAGTAACACGTGAACAGTGTGATATAACAAAAAATAGAAGAAAAAGAAAAAGAAAAGAACAATAATAATGAGATGAGGAAGAAGACCCAACCAGCACCAACCACCAACAAATTTGTAGCAACAACAATTGTCTACAAGCCCACACAACACCAACCGTAGGGAAGAAGAAGCACCGATTTCAACTTAGGGTTTCAATAACATTCCTTCATGAAATCTGCTACATCCGTTTGGGATGATATACCTCTATATAAAATTACATTACTTGATGACCAAGGCAACCATGGGTCCCACAATCTAGTTGTATTATTTACTTGGGAATCCAAACTAACAAATCTATCGATGGGCCCCACATACTAGCTGTATTATTCCCTTACATAATTAAGAAACCTCTTTTACCCATGTTGTTTATAAGAATGCCACTAAAAGAAAAATCCTTAATCTACCTTATTTTTCCAGCACTCTATTTGGACCCTTTTTATGTTGTGGCTTCCATTTGCATCAAGAGGTACAAGGGCCATTGCTAGAATCCTACATATAAGTACCTCCCTTATCTATGGAACTCTTGGTTGAACTGTTGTAAATCGTACATGTTTGAAATCACCATTATCTATTGTGGCTTGCCTATGTCCTCACTGGTTCATTCATGGAGGTTTATTTTTTAATTTTTTAAAGCTGCTGGTATGGTATGCTTCAAATCACCAAGGACTGCATGTGCCAAAGTTGCAACACCAATGCGACACCAAAAAGGGTTGCACGTGCCAAAATTGCAGCACCAATGCGGCACAGAAAAAGGGATTGTATGTGCAAAAGTAGAAACATGAGAGAAAGACTGATAGAAGAGAGAGAGGTCAAGGGTTTAGAGAATCACTTAACCAGAAATGTAAGGGTTGGAATTACTCACAGTCATGGGGCAATCACCTACCCTCAAGGAAAGCTTCTCATTCTTAAAAAGTTGATAATGACATCCAAAAGTCTTTTTTATTTCTTTAGCATATATAAGGAACCTTGCTACAAAATCCAATTACATAGTGAAACAACAACTATATGGGAAAAGATCTAAATACGTTAATCATGCTCAAACACTAGGTAACATTAAAGAAGGTTGAAAGTCCTTGACTTGCTGAATGATATAATGAATTGGGTAGATGGATAGTTTTAATGTTGGATCATGGCTCGTGGTTAAATGGACAGTGGATCGTAGGTAAATGGATCAGGGGTTGGTTGATTGGGTGCTGGATTAGATAAGTTGGTTGGGCTGATTGGGTTATGATGGGCTAGCCCATCGAAATGATGGCCGTAGTCTCTTTTCTTTGGGGAGGGGGGGAGAGGAGGCCTTGGATAGGAGGATGGTTTTGAGGTACACAACATAGCTGAGAATAATGGATCACACAGTGAAGTTGGGTTCTTGGGATTTTTTCCATTAGGCCACATGTGAAGAACTTTTTTAATTGGCTTGAGGAAAGTGAGGGCCAGGGTAGAGTGTGATGTAGGATACTTAAGAATTAGGTTCCTATAAGAAATGTGATGGCATTTCAAGAAATAAAGAAAGAGTATCAAGAATTCAATTTAAAAAAAAATCAAGAATCTTGAAATAAAAAAACTAGGAAGATTAAAAAAAACTAGAGAAAGAATTCAAGAGTACAATTCTTAATTAAAGAAAGGAATGATGAAAATAAATTCTAGAAAACAAAGAAGGAATCAAGAAATTAAAGAAAGAATCAATAAAAACAAGAAAAGATAGTTGAAACAAGCCAAAAGTTCAATTCTGTAATTTCTAGATAGAATCTCGAAATTTCCAAAATACCCCTATTGACGTGTTAGAATTTTATGAAATTTTACAGGGAGTTAGATGACCTTTAGATGGATTCCCATACAAAATCTAATTGAATTCTGAGATCTCTAGGTATATAAAATCTTTAAAATTCAGATCCACAAAGATTCTTTAATAGAGGATTCAAGAAAATCAAGAAAGAGAGATTCTTAATGAATTTTTAATCCAAGAAATCAAAAAATAGAGAAGGTATAAAGAATCAATAAAATAGATGCAAGAATCAACAAAAAGATGCAAGAAAGAGAGGAAAAAAATGGAGAATAGAAGAGGAGTAAAAAGATCAAGAAGGAAGAAGAAGACTCACTTTAACTGTGAAGCGGTGAGAGATGGAGGGAGACAACTAGCCAACCATGGGATTCAAACCCAAAATCCAATTCTTTTATTCTTTAAAATTGAATTATTGCCTAATGATCTCCTTTATTTATGAACTTAAACCACTAGACTCATAATCTAAGTAGGACTTTTATTTAGACTCTAACTAAAATTCCTAATTTGCATTTAAATCCCTAGCATTTGATGCCTTATTACATAAAATCTAAATTAAGTTAAAATTTCTTTCTTAGGCTTTTAAGGCCTGGTGACATTAAAATAGAACAAAAAATAAGACCCCGAAATAACCCTAAAATTAAATGGACTTAAATAAAATAACTCTAAAATAAACTGGAAGCAATCCAAAAAATCCCTAACTACTGGACACTTTTTGGGTCTATCCATGTCCCTCAAGATGATTTTTCTTGGCTTTATATGCTTTCTCATCAGTCTCTTTGGGTTTGAAAAAGTTCGACTATGAACTTGTTGGAATAGAATATTCAAATTCGAGGATGAAAACTTCATCTTGAGGGTCTTTAATTAGTTGTGACAACAACATTGAATGGATCATAAAGGAGGTTACCATGCGATCATCTTGAGGCATGCTTACTTCTTTGAGCTGCACCTTGATGCTTTTCACATGTTCGTCCTTGTCTTCAATTTGTGGTTCATCTTGAGGAGCAATGGAGGTTGGTTCATGGTCCTTAGTTGACACCACTTGTTGGAAAACTTCTTCGGATGTTGATTGACTTTTGTTCTTTAGGAGGTTCCTTTCTCATGGGAGAATCCTTCTTTGGTATAGGTTTTTTGGGACTTGATGGCTCTTTTCCTATTGATTTGATGGCTTCCATGAGTTGCTCAAACTATGTATCCATCTTAGTTTCCAAACTTGAAACTCTAGCTGTCAACTGGGCTAGATCCTGCTTGGTGGTTTGAATCTCTATTTCATGCCTATTCACAATAGCAGATAGTATAACTATATTGTGAACCATGATGTTTGGTGACCTCTACCAAAGATTTAGGGTGTTCAGAAATTTCAGGGTTAGGGAAAATCTTTTTGGGAACTCCAAAAAAATATTAGGGTAATCCTAAAATTAATGAGAAATGACTTTAACGAAGTTCAAGAACGTTAGAGTATACCCTAAAATTATTTAGACACCTAAAATGGGCCCTAAATAAAGTTTAGGTCTCTTGAAAGAACCCTAAATATAAGTTGATAAGAGACTTGAGTAGGATTTGTGGAATGATCCTAACTAATAAAAATAAATTAGTAAACATTGAATTCTGATACCAAATTTGATGTAGGATATCTAAGAATTAGGCACTTACAAGAAATGTGATGAGATTTCAAGAATTAAAGAAAGAGTATAAAAAATTCAATTTAAAAGAAATTAGGAAGATTCAAGAAGACTAGAAAAAGAATTTAAGAGTGCAATTCTTGATTACAGAAAGGAATAAAAGAAAATAAATTTAAGATAGCAAAGAAGGAACCAAGAAAAACAAGAAATGATAATGAAAAAGGGCAATTTTGTAATTTTTAGATAGAACCTCGAAATTTCAAAAATTCCCTTACTGATTTGTCAGAATTTTATGAAATTTCACAAAGAGTTAGATGACCCTTAAAGGGATTCCTATACAAAATTCCATCAAATTCCGAGATCTTTAGGTATATAAAATCTTTAAAATTCAGATATGTAGAAAATTTTTAATGGAGGATTCAAGAAATTGAAAAAGAGAGACTCTTGATGAATCTTTAATCCAATTAATCAAAAAATGCAGAAAGTTTAAAGAATCAACAAGATAGATATAAGAAAGAGAGAAAGAAAAGATTAGAGAATAGAACAATAAGAGAAAACATCAAGAATGAAGAAGAAGACTCACCTTAATCGTTAGGAATGAAGGGAGACAACCATCCAACCGTGGGTTTCAAGATCAAAATCCAATTATTTTATTATTCAAAATTGAATTACAACCTAATGATCTCCTCTATTGATAAACTTAAACCACTAAACTCCTAATCTAAGTAGGACTCCTATTTAGACTCCAAATAAAATTCATAATATGCATCTAAGTCCTATATATTTTAAATAAAGTTAAAATTTCTTTCTAAGGCATTTAGGGTGTGGTTACATTAAAATAAGACCCAGAAACAGCCCTAAAATTAAATAAACACGTCTTGGGGACTATCCATGGTTCTTAAGCATCTTCTTCTTGACTTCATATGCTTCTGCATCAGAGTGTTTTTTGGGAGATTTGGGTTTTCTTCTTATTATTTTTATTTCACAATCTTATCATTATTCTGCTAGTACTTATTTATGGACCATTTAGCAGTTCTCCATGCTGGCATTAAACTCCAGATTTTAATATTAAATATCTTATTGTATACCTTAATGGCGGAACAGTATTCGTGTTGCCGACCCCAAATAGTTGGGATAAGGCTGTTTGTTGTTGTTGTTATTGTATACCTTAAAACATAACTGTTTATTTTTTGTCCTTTTTTATTTTTCACACTGTTCGATAGAAAACCTTGAATAATCTATTGTTTTAGTTTCCTACTTTGTTTATTTGGATCATATAATTACTTGGCTGTTTCCTTCAGATGAATTATTTTTGGACGCTATCTGATCACTTAGTACTTCAGCATGCTGTCTTCTTAACTTTTAAATATTTATAGATACCTGACAATTAATTTTCTCTTTACTTATGTTGTTTTTGAAGGTTTTGGGCCCAACTTTATTGTCTTGACAAATAACCAGCAATGTTTGGGCCTAGATTTTTGAAAAAATAAGCTTTGGTCTGTCTCTAGTATTAAGGAGTGGCTCAAATATCTAGTCTTATGGGAGCTCTGGCTGAAACCAGTTTGCTCTGAGCCCAACTCGTGTGCAAGTCTTGACATGATTACCATGTTACTTTATTGCATGGTTTGATTAATCATTGTTCAGCTTGCTCTGAGCCCAACTCACACAAGATATATTCCATGAATGCAATTGATAATAGTAACTGAATAAGGTCATAACTGAAAGAGATATTTAACAAGCTCAATTTGATTCCAACATGCTGTAGAATATAGAGAGTGAATATCAACTTAAGCTTAATGTTTTCTTTATCTTTGAAGTGTGCCTAGTTGTGTTCAGTTAATTCAGTAAAAGTTCTGATTTTGTCTTGTTCCTAAGATGTGGAAATTGTAATTGGGATTATTCAGTTGAGATAATTTTTTTTCTAAGATCCATTGAATATGACTTTGTGCTCTATAACTGCTCTTAAACTACTATCTTGCATATCTTCTTTTATCAATCCAGCGATAATGGATCCTGTGATGGTCTAGTTTGCTCCGAATTATTGTCCATGCCAGGGAGTCTCATTGAAACTTACTTTCTTTGACTAATAGCTCAAGAAGGAGGGAAGAAGGAATGAGTATGAAATGCACAAGCTATTAGCTTTGAATCAGAGGCAAAAGATGGTAATTTCATATTCTTATTTTTTCCAAAAAAAAAAAAAAAAAAAATCCAATTCTCCAAAAATATTATAGCAATTCTAATATATTGGAACTGGTTGGTTTTACGCTTTTCACTTGTTGTGTCAGGTTTTGCAACGGAAGACTGAAGAAGCTTCGATGGCTACAAAACGACTAAAAGAGCTATTGGAAGCTAAGAAAGCTTCTTCACGTGAAACATTTGGTATGGAGTATCAATAGGTTGTGCAGTATGTGTTTATTTCTTGGTGTGATTATAATTGTCTTATGTTCGTGGTTTTCATATAGGTATTGGTAATGGGAATGGTCCTGGAATTCAGGTACAACTTAACCAAGAGGATCACATAATATTAATATGCCCCTGGATGTTCTTTTAGTTTTTTCATTTAATATTAATTTGTGTGTGTGCATTCATGTGTACATAGTGTGCTTGTTGGTCGTGTTTTGAATGTATACGCCTTTTACTAACATTATATGTTTTCAAATGAGAAGGCACTGATGCAGGCAATTGAACATGAACTTGAAGTCACAGTGCGAGTTCATGAAGTCCGTTTGGAATATGAGCGGCAAAAGGAAGCGTAAGGCCCATATTTTATTACCATTGGCTTTAGAAGCAGACTGTCATTTTATTGTGAACTTGTGATGATTTAGTCTTCTTTAAAAGAAAAGAGGCTAATCTCCATATGGACCCTACTCTTGATTGGTCAACATTTTATAAATTGAAAGAATTTTTAGCAAAACAATTCCCATTTGTTAGCATGGCCTAGCCAATGAATTTTTAAAACAATTCTCAGTTATTAATGTTGGGATAAAAATCAATCTGTCTATCAAGTAGAAGATTGAAACTGTCCCCAAAATTGAATAACTTGACACATAGAACTAGGTATACATGGTAAGCATAATTACGCAATGCACAACCTACTTTGTATCTTGCATGTATAGGTGAGGAGATCAAACCCTCACCTTATATTAATAACTTTTGATGAGGAACTGAAGAGGCAAAGCCATTTCATGGTTTGGATATTAAAAATCTATGCATTGTAAAACTATCTTAGATTTGTACATCAAATGAAGAGTAGTTTGAGATAACTATTGATTCAGTCATGCCACACCTGATTGCTCTTTCTTTATACATTTTCATTATAAAACTATCTTAGATTTGTACATCAAATGAAGTGTAGTTTGAAATAACCTTGCTCTTTTCAGAGTCGTTCTAGAATCCAATTATGGTCATCCTCTTAACTCTAATTCAAATATTTCAAGTGAGCCCTAGCTTCTTACTTGTTCCTGTTGAGTTTCCTAGATATCTTATCAGCTTCTTAAAAATGAAGCTAAGATTGTATATGTCAATGAATGTAATTATATCTCCTTTTTTTAAAAGGTCAGGTATGGATCTACCAAACTCCATGCTTGTCCACTAAAAAACGTCTTATGGTTGTTTTTGTTTAACTTTGTTGGGGCTGGTGAATGGGGGTGATATTTTTTGAGTAAATTTGCTAGGCAATGTATATAGATATCTCTAATTTTTCTTCCATCATGCTAATAGGAGGGCTGCCATGGCAAAGGAGGTGGCAAAGCTAAAGGAAGAAGCAGAAATGCTTAAGCAGAAAAACTTGAGGTGAGTTGTTTTGCAATGCATGCTTTAGGTAATGTGCTTATGTCAACTGTTTTTTTTTTCCATTAACTATATGGTTTCTCCGATAAACTTATTGATTGAACAAAAAATATGGCATAAATTGCAGTGACTGCCCTCAAACAATGTCTCCTGGTGCAAGAAATTCAAGGATTTTTGCACTTGAAAATATGTTGGCTACTTCATCTAGCACTCTTGTATCCATGGCTTCACAGTTGTCAGAAGCAGAGGAGCGTGAACGTGTCTTTAGTGGTAGGGGGCGCTGGAAACAAGTTCGATCTGTTGCTGAAGCAAAAAACATGATGAATTATTTGTTCAATCTAGCATCATCTTCAAGGTACTTATGTTTTAAAACACATCAGTTCCAAAGCCAGTATTTGATGTAGTAATGCACAATAATTTTTATTCCCTTGTTTTAGTTTGCCACCATGTTCTGGAACCTGCTATCTGCAGCTACTATGCCATACTCAATTCTGTAGACAGTAGTTCATGCAGGTGTTAATTGATGTCACTCTGCATGTAATCTAAGTATCTTATTTCTACTCTTTCAGTAGCTGAATACGTATATGATGTATGATGCTTTAAAAGGAAACTTCTTTTTGATGAGGTGGTGAGAAAACACTTGACGCTTAGCTCTTGTTATACATAAGGGAGGCTCATTCATCTAAAATTTTCGCACACCTTTTCCTTGAGGTGTGAGGCAAACAAAAAGGTATATGCCTTGTTGCTGCACAAAATCTTGACTAATACAGTCACTTATGTTTAATACATTTTAAACCTTCAACTTGTATGGGACTTTCATATTAGGTTATATCAGCTTGTGCTAAATCCTTATTTGTGAGAAAAGCCACTGGTTATTTTGTATAAAGATTTCTAAAAGCCCTAACAAACAAACCTTCTTTTTTGTACTTAAGAGTTTGTAAGCAATTAAATTCCAAATCAGTAAGTTTTGAGGTTCAAAATACCACATGGTTGGTCATTTGGAAGCAAATGGCATGACCTTTACAGATGATTTAGCTAATTTCTTGTAACTTACGAAGAGAAAGCAGGCGATGAATGATTGTGATATTTAGATACCAATTTCCATGATCTTCATTACAACATTTAATGTTTACATTTGCTTTAGGCTTTTGGCCATGTCTTGTGTTTTAACTTGGTGATTCGTACTTTGATTGTCAGAAGTGGCATTTTTGTCTCTTTCCTTTTTCTTTATTTTGTTTTAGTATCTCACTTTCTTTTATTTAAGAACTAAAGACTGTAAAAATTTTCACTGTTTTTCTGATGATGTGGAGACTGATAAAAAAGCATGTGATGATTAGGGATCATGGTATAGATAGAATCATGAGAACTTGTTGGACTGGTTTGTGCCTTGTTTCCCCCTGAGGTCTCTATGGATTTGTCAGGTGCCTCTTGCGAGATAAAGAAATGGATTGTAGAGAGAAGGATATGGTAATACGAGAGCTAAAGGAAAAGGTAGCCAGACTCAATAGTTTGGTTATACAGATGAAAGCACAAAAGGAAGAAATTCATCATCTGGAGAAGTTGCAGGTTCGTGGACTTGGTCATTCATGAGTTTTTTTTTATGCTTTTCTATACATCATTGTATTCATACTACACAAATATTGGAAAACTGAATTATTTATTGTCACTGTCCCAAAACTGTCCTCTCTCTGTCCCCTTGTTGTAAATGACTACCAAATCTATTTTTCTGTTTTGAATGGACAAGTTGTTGATGACATGGAACTGCATAACATGATCTTTGTTTGTTTGTTGTGCTGTATTAATATTGCTGCATTTATATTAAATTGATTGTTGATATATGGTACCCATTCTTTGCTATGTAGTTACTGTAGGTTCTTGTTTTGTTTTTTGTTTTTCCGGTCCACCCCTCCCAGCACCCTGTAGTTACAGGACCAGCACTGGGTAATGACCTTTTTTTTGTTCTTTTCTTTTGTTTTTAAGGTTGTAGTTAGAATATATAACCATGTCATAGCTTGTAAACTATACTTACTATGTTCCTATAAAATAGCAACATACAAGTATGGGACATTAAAGCTCCTCCTTTTCATCAAAATAATAGTAGTAGGAGTAGTAAGGAAGAAAATGTTCTGTGATGAAAAAGTGTCTGATGTATGGTGAATTATAAGCTGACATGTGTTGTCTTTTGGGGTTAAAAGCATCCAAAAAAGTGTTCAGATGAAAAAATAGGTGCTTGAAAAGAGACACCAAATTCAAAAACCCATCATGTGTCAATCAATGGCATGCTTATAGAGGTCTGTGTCAACACAGACAATCATTCTCCTAGTAGTAATAATAATAATGAAATAAAGTAATAATAATAATAATAATAATAATAATAATAATAAAATTAAAGCTCCTCCTTCATGGTCTGATTCATGGACAACTTTACGAGGCCTTTGGTAGTTGAAGATTTTATTTTATTTATAATATATATTTATCAATGCTATTTGTTTGATATTGGGGAGTGGTAACAGCCCTCAGGGAAGCATATGAACACTATCAATTATCTTTGAGAGTTAGCAAGAGGTTGGACTCTTTTGTTCTCTCATATGTTAGTTTTGGCTAGGGGTGGGCATGGGTTGGGCTCGGGCTGGACCATGGTAGGCCCAGGCCCGACCCTATAATTATATATTGGGCTCGGGCCGGGGTTTGGGCCCGACCCTCATTAATTGACCGGGCCTCGGGCCGGCTCATGAATTTAAAAAAATAATAATGTTGAGATATAGGTTTGAACTCTAGACATATCCAAGGTTCAAAATTTCGATTTGATGGATTATTCGTCATGAGGATTAATGGAAATTTCACTAGAATGCTTCGAAATATTATGAAAATTTCGATGTGAACTGTTATGAAAATTTCAATCTATGTTGAGCATGATTACACACTCTGGACTAAAAT
>JAOXJP010000001.1:13285199-13298451 GCA_025762735.1 Platanus orientalis
ATCGATCGATCCGACTTGGGAATCGATTAGGACCAATTTGGACTCCAATTCCGAGTTTTTAAACCAGGCTTTAAATTCAAATTTTGAAAAAAAATAAAAAAAATTATAAATTCAAAACCGATTCCCGACTTGGATCGGCCGATCCAAATCGACCCACAGCCGGATTTACCGATTCCCGAGTTGGATCAGTCGAGTCAAAACAAAAACCGAGTTGACACTTAAAATCGGATCGGTCCTGACCGATTCTGAGTTGGATCGGCCGACCAGACTCGGAATCAGCCGAGTTTTAAAACCATGCTCCCTCCCCCGAATTTGACCCAGGGTCTTAGGAATATAAATATCATGATAAAGACATTTAAACCAAGTCTGGTTGTTTTGATTTGTATAGAAAATAAAAGAAAAGAATAGAAAAGAAAATCCAACCAAATATGGAGAAAAAAAAAAAAAGAATCACGATAAAACCAATTTTTCATGACAACCTGACAGGCTTTAGAAAAGTAATATCAAAACAAATTCAACAAGTTACAGTGTGCTTCTAATTGATATAATGCCTTTCAAATCTACTTAATTATCCTTCGAAAAGGTAGTTGATTGGATCTCTTAAATGAAAAACATCCCCTCTACATAAATAGGGTCACTTCGGAGGAATAATGCAATCAAGTACAGGTATTTTTAAAGCTGAAAGAATCCGTTCTATTAGAGCCAATCCGGTTTTAAACCTCCACCAAATAACAACTGACCCTTCCTTCTTCAATTGTCACTTAAATTGCTACGTGTAAGCTACCCAATTGTTCTTATCCTTTGAAACGCTAATTGACTTGCAAAACGAAGCTCGTCTTCCTTTGTATGCATTATTCTTTCCCGGGTTGACTCCCACTCCAAGAGCCCTTTGGACAGGATGATATCCTCTGCAACGCTGAATATTTGTGTCATGCTGTAACCACCATTCATGAGGTGTCGTGTGGCATAAATACTGACAAAAGCGTATGGGCCCCATTCATGGGGCTCAAGGTTGGCTGATGTACACGTGGTAATTGCTTTAATGGTTTGAATCAACTCCAGTTTGAATGAAAAACCATGAGAGTTCCAACTTCCAACCCATGCATGACATGAAACCCGATAAAGGGGGTGTCGGTATATACACCAGATAAAATGAGGGGTGTTATAGTAAATACAAACTATGTAGACCAAGAGAGTTCCAACTTCCAACCCATGCATGACACAAAACCCGACAAAGGGGGTGTTGGTAAATACACCTGATCAAATGAGAGGTGTTATAGTAAATACAAACCATATATATTTGTAGAAGCACCCTTTGTCAAGGATCGGTTTATAGACGCTTCCCTTAACAAATGCTCATCACTGCTTCTTGTCAGGGGCGGACATGTCAGCATTGAAAAGTGATTTTCACTTTTTTAGGGGGCGCATATTCACTTTTCGGCGCTGATGTGCCCGCCGCCTGACAAAGAGCAGTAGTTAGCATTCGTTAAGGTGAGCATTTTTTATCCATTCACGGCACGTATTGGGTGAGTACTGACGTGATCTCTCTCTATCCAGACCGGAGAACCCTTTCTTGACCGCACAGACACGCAATTAATTCTGAGGCTAATAGACTCCCACGTCGGCAAATCAACGCTCCTTCTCCTAAATCCTACGTGGCGGATAATTGTAGCGAGTCGTTTTATAGTAAGGCCGTTGGCATATGCGGTTTCCTGTAGCACCGTCGGATTCGCACATTTAGATGCATGTCTTCATAACTGTATTCGAATCAGACGGTTGGAATGGGCGCCCTCATATGCAGATGGTAGTTATCAGAATTTCATTTTATTATCCTTCTTCAGTGACTGGTGGAGCATCGTAAAAATGGGACGGCTGAGAAAAATCTTGCTCAGATATCAGCCGTTGGATTTGCATCGAAAAAATCCAAATTACAAAGCCTATTAAATCCGAAGGCGACGACCTGTCAACTGGTTTCTCGGAGAGGCGGAGAGCAGAGATAAATCGAAGAGGAGAGTGAGAGAGAGAGGGAGAGAAAGAAGAAGAAGAAGAAGAAGAAGAAGATTAAACTTTAGGGCTTTCGATCTCTGCGATCCTATTTTTTAGATTTTTCACAATTTGCGTCTGTTTTTTGGGAAGAGATGTCTCTTTGTTCTTGATGAAGTACTGTTAATCTCGATTTTGGGTTGAAAGCCGTGGGATTCAAGTGATTTTTCGCTTCTGCTACTCGTTTCTGATTCCAAGTTTTTGAAGAGTAGGGAAAAAACTAAGGTTTTTGGCACTTGGATTTGAACGGTTTTGAGGTGATTTGAAGAGTATTTCTTGATTTAAGTGTCTCTTTTTTAAGGGAAAAAGTCTTGACTTCTGTTGGGTTTATTGGGTTTTTTTTACTAGGTTTTATCTGCCGAATCGGAAAATATTGGGATTCTGATTATGCTGGAATTTTTACTATAGTTGGGTTTGTATTTCTTTTGCTATAGTTCCCATTTTCTTGTTTAGCTTTTTCAGAAAATTCTATTTACGGTAAAGCGCCGTTTACAGAAAGGGGGATTTCTTTAGTTGCATTAATAGCGGGAGATTTTTTGTTTTCTTGGTGAGTTATCCCGGTCTATAAAGTTCTTAAGAACCTCTTTAATATTTTTCTGATTCTGGATTATTTTGCTGTTTATGTTGGAAATGGTGATTAACGGTTATCTTAGTTATTGCAATCAATTTCATCTTTTTCTTAGTGGATTATTATCTTATCTTTCCTGATTCAGTGGTTTCTGTAACAGACAGAAACTACCCAACCTTCCTCTTTTTGCGTTTCAATTCTTTTCTGGACATAAGCTGGAATTATTTGCATTTTCCCCAGAAAATTTTTACTCCTCGGGTCATCTGTCGGGAGAATTACCATAGATTCTTCATATCACCAATTTTTGCTTTTATTGCCACCGAATTGGGGCGAAAATTTTCTGTGGGAAGAATGGCTGTGGCCTTTCCTCGAATTTCTTGGTGGTCGTGGGGTGGGAAAGAGCAGGAACCCTCTGTGGCTTCTGGGTCTTCTTTAAATTCTTCATCGGATTTGGGTTTAGGTATGCGAGAACTCGATACAGTGAAGTTTCCTTCAGTGAAGGGGGGTAAAATGCACTCCACTCCGAGAAGGATTAAACGGAAATGGCACAGCCGCGAAGAGCGGCGAATTGACCGGGAATATGATGCGGTGTTGGTGTCATCCGATGGTGGATGTTTGTCTGGATCTGATTCAGATGAATCCGACTGGTCGATTGGGTGGTTGGAGCATCATGCCCCTGATTTCCTGAGTGACGATGAAGCTGATAACAGTTTCGCGGTGCTGGTTCAATGCTATGGACGAGGCCGGAAGGAGCTGGTGGAGAGTCCCAAGAACCAGCTTTTTGGTACCATTGGGAGCCTTTCCAATGGATATTCTGCTGGTAAAGCCAGTTTGCCTGATTTTCCTTTCCATTTTCTTTAAAAATCTTATTTGGTTTGTTGTATTTCTAATTGTTTTTTCTCTTGCTCAGTATAATTTCTAGTTTTGATACACTGAAGTTTGATTGGTTGTTTTAAGTATGAAATAGTGAAATACCTATTCTAGAACAAGTGAACACATCTTTTGACTACTGTAAGTCACTGGAGAAGCAGCTGAATTTCACTGTCAATATTAGTGAACTAGTTGGTTAAGGGAGCATCCTATTCCTGTTTAACACTCTTTGAGCCTTATCTTTGAAAATACACACACAACACACTTTGAGGTTTTGAGAATGTTAAACATGTTTGAACTTAAATCTGCTTAGTTTTTATGGATAGAACCCAATATTGATGACTTAGGTAGAACTTGACATCTTCGTTTGAGTCATTGAACTATTGTATTGCTACAGGCATCTTCAGAGTGCACCACTTATGCAAATAAGGGCAAAATATCATGTATAATAAATCTGTATTATTATTATGTTTTCTCATTTGTCTTGCCTTCTGCCCAAACCTTCTCATGATTTATAAAACAGCCTTATAACCTTAATAATGGCAGTATAACGGTACTTGGACTTTTTATGTTGTGCTTTTAGCAATGTTAGAAAAATAACTACCATTATTGACCATTGTTGTTGTTGTAACAGCCGTTACCCTGTTATTTTTGTTATATAATATTTAATTAATTTTATTGTATCAAGTATGTAATAATAAAATTTTAAAAAGAAGTTCAAAAAAACTATCTAACCCAACAACGGGCATTATAATGGTAAATAACGCTCAAGGCTTTCCACCTTTATTACTGTTCCCTTGATTATCTTAAACCTTTGTTTTTCTTGCTGATGTTATTGATTAATTATGAAAAGGGGCTTGAATTAAGTGTTGGGTCATTTGTGAAACAGTGTTTTTTAATATGGGCCTTCACCAAATAACAAACCCCATTTCATACTGTTTTCTATTTTATTAGATAAATGGTTTAGAGTCGCAGTACTCCTATGAGAATTTTGTGGAGTTTTTCTTAAATAATTATCTTATAGATGAGTTCTTTGTCATAGCAAGCTGCAATTTTTTAATGGCAAAGACTTTTTAGTGAATAATTTGATATATTTGCATGATACTTGTGTCTTTATTGTCATAATTTCTCTTACAGTTATTGCTTTATCTTTTCCGGTCACTCTTTTAGTTTTGTTCTTCCAGTATTACTTTATCATATAATAATAATAATAATTATTATTATTATTATTATTATTATTATTATTTTTTTTTTTGGGGGGGGGGGGGATTATTTGGATGGGGTTAGTAAAATTCTTGTTATTTTATTGTTTCCTGCCTAATTATTATGTAGATGTTTGTCTCTGCTGGATATATTAGCTAACAACAGCTTTTTGTTGGCTGTTTCGTTGTTCCTTTTGATATTCTGCCATGTAATTCACATCCACAATATGGGATGAAGGGGTGTTACTTGTGATTGATGTTATAATGATGCCTTGGATGTGCTGTTATGCTTTCAAAGTTGCATCAATTTACATTCTTAAAACACTAGAAGTTTTATTCCTGTTTAAACTTCTCTCTTATGATCAACATAAATTTTATGTTCCCTCTGATTTCTTGCATAAGACATGGGTTTGGCTGAAAAAGAATACAATCATAGGAACTGATTTATTTTATTTTATTATTGCTGTTTATAAGTAAGGTGAAGGATTTTAATATATGAAGGGAACCCTAAGAACTTCTTTTGTAACCTCCTTTTAATATGTATTCATCATTTGTTACCATTTAAATAGCTATTTATTATTTTAGTCTGGGGTATTATGTCTCCTTTTATTATTTATTAACATTGAATGGTTTCCTGATGGCATCTTTCTGTTGGATCTCCTCAAGGAGTTGGCTCCTTTAATATGTTTCATAAGAATAGATGCTTAGATTTGTTGCCTGTGCTGAGTTTTTTGCATTTTGGTTCTGATGTGCAGAGAGCAAGAAGTTTATGGAAGAGTGGCTCTCATCCCTCCAGAACAACACTGACATTTAAGAGTAGCTCAGTTTGGCCCTTATATATTGCTTTGTATTTGGTTTGAAGAACCTACTCTGTATTCAGATAAGAAAAAAAAAAATAAGTAAAAAAAAAAAAAGTAAAAGGGGAGGGAGTGGGGGAAGCTTATCAGGTCAGCTTGGTATCATGAGTAGAAGAATAGCAGTTTCTTTTGTGGAGGTGGAGGTTAATAGCATCCAATCTTGAGAAGGTAGATGTTTTTCTGGGCAGAAGAAGGAAAAAAGCAGCAGCAAAAGAGGAGATGAAGGGATGGTATGATCTCAATGCTCAAGACCTCTTGCTTCTCTTTGATCTAGAGATGACTAGGAAAAATAGGACCCATTTGGTTATTTGTTTTCTGTGGCTGCATCTTGTCCTTGTTCTTCTCCTTTCAGATTTAGGGACATAGTGAGAGATGGAAAGGGGGTTTATATTTATGTATATATATATATATATATATATATATATGCAAATTCTTTGTTGTAAATAGCATCTGTACATATAGAAACCTTATCTATCTTTATCCTTACTAGTAGTGTAAACAATACTACATCTCTTGTGTATAACATTAAGGGCCAAGCTGGCTATTACTAAAAGAATATCTTTTCTACGTCTCTTGGTTTCCTCTCTGTTGGTATTAGTTTGTGCACTGCTGCTGTCAATGGGATCTATTTCTGGGTTCTTGCTGAGATATTTGGTTTCTACACCTACCTCCCAATTGCGAAATGGTTAAACCCGTTTGCAACTTGGTTCATTCATTCACGAAATCTTTCTATAACCTGCATAACTGCACATGAAAGTAAAGGGGGTGGTGCGGGAGGGGTGGAGTTGCTCCTAAGAAAAGGGGGGGAAAGAGAGAGGGCAAAGATAATCTTATTAAATATTATAGTAGTCTTGAAAGTTGAAACAAAGAAATCTGAGAAAAATATCAAGAGGGGATTACTAGCCTGATTGTCATTTACAAGATAGACAGTGAATGGTTGGGTCAATAATAGTAAAAGGAGAGAGAGAGATGTTCAGTGATGAAAAAGTGTCTAGTGTGTATGGTGAACCCCATTCCCTAGCAACCGGGTTCATCTTCGACATAATTGTGATTGAACTACTTACCGAAAAGGAAAAAAATTGATTTAACTGTGAATCATGCAACAAAGAACAGGGTGACACTGGTTCAGGAACACCTTGACATGAAAATCTTCATTGAAGAGGTCTGTATTGAGCTTGGTTTCACAAAATCTTTAATCCCAAGCAATGCAATATCACCTCCCACCTACAACATAGCCAAGAATAAATCATCATTTGAGGCATTCAGAGGGGGTCCCAGTCTGTCTGATTTCAAAAGTCAAGTCTCTCTCTCTCTCTCTCTCTCTCTCATACGCAACACACGAGCATGAGCACATGCACTCCACTACAGTCGACCGAGAGAATCAGAAGGGCATCTTAGAATTAACTTCAAATGTTCAACGTTGCTTTTGCCATTTCCACTTTCTGCAAAACTAAAGTATATCGTCTTCTTCACTCAAACGTGGAGTTATCATTAAAGAAAGTTGTTATCTTTTTCTCTCTCAAAAGCTCCTTACACACGTGGTTCCATCAAAAGCATAAAAAAAAAAAAAAAAAAAAAAAAAAAAAGGCTTAGAGAGATCACAACTTCAAAATTAACCTAATGAGAAGAAAGATCCGATTGCTCATCTCCTTCAACAAATTAGATCCAAAAGTGAATTCGTTTCCATTTTCTATGTCTTCCTTTTAGGTAATGAAATCACCTCTTTGAATTCTCTTGAGCAATCAAATTGAATCACTCCGGCACCTCTCTTCCTCAAAATCTACTTATGATCAAAGATCCAAATCAAAAGATCCCTATGAAGTCATATCCTGCTCCACCATTTTAATATGGTAGCTTGTGAGCTACCATAGCAATACTTAGAAAAAAAAAAAAAAAAGAAGGGAAATATATGGTTGGCCGGCCACTACGTGAAAATTTTAAGAAGGGTGACAAGGAAAAGAAGACATGCTCTCCTTTTTCTGAGTACCACCACCCTGGCAAAGCCTGGACATGCCACTTGGAGCTTTTCTTGTGCTGTTCAAACTTCAGAGGGTTTACCAGATATTGCGGGCGACTCCTCCTCCTCCTCTCCGTGATCCGCATTGGTTGGGTTCAGATATTCCGTGTTTAGCCCCAATAGTTTACGTTCAGATTTCAGAAAGATTTCCTTTCTACATGGTTTGCTAGAGACCCTCTTTCTTCTTCTTCTTCTTTTTGTTCTTCTTTATGGTTTCACTATTAAGTTCTCTGTTTTTTGTTTATTTCTAGAGAGGCAGAGATGTTGCAGAGAGCTGCAAGCAATGCATATTCTTGGTGGTGGGCAAGCCACATCAGGACAAAGCAGTCAAAATGGATTGAGCAAAACCTTCAAGGTATTTTCCTGATTCACCACACAAATGAATTCTGATTTATTTGATTGGTCCATGTTTTGTAGTGCAACTTCTGGGGAAATTAGATCTTATTCAGACATGGGTTGTGTGTATCATATACTCTTAAGTATTATCCAATGGCCTAGTTACCCTCAATTCCCTTTCTCCTAAAGATGGCAATTGAACTTCTTAGGGTGAATGTGGATAAACTTTCTTTTTCCCTCTTCTGATCATTCTATGTTACTTCTTGAAAATGGTTGATTTGGAGAAATGGGTTTTATTTTATCTCTCTATTTTCATTCATTCCCAATACTGGATTTTGGATTAGTGAATGTAAATTTCTTACAGGATCAATAACATATCCATGTTGTTTGTCATAAACTGTCTATCTAGCTACATTGTGGTAATTGATTTGGGTGAAACAGAAGTCGCCAAGAATTCATTAATCTCATGAATGGCTAGGAAAAGTATGAAGGAAAACCGATTTAATGGAAAAAGTAGACTAAAGAGGTGAACCGATCATAATTTGAGAAGAACATTTTCCTTGCGTACTGCAAGTCACAGCAACCTTGAGTTCATTCGATTGGGACATAAACCATTGTTTTCTTCACTGACTATCCCTTTTAGTCGCCAATATTACTTAATTAATAGCCCTTTTCCTTTGGAAATGAATGGTGTTCTATATGTTCTTGAAACCACCCAAGTTCTCCATCAACTGATTGATTCACGTTTTGCTTTCTTAGAGAGAAAAAAACATGCTGGTGTTGCTCTGTTGATATTAAGGACCTCAAACTAAATTTCCTGATATTCTGTAAATTATATTCTTATCCTTAGCCCTTATATGTTAGTGGGCTTCAGCCTGTGGAACAGCTAGTTAATGTTCTGCACTTCAACCACTAGATTGCCCTGTTCCACTCCACCTTACCCCCTCCCCCTGACAGAAACACAGATGAACAAGAAGGGGTGGGGGGGAGAGGTATAGAGATACCTTTGAGGTGACCAGATGCATTTATTATCCATCAATCATTTCTTATTTAAAAAAAAAAGAAAGAATAGTAACATTGATGCTTTGAGTATTGGTCTTTTGAGTTTAATCATTTACCCTGTGTTTGGTTTGTCAGCTGGAATGAAATCATTCCATTTTGGTTTTTCACAGTACCTGAGTGCATATGTGCCCCAACAAAAAATGAATTGATTTCCATTCATCACCAAAATATGAAGGATAACATAAATCACTTCATTCTATAAAAAAAAAAAACCTAAGTTGACTTCATTCCTAATCTTAAGGCGTGTTTGGCAGCCACCTGTAATGAAATCATTTCCTTTCAAATTCCCAAGGCATTTGTTGTCATAATGTGATGGTTGAAAATGAACCCATTTAGATTTGTATTGATTTGGTTTTTCTTTTTTTGGGTAAAAATTTGTATTGATTTGTTAATGGATTGATTTTCATTCATCACCAAAATATGAATGATAGCATAAATCATTTCATATATAAAAACCCCAAGATGACTTCATTTCTAATTTTTCGGCACCCACCAGTAATGAAATCATTTCATTTTAAATTCTCAAGGCATTTAAAGCCATAATGTGATGGTTGAAAATGAACTCATTTAGATTTGTATTGATTTGTTAATAGATTGATTTTCATTCATCACCAAAATATGAATGATAACATAAATCATTTCATTTATCAAAAACCTTAGAAGGCTTCATTTCTAATTTTAGTTGACAAATGAATACAAATCTGAATGAGTCATTCTGAACCATCACCTTATGGCTACAAATGTCTTGGGAATTTAAAATGAAATGATTTCATTGCCACCAAACACGACATTATTTGCAGAGTTTTTTTTCTTTTTTTTTTTTAATTTTATGAACAACTTCTTTATTAAAGAAAAAAGGCAAAGAATATACAATACAAAGGACAACTATAAATTACATTATTTGCAGAGTTGTTGGAAACTATTGGTTGTAAGTAGCACCAATTTATACCATTAATATCTAACCTTGAGAACTTAATAATTCAAATGAATGAACTTGTGCTATCACAGATATGGAGGAGAAGGTGAAATATATTCTTAATCTCATTGAGGAGGATGGAGACTCCTTTGCCAAGAGGGCAGAAATGTACTACAAGAAGCGACCTGAACTCATAAACTTTGTGGAAGATTCTTTCCGGGCATATCGAGCCCTTGCTGAAAGGTATGATCACATATCAGGAGAGCTACAAAATGCCAACAACACCATTGCCACTGTTTTTCCTGAGCAAGCTCAATTTGCAATGGATGAAGAAGATGACGATGGTTCTCCGAAAGCAGCCACTTCCTCCCTCAGTCCCAGTAAACTATCCAAAGCGATGCCAGAAGCCCCAAAATTAGATATCCCAAAGGCTTGGAAGAATCAAAAGAAAGGTGCAAAGGGCCTCTCCAGATTACCCACAAAGAAAGTGCAACCCAAGAAGGCTACTTCATCTACTACTACTACTAGTTCAAGGAAAAGCAAAGCTGAGGCACTTGTAGAGATTGATAGACTTCAGAAAGGGATCTTGTCCCTACAGACAGAGAAGGAGTTTTTCAAGAGCTCATATGAGAGTGGACTTGCAAAGTACTGGGAAATTGAGAAGCACATCACTGAAATGCAAGAGGAAGTTTGCATCTTGCAGGATGAATTCAGCGTGGGGACAGTTATCGAGGATGACGAGGCACGAACTCTGATGGCTGCCACAGCTCTGAAATCATGCCAAGAGACCTTGTCAAAGTTGCAGGAGAAACAAGAGCAATCAGCTGAAGAGGCAAAAGTAGAGTACCAACGGATTAAGGATGCCCATGAGAAGTTGGAGACCCTCAAGAATGAGTTTCTTAGTAAACAGATGGATCAGCTGGAACCATCGGATGAAAATGATTCCACCAGTTCAGGTTCAAACTTGAAGAACTTGGAGCAAGAAGTCGGTGATTTGAGACAGGAGAGACTTGAATTGGAGTTGGTACGTAAGAAGATTAGGGAACACTTTGAGATGAACTCTGATACATCTCTAACTGTGACTGAACTGGCAGAAAAGATTGATGAACTGGTTAATAAAGTAATCAGCTTGGAATATGCAGTCTCATCTCAGACTGCTCTGATAAAGAGATTAAGATCGGAAACTGATGATATTCAGGTACACCTGCGGAACTTGGACGAGAATAAAGCCACTCTCGTCAAGGGCTCTAACAATTTAAGTAACAAACTAAGAAATTTGGATGAGAAGTTGTCTGGAATTCAGGATCTCAACCGGAGTGTTGAGGATCAAAACAACAATCTCCAAACACATTTTACTGAAGCATGTTGTAACCTCAATCATCTTTCTGAGAAACTGCATTTTGTTAAGGCTGATGAGGAGGCCGAGATTATGGGCTCACCCCAAACAGAAATGGGTGTTCTTCTTGATGCCAAAATATATGAAAAGATCGAGGAACGAAAAATTTTGGTGACTTGTGGGGATGGTTCGAAGAACTCAGAGGATACAATATCAGAAGTGGAAGAGGCAGACCAGGTTCACAATCTCAGTGTCTGTTCTAAAGATAATGAAAAAGACAGTGGTCAATCCAAGGTGAGCAATAGCATCGATATTTCTGAAGAATGTGAGGACCCAAAACAGCAGGGCAAAGTTGAGAAGCAGGATTTGTCCCAAACTGAAGATGATGTTTTTAATGTTGACTCACAGGAGGATTGTAACGTCAATCACCTTTCTGAGAATCTTCATTTTGTGAAGCCCTGTGAAGAGGCTGACATTACTGATTCACCCCAAGCAGAAATGGGTGTTCTTGTTGATGCCAAAACACATGAAACGCTCAAGGAAGGAGAAGATATGGTGACTCCCAGTGGTGATTTGGAGAACTCAAAGGATACAAAAACAAATTTGGAAGAGGAGACAGGTGATATCCAGAATCTCAGTCTCTATGTTAAAAATGATGAACAAGACACTGATCACTCCAAGAGGAATAGTGCAGATGATAGTTCTGAAAAACGTGAGGAACCAAAGCAACTGGACAAATTTGAGAAGCAGGACTCGAACCGAGCTGAAGATAATTTTTTTTATCTTGACTCGCAGGAGAGATCAACAGAGCAAGAAAATCTACCGAACTGGCAGCAGCTATTCTTGAATGGGTTGGAGGGTAGAGAAAAAATTCTACTGGCAGAGTACACTTCGATTCTTCGGAATTATAAGGAAACAAAGAAGAAGCTTTCTGAAGCAGAGAAGAAAAACAGAGATAATGCCTTTGAAACAATGGTGCAACTAAGGGAACTGAAGCGTGCGAATGCTGTGAAGGATGAGGAGATTAGATCTTTGCGTCAGAACATATGCTTTCTGAAAACAAGTTTTGATGGAAATTTGGATAACAACCTCATAGAATTTAAAGATTCACAACAGGTGAAGCCCTATGTTGACATGGCAGAAGGATCAACCTTCCAGTTTCCCAATATACCATACTCAGACCACCAGCCAGTTTTTGATTTGTTAGAGGATCAAAATGTTGAACCTGGGGCAAGAATTAAAGAATCCACTGCAACTGGAAAAACAGAAACTTATCCTACAGAAGAAGAGATCAAGGTGATTCTTGTTGATGAACCTCATGCCGTCTCAAACATTGAAGAGAAATTCAGAAGGGACATTGACGAGCTGTTAGAGGAGAACCTGGAATTCTGGTTAAGGTTTAGCACATCATTCCATCAGATACAGAAATTCCGAACTACAATCCAGGATCTACAGGCTGAGTTCTTGAAATTGAAGGAAAATAAAAAGCAAGATGCTAATTCTAGTACATGGAGGTCTCTAAAATCAGATGCCCGACCGATATACAAACATCTGAGAGAGATTCAGACTGAATTGACAGTCTGGTTGGAACAGAATGCATTACTGAAAGATGAATTGCAGTATAGATTCTCATCTTTGTGCACCATACAAGAAGAGATATCAAAAGTCTCCAAGGCAGGTTCTGAAACTGAAGAAGCTGAGCTTACTAGTTATCAAGCAGCCAAGTTCCAAGGAGAGGTTCTTAACATGCAACAGGAGAATAACAAAGTTGCAGATGAATTGCAAGCAGGTCTAGACCATGTGAGGGGACTCCAGTTTGAAATCGAAAAGACACTGTCAAAGTTGGACGAGGATTTCGATCTGTCAGGGTCGAAGAGCCATCAGCACCATGTTAAGCATTCCAGCAGTCGGCCTCGAATTCCTTTGCGCTCATTCATTTTTGGTGTAAAACAAAAAAAGCAGAGGCCATCAATCTTCAAGTGCATGAACCCAGCATTACAAAAGCAATACAGTGATCTGACATCTGGATTTCCTCCGTGAATTGG